>JASDDO010000016.1:132587911-133787911 GCA_030015575.1 Agapanthus africanus
GAAGGACGGTCCCATCAGCATTCCAGACATATTCTGATGCAGGTATCACCTGATCAGGGAGATGGTTGATCTCCCAGGGATCGAGGTTAGGAGAGTTGAAGAGAAGGATAACACGGCGAATCTACTCACAAAGGCCTTTCCCTAGAGAGACTTCTATAGAACGTTGAGTATGAGATACTACAATAAATGGCCTTAGTGCAAGTGGGAGATTGTTAGTTATATGTATGCCCTAGAGGCCATTACTGTATATGCGATGTATATTGTAGTGGATGCTTGGACATATATAGGGAGGGATTTCTTGCTCGATATGATAGTATGCTATCTGGTTGCACTTTATCTTAACATGTATACTTATTGCCTCTCTATTAGATGTTGATAAAGCCCTTAGGATGAGTACTTGACTACCAGGATTATGATGCAGATCATACTAGTAGGGCATAGGTAGTCGGTAAGTACATCCTTAGATTGTTCCTAGTCGAGGGAGTATCGGGAAGGGGCATCGATATTCCAGAGTCGACTAGCGTATACGCTTCTCGACCCATATGATGGACGATTGATGATCCCATATCCATTGGTGTTTGACATCGGAGAAGGTATACGGGTGCTCAGTGGAGACTGGGTAAAATCCCGAGTCATACTCTCCAAGAACTCCTAGATGGTAATATACCTATCATCATATAGCAGTTCTCTGGTGACACTGGTACAGGTTAGTCTGTCGACCCGAGATCGTCATAGAATCTTGTGTGATTCCCACTGTGCTTTGATTTCCACCATACCACGTTCAAGAGATCGTGCAAAAAGGTAGTTTTTAGGTACAGTCCCGTGTCATATGGAGGCAATGAGCGATTGGAGGGGATTCATCTCTCCCGGTATTGGGGGTTGATGTTGCGCTATGCTCGATTGGCCATTACAGGAAATACCTGGCCAAGGTTGCTGAGATTTACTGGTAAGTGTTATTAGTAGTTTCTCAAACCGTTATGGACCTTGCATCGGCATGACTTATCAGGCTATAGGGGTCTGACGTTATACTATCCCCAGGATGCGATATGTGACATATCAGACAAACAGACCGGACTGTACGGTAGTGTTACTGATTAGATTCACAGGAGTATGAGCGGGCTAGCTTGTTGATCTTCTGATCGCTCAATACTCGGGTGGCCATTACGTTTAGCAGACCGCTTGCTCTTTGTGGGTGTTTGATATGATCATCACCTATTGCCAGTGTATTGACGAGTCTTTAGAGTCTTACACAGAGGTTTCCTGGTTCATGTGAAATGAAGTAGGAGCACATATGTGATATGTGCGGGACCGAGATTAATGCGCGTATGCGATACCGCATTCTATTCTCGCGATATGTGATATCAGCCGGTTATATGTGATATAGCCAGGTTATCGGATCAAGTGTTGATTCGATAGGATGTTACATTTGATATTAGTCGGTTATATGTGATATAGCCAGATTATTAAATCAAGTATTGATTTAATAATTTAATGTATAATTATATATTTGATATATTAACTTACATTAACTAGTATTAGCTCACTTAAACATTTCTTTTTCTCACTTGTGTACACTTAGTATATATGTGATATATATTAATGTACATTTATATATGTCATGCCAGATGATACATGCAACATGGGTGTATGAGACTCACACTATGCCTAACAATAATGAAGGGTTTTATTTATCTAAAGTTAATCAAAATTAGATGGAAATTGTCATGGCTAGAAGCTTGGAGAAGCTTATGCTAACTATTGACTTAGTCCACTAACTTTGTTTTACTTGTAGATATTTATTAACCTAACCATTATTGTCAGCCATGGTTTATTCTCTACATGAGTTAGTGTATGACACTAACTGTCACGACCCGAAAATACGGAACATGACCGGCACTTAAACTACGAACGTCTCGAGGCGTACGTAATATAAGTAAACCGAAAACCCAGAAATCCAAACCAAGAAAAGTAGTAGAGTGCAGGAAAAACCAACTTAAAGCAAGTAATTTCAATAGCATAAGCCGAATTATGCGGTTTTTTAAAACATCAAAAATTTACTGAAAATTTCGGCAGAGTCTCCTTTGTAAATACTGGCCCCCAAACGGGATACAACATGAATAGTATACGAAAACAAGAAAAGGGCATCCGCAAGCGGGAGCTAGCTCTTCGTCAATCGACGGTCACAACCACACAAATAATATAATATACAACGCCAATGGCGAGGATCAAAACTCAAAAGGAAACTCAAAACCACCAGAAATATAACGAGCAACTCTAAGGTCGAAAGAATAAACAACACTGGTCTCTATCTAAAAAAAAACATGTTTGGTTGATGGAATTTACTAGATACAACGGAATAATATTATACAAGTAATATGATGGGTACGATACAAGAAAAACCCACCTACTAGCAAGTCACTCGAATGAAACTGAGCCCGCAAAGCCGTAATGAAACCTGTACGGCAAACCTGCAAGAAACTGGGGCACAACGGGGGGGAGTTGCCAACTCGTGAATAGAAAAACATCTACGCACAGAAATCGCATAAATAACGCAATCCTAGGTCAATAATCATAATATAGCCTCAAAAATATGAAAAACACGTAGCCTATAACAAGGCTAGGGTAAATATCTAATCCGAGTGTAATCTCATGTTCCCGTGTCAGTGCCTCAGGTAGCAATATATCATATGAATGAGGTATGCATGCATGAAACAGAATACATGTAAATGATGAAACTGTTTTCATAAATTAGTGAGATTTCCTTCGTATTTTTAAACTGAGGTATCATAAATGAAATCAGTATCAACAGTGTCTTGCATCGACACAAAACATAAATCTCACTGTCTCGAAATATCAATGTCTCAATCTCAATATCTAGGGCGCCGTCAGTCCAGACCGACCCCTACCATCCATCTCAAGACCACGACGGTATCCTCCGGATATCCGACGCGTCGGGTAATATCACCGGTCGGTAGTGCTCCCCTGCCGGGCTCAACATCAACACCACATTCCTCTTGCCCCGGGGTACCGCACCGGGCCCACCATATACCCGTAACGGTTCCTCCACTCCTCGACACGGATCTCGAAAACCACAGCAAACTCATGGTGGACGACACTTTACATCACTAGAAAACCGCAACATTTTATATTTTAAAAGAACATAAGTTGTAAATTTTGCGGCTTTCCCCGAAGTCCAGAAATATCATAAATCTCAAGAAATCATCACAAGTGCATATGTCAATGATAATGAATGCATATGGTATCAATAACCAAGTTGCAATGTATGATTAATAAACTAGGCATGTAAGGCAGGTACACTAATATCATATCAAACTACTAACTAACAAGCTAAGTCAAGCAAATATATTCTCTAAAGTGTACGTGACATGGCAATTACCGATGAAGATGTGTGTGAGCCGGCAAGTAGGTGTACGTGGTACATACGCATCATCGGTAACGGTGCGGGTGTCCTAACAGCATGATATCAATAATGGAATATGCAGCAAAATAAGTATGCGAGGCAGAGCGAACAGCAATAATATGCGGGAGATGAATACTAGACACAACGATAACTAATCTGTAATATTCTAATATAAGTCCTACAAATGGTGCCTTTTGAAATAACACGAATCATGGGGTTTTGAAAATAGGGGCTACGGTGTTTTTATGAAAAGATACGTCTTTTGAAATATCCGTAGGATCCCTTGGGCTGTCTTTTAAAATACCCACGATTCGTTAGTTTTTGAAATAGGTAAGAATCGAATCTAATCTAACAACTAAACTAAACTAAAGGGCTAAGCTAACAAGCTGAACTACAGGTAAGGAAACCGCCTAACATCTGAATCGATACATATACATACCTGTATATATATTAGTCGGTGATCCCGCCTCAATAATATCATATCCGATACCATATCTAAAATCAGACATCCCAAGTCAAGAGTGCGGATCAATCATCAAGATATAGCTCGTACGTAAATCCGTCGTACGGCATCCCAAATCTGGGTATGGGTCAAAGTCACATCAATCACACTATTCATTTGGTATCTTCTGTATCAAATATCATGATCCGGAATAATGTCCTACGTCTAGTACAATATTGATGCCATCTATGTATACATGCGGGTGTAAGAATTACTACGTCAGAAGTGTTAGTTATATGTATGCCCTAGAGGCCATTACTGTACATATGATGTATGTTGTAGTGGATGCTGGGACATATATAGGGAGGACTTTCTTGCTCGACATGATAGTATGCTATCTGGTTACTCTTTACCTTAACGTGTATACTGATTGTCTCTCTGTTACATGCTGGTAAAGCCCTTAGGATGTGTACTTGACTACCTGGACTATGATGCGGATCATACTAGTGGGGACATGGTAGTCCATAAGTACATCCTTGAAAGTCCCTAGTCGTGGGTGTATCGAGATGGGGCATCGATATACCAGAGTAGACTAGCGTGTACCTTCTCGACCCATACAGATGGGCGATGGATGATACCATATCCATCGGTGTTTGACATCAGAGATGATATACGGGTGCTCAGTAGAGACTGGGTACACTGGACGGACTCGCCGAGAACTCCCAGATGGTATTATACCTCACGTCAGATGGCAGTTCTCAGGTGACACTGGTACAGAGTAGTCTGTTGACCCGAGATCGCCATAGAGTCTTGTGTGGTTCCCACTGTGCTTTGATTTCCATCTTACCACGTCCAAGAGGGCGTGCAAAACGGTGGTTTTTGGGTACAGTCCCGAGTCACATGGAGGCAATGAGCGATAGGAGGGGATTCGTCTCTCCCGGTATAGGGAGTTGATGTTGCGCTGTGTTCGATTGGCTATAACAGGAAATCCCTGGCCAGGGTTGCTGAGATTTACTGGTAAGTGTTACCTGTAGTTTCTCGAATTGTTATAGACCTCATATCGACACGACTTATCGAGCTATTGGGGTCTGACGTTTACCACCTCTAGGCGAGATATGCGACATATCAGACGATTAGACCGGACTGTACGGTAGTGTTACTGGTTGGATTCACTGGAGTGTGAGCGGGCTTGCTCGTTGATCTTATGATCGCTCAATACCCGGGTGGCCGTTACGTTTAGCAGACCGCTTGCGGCTTGTGGGTGTTTGATATGATCATCACCTGCTGCCGGCGTATTGACGAGTCTTTAGAGTCCTACACAGAGGTTTCCTGGCTCAAGCGAAACGAAATAGGAGCGCATATGAGATATGTGCGGGACCGAGAATAATGCGTGTATGTGATACCGTATTTCATTCTCGCGATCAATGTGTCGAATGTTTGTATGCGATATAACCTAGTTATCGATTCAAGCGTTGATTCGATAAGCCGATACATTGTATACTAGTCGGTTGTGTGCGACATGACCGGATCATTGAATCAAGTGTTGATTTAATGATTTAACGCATATTTATATATTTGATATATTACTTTGCATCAACTAGTATCGGTTTACTTAAGATGGATTTTCTCACTCGGATGTACACATTGTATATGTGATATACTTTTGTGCACTTGATTGTATCATGTTTGATGATACATGTTTACTAGGGTATGTGTAAAGAGGTAAACCTATGGTTAAGTAAATGGTTAGGGTTTTCTTTTATTCATCCATTTATCTTTTTAAATGGATTGAAAAGAATTGGATAAGAAAACAAAATGGTGGCTTTCTTTGTTTGCATCTTGAATCTTCATGAAGCTTTGACCAAAGTCACCACTTTGTCTTCATCCTTAACCCTAACCATTTATCTAATCTTAGTCAACTCTCTATACATAACCATGGTTCACATTATGATAAGTATTCTTTTATTTTCTTTTTTCAAAAATTAACTTATCATAACTTCTTCTTCTTCTTCTTCATATTCTTCCTTGATGAAAGCTTCACTTCATCAATGGTGGATTGATGAAACAAGTGAGAAATCCAATTCTAAAGTCAACCCACTTCCTATTTCTTCATCCTCTACCTCTTGCCAAATAGTAGAGTGTGTTTTCTTCACAAGTTTCATGACTTGGTGAAGTGAGAGCTTGATCTTGCGATGCTTCGACGTAGATCATCTTCGGCATGGACATCGACGACCTAGCTCGCCATTTCTCCGACGAAGCCGACGCTAGAGCCCGGGAATTCATTTGGACAGCGAGGGGACTTCGTTGCGGAGCTATGGAGGTGGAGAACCGGATCTACAAAGGTTGTATTTCCGTATTCTTTTAGTTAAGTGTTAACTAGTTAGCTTTTTCGCCTAGAAATCTAGCCAACGGTCCGTGTTAGGGTTTCTCGGCACCGTAATTTTTGTAAACGGGCATGGTTGATGCCTTGTGAGACCTCACTAGAGTGCCTAGGAACCCTACTGTGGTATCAGAGCTACTAGGCATTGGATGTTGACCTATGGGGGGTTCTCACTGTGTGACAGTGTGGCGAAGCATAGGCTCTTACCCCCAGGGTGTCCCGAGACCGGAAGGTGTTCCGGCGGGTTGTAGTCCTCGCGAGGGGGCATGCGTAAAAAGTAGCAGCTGAGGGACCCGTTGGTGCCACGGCGACCCCATTGGATGGTGTGGCTGCCTGACCTACAGTGGTATCAGAGCCTAGCTAGAGCCTTAGGCGAAGTCTAGACAGAGTTTGAAGTCCGAACGAACCCGAAACCCTATGACAAACATGCTCTCTGTCCTTTTTTCAAAAATTGGGTTTTTTCAAGATTAAAAATATGCAGAAATATAAGCAGGTGATTTTAAGAGTTACTGTGAAATACGAGTGTGTAAATCCATCAAACTGCCGCGGTTCCGCGCCACGAGCATGGCTCGTGCGGCGGATCCGCGGCCGTATGGAATCATTGTTCAGTCAGTTTTACACAGTAACTCCTAATTTATATTGCTCGATTTTCTGGGAATTTTTAATACTTATTCAAGAGTTGAATTTTCTGGGTTGTTTTGGGGACTTCGTATATTCGATCGGATTATCAAACTGTGTCTATGTGTTTTCCGGATAAATTTTAGAATATGTTAAAATGTTCGACCGGATATAAATACCCAATTTTTCCCCTGTCGGGAAATTTCCAAGTGTTGGATTTTTCCGTAGTTTAACGACGTTCTAAGTAGTGCAAGTAACGCGTTGGACCCTCTAGAAGACAACAAACCTTAACTCGATTATGTGACCGTCTTGAACTGCCCTTTGAACCTTCGGGTTTGGGGCAGTACGGCGTGCCACATGTGAGGCGTTGGCTTGACCCTTCTACGGCTGGACCGTTGGTACTGAGGCACGAACTGAATGTTTTTAGACTTGTTTCATGTGTTGATCTGTATCGGGAAAACTTGGGTGTTCGATTGTTCGATCGAAAAGTTTAGCATTTTCTATTTATCCGGAATGTGATACAACAATTGGAATTCACAAAAGTTATGAGATAACTGAATGAATGTTATAAACATAGCACTTTAGTCTCACTTGATCGGTTGCCACGGAATTTTGATGTGATCAAAAGTCCGTCGCAATCACGTAGTGTACGCGGATACTCGCCGGGTAAACTTAATAGACAGCCTCACCCCATAACCCCGTCCAAGTGACTGTTGGAGAACCCCGTCGCCGAAAGCATCCGTTCGGGTGCTCGCGGCAGCGGTGTTCCGCCTTGGTGCACTTCGTCGACGGTATCGGGGGTGCGGCCGTCTACTAAAGTTTGCGACGAGCATTCGATCAAATTGTCGGGAATCTTGTTGAATTGCCCGACTTGATATTGAAAAGAGTTTTCGATTTTGAGACTAAAATGCGGGGTTTATAATTTGATTAGGCATGCGATGTCTATGCAGGTTGCGGATTCCAACTGTTGTAGTTTTACACTTTCTTTTCTGTGACCGTAAGTGTAATATGTGATATCGCTGGTTTCGTTGCTATATGTCAACGACAATTGGGATGCGCATATTTACTTACGTTGATGACATGTGATGTTATGTGTTGCTGGATATGTTATATTGGATCGTCGTATTTGAATAGCCGGGGGTTTTTATGTGAGATGAGTGTTTTTCATTTTCATTCATGTAAAAACTTGTATGTAATATTCTTTTATTGGGGCGCTTCCAGGTTGCGGAAGTAGTCACCTTTTGTATATTATTTACTTTTCCGCACTAGGATTGACCCAGGGAGGAGGGCACAGGTAACCGGGTTCTGGAGTCCAGTGGGAGACCAACTCGAGGAGTCGAGTCCGGGTCTTCTAAGTCCAGAATTGGTAGGGTTGCTTGCCGCTCTCGTAGGGGTCTAGGGGTGTGGGTTTGGCTATTCATCGCGACCGTGGAATCCGTGTTTTATACTGGCTCGTATTGAAAACACGGACGTCCTAGTATATCCAATATTTCATATGATTCTTCTGCTGCGATATCTGTGATGTGATCATGTGATGTTCTGTGATAGATACAGTATATAGTATATATGATATATTATATAGACGTTACTTATGTTTTACACCCGCGCTAGCCCTGCCCCGCTCTGTCATTAGTTACTTAACCTAACGGTGCACGAGGGGACATCGAGGCGAATGCGGATAGCATAAGTGTACGTCGTATTTATCTGTGATGTTTAGGTACTTAAATGATGGGACTTCATTAATATGATTAATGAAAGAAAAGAAACCTAAAGATGTTGTAGAATCGAATTTCAAAAATAAAATAGGTAGCTACAGTTCTTGCTTTGCACAGCGGTATATGTGATATATCCTGCACCTTATTCGATGAGGAAAGGACCGAGATCCCTTCACCGGGAGTGACTCCTTTAGCAATAACTGGCAGATGCTACACATTCGGTTTGTCTTTTGATTGCTTTTAAGAGTTTTTGCTTTGCACAGTGATATATATGATATATCCCGCACCTCATTCGACGAGGAAAGGACCGACGATCCCTTCACCGGGAGTGACTCCTTTAGCAAAACTGGAAAAGCCTCAAAAACACTCCATTTCAAAATTCATTCGATCCTACAACGATATCAAGTTCATTACGCAATAGGTTTTCAGAAAAACCTGTCGTAGCCCTCCGTCATTTCAGATAAGTACTAGTTAGTATTCGTGCTGCGGTAGTTTGGCCTCCGTCATGGCGTAGTGTACGGTAGCTAACTAGTGCTTATCTGCTAGCATATGATGCGATTGGATTAGGGTATTCGTACGGCGTTGTTTGGCCTCCGTCAAGGGTCGTGCGGGTGGGTTTAATTCAATCAGGAAATGACGGGTTAAACTTGACTAGCAGACTATGGGTAGTTTGGCCTCCGTCAAGGTCATAGGACGCTTGGGGCAAAATATTATCGGGAATTTCAAGTGTTGAAATTTGCAATGAGATTGCATACCTTCTATGAGATAGTTGGATCCCGATACACGCTGCGAGTAAGAGTTACTCCTGGGAGAGTTTTATACATTACAATTAGCCGATCAAGTAGGTGTCTAGAAAGGTGTCAACGGGATTACGCCTCTGGGAAAACGAGGTTTACATTAATTAGGTTCGTGCGAAAGCACGGGGGACCTCCCTCAAAGTACCGACACTAGCCTGGCTGAAAGATTGGCGAACTTGTAGTGTGTAATTAATCCCGGCTAGTCTTTCCTTTTAGGGTTTGAAGGAAGATTTGATAAAAAGCAGTGGGAGCCATCCTGATTAGATAAAATAATAACCAATCTATTCTTGCAAGAGTGCACGCTGAGTGTTTTCTTCTCTCTCTCTCCTGGTAGCGACCATATCACGCCTTAATCAAGATAATAATGCGGATTATTGACCGAACCCGCTTGTTATACTGAGCTGGGGAACGTTGGTCCCGCTCCAACTTATAATAGTTATAAGACAGAGCAGGAAACTGGGGAATACCAGATTTCCCGTGCCGCCCAAACGAAGAGAGTGCATGCTGATGCATCATCTTCGGGTGTGTTCATTATACAGAACTGTTTCTCAGTATCCTCCGTATCCTGGTATATGATACCGGATCAGGATCCCAAATATGTAATCTGTTACATAGGGCTACAAAAGGGTAGAAAAACTGAGAACGGGTGATAAGTTTCATGAGGCAGAAAACGGGGCAAGAGTTGCAGCCAAGTCTGTCGGTCACTGTCACCCTGTATTACCAATACATTAATTCTGAATGAATGTTATTAGATACCGAACCTGATATACAAAATCATGTCAGTCTCTTTATCATTAAAGAAATGATATAATTTTGTATTGTTGGCTAATGTTTTGAACATTTCCTATATCAAAAGTTGATCGGTTCAGGCACGTTATCTAAAAGCATTGATGTTCTAAATCAAACTACAGTTCTTAGTATACAGAACACACACAAGAGGAAGAGTTCAGAATTGAACGAATCCTTCTTGAGGTATTGTAGACTAGGTCATATCAATGCGACCCGACTAGCTGAGTTACATTTAGATGCATATTTAAATCAGTTTGAATTTACATCTTGTGAAACTCGCCAGTCATGTCACAATGATAAGATGACCATAGCTCCGTTTACTGGAAACAGAGAAAGAGTTAGTGAACTCTTGGGATTGATACATGTTGATGTATGTAAGGCCCCCTGTCTACACATACCAGGATTGGTTCTTTATACTTCATTACGTTCTCTGATGATCTCTTTTGATTCAGACATATGTTCTTGTTGAAACACAAGTCCGAACCTTTTGAGATATTCACAGAATATAAGTTAGAAGTAGAGAACCAAAATACGGGTATAAGTATTATGTCCTTTGATGTGATCAAGGAGAAGAATACCTGGGCACGGAAATTCCTGGACTATTCTAAAGGAGAATGGGATTCTTTCTCAGAATTACTCTTCCGTATACACCATAGCACGATGGTATATCGGGGCGGAGCAGATACACCCTATTTGATATGGTGTGCTCTATGATGAGTACTACTGAGTTACCTTTTTCCTTTTGGGTGTTATGCACTTGAGAAGTTGCATACCTATTGAATAGGGTTCGAATCAAATCAGTTGCCTACCACTTCATATATGATATGGAAAGGGAAGAGCCCATATCTTAAGTTAGTTAAGATTTGGGGTTGACCGGCCTATGTCTAAAAGCAAAATCCGGACAAGCTCGAGGCAAGGTCTGTAATGTAGAACTGGAAATGTTCCAGCTATACAAACTACAGCACATGATTTGATAGAACCAAAGGATTCAGTAGATTCCAACGAACCTCAGCCTCTCCGCCGATCTAGTAGGGTTCCTCGCCCACCTGAGAGATACTTCGGTTTCTCTATGACAGTGGGAGCGAGGATTACATCATGAGATGATGACCCAACTAGTTTCGAGCTGGCCATCAGGAGTGAGACTCTGTGAGAATAGCTGGATGTTTATCGATCTGAGATGGAATCCTTATACACCAACAAAGTATGGACTTTAGTTGCTATATCTGAAGGGTTAAATCCCCATCAGGAGCAAGTATATCTTGAGAAGATTACTTGGTGTACATGGAAAAGTTGAGACTTTCAAAGCTAGACCTGTTAAAGGTTTTCGTCATCAACCAGGCGTGGATAATGATGAAACCTTTTCCAGTACCTATGCTTAAGTCCATCCTGATCCTACTTGCCACGGCTACATACCATAACTACGATATCTGGCGGTTGGGTGCCATGACTGCTTTTTTAAATGATGTTTTAGAAGAGTGCGTCTATAAGTACACAGCCAGAGGGCCTCGTAGACAGTGGGAGCAGCGGAAACGTGTGCAAGATGTTTTATGTAATAAAGCAGGCATCGCGGAGTTGGAACATCTGTTTTGATGAGTTAGTCAAAGAATTTGACATCATCAAAATGGTAGATGAACCTTGTATAAACAAAAAGGTAGTAGGGAGTATGGTGGTAATCCTCGTAGAGTACGTGGATGACATACTCTTGATAAGAAAGGAGTTTCTTATGCTACGCTCGATCAATCTCCGTTTATCACAAAGATTCTCCGTGAAGGATCAAAATGATACCTCCTAAATCCTGAGTTTTAGATCTATGAGATAGATTTAACTGGATGTTAGGATTCTCACTAGTTGTAGTGAGGTGATATCAATAGATCCTGGGGAGAATCGCTGGAAGGGTTCCAGGGTGATAAAGACGACTGAATGTCAGTCGCAGGCATTGTCTTTACCCTCAGTAAAGGGACGGTATGTTGGAAGAGTTCCAAGCTAGATACCGTAACATACTAGACGATAAAGGCACGATACATCGCTAGTTAAGATGCTACCAAAGAGGCTGTTTGGATGTATATTTGTTCATGAGATGAACTTAGTTCCTACCATTGTGTGACAATGGAGTTGTGGCTTATGCTAGGAACCCCGTCCCATCAGTGATCCAGACATATTCTAAGGCAGTATCACCTGATCATGGAGATGGTTGATCTCCAGGCTGATCGAGGTTTGGAGAGCAGACTCAGAGGATAACACGGCGGATCCACTCACGAAGGCCTATTCCCAGAGAGAGACTTTTATGGGATGGTTGAGTATGAGATACTTCGACCACTGCTACAGATGGCCCTAGTGCAAGTGGGAGATTGTTAGTTATATGTATGCCCTAGAGGCCATTACTGTACATAGGATGTATGTTGTAGTGGATGCTGGGACATATATAGGGAGGACTTTCTTGCTCGACATGATAGTATGCTATCTGGTTACTCTTTACCTTAACGTGTATACTAATTGTCTCTCTGTTACATGTTGGTAAAGCCCTTAGGATGTGTACTTGACTACCTGGACTATGATGCGGATCATACTAGTGGGGACATGGTAGTCCATAAGTACATCCTTGAAAGTCCCTAGTCGTGGGTGTATCGAGATGGGGCATCGATATACCAGAGTAGACTAGCGTGTACCTTCTCGACCCATACAGATGGGCGATGGATGATCCCATATCCATCGGTGTTTGACATCAGAGATAATATACGGGTGCTCAGTAGAGACTGGGTACACTGGACGGACTCACCGAGAACTCCCAGATGGTATTATACCTCACGTCAGATGGCAGTTCTCAGGTGACACTGGTACAGAGTAGTCTGTTGACCCGAGATCGCCATAGAGTCTTGTGTGGTTCCCACTGTGCTTTGATTTCCATCTTACCATGTCCAAGAGGGCGTGCAAAATGGTGGTTTTTGGGTACAGTCCCGAGTCACATGGAGGCAATGAGCGATAGGAGGGGATTCGTCTCTCCCGGTATAGGGAGTTGATGTTGCGCTGTGTTCGATTGGCTATAACAGGAAATCCCTGGCTAGGGTTGCTGAGATTTACAGGTAAGTGTTACCAGTAGTTTCTCGAATTGTTATAGACCTCATATCGACACGACTTATCGAGCTATTGGGGTCTGACGTTTACCACCCCTAGGCGAGATATGCGACATATCAGACGATCAGACCGGACTGTACGGTAGTGTTACTGGTTGGATTCACTGGAGTGTGAGCGGGCTTGCTTGTCGATCTTCTGATCGCTCAATACCCGGGTGGCCGTTACGTTTAGCAGACCGCTTGCGGCTTGTGGATGTTTGATATGATCATCACCTGCTGCCGGCGTATTGACGAGTCTTTAGAGTCCTACACAGAGGTTTCCTGGCTCAAGGGAAACGAAATAGGAGCGCATATGAGATATGTGCGGGACCGAGAATAATGCGTGTATGTGATACCGTATTTCATTCTCGCGATCAATGTGTCGAATGGTTGTATGCGATATAACCTAGTTATCGATTCAAGCGTTGATTCGATAAGCCGATACATTGTATACTAGTCGGTTGTGTGCGACATGACCGGATCATTGAATCAAGTGTTGATTTAATGATTTAATGCATATTTATATATTTGATATATTACTTTGCATCAACTAGTATCGGTTTACTTAAGATGGATTTTCTCACTCGGATGTACACATTGTATATGTGATATACTTTTGTGCACTTGATTGTATCATGTTTGATGATACATGTTTACTAGGGTATGTGTAAAGAGTTAAACCTACTGTTAAGTAAATGGTTAGGGTTTTCTTTTATTCATTCATTTATCTTTTTAAATGGATTGAAAAGAATTGGATAAGAAAACAAAATGGTGGCTTTCTTTGTTTGCATCTTGAATCTTCATGAAGCTTTGACCAAAGTCACCACTTTGTCTTCATCCTTAACCCTAACCATTCATCTAACCATAGTCAACTCTCTACACATAACCATGGTTCACATTATGATAAGTATTCTTTTATTTTCTTTTTTCAAAAATTAACTTATCATAACTTCTTCTTCTTCTTCATCTTCTTCCTTGATGAAAGCTTCACTTCATCAATGGTGGATTGATGAAACAAGTGAGAAATCCAATTCTAAAGTCAACCCACTTCCTATTTCTTCATCCTCTACCTCTTGCCAAGTAGTAGAGTGTGTTTTCTTCACAAGTTTCATGACTTGGTGAAGTGAGAGCTTGATCTTGCCATGCTTCAACGTAGATCATCTTCGGCATGGACATCGACGACCTAGCTCGCCATTTCTCCGACGAAGCCGACGCTAGAGCCCGGGAATTCATTTGGACAGCGAGGGGAATTCGTTGCGGAGCTATGGAGGTGGAGAACCGGATCTACAAAGGTTGTATTTCCGTATTCTTTTAGTTAAGAGTTAACTAGTTAGCTTTTTCGCCTAGAAATCCAGCCAACAGTCCGTGTTAGGGTTTCTCGGCACCGTAATTTTTGTAAACGGGCATGGTTGATGTCTTGTGAGACCTCACTACAGTGCCTAGGAACCCTACAAGAAGACCAGCTAAAACATCATGTCGTATCTCAATACGAACCAAATCACGTCACCGATATCCAGGCCTCAAGCCCAATCTCATCGACTCATCTCAAATTCCAAATACTATCCTCAAATCCAGTATATGAACACACAGTCCCATACCCATGTGAACACATAATATATATATTCCCATACACGCACATATGAAATAAGGAATGTATGCAAGTATGTATATGTGTGTATGTGCAAGTGTAGTACACCCACTACCTAAGGTTTCGTAACCATGCACCAATCCAACACCAATATCCATCTAAAATCATCAATAATAAATCCTAACAACATATCATAAATTGTTGGTGTGTATACGCATCCGTATACATCACCACGGACTGCGGGGGTGCTATACGCCATCCACCCGACTTCTCCCCGTAGATATAAATCTACTCACCTGGTCCTCGCTAGCCGGTGCCGACGTCGCCACGCGCTTGCTTGTCTTCTCGAAGTCCACATGGGGTACCTACATATCATAACGCATCGTATCGCATTAAAAGTAAATTCGAAATCGAAACGGCATAAGAAAATCAAATCGGCACGCGTATCACGCGTAGGTCCAAACCTATCGCCTACGCATGCAAGAATTGTCAAACCAACCCTCGACGTCGATGTACAAACGTCAACCATCGAGAAAAATCCAATCACACTCATTTGTACAATTACAAGCACTAATTATAATATAAAATAGCTTACAATTCCCAAGAATCCCAATTTCACTTAAAAAGTCGTTTTTCCGAAAATCTAGCGAGCACAATTCGCCGTTTTTGTACAAAACATGATGTTTAAATGAATGTAGCGGCCAATATACTTATTAAATATCTTAAATAAGACATAGAAACAATTTCCGGAATTTAATCTCATTAAATTCCAAAAACCCTAATATTCTAGTTTACAAAATACCCTTTTTAACAATTTCATAGCAAAATGCACAAACTACAATTTAGGTTGGATTTCCATGATCTAAAGTATTAAACCACACATAATAAAGTTAATGAAGTCATGAAAAACCTAAACACATTTTTAATCCCAAGTATTTAACCAATTTCAAAAACCTAGTAAGCAAATTAGCAAATCAACACAATTTTTAAACTAACCATTAGCACAAGCTACTAATCTTGTATTAACATGACAAAAAAGCCAAAATATAACACACAACCATACACCAATTTTATAAAACCCTAACTTGCATTCAAATTCATAACTTGAATTCCAAAACTTGCAACTTAAGCCTAATTAACACTTAAGTAGTTTAGCTTAAAGAAATTAGTAACAAATTAAGCAAAAAGGTTTTAGAATTATACCCAAAAACATTTGAAGATCCACAAGCATCCATGGACCTCAAAAATGCTCTCTTTACACAAGGATCCATACTATACGGGCTAAGCTAAAATGGGTAGGAGTCGGATTTGGGTTTTGGGATTTTTTTTAATGGATTTGAGGCAATTTTTGATGAAGTTTGAATAGAAAAGAGAAGGGAAATGGGGGGGGCTGTTGCTGCTGTAGGAGGGAGGGGGTCGGCTGAATGGGAGTGGGAGAGGAGAGAGAGGGAGGTAGAGAAAGTGGGGGAAGAAGTCAAAGTCAATTCAAGGTCAAAGGTCCACCTCATTTCTCTATTTTCTTTTCTTTTCTTTCATTTCTTTTCTTTGAAATTCAACTGGGGAAAATAAATGGGGGCTGCTGAATTCTTCAAGGGGAGAAGTAAATGGGAGTGTGTGGATGTGAGTACGGGTGTGGGGTGATGAAAAATGATAAATATAATACCCCAAACATCCATTTACGCTAAAAAAAAGCCTTTTTTCTTCAATAATTTCTAAACCGGTTTGGGAAATGATTTCGTTCCAAAAACCACATGATAAAATTTTATTTAATGTTTTATGATGCACAAAATTTGTTTCGACTCATTCCAATTTGTAATTTTCCCTAATTAAATGTGTTAGTGACGGCTTAAAATAATAATAAAATAATATTTTTTCAGAAAATTTGAAATTTCACCAGCGGCTCAATAAACACCAAATAATAGCAATTACATAGCTAGAATATGTATATTTAATTTTTATAATAAGATATTTGTATTTTGACTTTTTACAGAAAACTCCCTTATTTTACCGATTTTTTTTCGAAATTTCACCGAAACGATTTTCAAAGCGTTACAATCTTCCCCCCTTAAAGAAATTCGGTCCCCGAATTTAAATTCAAACTCCCCCAAATACTAAAATATCTAAGAAAAACCATCAAGTCGTCGGGACTCCGAAATTGTAAATACTTAAAACAAATCGTAGCGCAGCGCATGCGCTTGAAAAATGAGCATATAACTCAAATCAAAACTCCGTCAAGCATCCCGCAATCATCGGAGTCATGGAGAAGACATCAATGTCAAATCCAAATCAAAACCAATATGACATAACTCGAAACTATACATGTAAATATAGAATCTATATCTGTAAGTATCTGAAGGAAATGCATGCCAAATCTCTTTAAGTCGCTGTGCAACGCGTATAACACTGCACAGTGGCGGACGTCTATCATAAGTAAACAACTATATACATATATACCTTTGTTTGAAATGTACGTTCCGCCGTTTTGGAAACAATTTAGAAGGGTCTCCTTGTTTTAAACATTTCGTGTCATATCAGACACGTAGGTAAATACTGAAGCTATAACTCGCTTTTTGGAAATCCCTTCAATAACTATCAATGCATGCAAAAATATATTCAGGTACTGTCCTCTGACTAGTCCTGCTCAGTACGAAAACACATAGCAATATCATAAAAACATACTGCTCTATATGAAATCAATCCCAAAGTATGCACATGAATGCTACGTGCGTCTGGTGCGCACGGAAATCAAAATCCATATACGTGCCATACAAGTGCACAGAAACAAGATCTAAGTGCATCGGGTGTGCACGAAACATCTGTCGTAGGCAACATGTGTGCCTGACAGCAAAATCAGGTGCATCTATCATGCACGAAATCATGAAATCCAATATCAAGCGCCGAACGTGCGCAAAATCAATCTGGTGTACAAGGTGCACAAAACAAATATCGGGTATCACAATCGAAATCGAAGTCCAGTGCATCTAAGTGCACAAAAGGCGTATCGCTGCACTGCAAGCATATATAAACTATACCGAGTGCAGAAACGAAATCGTGTGCATGCATACGCACAAAACAAACTCAACTGTTTAAAATCGTAAAATCACAAACATGTGAAACTGAAGCACGAAAACGATATCAAGTGCAACACTGTGCAAAGATAGTAAATCCTCAATCATCGAAATCAAATCATACGAATAAATCGCCCAAAAGATTGTAAACAACAATGGCGGAATAGTACTGCTCAAGCGCATCCTCTAAGAATCTCGGCCAACTGTCGCGGTTACTAGTGGGACGTCTCGTCGATGATTATGAACTCTGTCCTGCTGGCGTGCGTAACTCTGACCACTCCTGGGTCAAGGTCTTCACTGTGAATTACCAATCTTTCGGTCCATCGGCTCATCGGCCCTGTCAGGTGTGCTAACGGGGACGATTCCGTTCTGGCACTTCTCTGGTCATCTCTTGGTCAATCATCGGGACCACTCGTAAGACAACATATTACCGGCGTCGGCCTCTGGCTCTCTGAATGCACGTGACACATCTGATCCTGGGTGCAAATATCATTGCATCAGTGGCCTGGAAGGAATCCTGCTCACGGTCTATTCCATGCCTCGTCTCTGCCAACTGTCCGGAAGTCGTTGTCCTTTCCTATATCTGCATCTTGCTCTGGAACGACTGCATACTCATCGCGACTCCTTCTGGAAGGTATATCCAAGTACAATGCCTCGGCATGCGCATCGCATCTCTGATGTAAGCGGAGGGAAACGTCATCATATCCAGGTATGTACGAACCTCTTACTCCACTTTTTCTCTAATGTCGACTGCTTCGGACTCGTCCCGTCGTGGCTGCATGGACTGAGCTCCAACGGCTATCCTCGTATCTGGAATCACCTAAGAAATGCATCTCACCACCTAGCATCCGAATTAAGTCGAGCCATCCAATCGATTCGTCAAAACCTCATAATCCCCCAAGAGCTCAACATCTTGGGTACAGTTTAATAGTATCGAGTACATACCACAGCATCGGTGGTCCAGCCGTAGAAGGGCAAACCCAAGCCTCACTAATGGCGCCGCAGAACTGCCGCAAACCCTAAGGTTCAAAGGCTTTCACACGGTCATTAAGTCGAGTTAGGGTTTCATTCTTCTAGAGGGACCATAGAATTGCCTACATGTCTTTCCGACTACCTTAAACTTGGAATAATAGGTTTCTGACATTCGATCGTCTCTGTCGACTCCCAACGTCTCCACGTGAAGTCGTCTCTAGCTGGAATCAATCTATCTGATGACCTCGCATTAGGGTAGGCGAACGATCCACATGTCCTAGTCATTCATCCTCGATGACTAGCGACCTTCTATCATCTTTTACTACAACTTATACTGCAATAGCTCCAACATCTGGGGCGATATCTCGTCGTTCGCAGCAATAACTGGCTCGTTCGTCTGCACGCTGAACAGTGCCTCAACCATCAAGAATAAGCAACACACCAACGGTCATCAAAATCTGGCTGGCCTCTGCCAGTGGCCCAATCCTCTGATACTGATCGGCACGTCTGAGAAATCTCATAAAGGCGATCAGCCAAACGCTCGTGGCGCGGAAACACAGTAAAAAGACACATCTCCGCAATCGAGTGTCGTCGGAATTTCGCCCTGGTCAGTCCTCGTCCGTGACGAACTCGTGCTGACCGCAACTCTAGCCGTAGCTCTCCCTGCCTGTAACCGTAGCAGCAAAACCAAACTGGTACCGATGAGGCTAGATCAGGAAGGAATATAATACTGAACAAGGAAATGTACATCCTAAGGCTTCATAAGTGGAGTGGCATGTCGTAAATATGCCGCGGAACATACCAACGGTACGTCACTCTACTTTAGTCACCTTTTCCATCAACCAAGGGTCATCCTACGCTCCGAAGGTTAAAACCTAACGCTCTGATACCAACTTTGTCACGACCCGAAAGTACGGAACATGACCGGCACTTAAACTATGAACGTCTCGAGGCGTACGTAATCTAAGTAAACCGAAAACCCAGAAATCCAAACCAAGAAAAGTAGTAGAGTGCAGGAAAAACCAACTTAAAGCAAGTAATTTCAATAGCTTAAGACGAATTATGCGATTTTTTAAAATAGGGGCTACGGTGTTTTTATGAAAAGATACGTCTTTTGAAATATCTGTAGGATCCCTTGGGCTGTCTTTTAAAATACCCACGATTCGTTAGTTTTTGAAATAGGTAAGAATCGAATCTAATCTAACAACTAAACTAAACTAAAGGGCTAAGCTAACAAGCTGAACTACAGGTAAGGAAACCGCCTAACATCTGAGTCGATACATATACATACCTGTATATATATTAGTCGGTGATCCCGCCTCAATAATATCATATCCGATACCATATCTAAAATCAGACATCCCAAGTCAAGAGTGCGGATCAATCATCAAGATATAGCTCGTATATAAATCCGTCGTACGGCATCCCAAATCTGGGTACGGGTCAAAGTCACATCAATCACACTATTCATTTGGTATCTTCTTTATCAAATATCATGATCCGGACTAATGTCCTACGTCTAGTACAATATTGATGCCATCTATGTATGCATGCGGGTGTAAGAATTACTACGTCAGAAGACCCGCTAAAACATCATGTCGTATCTCAATACGAACCAAATCACGTCACCGATATCCTGGCCTCAAGCCCAATCTCATCGACTCATCTCAAATTCCAAATACTATCCTCAAATCCAGTATATGAACACACAGTCCCATACCCATGTGAACACATAATATATATATTCCCATACACGCACATATGAAATAAGGAATGTATGCAAGTATGTATATGTGTGTATGTGCAAGTGTAGTGCACCCACTACATAAGGTTTCGTAACCATGCACCAATCCAACACCAATATCCATCTAAAATCATCAATAATAAATCCTAACAACATATCATAAATTGTTGGTGTGTATACGCATCCGTATACATCACCACGGACTGCGGGGGTGCTATACGCCATCCACCCGACTTCTCCCCGTAGATATAAATCTACTCACCTGGTCCTCGCTAGCCGGTGCCGACGTCGCCACGCGCTTGCTTGTCGTCTCGAAGTCCACATGGGGTACCTACATATCATAATGCACCGTATCGCATTAAAAGTAAATTCGAAATCGAAACGGCATAAGAAAATCAAATCGGCACGCGTATCACGCGTAGGTCCAAACCTATCGCCTACGCATGCAAGAATAGTCAAACCAACCAACGACATCGATGTACAAACGTCAACCATCGAGAAAAATCTAATCACACTCATTTGCACAATTACAAGCACTAATTATAATATAAAATAGCTTACAATTCCCAAGAACCCCAATTTCACTTAAAAAGTCGTTTTTCCGAAAATCTAGCGAGCACAATTCGCCCTTTTTGTACAAAACATGATGTTTAAATGAATGTAGCGGCCAATATACTTATTAAATATCTTAAATAAGACATAGAAACAATTTCCGGAATTTAATCTCATTAAATTCCAAAAACCCTAATATTCTAGTTTACAAAATACCCTTTTTAACAATTTCATAGCAAAATGCACAAACTACAATTTAGGTTTGATTTCCATGATCTAAAGCATTAAACCACACTTAATAAAGTTAATGAAGTCATGAAAAACCTAAACACATTTTTAATCCCAAGTATTTAACCAATTTCAAAAACCAAGTAAGCAAATTAGCAAATTAACACAATTTTTAAACTAACCATTAGCACAAGCTACTAATCTTGTATTAACATGACAAAAAAGCCTAAATATAACACACAACCATACACCAATTTTATAAAACCCTAACTTGCATTCAAATTCATAACTTGAATTCCAAAACTTGCAACTTAAGCCTAATTAACACTTAAGTAGTTTAACTTTAAGAAATTAGTAACAAATTAAGCAAAAATGTTTTAGAATTATACCCAAAAACATTTGAAGATCCACAAGCATCCATGGCCCTCCAAAATGCTCTCTTTTCACAAGGATCCATACTATACAGGCTAAGCTAAAATGGGTAGGAGTCGGATTTGGGCTTTGGGATTTTTTTTGATGGATTTGAGGCATTTTTTGATGAAGTTTGAAGAGAAAAGAGAAGGGAAATGGGGGGGCTGTTGCTACTATAGGAGGGAGGGGGTCGGCTGAATGGGAGTGGGAGAGGAGAGAGAGGGAGGTAGAGAAAGTCGGGGAAGAAGTCAAAGTCAATTCAAGGTCAAAGGTCCACCTCATTTCTCCATTTTCTTTTCTTTTCTTTCATTTCTTTCCTTTGAAATTCAAGTGGGGAAAATAAATGGGGCCTGCTGAATTCTTCAAGGGGAGAAGTAAATGGGAGTGTGTGGATGTGGGTACGGGTGTGGGGTGATGAAAAATGATAAATATAATACCCCAAACATCCATTTACGCTAAAAAAAGCCTTTTTTCTTCAATAATTTCTAAACCGTTTTGGGAAATGATTTCGTTCCAAAAACCGCATGATAAAATTTTATTTAATGTTTTATGATGCACAAAATTTGTTTCAACTCATTCCAATTTGTAATTTTCCCTAATTAAATGTATTAGTGACGGCTTAAAATAATAATAAAATAATATTTTTTCAGAAAATTTGAAATTTCACCAGCGGCTCAATAAACACCAAATAATAGCAATTACATAGCTAGAATATGTATATTTAATTTTTATAATAAGATATTTGTATTTTGATTTTTTACAGAAAACCCCCTTATTTTACCGATTTTTTTTCGAAATTTCACCGAAACGATTTTCAAAGCGTTACAATCTTCCCCCCTTAAAGAAATTCGGTCCCCGAATTTAAATTCAAACTCACCCAAATACTAAAACATCTAAGAAAAACCATCAAGTCGTCGGGGCTCCGAAATTGTAAATACTTAAAACAAATCATAGCGCAGCGCATGCGCTTGAAAAATGAGCATATAACTCAAATCAAAATTCCGTCAAGCATCCCGTAATCATCGGAGTCATGGAGAAGACATCAATGCCAAATCCAAATCAAAACCAATATGACATAACTCGAAACTATATATGTAAATATAGAATCTATATCTGTAAGTATCTGAAGGAAATGCATGCCAAATCTCTTTAAGTCACTGTGCAACGCGTATAACACTGCACAGTGGTGGACGTCTATCATAAGAAAATAACTATATACATATATACCTTTGTTTGAAATGTACGTTCCGCCGTTTTGGAAACAATTTAGAAGGGTCTCCTTGTTTTAAACATTTCGTGTCATATCAGACACGTAGGTAAACGCTGAAGCTATAGCTCGCTTTTTGGAAATCCCTTCAATAACTATCAATGCATGCAAAAATATATTCAGGTACTGTCCTCTGACAAGTACTGCTCAGTACGAAAACACATAGCAATATCATAAAAACGTACTGCTTTATACGAAATCAATCCCAAAGTATGCACATGAATGCTACGTGCGTCTGGTGCGCACGGAAATCAAAATCCATATACGTGCCATACAAGTGCACAGAAACAAGATCTAAGTGCATCCGGTGTGCACGAAACATCTGTCGTAGGCAACATGTGTGCCTGACAGCAAAATCAGGTGCATCTATCATGCACGAAATCATGAAATCCAATATCAAGCGCCGAACGTGTGCAAAATCAATCAGGTGTACAAGGTGCACAAAACAAATATCGGGTATCACAATCGAAATCGAAGTCCAGTGCATCTAAGTGCACAAAAGGCGTATCACTGCACTGCAAGCATATATAAACTATACCGAGTGCAGGAACAAAATCGTGTGCATGCATACGCACAAAACCAACTCATCTGTTTAAAATCGTAAAATCACAAACATGTGAAACTGAAGCACGAAAACGATATCAAGTGCAACACTGTGCAAAGATCGTAAATCCTCAATCATCGAAATCAAATCATACGAATAAATCACCCAAAAGATCGTAATCAACAATGGCGGAATAGTACTGCTCAAGCGCATCCTCTAAGAATCTCGGCCAACTGTCGCGGTCACTAGTGGGACGTCTCGTCGATGATTATGAACTCTGTCCTGCTGGCGTTCGTAACCATGACCACTCCCGGGTCAAGGTCTTCACTGTGAATTACCAATCTTTCGGTCCATCGGCTCATCGGCCCTGTCAGGTGTGCTAACGGGGACGATTCCGTTCTGGCACTTCTCTGGTCATCTCTTGGTTAATCATCGCGACCACTCGTAAGACAACATATTACCGGCGTCGGCCTCTGGCTCTCTGAATGCACGTGACACATCTGATCCTGGGTGCAAATATCATTGCATCAGTGGCCTGGAAGGAATCCTGCTCACGGTCTATTCCATGCCTCGTCTCTACCAACTGTCCGGAAGTCGTTGTCCTTTCCTATATCTGCATCTTGCTCTGGAACGACTGCATACTCATCGCGACTCCTTCTGGAAGGTATATCTAAGTACAATGCCTCGGCATGCGCATCGCATCTCTGATGTCGGCGGAGGGGAACGTCATCATATCCAGGTATGTACGAACCTCTTACTCCACTTTTTCTCTAATGTCGACTGCTTCGGACTCGTCCCGTCGTGGCTGCATGGACTGAGCTCCAACGGCTATCCTCGTATCTGGAATCTCCCAAGAAATGCATCTCACCACCTAGCATCCGAATTAAGTCGAGCCATCCAATCGATTCGTCAAAACCTCATAATCCCCCAAGAGCTCAACATCTTGGGTACAGTTTAATAGTATCGAGTATATACCACAGCATCGGTGGTCCAGCCGTAGAAGGGCAAACCCAAGCCTCACTAATGGCGCTGCAGAACTGCTGCAAACCCTAAGGTTCAAAGGCTTTCACACGGTCATTAAGTCGAGTTAGGGTTTCATTCTTCTAGAGGGACCATAGAATTGCCTGCATGTCTTTCCGACTACCTTAAACTTGGAATAATAGGTTTCTGACATTCGATCGTCTCTGTCGACTCCCAACGTCTCCGCGTGAAGTCGTCTCTAGCTGGAATCAATCTATCTGATGACCTCGCATCAGGGTAGGCGAACGATCCACATGTCCTAGTCATTCATCCTCGATGACCAGCGACCTTCTATCATCTCTTAGTACAACTTATACTGCAATAGCTCCAACATCTGGGGCGATATCTCGTCGTTCGCAGCAATAACTGGCTCGCTCGTCTGCACGCTGAAAAGTGCCTCAACCATCAAGAATAAGCAACACACCAACGGTCATCAAAATCTGGCTGGCCTCTGCCAGTGGCCCAATCCTCTGATACTGATCGGCACGTCCGAGAAATCTCATAAAGGCGATCCGCCAAACGCTTGTGGCGCGGAAACACAGTAAAAAGATACATCTCCGCAATCGAGTGTTGTCGGAATTTCGCCCTGGTCAGTCCTCGTCCGTGACGAGCTCGTGCTGACATCAACTCTAGCCGTAGCTCTCCCTGCCCGTAACCGTAGCAGCAAAACCAAACTGGTACCGATGAGGCTAGATCAGGAAGGAATATAATACTGAACAAGGAAATGTACATCCTAAGGCTTCATAAGTGGAGTGGCGTGTCGTAAATATGCCGCGGAACATACCAACGGTACGTCACTCTACTTTAGTCACCTATTCCATCAACCAAGGGTCATCCTACGCTCCGAAGGTTAAAACCTAACGCTCTGATACCAACTTTGTCATGACCCGAAAGTATGGAACATGACCGGCACTTAAACTACGAACGTCTCGAGGCGTACGTAATCTAAGTAAACCGAAAATCCAGAAATCCAAACCAAGAAAAGTAGTAGAGTGCAGGAAAAACCAACTTAAAGCAAGTAATTTCAATAGCATAAGCCGAATTATGCGGTTTTTTAAAATAGGGGCTACGGTGTTTTTATGAAAAGATACGTCTTTTGAAATATCCGTAGGATCCCTTGGGCTGTCTTTTAAAATACCCACGATTCGTTAGTTTTTGAAATAGGTAAGAATCAAATCTAATCTAACAACTAAACTAAACTAAAGGGCTAAGCTAACAAGCTGAACTACAGGTAAGGAAACCGCCTAACATCCGAGTCGATACATATACATACCTGTATATATATTAGTCGGTGATCCCGCCTCAATAATATCATATCCGATACCATATCTAAAATCAGACATCCCAAGTCAAGAGTGCGGATCAATCATCAAGATATAGCTCGTACGTAAATCCGTCGTACGGCATCCTAAATCTGGGTACGGGTCAAAGTCACATCAATCACACTATTCATTTGGTATCTTCTTTATCAAATATAATGATCCGGAATAATGTCCTACGTCTAGTACAATATTGATGCCATCTATGTATGCATGCGGGTGTAAGAATTACTACGTCAGAAGACCCGCTAAAACATCATGTCGTATCTCAATACGAACCAAATCACGTCACCGATATCCTGGCCTCAAGCCCAATCTCATCGACTCATCTCAAATTCCAAATACTATCCTCAAATCCAGTATATGAACACACAGTCCCATACCCATGTGAACACATAATATATATATTCCCATACACGCACATATGAAATAAGGAATGTATGCAAGTATGTATATGTGTGTATGTGCAAGTATAGTGCACCCACTACCTAAGGTTTCGTAACCATGCACCAATCGAACACCAATATCCATCTAAAATCATCAATAATAAATCCTAACAACATATCATAAATTGTTGGTGTGTATACGCATCCGTATACATCACCACGGACTGCGGGGGTGCTATACGCCATCCACCCGACTTCTCCCCGTAGATATAAATCTACTCACCTGGTCCTCGCTAGCCGGTGCCGACGTCGCCATGCGCTTGCTTGTCGTCTCGAAGTCCACATGGGGTACCTACATATCATAACGCACCGTATCGCATTAAAACTAAATTCGAAATCGAAACGGCATACGAAAATCAAATCGGCACGCGTATCACGCGTAGGTCCAAACCTATCGCCTACGCATGCAAGAATAGGTCAAACCAACCCTCGACGTCGATGTATAAACGTCAACCATCGAGAAAAATCCAATCACACTCATTTGCACATTTACAAGCACTAATTATAATATAAAATAGCTTACAATTCCCAAGAACCCCAATTTCACTTAAAAAGTCGTTTTTCCGAAAATCTAGCGAGTACAATTCGCCGTTTTTGTACAAAACATGATGTTTAAATGAATGTAGCGGCCAATATACTTATTAAATATCTTAAATAAGTCATAGAAACAATTGCCGGAATTTAATCTCATTAAATTCCAAAAACCCTAATATTCTAGTTTACAAAATACCCTTTTTAACAATTTCATAGCAAAATGCACAAACTACAATTTAGGTTGGATTTCCATGATCTAAAGCATTAAACCACACTTAATAAAGTTAATGAAGTCATGAAAAACCTAAACACATTTTTAATCCCAAGTATTTAACCAATTTCAAAAACCTAGTATGCAAATTAGCAAATTAACACAATTTTTAAACTAACCATTAGCACAAGCTACTAATCTTGTATTAACATGACAAAAAAGCCTAAATATAACACACAACCATACACCAATTTTATAAAACCCTAACTTGCATTCAAATTCATAACTTGAATTCCAAAACTTGCAACTTAAGCCTAATTAACACTTAAGTAGTTTAGCTTTAAGAAATTAGTAACAAATTAAGCAAAAATGTTTTAGAATTATACCCAAAAATATTTGAAGATCCACAAACATCCATGGCCCTCCAAAATGCTCTCTTTTCACAAGGATCCATACTCTACGGGCTAAGCTAAAATCGGTAGGAGTCGGATTTGGGTTTTGGGATTTTTTTTGATGGATTTGAGGCAATTTTTTATGAAGTTTGAAGAGAAAAGAGAAGGGAAATGGGGGGGGGGCTGTTGCTGCTGTAGCAGGGAGGGGGGTCGGCTGAATGGGAGTGGGAGAGGAGAGAGAGGGAGGTAGAGAAAGTGGGGGAAGAAGTCAAAGTCAATTCAAGGTCAAAGGTCCACCTCAGTTCTCCATTTTCTTTTCTTTTCTTTCATTTCTTTCCTGTGAAATTCAAGTGGGGAAAATAAATGGGGGCTGCTGAATTCTTCAAGGGGAGAAGTAAATGGGAGTGTATGGATGTGGGTACGGGTGTGGGGTGATGAAAAATGATAAATATAATACCCCAAACATCCATTTACGCTAAAAAAAAAGCCTTTTTTCTTCAATAATTTCTAAACCGTTTTGGCAAATGATTTCGTTCCAAAAACCACATGATAAAATTTTATTTAATGTTTTATGATGCACAAAAATTTGTTTCAACTCATTCCAATTTGTAATTTTCCCTAATTAAATGTATTAGTGACGGCTTAAAATAATAATAAAATAATATTTTTTTTCAGAAAATTTGAAATTTCACCAGCGGCTCAATAAACACCAAATAATAGAAATTACATAGTTAGAATATGTATATTTAATTTTTATAATAAGATATTTGTATTTTGACTTTTTACAGAAAACCCTCTTATTTTACCGATTTTTTTTCGAAATTTCACCGAAACGATTTTCAAAGCGTTACACTAACTCACCCATGGTTGCTATTCTCACCTCATATGAGTTTCATTTTCTTCTCCACTTCATATTCTTCTTCTTTATGAAAACGATTTCTAGCTTTTCAAATGCTGATAAAATATTGTGAGAAAAATTAATCTAAAGTGATCCCAATTCCTACTTCATCATCCTCTACTATATTAGCCATTTTGTTTAGGGTGTTTGCTTCACTAGTCTACCATTAGTGAAAAGGTAGCATGATCTTGAATTTCCTCGACGTAGATCATCTTCAGCCTCGACGACTACGAAAAAGCTTGTTCATTTCTTCATGTGAATCCTTACTAGAGTTCGGGTGTTCACTATTTGGAGAGAATGGACTAATACACGGAGCTATAGATGTGAAGGACCAGTCTACAAAGGTTGTATTCCTCATTCATTTAGATGTAAATTTGTTTGCATTGTTAGTGTGTCTAAATCTCTAGTTAAGATTATAGGATTAGGGTTCTTTAGTACGGCAAATTTTTGAAATTGGTATGGACGATGCAACATGAAACCCAGCGGCCGCCTAGGGAACCCTACAGATAGTAGGATCAGGACCCAATTATCATTGTGTGATGATTTTAAAGGAAGCCTACCAAAAACATCACACTCCAGAAAGTATGCAACACTAGCAAGTTTCCTTTATGCCTGAAACTCCCGATGTGATTTTTGCCCCGAGCTTTTATAACCTTGACGAAGGTCAAAACATCATAAGTCGCAAGTCAAGTTCAACCCGTCAATGTCCAGATTAATCTAGACCCATTCGGACAAGCCCTTGAAGAAGGTCAAAACAACTGTATGCCTGTCCTAGATTAATGCATCTATCTATGCTACAATTAAGTACCCACTAGCTACCAAACACTATGCCTTGGCGAAGGTCAAAACACATAACATGAATACTAGTAGATACCTGTCTAAAATGACGGAAGGCTAAGGCTAGTTTTGGTGAAAACCGTTAACGTAATGAACTTGATATAGTCGAAGGAACAGAATAGCTTTTGAAAAGGAGTGGTTTAAGCTTCGCTTTTAAAAGTCCTTTTGACGAAAACCGAGTGGTTTTGCAATTGTTCCAACGACGACAGATTTTAGGTTTATTTCTTTGCATTATGTGAGATTAATGCGGTCACATCAATTAACCTTATCACACCACAAAAAGAATGAAAATAGAATGTACATATATGCCACCCGTATTCGCCACGGGGCCCCGTCAGGCACCGTTAGGTTACTTAACTAACGGCGGAGCGGGGGCTGGACTAGCACGGATGCAAAACATATACACCATTTATTTACACACACACACAGACACACACACATATCCATCACAGGCATGATAAGCAACGCAGGCAGATATAATCATTACAGAGAATGGAAAAATGGATCAATTAGGAACATTTGAATTTCAACGAGCCACCTATGAAATGAAGTCCTCCACGGTCGTGTGAATAGCCGAGTGTGAATAATCCTAGACCCCTACGAGTGTGGCAAGCTACCCGCCAATACTATAATTAGGTTACCCGGGTCTCGACTCCCCGAGATGGCCACCCATTGAATTCTAGAACCCGGTTGCTTGTGTACTCCTTCGAGGGTCAATCCTAGATGTGGAAAAGAAAAGTAATATACAGCCGGTGACTACATCCTTAACCCAGACACACCCCAATAAAAGAATATACAAGAATTATTACATTAATAACAAAAAATCCACTCACGTCTCATATCTAGATACACACCGAGCCATTCTCATGACGATCCATGAAACTATTCGCATCCAAACATCACAAGATATGTGCAATCCCTTCTAAGGGACGTATAGAGATTAAAAGACGTTTAAGAACACATATACACATCATAAAGCAAGTAAATAAATCCATGATGTTATAAAATCCGCGCACAATTAGTGAATAAAACTAATTTTCCAAGACTTGAAAAACTGTCCACTAGAGTTATCAAAAATTTCGTTTTAAGCCAATGCAGGAGTCGAAACGAACTCGAAGAAATTAACTCTCGATCTGGGGGCCTCGAGGGGGTACCCACTCCTGGGGGCTACTTCGAGGTGGCCCCCAAGGGGAGGCAAACCCGAGAGCACCCTTTTGGGGTGCTCTCGGGTCACCGCCCCCCAAGGCCTCCTTGTGGTGGTCTTGGGGGTGGTCCCGGCCTTGGGTATCCCTGGGGTGTCGATGCTCCACCCCGCGGCTTCTCAGTTTAAACTGTGAGCCCGCGGGGTGTGCAAACATCATAACAACATTTTCGGGACTGTTTTTGTCGGCAGTTCGTATGCGACAAAAAAGGCGGATTTTAAACATCTCTCCAAGCTATATAAGGATTATGAAGTGGCTCTGATAACTTGTAAGTCGATGTCGCACACTCCAAAGGGTTTGTATAGAGGCAGAATTTACCAAAAACAATTTTAAAACGAGCAACATCGACTAAACTTCTAAGATCGACCATAAGCTCTAGCTAGAATAACAAACAAATGTTCCAATATGGGTCTTCTTCTTCTCCTCTTCTTGGCTCCTTGAAAGCTTGAATGGAACTCGATTGTCAGTCTCCTCTTTGTCGAAGATGATCCATCCGAGAGCCTATGGTTCAAGCGTCAACCTCAAGTGTGAGGTAACTATGATGTCTAGTTTGCTAAAATAGACAACTTAGAAGATGTAAAGAAAGACGAATGAAGTATTTTATCTTAAGAGCCCAAAGATTCACAACTCATGTGTGGGATAGGGCTTGAGGAAGAAGGAGGAGAGGAAAAATGGAGACAGAATGAACAAGTGCAAATGAGCTAGGGTGTGGAGGCAAATGAGAATGGCTAAGTCCTTGCAATAATCAAGCATGGAATATTTTCAATAGAAAATAAGCTACCATGCTTGAATAATAAAGTCAAATGAATAAACAAATGACTTAGCCATGCTTTCATCCATACCTCAAATATCTCCAATTTCTACCTCATTAATCTATTTCCACAAATAGATAAATCTATTAATGAGGTGTCTCCTTCTAAAAGTATGTCTTGTGAAATTACAAGAATGCCCTCACCGTATATACATACCCGTATTCGTATTTCGAAAAATACGAATACAATGAGATAATAATAATACAATAATAAAATACTAGAATTCGGCTTAAACCAAAGCTCACTAGTATTATCCTTCCGAACATCATCCGTGTAGCCAATACATATATATGATCGGAACCCTTCCGTAAAACCATATGGCCTATACATCGTTTCTCCTGAACCAGAGAAACCCTCTGTGTTGGACTCTAAAGACTTGACCGTACACTGGTAGTGGGTTTAACCACAAGTCTATTAGCGACACTAGCTGTACGTATCGCCTACCCAGATATCTGTCGAAAAGAAGGCCGACGAGCGAACTCATCAGATCCCATACTGAGCCTGTCCGTGACAATCTCCGTGTAGCCCGGCCTGTTCGTCTGAGAGTATCGCATGCAAGGTCTAGGGGTGGAAATCGCCACATCCCTAATAACCAGACTGTTAGTTATATGTATGCCCTAGAGGCCATTACTGTATATGCGATGTATATTGTAGTGGATGCTTGAACATATATAGGGAGGGCTTTCTTGCCCGACATGATAGTATGCTATCTGGTTGCACTTTATCTTAACATGTACACTTATTGTCTCTCTATTACATGTTGATAAAGCCCTTAGGATGAGTACTTGACTACCAGGATTATGATGCAGATCATACTAGTGGGGACAGGGTAGTCGGTAAGTACATCCTTCAAAATGTTCCTAGTCGTAGGAGTATCGAGACAGGGCATCGATACTCCAGAGTAGACTAGCGTATGCGCTTCTCGACCCATATGATGGGCGATGGATTATCCCATATCCATTGTTGTTTGACATCAGAGAAGGTATACGGGTGATCAATGGATTCTGGGTACACTGGACGGACTCGCCGAGAACTCTTAGATGGTATTATACCTATCGTTGGATAGAAGTTCTCTGGTTACACTGGTACAGGTTATTCGGTAGACCCGAGATCGTCATAGAGTCTTGTGTGATTCCCAATGTGCTTTGATTTCCACCATACCACGGTCAAGATATCGTGCAAAAAGGTGGTTTTTGGCTACAGTCCTGAGTCACATGGAGGCAATGAGCGATAGGAGGGGTTTCGTCTCTCCCGGTATTGGGAGTTGATGTTTCGCTATGCTCGATTGGCCATAACAGGAAATCCCTGGCCAGGGTTGCTGAGATTTACCGGTAAGTGTTATCGGTAGTTTCTCGAACCTTTATGGACCTTGCATTGGCATGACCTATCAGGCTATTGGGGTCTGACGTTATACCACTCCCAGGCTGTGATATGCGACATATCAGATGAAGAGACCGGACTGTACGGTAGTGTTACTGATTGGATTCCCAGGAGTACTAGCAGGCTTTCTTGTTGATCTTCTGATCGCTTAATACCCGGGTGGCCATTACGTTTAGCAGACCGCTTGCGATTTGTGGGTGTTTCATATGATCATCACCTACTGCCGCGTATTGACGAGTCATTAGAGTCCTACACAGAGGTTTCCTGGTTCATGCGAAACGGAGTAGGAGCACATATGTGATATGTGCGGGACCGAGATTAATGCGAGTATGTGATACCACATTCTATGCTCGCGATATGTGACATTCGTTGGTTATATGTGATATAGCCAAGTTATCGGATCAAGTGTTGATTCGATAAGTTGTCACATTTGATATTAGTCGGTTATATGTAATATAGCCGGATTATTAAATCAAGTGTTGATTTAATAATTTAATGTATGATTATATATTTGATATATTACATTACATTAACTAATATTAGCTCACGTAATTATTACTTTTTCTCACTTGATCATACATTGATATATATGTGATATAAGTTAATTGTATTATTTTCTTTTTGTACACAAAATATATATGTGATATATATTGTTGTATCATGCTAGGTTACACTTGCAACATGTATGTATGAGACTCACACCATGCTAGGGTTAAGTTAGGATTTATATATATTTCAAGCAAATTCAAAATTGTAGAGATATTTGTCATGGTTCAAAGCTTGTAGAAGCTTGTGGTCTTCATTGACTTAGTCCACCCCTTTGTCTTGCTTATGATATTTGTTAACCCAAACTTAACCTTAGACTATGGTTTATTCTCTACATGATTTAGGCATAGCACTAACTCACCATGGTTGCAATTCTAACCTCACTCTCTCATTCATTTTCATCATCACTTCTTCTTCCTCCTCAAGAGAAAAAGCTTGCTAGCTTTTTCTAAGTGATGACTTATTGTGAGAAAAATAAAACTAAAGTGAGCCCACTTCCTATTTCATCATCCTCTACTATTAGCTATTTAGATTAGGGTGTTTGCTTCACTAATCTCACCATTAGTGAAGAGGTAGCATGAGCTAGTGTCTGCTCGACGTAGATCATCTTCGGCCTCGAAGACTTCGATGAAAGCTTGTTCATATCTTCATGGGAGCCTTTCTAGAGTCCGGAAGTTCATGACCGCAGTGAAGGGAATACTACACGGTGCTATTGAACTGAAGGACCGGTCTACAAAGGTTGTATTCCTTGTTCACTTTAGTTGCAAAGTTGTTTGCATTCGTTTCATCGTATTTTCTAGTAATCGATTCTAGGGTTAGGGTTAGCTAGAAAGCAAAAATTTAAATATGGCATGGATGATGCCTCCCGAAACCTTGTTGCCGTGCTAGACAACCCAACCGTGGTATCAGAGACATGCTAGAAAATTAGACGATTTTTGCTTGGATTACGAAACCGAAACTACTCGGAAACACCCGATACGAAAACTTGGTTTCTGTCGAATTTAAAAAGTCTTCAATTTTTTTTAAATAACTGCAGAATGTTGTATGAGATATGACATGAACACCATGAAATTTTGAGGGGGTTTTGGGCAAATATGGCCGGCCACATAGGTAGAAAATCCGGCCTCCTCGGTTCAAATTTTGATTTTGGGCTTCAAATTTTCAGGGTGTTCCAGTCTCTGTGTAAGTCTATGTTACCTACCCCGGTACTTATGGGGAGGCGGAAAGAGTAAGAATCAAATTTTTATCACAAGGAAATATAGACTAACCATGAAGGATCTTTGCTAAACAAAAACTAACAAACATACAAGGAGCTTTAACTACTAGGATAAGATGGTTATACCTAGTTCTTGAACTCCTTCTCTTCTTGTTGTGGTCCTCCTTGTTGCTAGCTCCTTGGAGTAGTGTAGATGGCTCCTCCTCGTTGTCTTCTCTAGGTCAAAGATCGATCCACCCGAAGGCCTCTACCTTGAGCTTCTACCTCAACGATGAAGTAACTAGAGTGCTTGGCTTGCTACACTAAGAACCCTAGAGTGAGTAGAGAAGTATTTTGGTGGTTTAGTCTCAAGAGCTTTTGATTTTCAACACATGAAAGATTAAAGCTTTGAGAGAGGAAGAGGGAGAGCAAACCATGAGAGAGAAAGATAATGAGTGAATGAGAGAACCAAGCTCTCATATGATAAAAATATGATGATAATAATAATAATAAAGAAAACTCGGATGGTGAATTGATTTGACCATTATAATTTCACATTTAATGCTAAGCATGCTTCAAGAAGCATCTTATGCAAAAGAAAAATATCTAGGTCAAAGTAAGTCAACAAGTCAAATGGTCAACCCAACTGAAAACAATTATCCTTAATTAATATTATTAATCATATTTCTCATTCTCATTAGGTTTTTGATCAAGTAAATGGTCAAAAACCCTAATGAGGTGTCTCCGTCTCTGTCAACTGTACATACGTACCCGCATTCGTGTTCCGAAGTAACACGAATACAAAGAGACAAGACCAATCCTAAAACAAATACTAGGATCTGGTTTAAACCAAAGCCCACTAGTAATAACTGCCCGGACACCAAACGTGCACAAGTGCGCGTATGTGAACGAACCCCGTCGTAAAACCATATGACCTCTACTCGGTTTTGCCTAAAGGTGAACAACCCTCTGTGTGGGACTCTAAAGACTCAACACTATGCTGGTAGTGGGTTTAACCACAAGCCGCAAGCGGTACTAGCTGTACGTAACGGTTCCCAGGTAGATGTTGATAAGAAGACCGAAGAGATGAACCCATCCGAACTCCTACTGAGCCTGAATGTGACAATCTCCGTACAGTCCGGTCTGTTCGTCTAAGAGTATCGCATTTCGGGCCTAGGGGGCGGTAAATGCCAGTCCCCTAATAGCGGTATAAGTCATGTCGGAGTGTAGCCCAGAACACCCTGAGAACCTACTGGAAACAGTACCAGTAAATCTCGCTTGCCCTGGCCAGAGACTTTGTGTAATAGCTCTACTAGACACAGCGTGATATCAATTCCTAATACCGGGAGAGACGAATCCTGTCTAACCGTCACTGCCTCCATGTGCTTCGGGACTGCACCCAACCACTACCTGTTTGCATGACTCAATAGAGCCGTGGTAGGGTAGTAATCCAAGAACAGTAGGAACACACTCGAGACGAAGTGACAGTGTCATGTCAACGGACTAAGCTGTACTCATGTCACCTGAGAACTGATAACTAACGATAGGTATAATACCAAACAATAGTTCCTAGTGAGTCCTATCCAGTGTACTCGTAACCTAACGAGCACCTGCATACTATCTCCAGTACGATGTACAGATGGCTGTGGGACAGACCATCTCCCCTCTTGGGATGAGAAGCGTATACACTAGTCTACTCTGGAGTATCGATGCCCTGTCTCGATAATCCTACGACTAGGGACCTGTATAAGGATGTGCTTATAGACTACCCATCCCTTACTAGTGTGACTGCCATCACAACGCTGGTAGTCAAGCAAAATATCCTAAGGGCTCTATCAATATGTATTAGTTATATGTTAAAAAGAAACACATACACATATTAAGATAAATACAAACCAATTAGTATACTACCATATTGAGCAAGAATGTCAATCTGTGTATATATCCCAAACTTCCAAAATGTAATATACAAACTAGTACTATACAATAATGACCTCTAGGGCATATCACACTAACAATCTCCCACTTGCACTAAGGCCATGTGCCGGCATGTCACAGACCTATCATCTCGAATAGCCTCTCGAACTGCGTCTGAGGAATGGCCTTTGTAAATGGATCTGAAGAGTTATCCTCTATAGCAACCTTCCGAACCACGATCTCCCGGCGATCCACGATCTCCCTGATCAGGTGATACCGCCTCAAGATGTGTCTGGACTTCTGATGGGACCTGGGTTCCTTCGCTATAGCTATAGCCCCGTTGTTGTCACAATACAGAGGTATTGGATCAACAATGGATGGAACCACCTGAAGTTCTGTTAAGAACTTCCTCATCCACACGGCTCCTTTTGCGGCATCAGATGCTGCGATATACTCCGCTTCCATCGTCGAGTCAGCAATGGTTTTCCTATTTGGAACTCTTCCAACACACCTCCCCTCCATTGAGAGTAAAGACATAACCCGACATGGATTTGGAGTCATCCTTGTCACTCTGGAAGCTGGAGTCAGTAAAGGCCTCGATCTGGACGTCTTTTCTGCCGTAAACCAAAACATATCCTTATTCCTTCTCCGGTACATCAGAATGTTCTTTACCGCTACCCAGTGCTTCTCCCCAGGGTTTGACTGATACCGGCTTACTACTCTCAGTGCATAAGCTATATCTGGTCTGGAATATAACATCACATATATTATAGAGCCTACCGCAGAGGCGTAGGGTATAATAGACATGCGATCCCTTTCCAAATCAGTCTTGGGAGACATCTCTTTGGAGAGGGTGATCCTATGACAAGCCGGTAAATTACAGCGCTTTGAATCTTCCATACTGAATCTTTTCAGAATGGTGTCGATGTACCTGGACTGCGAAAGTCCCAATATCCTCTTAGATCTATCACGATGGATCTGGATCCCCAGAATGTAAGAGGCATCACCTAGGTCTTTCATGGAGAATCTTTGTGACAAGAACCCTTTGACAAATTGTAGCATAGGAATATCATTTCCTATCAAGAGAATGTCATCCACGTGTAAAACGTGGAATATGACATTTCGTGCTACAATCATACTATCAATGCATGGTTCATTTAGATTTTTGATAAAGCCAAATCCTTGACTGTCTCATCAAAACAGATGTTCCAACTCCGCGATGCCCGCTTCCGTCCATATATGGACTTAAGCAACTTGCACACTTTCCCGCTGCTCCCACTCTGAATTAAACCCTTTGGCTGGTCCATATAGACACACTCCTCTAAATTACCATTTAGAAAAGCGGTTTTTACGTCCATCTGCCAAATCTCATAATCGTGGAAGGCAGCAATGGCAAGAAGGATCCAAATGGATTTGAGCATAGCCACTGGAGAAAAAGTTTCGTCATAGTCCAAACCAGGTCTTTTGACGAAAACCCTTTGCAACAAGTCTAGCCTTATAGGTCTGAACCTGTCCATCTACACCAATCTTCCTTTCGAAGATCCATTTGTATCCTACGGGTTTTACCCCTTCTGGAGCAACGTCCAAAATCCATACTTTGTTGGTGTACATGGACTCCATCTCGGTTCGCATTGCATCCAGCCGTTTTACCGAGTCAGTGCACTGAATGGCTTGTTGGAAGCTAGTCGGCTCATCAATATCAATGATGCAATCCTCTCTATCCCCGTTTATGAAAAAACCGTAGTATCTCTCAGGTGGATGAGAAAGCCAACTATTCATGCGGAACGGTGTAGGAATGTCCTGTTCTTTTGAACCTTCTGGTTCTACTAAGCTTTCAGTATTAGCTTGTAGTTCTGGAATATCGTCCAGTTCTATTGCGCTCCCACTTAGCTGATTTTCCAAAAATTCAGTTTCCAAGAAGCAGGCATGACGAGAAACAAATACCTTTTGTTCCTCTGCGTAATAGAAGAAATATCCCTTGGAGTTCTTTGGATATCCCACAAACTTGCACTGTACTGAGCGTGTCTCGAGTTTGTCCGTATGCTGCTTTTTTACAAAAGCTGGACATCCCCATGTCTTAATGTGTTTAAGATATGGTTTCTTCCCACTCCACATCTGATATGGTGTGGTAGGCACTGACTTAGTTGGAACCCGGTTCAAAAGATATGCAGCTGATTCTAGTGCATATCCCCAGAAAGATCGCTGTAACTCAGCGTTACTCATCATGGAACGTACCATATCCAATAGGGTTCGGTTCCGTCTCTCCGATACACCATTGTGTTGTGGTGTGTATGGAGGAGTAAGTTGAGAGAGAATTCCATTCTCTTTTAGGTAATCCAGGAACTCGGCACTTATGTATTCACCACCTCGATCATATCTCGGTGTCTTGATACTCTTGCCTGTTTGTTTTTCTACTTCATTCTTGTATTCCTGGAATTTTTCAAAGGCTTCGGATTTATGATTCATTAAGAAGACATGTCCATACCTTGAAAAATCATCCGTAAAAGTAAAGAAGTAAGAATAACCACTTCGCGCATGTGTAGACAATGGACGACATACATCGCTGTGTATGAGTCCCAAGAGCTCGCTCGCTCTTACTCCGCGTCCAGTGAACGGAGTCTTTGTCATCTTTCCCATGAGACAAGATTGACAAGTTGCATAAGACTGATATTCGAACGGATCCAAATATCCCTTTTTATGTAATTTAGACAATCGTGTTTCATTGATGTGACCTAGTCTATAATACCATAAGAAAACATGATTTAATTCTGGAGACTTTCTTTTGTGTGTATTCCGGATGTTGAAAATCTGCGGTTAGTTTAATACGTATATTCTGTTGCTTAATGTACCAACCCAATCAAAACATGATTAAGGTGAATGTTTACAACATTGCTTACAAATGCAAAATCATAACCTTCTTCAGACATTAAAGATACAGATATGATATTACAAGTCGAACTGGATACAAAATAACAGTTGCGCAAAACCAAAACATGTCCATCTGTCAATCCTAAGTGATAGTCCCCCACAGACTCAGCATCCATGCTTGCTTCGTTTGCAACTCTGAGGGTCAGATCACCTGCCTTCAAAACTCTACGCCTTCTCAGTTCCTGCAAAGAATTACAGATATGAGATCCTGATCCGGTATCCAATACCCAGGAAGTAGAGTTGATTGACAGACAGTTTTCAATAACATACACACCTGAAGTCGAAGCCACAACTTGCTTCGGGTCCTGGTTCTTGGCCTTCCAAGCCCTGCAATCTTTCTTCCAGTGTCCTTTCTTGTGACAATAAAAGCATTCTTCCTTCCCCACAATCTATCCCGCTACCTTTGCTTTTCCCTTGGCTTTAACCTTACTAACACCGCCCCTCGGATTGCTGGGAGCCTTCTTCTTCTTTCCTTTGGCTTTCGCCTTGGACCTAGAAGAAGAAGCTCCTCCAACAAACAAAGCGGGTATTTCCCTGACTTTCTGCAGGGTGCCATCTGCACTCCTCAACATGTTGAGGAGTTCCGGAAGTTCAAATTCTTTTCCTTGCATGTTGAAGTTCAGGATAAACTGGGCGTAGGTGGAAGGAAAGGACTGGAGAATCAAGTCGGTGTAGAGCTCGTTCTCCAATGTGGTCCTGAGGTCCGCGAGCTCCTCAATGCAGCCAATCATCTTAAGCACGCGTTCCGCTACAGATGATCCGACGGCCAACCTCGCTGAAAATAACTTTTTTGAGGTTTCGTATCCGGCGATACAGGATTGCTTTCCATATAGTTCCTTAGTATAGAGAAATATGGATTCAAGGTCCATATTCTCGTGCCTCCTCTGATGTTCATTGTCCATAGAGTCAAGCACGAGGCACTTGGCCTTCGCGCAGTCAATCTCCCAGGTCTTACGGATTTCCTTATCCGCGATGCTGGATTCTGGACCTGGGACGGTGGGGGCCTTAGTGGTAAGGAGATACCATAACTTGTCATGAGTGATTGCCATTTTGATATTCCTGGACCAATTTTTGTAGTTTGGCCCTGTCAGTATATTTTTATCTAATAGTAACTTAAGGCCCGTCATGATATTTGGTTGCTGCAATTAGCAAAGAGAGAAGAAACACTTTAGCATGATGCACTTGCAAGTTTAGAGTGGTTTTTAGTTTGTCAAAACATGATGGCTCCCACCGTTTCTCGAATCCTTCCTCAAACCATAAAAGAAGAACTAGTCGGGATTGATCTCACTGTACAATACTTGCTTAACCGTTTAGCCAGGCCAGTGTCGGTACATCGAGGGAGGTTTTACGACGCTTTCGCGAAGTTCCTTAATTAAATAACCTCTTTTCCCTGTGGGCGTAGCCCCGCTAACACCTTTCTAGATACCTACTTGGTTTATAGCATTGATCGTTAAGCGAGAAAATTTCCAGAGGAGTAGCATATACTCACAGTAGGTTCGGGATCCAAATATCATTGTGTGATAAAGTTGAAGGAATCCTACCAAAATCATTACACACCAAATGGTATGCAACACTAGCAAGTTTCAGTTTCTTTAGAAACTCCCGATGTGGATTTTTGCCCCATGCTCTTATGACCTTGACTTTGGCCAACAAATCATAAGTCACATGTCAAGTTCTACCCGTCATTTTCCAGGTTAATTTGAACCCACCCGTACCTACCCTTGACTTTAGCCAACAAAGCAGTACAACTGTTCCAAACCAACGCATCTATCTTTGCTTCATATGAATATCCTACAGCTACCAATCACTATGCCTTGACTTTGGCCAACAAACATAGCTTGAATACTATTGACTATCCATACGAAATGACGGAGGGCTACGAATGGTTTTAGCGAAACCGTGAACGTAGTAAACTTGATATAATCGAAGGAACGTGATAGCTTTTAAAAAAAAGGAGTGGTTTAAGCTCCACATATAAAAAGGTTTTGCTGTTTTTGAAAAAAAAACCGAGTGGGTTTTGAAATTGTTCCAAAGATTTAAATTTGTTTTGTTTTCTTTGCATTAATATAATGCGTCCTATCAATTAATCCTACCATTGCAGAAAACAACGAAAATATGATGTACGCTTATGCCATCTGCATTCGCCACTGGGCCCCATCATCACCCGTTAGGTTACTTAACTAACGACAGAGCTGGGGCTGGATTAGCGCGGATGCAAAATATAAGCAACGCCTACTAGATATCATATATAGATATAAACATTCGTCAGACGCAATGATAGCCATTCCAGATCACAGATGAACACATTGGATATGTTAGGAATCCGTGTTTCGTTCGAGCCTGCAACGAAAGACGGATTACACGGTCGCGATAAATAGCCAAACCCCACCCTAGACCCCTACGGGTGTGGCAAACTACCCGCCAAATACCCGAAGTGAAGCAGCCTCCCTCAACAACGTGAGTAGGCCACTCAGCACTTCAAAGTACTCGGTAGTTTGTGCACCCTACCTTGGGTCTATCCTAGGAGCAAAAATAGTAAAAGAAATAATATACAATGGTGGCTACAACCTCAACCCAGATGTGCGACCAAAAAAATAATATTACATCAATTTACAATTTACAACAAATGAAAGATAAATAAACATTCATCTCACAACCCCGGCTATTCATCCGTGACAATCCAACAAGTTCATATACACAATCCAACATCACAGATCACAGATATGTACAACCCCCACTAATCGACGTATAGCGATTAGTAGACGTTCTGTACATATATCACATTAAAGATATAATCCAATTAGCTAAAGTTTATAGAATTTCGATCAATATTTTAGTATGAAACTTCCCCAAATACAACACTGTACTCAAAAGAATCTGGGCATAAACAAAGTATCTGAAAAATCACAAAACATCAAGCTGGACAATCGGCAAGAAAAACGAGTTGACTCCGAGTGGACTCGGCCGCGGATCCATGGCGAAACGCATGGTTTCGCCGCGCTTCCGCGGCTGTCTGACCGAGTGACGAGCTCGTTTTTCTTGTGTGTCCCTAAAAAACCCTGCACGTATTTTTCAGGTCTCTGAAAATATTTTTAGACCTGTTTTTAAATTCGGCAGAAAACACTAATTTTTTATGTATTTTGCGATTTTTTTCGGGATCGAAGTTCTAAAGACTTTGCTAACATGTTAGTTGTTGTTTAGCTAGGCTCTGATACCACTGTAAGTCTATGTTTCCCACCCTGGTACTTACGGGGAGGCGGAAAGAGTAAAAATCAAATTTTTATCACAAGAAAACAAAGACTAACCATGTAGGATCTTTTCTAAACAAAAACTAACAAACATACAAGGAGCTTTAACTACTAGGTTAAGATGGTTATACCTAGTTCTTGAACTCCTTCTCTTCTTGTTGTGGTCCTCCTTGTTGCTAGCTCCTTGGAGTAGTGTAGATGGCTCCTCCTCGATGTCTTCTCTAGGACAAAGATCGATCCACTCGAAGGCCTCTACCTTGAGCTTCTACCTCAACAATGAAGTAACTAGAGTGCTTGGCTTGCTACACTAAGAACCCTAGAATGAGTAGAGAAGTATTTTGGTGGTTTAGATTCAAGAGCTTTTGATTTTCAATGTTAGTTAAATGTATGCCCTAGAGGCCATTACTGTACATACGATATATATTGTAAGGGATGCTTGGACATATATAGGGAGGACTTTCTTGCTCGACATGATAGTATGCTATCTGGTTGTACTTTATCTTAACATGTACTCTAATTGTCTCTATGTTACATGTTGATAAAGCCCTCAGGATATGTACTCGACTGCTGGGACTATGATGAGATCATACTAGTGGGGCCACCGTAGTCGGCGAGTACATCCTACAACTGTTCCTAGTCGAGGGTTTATCGAGACAGGGCATCGATACACAAAAGTAGACTAGCGTATACGCATCTTGACCCATATGATGGGCGATGGATGATCTCATATCCATCGGTGTTTGGCATCAAGGATGGTGTACGGGTGCTCAGTAGAGACTGGGTAAACTGGATGGACTCGCCGAGAACTCACAGATGGTATTATACCTCACGTCAGATGGCAGTTCTCCGGTGACAGTGGTACAGAGTAGTCTGTTGACCCGAGATCGTCATAGAGTCTTGTGTGATTCCCATTGTGCTTTGATTTCCATCATACCACATCCAAGAGGGCGTACAAAAAGGTGGCCTTTGGGTACAGTCCCGAATGACATGGAGGCAATGAGCGATAGGAGGGGATTCGTCTCTCCCGGTATAGGGAGTTGATGTTGCACTGTGTTCGATTGGCTATAACTGGAAATCCCTGGCCAGGGTTGCTAAGATTTACTGGTAAGTGTTATCAGTAGTTTCTCGAACTGTTATAGACCTCATATCGACACGACTTATCAAGCTACTGGTGTCTGACGTTGACCACCCCTAGGCGAGATATGCGACATATCAGAAGACGAGACCGGACTATACGGGAGTGTTACTGATTGGATTCGCAGGAGAATGTATAGGCTTTCTTGTTGATCTTCTAAGCGCTCAATACCTGGGTGGCTGTTACGTTTAGCTGACCGTGTAACGTTTTAAAAATAATTAAATAAATAATTAAATGAATAAAATTATTTAAGTGAATTTTATGATTTTCGGTAAAGTAAAATGTATTTTTCGTAAAACCAAACCGTGATTGTTTTTCATTATAATTTCAAAAATATCTATTTTAATTATGTAATTACTTGTAAATGGTGTTTATTTAGCCACTTATAAATTTTTAGTTTAATTAAATATTTTTCCTAAATTAATTATTTTAAATATTAACATAAGCTTTATTTTTACACTAAATTAGTGTAAATTACAAATTTGAATGGTTTTAATTTGTAAAAATGAACCATGGCATATTATAATCTAGTGTGTATCATGCAAAATTTAATTGCAAATTTTCCCATTTTTCTAGAGTTTTCTTGGTTCTTTTAGTAAAGAAATGAAAGAAAATGAAGAAATTCATGAAAAGACATAAAGTGATATATTATTTGATGAAGTTTCTACACAACTCATGAAACACTTTTCTCTTTCTCCCTCTCTCCCTTGCTTGGCCGGCCACACCCTCATGGCAGACCCCCATTTCCCACTCCATTTTTATTGCAAAAATCCATCAAAAATACATCAAAAAATTCAATAAAAATCCACAAAATCCTATTTATTTCATACCCTTTATTCCTTTCTCATTTTTATATGGAATTTGGAGATGGAAAGCATGTATTTTGGAGGCTCATTTTCTTGTTTGGATTTCATATTTTGGAGGTATAAATTTCCTTCTTTTGTTTATTTGTTATTAGATGTTTCTTTTAAGCATGTTTAGATTTAATGAATTAATTCTATGTTCAATTTTAAAAATTCAAGTTAGGGGTTGTAAATTCAAGTTATGATTTTTATTAATTAATTAGGGTTAGAATAGTTAGTTGAACACTTTTAGAATTGGAAAATCTTGCATGGTTGTTGAATTGTAAATTTTTCATTTAAAATTGTTTAAATTAGGAATTTTGCTAACTAGGTTTCTATGAAACAAAATTTTTGGTGAAATAAAATTTCAATTTATATTTGTAACACTAGATTGTGGTCTTAATAAGGTTATTAACTTGTTGGTGGAATGGAAACTTAAATTGATTGCTAGTTTCTGTTGATAATTGATAAATTGTCATAAAAATTGCTATTTTGGAAACTAGATTTTAGAAATTCCTAAATAAAAGAGATTAAAAATATAATTTATGGTTTCATTAAATCATTATCATCATGAATTGTAGCTTAATACATTATTTAATGCAAAATCATGTTTTGTAGTGGAATTGTGAATTTTTCTTGAAAGATGTTGAAAATTGCTAATGGTTGCAAACTTGAAATTTCAAACTAATGCAAAATTATGTAATAAAAATATAGTAAGGGGTTGTATAGTCTAGTTATGCTATTTGATGAGTTTTATGACCATTGGTTTCATTTAGATGTCAAGTTTTGATGAAAAACGGTAAATTTGCATTTTCGGGTTTTACGAAATCGGGTGATTTGATGGATTTCAGTGTTTCGATGAATTAAATCATGCTTTATATTATAAGTAACGAGTTTTCTAAACTACAAGTTGTTTGTTGATGTTTATCTCGATCTATCGGAGTTTGTACACCGATATCGAGCGATATTTGGTTCTGTCGCGTGGACGGGACATAGGTTTTAACCTATGCTTGTTCCTTGCATCGTTCCGAATTTTGTATGTGATTCCATTTACGATGCTATTTATATGTTTGCGTTTAGGTACCCCTCACGTGGACTGCGGGCGATGAAGAGGAGGATGGCGACACCGTCTTCGGCAGACATCGACCAGGTGAGTAGATGTATATCTGCGGGGGGAAGTCGGGTGGATGGCGTTTAGCACCCCCGCAACGTAGAATAAGAATAGTACTTATTGTCTTAGGAAACCAGATGTGAACCTAGATTCTTAATGAGTAGGACCCTAGTAATGACTCTAGGCTGGACTAGACTGATTTAGGAAAAGCATTCCAAAGGATGAATACCTTGGAAGAGGTTCGTAGGTTTCAGGTAGAAACACACACACGCATACACTGAAACTCGACGTGGTGTATACGCGCATGTATACATATAGGACTAGGTATAGGTATATTTATATATACAACACGTGTATGGGATACATTGATGTGATATGATATCTGAGGTATGATGAAACAGTATAACTGGGCTTGATGCCGTGATTCTTGGCTATACAGTCGTATTAAAATGTTAGCGGATCATTAGGAAATGATAATGAACAGGTATACGTAAATTATAATGGGTAGTGATGATATTGAGGTACATGGGACTCTAGAATAGAACCCGAACTGTAACTCGTGACTGATCACGATATGATATAGGTATGACTTAATCACAATATGATACATATGACATGATATTTCTGAGGATAAACTAATGATGCATATTATGATGGCAATGATATATGATTGATGTTTGCGATTACAGTTTAGTACCTTGATCATGAGATGTGTCGATGATGACATTATACGAATGCTGAGACACCTAGGAGATACTTGACCCGTACCCCGATATTGGGATGCCGTACAATGGATTTTACCGTACGAGGCGTAGATATGATGATTGATCCGCACTCTTGATTCGAGGAAGCCATACTATGTACGTGACGCTATTGAGGCTGGATCGCCGACTATTAGAGATATTGATTTAGACCTTAGGTAGACTCTTGTTTCTTATTGACTAGTTTCTTAGGTTTTGTTCCTTCGGAGGTTAGATGGACACTAGTTTAGGTTCGATTCATATAGTGGTAGTCGTACTCATATATATAGCAGAGGAGTGGATAATGCACATCTGTCTTTACATTCATACTGTAATCATCATGGTGCATGTTCATACATATGTTGCTATAATCAGTATAAACCTTACCTGTTAGGACACCAGCACCATTACCGATGATGCGCATATTCCACGCACACTTATTTACCGGCTCACACACAACATCATCGGTAATTTCTATGTCACGTACACTTAGATCATAATATCTTTTATTGATACATTCAGTTAAAAGCTAGATCGATATAGCATTATGATTACTCTAAGATGTTAGTCTAGACACGGCATTGATTACTTAAACATTTCATGCATTCATATTTCCATGTTATCATGCAGTATTATGGGCATATGCCGACACTTATCATATACTTACTCATGATTTTGAGATTTGGGTTTCTATGAAATTTCTGGATTTTTGGGGAAAACCGCAAGTATATATAAAAACTTCTCTCTCTCTCTCTCCTCCTCTCTTTTTAAAACATAAGATGCGGTTTTATCGTGATGTATGTGTCGTCCACCATGAGATTTCATGTTTTCTGATGGATTTCGAGACCCGATTCGAGGAGTGGATGAACCGTCTCGAGTACATGGTGGGCCCGGTATGGTACCCCGGGGCAAGAAGATCGAGTTGTAGACGATGAGCCTGGCAGGGGAAGGCTACCTACCGGTGATGTCTGGCGCGGCGGATATCCGGAGGATACCGACCGTTATCATGAGATTTGATGATATGGGCCGATCCGGACTGACGGAGCCCGAGATATTGAGACTTGAGATTACATGTGTTGTGTCGATGCTTGACACGGATTTCCATGGATTTCATTGTTGAGATTTCAGATTCTTATACACATTTTACTATGATAACAGCTAAAGATTTCTTATACAGATATATCTGGATTTCAGGATTTGTTACTTTACATTCATGGTTCATGCATTTCATTTCATATGACATAGTATTATATGAGGCACTGAACCGAGCACGGAGTATCTGTAAGTGCACGGCGGCGCCCCGGCCGTCAACCCGACGGCCAAACGCGGAAACGGTGAATAACTTAAATTTTGCGGACTTTGCAAACCGGCACCACCGCGCACTAAACTCCGGATCGTAACCATTAACAAGTCTAGGCTAACTAGAATACGGAAGGTTAGAGATATACCGACTGATCCGAGTCCTCCGGTCTTCATCTCCAGTCCGATCTCCTCGCGGGATCTCCATCCGTCTCCTCCTCGTCGGAAAGGGCACCACGTCGCCTGAATCTTTTACGGGCTCCCGCCTCTATACCGAGGCAACTCGGGCATGAAGCCAGCAACTCGACATGCTCAAGATGTGCTGTAGGAAGTGTAGTGCTTATGTCTCATTGGGGTTTTGGTGTTGCCTTTTGAAGATGGAGGAATGGTATATAGAAAATTGGTGCTTTCAATTTTCTAGCAATGGAATGAGATGAAGAATGATATACACAAAATGAATCACTCTCATTTTTCTCCTCTCAAAGATGAAGCTCTCATTTTCTTCTCTTTCTTTTTCTCATCTCACTTCTAAAAATGAAAACTATCATACTTAGAGAATGGTGGAGCAATGATATGAAGCATGAAGGGAGGTGAGTGTAGGAGTGAAGAAAAGGTGACCACATCAAGAGACAAAGAAACATGAACCATGCTTCACTCACATCAAAACCATACCCTCACTTTATCACAATCAAATCTCATAAAGCAAAAGCATGGTTGAAAAGAAATGAAAGCTATCATAATCAATCTTTTACAAGAAACCCCCTCCACAAAAGTTATTTGCACAATTGCAAATAACCCCCTCCATCGGAAAAGTCCGGCCGGGAAAGAACAAAGGAAAACCGGCCGGAACGGAATGCAAATTGGCAACCCCAGAAAACTGGTCCCGTAATAAATTACAGGAAAACCCCATACTGTGCATACACACTCGCATTTGTATTCCGACCGGATACAAATGCAAAGAGACAAAATCTACACTGTACTAAACTAGGACCGGCTTAAACCAAAGCCGGCTAGTAATATCCGTTCGATCCTGATCCGTGCAATACCGCACGTATCTGATCGAACCCTGCCATATACCTATACGGCTACTAGTACAAACCGTCCGATCCTGATCCGTGCAATACCGCACGTATCTGATCGGACCCTGCCATATCTCCATACGGCCTCTACAGCGTTTCGCCCGAAAGCTTGAGTAACTGAAAGTGTGGTGGACTCTAAAGACTCGTCAATACTATGGCTGTGGATTTAACCACCAGCACGTCAGAGGTATAAGCCAATACGTGACGGGCCACCAGCTATTGACTAAAAGGGACGTCGATGAGGAAGCTCACCCCGACACCCAACTGAGCCTGTCAGTGACAATATCCGTACAGTCCGGTCCGTTCGTCTATGAGCATCGCATGGCGGGCCTAGGGGGTTGGTAAAAGTCAGACCCCCAAAAGCGGTACAAGTCGTGTCGGAGTGTAGCCCAGAACACCCTGAGATACTACTGGAATACCTACCAGTAAATCTCCTGCCTTGGCCAAGGTCTTCGTGTAATGGCTCTCCTAGACACAGCGCGACCTCACCCCCAATACCGGGAGAGACGAAACCCCCGAAGATCCGCTCACTGCCTCCATGTGGCTCGGGACTGTACCCAACTAAAACCTGTTTGCACGACTCCTTTGAGCCGTGGTAGGGTAGTAATCAAAGTACAGTGGGAACTCACACGAGACAAATGACGATCCCCAGGTCGATGAACTAACCTGCACACATGTCACCAGGGAACTGCCATCTGACGTCTGGTATATGACCAACTAGCATGTTCCCGGCGAGTCCTGTCCGGTGTACTCATAACCCAATGAGCACCTGTATACATCTTAGGTGAACCAACTGACACCAGTGGCTTGTGAGACCGGCCACCGCCCCTCGTCGGGGTCTCGACTGTATACACTAGTCTACTCTGGAGAATCGATGCCCTGTCTCGAAACTCCTACGACTAGGGACCTTTTAAGGATGTGCTAATAGACTCCAGCTCTCACTTATATGATCGCCCTCATACTGCTGGCAGTCAAGCAAGAATCCTAGGGGCTCTATCAACGTGCAATAGCGACATGTCAGGTCACCTAAAGCAGTACACGATGATAAAGGTAAACCAGATAGCAAACTATCATCTCGAGTAAGACTGTTCTACCGGGATAGGTCCTCCCTCAATCATTGCAATCACGTGCCTGTGATCCAATAATTGACTCTGAGGGCACTATCTCCAACAATCTCCCACTTGCACTCAAGGCTAATTATTGCGATGTCGCATACTCACAGCCCGTGTGATACCGAACACCCAACTCCTCTACTAGTCAGTCTCGCAAATCCCGTTTGTGAAACTATTGCGGTCGAGGAATAGCCTCAGTGAGTGGATCCGCCTAGAAGTTTCTTTCTATGTCTCTCTATATCTCAAGTTCGCGGAGAAAACCATCTCCCGAAATGAGCAATACCTGCCTTAGAATGTCTGGATGTCTGATGGGACGTAGCTCATAAATGAACTCCAAATCCAAACCTCTTAGACTGTATCGTCAACTGAACTTAATCAGTATCCTGCGCCATGCCTCCCTCAGTATTGCCTTGGACCACCCGTCCAAAATACTGCCCCTCGTCAGAGGGAAAAACTATAACTCTGACAACCTCCTTGTCGTCCAGGTCACCTTGGAAGCCTGGAATGATAACTGTTTCCCGAATGGGGCTTTCGTTATCATATCCCTAGAACAGGTACTTATGTTCTAAAACTGCTTCCGACTGTTCCTCCAGGATTGGATCAATATCAACTTATTGCATCTAGTGCAAGAACAACATCTGGTGTGGTACTTGACATCTCATGATTGACTCAATTGCCTAAGCAAGTGATCTGCCAATCATGCACATCCCTCTCTACTTTAGTCTGTAAGACACCTTTAGAGAGGGTGACTCCATTACCTGCAGGTATACTACCGTGCCAGGAGTCGTCCATTCTAAATACCCTTAGAACGCTGTCTAAGTACCCAGATTAGGAAACCACCCAAATCTAGATCTAAAACCATAGATCTAGTAACCAGTATGTCTGATATAATATCCAAGTCCTTTGTGGAGAAACCACTGTGTGACGACCAAAGTATAACCGATCGTAGTAAAGGAATATCACTTCCTACTACCTTCTCAACAGATCCATCCCCTATTCTGATGACGTCAAAACTATGACTGTCACATCAGAAACAGATGATCTATCTCCGCTACATCTGCTTTAGTCTATAAATAGACATAAGCCTGATGTCCACCAATGCTTCCGCTGCTCCCACTGACTACGACAACCCTCTGGCAGAGTCATATACACGTACACTTCTGAAGCGAGTTCAGAACGACGCTATACTCATCCTCCCGCCGGGTCTCGCAGCCTGGAACAACAGCAATGGTAATTGTGGGTAAACAAGAACTTCCCTGTCACCGTCCTTGAGGCTACCGAAGTACCTCTCGGGTGCCTGAAGTTACCCACCTTATCTGCGGAGTGGCCAATGGAATGTCAATTCAGATTGAATCTTTAGGTTCCTTATCAAATCTTCAGTAATCGTTTGCGGTTCTGGAATCACTTCCAGTTCTACCATACTCCCACTGCTGTTTTTGAAAAAATCCATTTTTAATAAAACTGTGGCGAGTCTAGAACAATATTGCTATTGTTCATCCAGATGGTAGAAAGTCAACCCGCGTCATAGCCTGGGTCAACCCACAAACAGCCATTACAGAAACGTGCCTTGAGTTGTCCAGTGTCTGGTTTTAAGCATAAGCCGGACAACTCCCCGTACCTTAACAACGTTAAGATATGAACTGTTCTACATCCAATATAGAACCAGAGGCACTGATTTAATTGAACCAGATTCAAATCATGCAGCTGTCTCCAGTGCATGTCAACTAAATGGAAAAAGGCCGATCAGCGTTACTCAACTTAGGAATGCTTCCAATTATGAGTAACCCGAAAGAGAAGCAAGTTCTCTTTATCATTACTATTAACTGAATACCACACACAAGTATCTACATCTTCGATCACTTTGAAGAATCCCGATACTTGCTATACCTGGTTCTCTACTCTATTCAAATACCTATAACTCCTCAAAACTTAGACCCTGTGTTTCTACGAAACACATGTCTAAGAACTAGAGAAGTCAAAAGTAAACAGAATACAGTACGAGGACCAACCCCTCTGTCCTGATGGACACTGGACAACATACAATACTCTGTATAAGTCCCTTGAGTCTAGTGACTCATTCACTGTGTGTCGTAGGTTGAAAACTGTACTTTTGGTTAAGAAGAATTACACCGCTGTTTAATGCTCCTTACCTAACCATCCACTGATATAGGTAAATGTCATCGACATAATATCAAAAGGTATATCTCACTCTATGAAAATAGACGTACAGATATATCAATTTGAAATTGGTGCATAACCGCGGATATTCAAAACCAAATGATTGCTAACTTGCAAACAACCCAGGTGACTTCCTCAAAAATGAGGATGATCACCCAATTCCCAATAACTCACTCCCACTCATCATCTGTAAAACCATACAGATGTGAGAATCATACCTGGTAAATACATACCCTGGAGTAAGTGTCTAATCGGGAAATCAGTTTTCCATTAACAGTACGCAGTGAGACTGAAACATTGAAATGTTTCGATGGGGTATCCCGGTATTCCTAGTAATGCCTCTTCCAGATTCACGACTGTAACCGTATAGTTCTTTGCCACCTCTCCAAATCCCTTCATATGTCTTTAGTCTTTACCTTCTGTACACCCCTTTAGGCCAAATGGTTTTCTTCCTTCCCTACCGTTCGGCACCAGCCTATGGTTTGGAAGAAGACTATCCAAAAAGCATAAAGGGTGTACTGTCCTAATCCTAGGAGCACTCGCATCGCGAGAGAAGGTGAAGATAAAAGACACCTGAATGTACTTTATTCCTATTTCTCCTGAACCAGGATCCATCCCCGAACTGGAACGAGTTCCTTTCGAGTTCGTATATAACCATACGATGGATTATCCAATAAAATGGGATCTTCGTAATGATACGGAGTGTCCTGGAGAAATACAAAGGTGATTTAGGATTGGCGAAGGAATACATGGTTTGGTCGTGAATATCTGTTGCAATTTACTTTGCCCTCTTACTAATCCCTTACTTTGTCTTAACTTAATACCTTCTGTACACCGTTTAGGCTAATTGGCTTTCTTCCTTCCCTACCGGTCGGCACCAGCCTATGGTTTGGAAGAAGACTATCCAATTTGCGTAATAGGTGTACTACTCCTAAACCAAGGAGTACTCGCAACCTGAGAGAGGGTGAAAAGAAAAGACATCTGAATAATCCTATCCGTTTTCTCCAGAACCGGAAACCATCCTCGAATTCCTTCGAGTTCGTATCTAACCATACGATGGTTTTGTCCAATGGAAGTGGACGTTCGTAGTAATACGGGGTGTCCTGGAGAAAAGGGTAAAAGTAGGAGTGGCAATGAGGTCTGCAACTCTGACAATCCAAAAGCCAGTGTTAAGTAGGTTCGGTCAACTTGGTCACTGAGTCATAATCTAGGGTCGGGTCAATGGTCGCTGCCAGAGAGAGAGAGAAAAGAAACACTCAGCGTGCACTCTATCCTAGATCAGAATGGTTACCAATTTATCTAATCTGGAAACCTCCCACTGTATCTCAAATTCTCCTCCAAACCTGAAAGAAGAATTAGTCGGGGTCACCCGAGGAGTAAACCAACTCATCAGTGGGAATCGGGATCCAACCATCATCGCATGATAACGTGACGGAATCCGCTCACGGTATCACACTCCAGAAGGTATGCGCATATCTGGCAAGTTTCAGTTCTTTTGAAACTCCCGATGTGATTTCTGCCCCATGCTCTTATGACCTTGACTTTGGCCAACATATCATAAGTCACATGTCAAGTTCTACCCGTCATTCTCCAGGTTAATTTGAATCCATCCGTACATACCCTTGACTTTGGCCAAAATGGCAGTACGACTGTCCCAAACCAACGCATCTATCTATGCTGCATATGAATACCCCAATAGCTACCAATCACTGTGCCTTGACTTTGGCCAACATACACAGCTTGAATACTATTGACCACCCATATGAAACGACGGAGGGCTACGAATGGTTTCTGGCGAAAAACCTTTAACGTAAAGAACTTGATATCGTCGAAGGAACGGATAGCTTTTTAGAAAATATAGTGACGAAAACCTTTACTAAAGAGGTCACTCCCGGTGAAGGGATCTCGGCTCTTTCCCCGTAGAATGGGGTGCAGGATATTCCAACTGAATACCACGGTGCAAAGCAAAAGTAATCGGCTATAGTGAAGTTAATGCCCTGACGCAAACTTCTGTCCAAGGGGTCACTCCCGGTGAAGGGATCTCGGCCCTTGCCTCGTCGACTGAGGAGCAGGATATTCCAAATGAATACCACGATGCAAAACAAAAGTGAACGTCCTTGCAATAACAGCTTTTTGAAAAGTGTTCCAACAACATCAGAATAGGTTTGTTTAACTTGCATTGATCCGAATCAACGCAGTCCCATCAATTAATCACACCACAAAGAACGAAAATATACTGACGTACGTATATGCCATCCGCATTCGCCACTGGGTCCCGTCATCACCCGTTAGGTTAGCTTACTAACGGCAGAGCGGGGACTGGACTAGCGCGGATGAAAAACATATACAACATCTACTAATATATATACCAATATATTATATTTCGCTCAAGGCGTGAAAAGAAATGCAACATCACAGAAATGTACAGCATCACAGAACAATACAGATATCTGGGATCCCCGGGTTTCACAGAGCCACTACTGAAACCCGACGTTCCCCTGGTCGTGTGGATAGCCTGTGCAATGAAATCCTAGACCCCTACGGGCGCGGCAAGTCACCCGCCAAAACCTGAAGCGAGGCAGCCCCCTTCATCGCCGTGAATGGACCACCCAGCACTTCACGGAATCCGGTAACTTGGGCACCCCTCCTGGGTCAACCTGTACCCCCTACGAGTGCGGCGAATAGCCCGCCAATCCCAGAGTGAAGCCCCCTTCCGTCTCAATGCCATGAGATGCGGGCTTGTTGCCCTCTAGAACCCGGCTATCCGTGCACCCCACCGCGGGGTAATCCTAGTACAGAATGTAAAATATACATACACCGGGTACATCGACCGCAACCAGGTCGTGCCCCAAAAGAATAATACAAACAGGCAGTGACGGCAGTCCACATGTCGGACGCTCGCCCCGCAATATCAAATGTACATAATACAACCACACAGTACTAGCATTGCATCCAGGCTATCCCCACGACCGATCCGCAACATCACAGCATAAACATAGAACATCAACGTGAAAGTCACGTTCGCAAATCCGTCTAACCGGGCTATAGCAGTTAGACCGGATTTACCGATCGAGTGACATTCACGGTCGCAGATATAATGTAAATACTGTGAAAAATGTGTTTAAAATTTTCCGATTGATCAAACATTAACAAGTGGGCCCCCAAACAAAACTGTAGCAACCACAGAAAACCTGGGCCCAATTTTAATATTCCAAAAACCACAATTATCACTCAGAAACACACTGGAAAAATTTGGGTTGGTGAACAGTAATATCCGCGGCGGAAGCGCGGCCAAAGCAGGGATTTGGCCGCCCTTCCGCGGCGGTATGGGGAGATCGAGGTACCAAATTTTTACAGTGTGCTTAGTTTTCCCTGCACATCATTCTGAGACCACCTGAAAAATTTTTGGACTCAAAAAAAATTCGACAGAAACTGATGTGCAAAGAAATACGGGTTTTCGGGATTTTGTTCGATCGGAAACGTAAAACACATTACACAAAAGTTAGACGAAGTTAATGGCGAGGCTCTGATACCACTGTAAGTGCACGGCGGCGCCCCGGCCGTCAACCCGACGGCCAAACGCGGAAACGGTGAATAACTTAAATTTTGCGGACTTTGCAAACCGGCACCACCGCGCACTAAACTCCGGATCGTAACCATTAACAAGTCTAGGCTAACTAGAATACGGAAGGTTAGAGATATACCGACTGATCCGAGTCCTCCGGTCTTCATCTCCAGTCCGATCTCCTCGCGGGATCTCCATCCGTCTCCTCCTCGTCGGAAAGGGCACCACGTCGCCTGAATCTTTTACGGGCTCCCGCCTCTATACCGAGGCAACTCGGGCATGAAGCCGGCAACTCGACATGCTCAAGATGTGCTGTAGGAAGTGTAGTGCTTATGTCTCATTGGGGTTTTGGTGTTGCCTTTTGAAGATGGAGGAATGGTATATAGAAAATTGGTGCTTTCAATTTTCTAGCAATGGAATGAGATGAAGAATGATATACACAAAATGAATCACTCTCATTTTTCTCCTCTCAAAGATGAAGCTCTCATTTTCTTCTCTTTCTTTTTCTCATCTCACTTCTAAAAATGAAAACTATCATACTTAGAGAATGGTGGAGCAATGATATGAAGCATGAAGGGAGGTGAGTGTAGGAGTGAAGAAAAGGTGACCATATCAAGAGACAAAGAAACATGAACCATGCTTCACTCACATCAAAACCATACCCTCACTTTATCACAATCAAATCTCATAAAGCAAAAGCATGGTTGAAAAGAAATGAAAGCTATCATAATCAATCTTTTACAAGAAACCCCCTCCACAAAAGTTATTTGCACAATTGCAAATAACCCCCTCCATCGGAAAAGTCCGGCCGGGAAAGAACAAAGGAAAACCGGCCGGAACGGAATGCAAATTGGCAACCCCAGAAAACTGGTCCCGTAATAAATTACAGGAAAACCCCATACTGTGCATACACACTCGCATTTGTATTCCGACCGGATACAAATGCAAAGAGACAAAATCTACACTGTACTAAACTAGGACCGGCTTAAACCAAAGCCGGCTAGTAATATCCGTTCGATCCTGATCCGTGCAATACCGCACGTATCTGATCGAACCCTGCCATATACCTATACGGCTACTAGTACAAACCGTCCGATCCTGATCCGTGCAATACCGCACGTATCTGATCGGACCCTGCCATATCTCCATACGGCCTCTACAGCGTTTCGCCCGAAAGCTTGAGTAACTGAAAGTGTGGTGGACTCTAAAGACTCGTCAATACTATGGCTGTGGATTTAACCACCAGCACGTCAGAGGTATAAGCCAATACGTGACGGGCCACCAGCTATTGACTAAAAGGGACGTCGATGAGGAAGCTCACCCCGACACCCAACTGAGCCTGTCAGTGACAATATCCGTACAGTCCGGTCCGTTCGTCTATGAGCATCGCATGGCGGGCCTAGGGGGTTGGTAAAAGTCAGACCCCCAAAAGCGGTACAAGTCGTGTCGGAGTGTAGCCCAGAACACCCTGAGATACTACTGGAATACCTACCAGTAAATCTCCTGCCTTGGCCAAGGTCTTCGTGTAATGGCTCTCCTAGACACAGCGCGACCTCACCCCCAATACCGGGAGAGACGAAACCCCCGAAGATCCGCTCACTGCCTCCATGTGGCTCGGGACTGTACCCAACTAAAACCTGTTTGCACGACTCCTTTGAGCCGTGGTAGGGTAGTAATCAAAGTACAGTGGGAACTCACACGAGACAAATGACGATCCCCAGGTCGATGAACTAACCTGCACACATGTCACCAGGGAACTGCCATCTGACGTCTGGTATATGACCAACTAGCATGTTCCCGGCGAGTCCTGTCCGGTGTACTCATAACCCAATGAGCACCTGTATACATCTTAGGTGAACCAACTGACACCAGTGGCTTGTGAGACCGGCCACCGCCCCTCGTCGGGGTCTCGACTGTATACACTAGTCTACTCTGGAGAATCGATGCCCTGTCTCGAAACTCCTACGACTAGGGACCTTTTAAGGATGTGCTAATAGACTCCAGCTCTCACTTATATGATCGCCCTCATACTGCTGGCAGTCAAGCAAGAATCCTAGGGGCTCTATCAACGTGCAATAGCGACATGTCAGGTCACCTAAAGCAGTACACGATGATAAAGGTAAACCAGATAGCAAACTATCATCTCGAGTAAGACTGTTCTACCGGGATAGGTCCTCCCTCAATCATTGCAATCACGTGCCTGTGATCCAATAATTGACTCTGAGGGCACTATCTCCAACAGTATCTGCACTTACACGTAGTATTACCCTGATATTACTAGATGATTGGGATATAGTAGTGTATTATTATGACCTAGGATAGCGTCGTGCATTCGATTTCTTTTCGTAGATGTCTTCTACTCACGAGTTGGCAACTTACCCCCGTTGTGCCAAATTTTATTACAGGTTCGATGTACAGGTTTCCCTGGAAGCTTGCTGGCACATCTTTTCTTCAGGGTGATTTGCACGGTAGGTTGGTTCACTTGTATCTGAATCACCATTGTATTTTTAATCTTTCATTTGTATCTAGTAAGCTCCATCAACCATACTTGTATTACTTGATAATTTTATTCGACCAGTCTTTTATTTCGACCTTAGAGTCGCGCTTGTATTATTCTGATCTGGTGGTTTTGTTTTCTTTTGAGTTTTGAGCCTCGCCCTTTGGCATTGTTTATTAATGTGCTTGCTGTGGTTGTTTCCGCCTGTTGGCGTTGAGCTAGCTCCCATTTGGGGATGCTTTTTATTGTTTATGTATATTGTACTTGTTGTACCCATTTGGGGACAGCTTTTACAGAGGACACTCTGCCGAAATTTTTGGGAAAATTGCTGATGCTTTTAAACTTGTTTTTCTTCATGTTTTCTTTTCTTCTTCTTCTTTTATATGGTTTAGATTTCTGGGCTTTGGCTTACTTAGGTTATGGTGCGCCTCTAGACGCTTCGTAATCTAAGTGTCGGTCACGTTCCGTACTTTCGGGTCGTGACAAAGTTGGTATCAGAGCGCTAGGTTTAACCTTGTATAAGTCTAGGTGACCCTTGGTTGATGGAGTAGGCGATTTAGGTAGAGTAACGTACCGTGGGTATGGTCCGCGGCATACTTACGATACGCTCCTCTTCCTAAGGAGCCTTAGGATGTACATTTGTTTGCACCGTATTTCATTCGTTCCTTTGATCTATCTTTGTCGATGTCGGAGGGTGGTTTCTGTTACCACGAGCGCATGGGCAGAGGGAGCTGCGGCTCGAATGCGATAACCATTAGAGTATTGGTTATTCTTGAGGATTGAAGCATTGCTTAGTGTGCGGACGAAGGGTATTCACATGCCGTCCGGATGAAGTTAAAGGGTTCGAACGATTATCAGAAAACCATTTTCCTAAGTTTAAGGTATTCGGAAGAACATGCAGGTATTTCGATAGACCCTCTAGAAGAATGAAACCCTAACTCGACATAATGACCACGAGAACGCCCTTGAATCTTAGGGTTTACGGCAGTTCCGCGGTGCCATTAGTGAGGCTTGGGTTTGCCCTTCTACGGCTGGATCATCGATGCTGGGGTATGTACCGGATATTTTTAAACTGTACTTGAGTGTTGAGCTCTCGGGGAATTATGGGATTTTGATGGATCGATCGAAAAGTTTAATGTAGTCCGGATATCAAGTGAAGGGATCGACTACGTGGGAGACTCTAGATATGAGTATTGCCGTGGGTAGCACAGTCAGCACAGCTACGAAGAGACGAGTTCGAAGCAATCGACATCAGAGGAAAGAGGCGTACATTGACGATAGTGTTTACGATTGTGATTTAGTGATTTGAATTTCATATTTTCGTTGATTGGATTTTGGTATTTTGAGGACTTTGTTCTACGATTGGTATTTCATGGGTGTACCTTCATTTCATTCTATTTGTGTTTCATATATCAGTTGTATTGATGTTGTTTAGTACATACCCAGTACACTTGATTTGGTTTTATATATTTTGAGATTTTTTATTTGATTTCGTGCATAGGGGTTACACATGATTTTGACATATGTTTTGACCTAGTTTTCATGCATTTTTGTGCTGTGATTTCGATTTTGGTATTCGATGTATGTTTTAGTGCACCATGTGCACCTGATTAGGATTCTTGCGCATACTTAGCTCACTTGATGCGATTTTGTGCACACCAGATGCACTAAATTGGGGTTTTGTGCAGATTAGATGCACCTGATAGTGAGTCGTGCACGCCCGTTGCACTTGACAGATGTTTTGGTGCACACCTGTTGCACTTATTTTGTTTTTGTGTGTATTCATGGTATCTGTATTTAGTTTCGATTTCAGTGCGCACCAGACGCACATGATATTTTATTGATGTGATTGGGATTGATCTCAGTTTGAGCAGTATGTTTCATAATCATTATTATTTGATTTAGTAACCAGGCGGGACGTGTATGTTAAATAAAAGATATATATATATATATATATATAGTTATTTTTTTATAAAAATAAATAAATAAATAAATAAACGTCCGCTACTTATGCCGTGACACGTGCATTGCACGGCGATTTTCAAGAGGGGTTTTTGTATGCTTCTTTATTATGATGTTTAGGCGATTTTACTATGATGCACACTATATATAAGTTATAGATTGATGTATATTATGATGGTATTTATATTGGGTTTTTATATTTTATTCTCGCCATAACTCCGATGATTGCGTTATACTTGACGGAGTTGAGTTTTGTTATGTATTGATGATTTCGGAGCCCCGACGATTTGAGTGTTTTGCTAAATGTTTTAGTATTTGGAGGGGGAGTTTTAATTTAAATTCGGGGACCGAATTTCTTAAAGTGGGGAAGATTGTAACGTTTTAAAAATAATTAAATAAATAATTAAATGAATAAAATTATTTAAGTGAATTTTATGATTTTCGGTAAAGTAAAATGTATTTTTCGTAAAACCAAACCGTGATTGTTTTTCATTATAATTTCAAAAATATCTATTTTAATTATGTAATTACTAGTAAATGGTGTTTATTTAGACACTTATAATTTTTTAGTTTAATTAAATATTTTTCTTAAATTAATTATTTTAAATATTAACATAAGCTTTATTTTTACACTAAATTAGTGTAAATTACAAATTTGAATGGTTTTAATTTGTAAAAATGAAGCATGGCATATTATAATTTAGTGTGTATCATGCAAAATTTAATTGCAAATTTTCCCATTTTTCTAGAGTTTTCTTGGTTCTTTTAGTAAAGAAATGAAAGAAAATGAAGAAATTCATGAAAAGACATAAAGTGAGATATTATTTGATGAAGTTTCTACACAACTCATGAAACTCTTTTCTCTTTCTCCCTCTCTCCCTTGCTTGGCCGGCCACACCCTCATGGCAGCCCCCCATTTCCCACTCCATTTTTATTGCAAAAATCCATCAAAAATACATCAAAAAATTCAATAAAAATCCACAAAATCCTATTTATTTCATACCCTTTATTCCTTTCTCATTTTTATATGGAATTTGGAGATGGAAAGCATGCATTTTGGAGGCTCATTTTCTTGTTTGTATTTCATATTTTGGAGGTATAAATTTCCTTCTTTTGTTTATTTGTTATTAGATGTTTCTTTTAAGCATGTTTAGATTTAATGAATTAATTCTATGTTCAATTTTAAAAATTCAAGTTAGGGGTTGTAAATTCAAGTTATGATTTTTATTAATTAATTAGGGTTAGAATAGTTAGTTTAACAATTTTAGAATTGGAAAATCTTGCATGGTTGTTGAATTGTAAATTTTTCATTTAAAATTGTTTAAATTAGGAATTTTGCTAACTAGGTTTCTATAAAACATAATTTTTGGTGAAATAAAATTTCAATTTATATTTGTAACACTATATTGTGGTCTTAATAAAGGTATTAACTTGTTGGTGGAATGGAAACTTAAATTGATTGCTAGTTTCTATTGATAATTGATAAATTGTCATAAAAATTGCTATTTTGGAAACTAGATTTTAGAAATTCCTAAATAAATGAGATTAAAAATATAATTTATGGTTTCATTAAATCATTATCATCATGAATTGTAGCTTAATACATTATTTAATGCAAAATCATGTTTTGTAGTGGAATTGTGAATTTTTCATGAAAGATGTTGAAAATTGCTAATGGTTGCAAACTTGAAATTTCAAACTAATGCAAAATTGTGTAATAAAAATATAGTAAGGGGTTGTATAGTCTAGTTATGCTATTTTATGAGTTTTATGACCATTGGTTTCATTTAGATGTCAAGTTTTGATGAAAAACGGTAAATTGGCATTTTCGGGTTTTACGAAACGGGTGATTTGATGGATTTCAGTGTTTCGATGAATTAAATCATGCTTTATATTATAAGTAACGAGTTTTCTAAATTACAAGTTGTTTGTTGATGTTTATCTCGATCTATCGGAGTTTGTACACCGATATCGAGCGATATTTGGTTCTGTCGCGTGGACGGGACATAGGTTTTAACCTATGCTTGTTCCTTGCATCGTTTCGAATTTTGTATGTGATTCCATTTACGATGCTATTTATATGTTTGCGTTTAGGTACCCCTCACGTGGACTGCGGGCGATGAAGAGGAGGATGGCGACACCGTCTTCGGCAGACATGGACCAGGTGAGTAGATGTATATCTGCGGGGGGAAGTCGGGTGGATGGCGTTTAGCACCCCCGCAACGTAGAATAGGAATAGTACTTATTGTCATTAGGAAACCAGATGTGACCCTAGATTCTTAATGAGTAGGACCCTAGTAATGACCCTAGGCTAGACTAGACTGATTTAGGAAAAGCATACCAAAGGATGAATACCTTGGAAGAGGTTCGTAGGTTTCAGGTAGAAACACACACACGCATACACTGAAACTCGACGTGGTGTATATGTGCATGTATACATATAGGACTAGGTATAGGTATATTTATATATACAATGCGTGTATGGGATACATTGATGTGATATGATATCTGAGGTATGATGAAACAGTATAACTGGGCTTGATGCCGTGATTCTTGGCTATACAGTCGTATTAAAATGTTAGCGGATCATTAGGAAATGATAATGAACAGGTATACGTAAATTATAATGGGTAGTGATGATATTGAGGTACATGAGACTCTAGAATAGAACCCGAACTGTAACTCGTGACTGATCACGATATAATATAGGTATGACTTAATCATAATATGATACATATGACATGATATTTCTGAGGATAAACTAATGATGCATATTATGATGGCAATGATATATGATTGATGTTTGCGATTACAGTTTAGTACCTTGATCATGAGATGTGTCGATGATGACATTATACGAATGATGAGACACCTAGGAGATACTTGACCCGTACCCCGATATTGGGATGCCGTACAATGGATTTTACCGTACGAGGCGTAGATATGATGATTGATCCGCACTCTTGATTCGAGGAAGCCGTACTACGTACGTGACGCTATTGAGGCTGGATCGCCGACTATTAGTGATATTGATACATACCTTAGGTAGACTCTTGTTTCTTATTGACTAGTTTCTTAGGTTTAGTTTCTTAGGAGGTTAGATGGACACTAGTTTAGGTGCGATTCATATAGTGGTAGTCGTACTCGTATATATAGCAGAGGAGTGGATAATGCACATCTGTCTTTACAGTCATACTGTAATCATCATGGTGCATGTTCATAGATATGTTGCTATAATCAGTGTAAACCTTACCTGTTAGGACACCAGCACCATTACCGATGATGCGCATATTCCATGCACACTTATTTGCCGGCTCACACACATCATCATCGGTAATTTCTATGTCACGTACACTTAGATCATAATATCTTTTATTGATACATTCAGTTAAAAGCTAGATCGATATAGCATTATGATTACTCTTAGATGTTTGTCTAGACACGGCATTGATTACTTAAGCATTTCATGCATTCATATTTCCATGTTATCATGCAGTATTATGGGCATATGCCGACACTTATCATATACTTACTCATGATTTTGAGATTTGGGTTTCTTTGAAATTTCTGGATTTTTGGGGAAAACCGCAAGAATATATAAAAACTTCTCTCTCTCTCCTCCTCTTTTTTTAAAACATAAGATGCGGTTTTCTCGTGATGTATGTGTCTTCCACCATGAGATTTCATGTTTTCTGATGGATTTCGAGACCCGATTCGAGGAGTGGATGAACCGTCTCGGGTACATGGTGGGCCCGGTATGGTACCCCGGGGCAAGAAGATCGAGTTGTAGACGATGAGCCTGGCAGGGGAAGGCTACCTACCGGTGATGTCTGGCGCGGCGGATATCCGGAGGATACCGACCGTTGTCGTGAGATTTGATGATATGGGCCGATCCGGACTGACGGAGCCCGAGATATTGAGACTTGAGATTACATGTGTTGTGTCGATGCTTGACACGGATTTCCATGGATTTCATTGTTGAGATTTCAGATTCTTATACACATTTTACTATGATAACAGCTAAAGATTTCTTATACAGATATATCTGGATTTCAGGATTTGTTACTTTACATTCATGGTGCATGCATTTCATTTCATATGACATAGTATTATATGAGGCACTGACCCGAGCACGGAGTATCTGCACTTTCACGTAGTATTACCCTGATATTACTAGATGATTGGGATATAGTAGTGTATTATTATGACCTAGGATAGCGTCGTGCATTCGATTTCTTTTCGTAGATGTCTTCTACTCACGAGTTGGCAACTCAACCCCGTTGTGCCAAATTTTATTACAGGTTCGATGTACAGGTTTCCCTGGCAGCTTGATGGCACATCTTTTCTTCAGGGTGATCTGCACGGTAGGTTGGTTCACTTGTATCTTTATTCTTTCATTTGTATCTAGTAAGCTCCATCAACCATACTTGTATTACTTGATAATTTTATTGGACCAGTCTTTTATTTCGACCTTAGAGTCGCGCTTGTATTATTCTGATCTGGTGTGTTTGTTTTCTTTTGAGTTTTGAGCCTCGCCCTTTGGCGTTGTATATTAATGTGCTTGCTGTGGTTGTTTCCGCCTGTTGGCGTTGAGCTCGCTCCCATTTGGGGATGCTTTTTATTGTTTATGTATATTGTACTTGTTGTACCCGTTTGGGGACAGCTTTTACAGAGGAGACTCTGCCGAAATTTTTGGGAAAATTGCTGATGCTTTTAAACTTGTTTTTCTTCATGTTTTCTTTTCTTCTTCTTCTTTTATATGGTTTAGATTTCTGGGCTTCGGCTTACTTAGGTTATGTTGTGCCTCTAGACGCTTCGTAATCTAAGTGCCGGTCACGTTCCGTACTTTCGGGTCGTGACAGACCGCCTGCAGCTTGTGGGTGTTTGATATGATCATCACCTACTGCTGGCGTATTGACGATTATTTAGAGTCCTACACAGAGGTTTCTTGACTCAGGAAAAACGGAGTAGGGGCACATATGTGATATGTACGGGACCGTGGATAATGCGGTATGTGATACCGTATTGGATTCTCGCGATATGAGATATCGGCCGGGTATATGTGATATAGACGGGTCATTGTATTAGTCGGTTATTTGAGAAATAACCGGATTGTCGGATCAAGTGTTGATTCGATAATTTAATGTAGAATAATACATATGATATATTAAATTACATTAACTAATATTAGCTCACTAAAAGATTCTTTTTCTCACTCGGGTAATATATTGATATATATGCGATATATGTTATTTGTGTTATTTTATTTTGTTACAATAAATATTATATATGTGATATATAATATTGTAACATGATATGATAACTAATGCAACAAGATTAGTGGAGATTAAACAAGATTAGGGTTTGATTTGGGTTAGTTCATTCTTGAACTTTCTAGAAGGTTTCCTTTTGATTTTGCAAAGATATTTTCAAGTGACTCATGCTTTAACCCAACCCAAACCCTAGCCCTAGTTAAATATCTACAATGGTTTGTGTAAGTCTACGGTAGCGCCCCGGCAGTCTACAGACGCCAAATGCGGAACAAAAACTTTTTAACTTGCGCTATCGTATACTTTAACCCGGATCTGCCATTATTGCTAAACTAACAAACTGTAAAGAGTGTAGAAAGGTTATACCGAACGATCCGAGTCCTTCGTTCTTTAACCATCATCCCACGCTCCGTTGCGGCTGCTTCGATCTCGTCGATCTCCGATATCCTCGTCGAGGTGGCACCACGTCGACGATTCTTTAAACGGGCTCCCGCCTCTGATTCGAGGCAACTCGGTCGTCAAGTTTGCTAAAAGAGACGACCAAGAATGATGTAGAGAATGAGTAGATGACTTTGTCTCACTTCGTTCAAAGCCGTGGACGATCGGTTAATGAAGTTGCCGATGGAAATGAAATGGAACAAGAAATGAACTATGAAATTTCCATGCATCCAAAACTTTAGTCTTTTCTTTTTAGCAACCATAATTTCTCAAATGAGTGAGTGTAGGAGGAGAGAGAGGGCCGGCCACTTAAAAGGAGGGGGGTGAGTGTAGGAGGGAAGTGGTGACCATAGCACAAAGCTTATCATGAAGAAAAGATCTTAACTAAAATAAAATGCATTAATGTTAAAGCATGAGTCATTAAAACCTAGTCATTATATTATAAAAGCAAAGATGAGTCATGAACCTAGTCACCATCCTTGTCATCACTTCTAGAAACTTCTAGAACACCGACTCATCTCATCCAAGAAAAGATAAATCCGTCTTTAACCGAATGTTAAAAGACGGCTGATAGAAAACTGGAAACTGGCAACTTCCAAAAGTGATCCTGAAACGACTTTCAGGATAACCCCGAAACTGTATAAATATACCCGCATTTGTATTACGACCGAATACAAATGCAACTGAGACAAAGATATTATACCTACTCAATATAATACTCGGATCCGGCTTAAACCAAAGCCGACCAGTATCATCTGCCCGAAAAATAACACGTGCGTAAACGCACGTGCATTTTCCGAACCCTGCCATAAAACCATACGGCCTCTACAACGTTTCGCCCGAACTTGGGAAACTGTCTGTGGGGGACTCTAATGACTCGTCAGTACCCTGGCAGTGGGTTTAACCACAAACCGTCAGCAGCACTAGTAATGCGTAACGGCTGCCCATGGACTGACCTCAAGGGAGGCTGATGAGCGAACTCATCCAGAAACCCTACTGAGCCTAACAGTGACAATGTATATACAGTCCGGTCCGTTCGTTTATGAGTATCGCATATCTGCCTAGGGGGCTAGCAACGTCAGACCCCCAATAGCAGTATAAGTCGTGTCGGAGTGAAGCCCAATAACACCCTGAGATACTACTGGAGTACCTACCAGTAAATCTCCTGCCACGGCCGTGGGCTTTGTGTAATGGCTCTCCTAGACACAGCACGATCTCGCCCCCAATACCGGGAGAGACGAATCCCCTGCCGATCCGCTCACGTGCCTCCATATGGCTTGGGACTGTACCCAAAAACTACCTGTTTGCACGACTCCTTTGAGCCGTGGTAGGGTAGAAATCAAAGCACAGTGGGAACTCACACGAGACAAATGACGACCTCAGGTCGATGAACTAACCTGTACACATGTCACCAGGGAACTGCTATCTGACGATAGACATAGTACTAACTAGCAGATTCCCGGCGAGTCCTGTCCGGTGTACTCATAACCCAATGAGCACCTGTATACATCTTAGGTGATTCAACTGACACCAGTGGCTTGTGAGACCGGCCACCGCCCCTCGTCGGGGTCTCGACTGTACACACTAGTCTACTCCGGAGTATCGATGCCCTGTCTCGAAACTCCCACGACTAGGGACCACAATTAAGGATATATATATAAACTACCCAACTCTCACGTATATGATCGCCATCATACTGTTGGTAGTAAAGCTAGATCCTAAGGGCTCTATCAAAGTGTAACATGTAATCAGTCACCTGAACACGTACACGACTGATAAAGGCAAACCAGATAGCATACTATCATCTTGAGTAAGACTGTCCTACCGGTATAGGTCCTCCGCAATCATTGCAATCACGTACCTGCGATCCAATAATTGACTATGAGGGCACTATCTCCAACAATCTCCCACTTGCACTCAAGGCTAATTATTGCAATGTCGACTACTCACAGCCCGTGTGAAACCGAATATCCAACTCCTCTACTAATCAGTTTCACAAAGCCCGTTTGTAAAACTATTGTGTTCGAGAAATAGCCTCAGTGAGTGGATCCGCCTAGAAGTTTCTTTCTATATCTCTCTAAATCTCAAGTTCGCGGAGAAAGCCATCTCCCGAATTGAGTAATACCTGTCTTAGAATATGTCTGGATATCTGATGGGACTTCGTTCATAAATGAACTCCAAATCCAAACTTCTTAGACTGTATCGATCACTGAACCTAATCAGTATCCGGCACCATGCCTCCCACAGTATTCTCTTGGACCACCTGTCCATAATACTGTCCCTCGTCAGAGGGAAAACTATAACTCTGACAATCACTCTGTCATCCATGTCACCTTTGAAGCTTGGAATGATAACCGTCTCCCGAAAGAGGCTGCCGTTATCAAATCCGTAGAACATGCACTTATGTTCTAAAACTGCTTCCTTATGTTTCTCCAGGATTGGATTAATATAAACTCATTGCATCTAGTGCAAAAACAACATCTGGTGTGGTACTTGACATATCACGATTGACTCAATTGCCTAAGCAAGTGATCTGTCAATCATGCACATCCCTCTCCCCTTTAGTCTATACGACACCTTTAGAGAGGGTGACTCCATCACCTGCAGGTACACCACCATGCTTGGAGTCATCTATTCTAAAAACCATTAGAATACTGTCAAAGTACCTACATTGGGAAACTACCCAAATCCAGATCTAAAACCATAGATCTAGAAACCAGAATGTCAAATATTATATCCATATCCTGTCTGGAGAAACAACTGTGTGACTACCACAGTACAACCGATCGTAGTATAGGAATTTTACTTCCTACTTTGTGTATGTTATCCATATACCATGACATCACACCCTACTACCTTCTTAACAGATCCATCCCCTATTCTGATGAAGTCAAACCTATGACTGTCACATCAAAATTAGATGATCTATCTCCGCTATAACTGCTCAAGTCTATAAATAGATATAAGCATCTTGCCCACTATGCTTCCGCTGCTCCCACTGACTACGACAACCCTCCTACCGGGTCTCATAACCTGGAACAACAGTAGTGTCAAGTCTGTATAGATAAGAACCTCCCTGTCACCATCCTTGAGGCTACCGGAGTACCACTCGGGTGTCTGAGGTTACCCATCATATCTGCGGAGTGGCTAATGGAATGTCAAACCTGATTGAATATATAGGTCCTATTAAATTTTCCGTAATCGTTCGCGGTTCTGGAATCACTTCCAGTTCTACCATACTCCCACTACTGTTTTCTGAAAAAGATCCATTTTACTAAAACTGTGGCGAGTCAAGAACAATATCACTATTGATCTTCCAAATGGTAGAATATCAACCCTCGTCATAGCCAGGGTCAACCCACAAACAGCTATTACAGAACCGTGCCCTGAGTTATCCAGAGTCTGGTTTTAAGCATAAGCTGGACAACTCCCCGTACCTTAACATCTTTTAAGGTACGATCTATTCTATATCCAATATAGAAACTTTGGCACTTTATTTAATTGGAACCAGATTCAAATCATGCAGCTGTCTCCAGTGCATATCATCTTAATGGAAAGAGGCTAATCAGCATTACTCAACTTAGGAAACCATCCAATTATGAGTAACCTGAAAGAGAAACACGTTTCTCAAAACCATCACTATCATCTGAATACCAATCACAAGAATCTACATCTTCGATCTTTTTGAAGAATCCCGATACTTGTGATACATGGTTCTCTACTTTATTCTTATACCCACAACTTCTCAAAACTTAGACCATGTATTTCAACGAAACACTTGTCTAAAAACTAGAGAAGTTATAAGTAAATAGAACATAGTACGAGGACCTACCCCTTTGTCCTGATGGACACTGGACAATATACAATACTTTGTATAAGTCCGCTGAGTTAAACAACTCAAAACCTGTACGTCGTAGGTTGAAAACTGTACCCTGGCGATTTCTTCAAATATCACCAATTACAACGAATTCCGATATAATGAGGATAATCACCTAATTCCTAATAACTTACTCCCACTCATCATCTGTAAAACCATACAGATATGAGAATGAAACCTGGTAAATACATACCCTTGGAGTAAGTGTCTAATCGGGAAAACAGGTTTTCTTTAACAATGCACTGAAACATGAAAATGTTTCGTAGGGGTATCCTAGTATTCATAGCAATGCCTCTTCCATAATCCAATTCATGACTTCAACCGTATATTTTATTGCCATCTCTCCAAATCCCTTTATTTTTCTTTAGTCGTTACCTTCTGTACACCATTGTTAGGCTAAATGGTTTTCTTCCTTCCCTACCGTGCGGCACCAGCCTATGGTTTGGAAGAAGACTATCCAGTAAGCATAATAGGTGTACCCTCCTAAACCAAGGAGTACTCGTATCTTGAGAGAAGGTGATGATAAAAGACAACTGAATAATAGCTTATTCCTTTAAAGGTGAAATAGGAGTGGCGATGAAGTACCCGGTTTTGGTCGTGAATGATATCAGTCGCAATTTACTTTGCCCTCTTTCTAATCCCTTTATTTTTTCTTTACATATTACTTTCTGCACACCCTACTTAGGCTAATTGGTTTTCTTCATTCCCTACCTTTCGGCACCTGCCTATGGTTTGGAATAAGACTATCCAATAAGCGTAATAGGTGTACTCTCCTAAACCAAGGTGCTCTCGCAACCTGAGAGAAGGTGATAACAAAAGACAACTGAATAAACCAATTCTATTTCTCCTAAACCTGGATCCATCCTCGAAGAAGTCCCTTCGAGTTCGTATATAACCATACGATGGATCTATCCAATGGAAGTGGATATCCGTAGTAATACGGGTGTTCTGAGAAATGCAAAGGGTAAAAGAAGGAGTGGCAATGACTTATGAAACATAGACAATCCGAAAGCCAGTATTTTAAGAAGGTTCGGTCAACCTGGTCACTGAGTCATAGTCTAGGGTCGGTCAAAGGTCGCTGCCAAAGAGAGAGAGAAAAGAAACACTCTGCGTGCACTCTAACCTAGATCAGAATGGTTATCACTTTATCTAATCTGGAAACCTCCCACTGTCCTGTCAAATTCTCCTCCAAACCTAAAGAAGAATCAATCGGGATCACCCGAAGAGTAAACCAACTCATCAGTGGGAATCGGGATCCAACTCTCATCGCATGATAACGTGATGGAATGCATCCACGTTACTCATACTCCAGAAGGTATGAGCATACTTGGCAAGTTTCAGTTTCTTTAGAAACTCCCGATATGATTTTTGCCCCATGCTCTTATAACCTTGGCTTTGGTCAAAATGTCATAAGTCACATGCCAAGTTCTACCCGTCACTATCTTGTCAATTTGAACCCACCCGCACATGCCCCTGACTTTGGCCAATCGGCAGAACGACTGTCCCAAACTAACTCATCTATCTATGCAACAAATGAATACCCAGCAGCTACCAAACACTATGCCTTAACTTTGGCTAAAATGCATAGCTTGAATACTACTGAATATTCAAAAGAAGTGACGGAGGGATACGGCTGGTTTTTGGCGAAAAACCTTTAACGTAGTGAACTTGATATCGCTGAAGGAACCTGATAGCTTTTTAAAATATTGTGGCGAAAACCTTTTGCTAAAGAGGTCACTCCCGGTAAAGGGATCTCGACACTTTCCTCGTGGAATGAGGTGCAGGATATTCCACTGAATACCGCTATGCAAAGCAACTTGTAATTGACTATAGTGATGTTATTACCCTGACGCAAACTTCTGCCCAAGGGGTCAGTCCCGGTGAAGGGATATCGGCCCTTGCCCCGTCGAATGAGGTGCAGGATATTCCACTGAATACCGCTATGCATAACAAAAGAAAACGTCTTTGCAATAACACTTTTTAAATTTGTTCCGACAACTATAAACAGGTTTGTTTTACTTTGCATTGATCAGAATCAACGCAGTCCCATCAATCAATCACACCAGAAAAGAACGAAAATAAAATGTACGTATATGCCATCCGCATTCGTCACTGGGTCCCGTCATCACCCGTTAGGTTACTTAACTAACGACAGAGCGGGGACTGGACTAGCGCGGGTGTAAAACATATACAACATCTAATAGTATATAAACCAATATACAATAATCGCTCCAGGCGTGATAATATGCAACATTACAGAAAAGTAATAAGCATCACAGAACAATACAGATATCTGGGATCCCCGGGTTTCACAGAGCCGCTGCTGAAACCCGACGTTCCCCCTGTCGTATGGATAGCCTGTGCAATGAAACTTAGACCCCTACGGGTGCGGCAAATTACCCGCCAAAACTTGAAGCGAGGCAGCCCCCTACAGCATAGTGAATGGACCACCCTGCACTTCACGGAATCCGGTAAACTTGGGCACCCCTCCTTGGGTCAACCTGTACCCCCTACGAGTGCGGCGAATAGTCTTCCAATTCTAGAGTGGGACCCCTCTGCCTCTCAAAGCCATGAGATGCGGAACCGTTGCCCTCCAGAACCCGGCTATCCGTGCACTCCGTCGCGGGGCAAAACCTAGTACCGTAATGAAAAATAGTACAATAGGTACATCGACCGTAACCTGGTCGTGCCCCAAAAGAATATTATACAACAGGCAGTGACAGCAGTCCACAAGTTGGACGCTCGCCCCGCAATATCAAATGTACAAATAAACTCAAACTGTACTACCATTGTTAGTGTATATGCCCTAGAGGCCATTACTGTATCATACTAGTTTGTATATTACTTATTGGAAACTTGGGATATTCACCTTGTATAAACAATCTTGCTCAATATAGTAGTATGCTACTTGGTTTGTTTCTACTTCAATGTGTACATGTGTTTATTTTAGTATATCACCTATACGCATTAGTGGAGCCCTTAGGATCTTTGCTTGATTACCAGCGTTGTGATGGCAGTCACACTAGTGGGGGATGGGTAATCTACAAGCACATCCTTATACAGGTCCCTAGTCGCAGGACTATCGAGACAGGGCATCGATACTCCGGAGTAGACTAGCGTATGTGCTTCTCATCCTAGTGTGGGAGATGGTCTGTCCCACAGCCATCAGTACGTCGTACTGGAGATAGTATACGGGTGCTCGTTGGGTTACGAGTACACTGGACAGGACTCGTCAGGAACTGACAGCTTGGTATTATACCTATCGTCAGTTATCAGTTCCCAGGTGACATGAGTACAGCTTAGTCCGCTGACTTGACACTGGCACTTCGCCTCGAGTGTGTTCCCACTGCACTTTGATCACTACCCTACCACGGCTCAAAGGAGTCGTGCAAACAGGTAGTGGTTGGGTGCAGTCCAGAAGCACTTGGAGGCAGTGACGGTTAGACAGGATTCGTCTCTCCCGGTATTGGGGGTTGACATCGCGCTGTGTCTAGGAGAGCCATTACACGAGTAGTCCCTGGCCAGGGCAAGCGAGATATACTGGTAGGCTTCCAGTGTTATCTCAGGGTGTTTTGGGCTTTACTCTGACACGACTTGTACCGCTATTAGGGGACTGACGTTTACCGCCCCCTAGGCCCGACATGCGATGTATCAGAGGAACAGACCGGACTGTACGGAGACTGTAACATTCAGACTCAGTAGGAGTTCAGATGGGGTTCACCTCGTCAGCCTTCTTGTCGGCATCTACCTGGGGACCGTTATGCACAGCTAGTGCCGCTTGCGGTCAGTGGTTAAACCCACTGCCAGCGTAGTGTCGAGTCTTTAGAGTCCCACACAGAGGGTATTCGCCTCTGGGCAAAACAGAGTAGAGGTTGCATGGTCTTGCGACAGGGTTCGTTCTCATCCGCGCACTTGTGCACGTTTGGAGTCCGGACAGGTATTACTAGTAGGCTCTGGTTTGAGCCAGATACTGGTATATATTTTGGGGTTGATTTTATCTCTTGGTATTCATGTTCCTCGGAACAAGAATGCGGGTGTGTATGCACAGTTGATTGAGGCGGAGGAACAGGGTTTTCATTAGGGTTTCGGAACGGGTGCGTTTGCACAGTTGACAGTCGTCTTTTTCCAAACCCTAATAGAATTATGATATATCAATTAATAATATTAATTAAATGAAATTGTGTCATGGTTGGATTTTGTTGACTTGTTGACCATGGTTGACTTGTTGACCATGGTTGAAGGTTTGACCATCATCATTACTAATGAAAGATGCTCTTTGATTCTAGCAAAATTCATTTAAAGAATGTAATGATAATGGTCATTCCAAACCATCCATCAACTATTTCATTTTCTTATTATTGTTAATTGATAATTCTTTTTCTTTTGTGATATGGTTGTAGAATGAGAAAAAGAGCTCATTATATCATAACCATTCCCTCTCCTCACTTGTTCTTCTTCCTCCTCTAGTTCAAGGAGAATCCTTATCATGAGTTGAGAATCCCTCTCCTTGAGATAAAAACACCCTAAAGACACTCTCTACTCACTCTAGGGTTAAAGGTTTAGCAAGCCGAAGATTCTAGTTCTCTCAAAGTTCGAGAAAGAGCCCGAAGGTTGAGCCCTCAGGTGGATCCATCTTTGACGGAAGAAGGCAACGAGGAAAGCACCATCAACCCCTATAAAAGTTTGAAGAAGAAGGAGTTCAAGTTAGGTATAACCTCCTTTCCGAGTAGCTAACTCTCTTTAGCTTGTTTGCTAGTTTTAGTTTAGGAAAAGATCCCGACTTTGTTAGTCCATGTTGCCCCATGCGCGAAAAAATTTGATTTTTATACCGTTTCCGCCTCCCCGTAAGAACCGGGGGTCGCAACGTGGACTTACAGTGGTATCAGAGCCTAACTAAACTTAAACTAGCTTTGTAGTAAAGTGTATGGAAGTTCGATCGAGAAAAATCGCAAAACCGGAAAAACAAAAACCCTGAGTTTCTGTTGAAAATTTTTGTGCTCTAAATGTAAAAAGTTTTACTCCTAAAATCGGCTCAGGGTTTTGTGAAAACACCCACGAAATACGATCGCATGATTCCTTCAAACCGCCGCGGTTCCGCGGCAATGGGTGGCTTAGGCCGCGGAACCGCCGCCGTTTTGTCTCCTCTTGTGGTCCTGTTTTGTGCAGTGTTCTTCTGGTAGGATTTTGGGATTTTTAAGATATGTTATTTGTGCCCAGATTTTCCATAAAAGAAATTTGTTTTTGGGGGCCTATAAATCCGTATTTTTATCGAACTTCACTGCACTTTGACTACAATGGTTATATCTGTGATGCTTGCATGTATTGAACGTCGGCTAATCGCTATATGTCGATTAGTCGGGGTTATACATATATGTGATCTGTGTTTGTTGATGGTATGTGTATATGAATGGATTGGATTGTCGCGGGTGAATAGCCGGGATGGATGTGAGATGAGCGTTGTTTTTCTTTCATTCATTTGTAATATGTAAATTGATGTAATATTATTATTTGTATGGCCGCACAACCGGGTCGGGGTTGTAGCCGTCATTGTATAATTCTTTTACAGTTTTTGCTCCTAGGATAGACCCATGGAGGGGTGAACAAACTGCCGGGTACTTGGCGGGTAGTTTGCCGCACCCGTAGGGGTCTTGGGTGGGGTATTGGCTATTCACCGTGACCGTGTAATCCGCTTTTCGTTGCAGGCTCGAACGGATTGCGGATTCCTAGTATATCCAATGTATTGATCTGTGATCTGTATTGTCTATCATTGCTATATATTTATAACTATTTAGGCGTTGCTTATGTTTTACAGCCGCGCTAGCCCAGCCCCCGCTCTGTCGTTAGTTAAGTAACCTAACGGGTAATGACGGGGCCCAGTGGCGAATGCGAATGGCATAAGCGTACGGCATATTTTGGTTGTTTTCTCCAATGGTAGGATTAAATGATGGGACGCATTAAAAGAACTAATGCAAGAATATCACGCATTAAAAGAACTAATGCAAGATAATAAACCAAGTTAAAATCGTTGGAACACTTTCGAAAAACCACTCGGTTCTTTTCAAAACTAACTTTTAAATGCGGAGCTTGAGCCACTCCTTCTAAAAGCTATCTCATTCCATCGATTATATCAAGTTCACTACGTTCACGGTTTCGCCAAAACCATTCGTAGCCCTCCATCATTTCAGTTAAATATTCGGTAGTATTCAAGCTATGTATTTTGACCTCACGCCAAGACATAGTGATTGGTAGCTACCGGATATTTATCTGTTGCATAGATAGAATGCGTTGTTTTGGGACAACCGTATCACCATTTTGGCCTACGTCAAGGGTAGGTACGGGTGGGTTCAAATCAACCGGGATAATGATGGGAAGAACTTGACATGTGACTTATGACATTTTGACCTCACGCCAAGGTCATAAGAGCATGGGGCAAAAATCCACATCGGGAGTTTCATAAGTACTGAAACTTGCTAGATTTGCATACCATTTGGAATGTGGTGATTCTGGTAGGACTCCTTCAGTTTCGTCACGCGATGATATTTGGATCCCGATCCTACTGTGAGTATATGCTACTCCTCGGGAAATTTCTCACTAAACGATCAATGCTATAAACCTAGTAGGTGCCTAGAAAGGTGTTAGCGGGGCTACGCCCCCAGGGAAAAGAGGTTCTTAAATGAAGGAACTTCGCGAAAGCGTTGGAAAACCTCCCTCGAAGTACCGACACTGGCCTGGCTGAACGGTTAAGCAATTATTGTGCGGTGGGATTGATCCCGACTAATTCTTCCTTTATGGTTTGAGGAGGGATTCGAGAGACAGTGGGAGCCATCCTGTTTAGACAAATTAAAAACCACTCTAAACTTGCAAGAGCATCGTGCTAAAGTGTTTCTTTTCTCCCTCCTAATTGCAGCGACCAATCGACATGACTGGACTTAAGTTACTTCTGAATAAAAACATACTGACAGGGCTAAACTACAAAGATTGGCTCAGGAATGTCAAAATGGCAATCACTTACGACAAGCTGGGGTATCTTCTTACCACCAAAGCTCCCCCCGTCCCAGGTCCCACCTCCAGCGTCGCGGATAAGGAAATCCGTAACACTTGGGAGATTGATTGCGCGAAGGCCAAGTGCCTCGTGCTTGCCTCTATGGACAACGAACACCAGAGGAGGCACGAGAATATGGACCTGGAATCCATATTTCTTCATACAAAAGAACTGTATGGAGAGCAGTCTCGTATCGCAAGATACGAAGTGTCGAAGAAGTTATTTTCGACAAAGTTGGCCGTCGGATCATCGGTAGCGGACCACGTGCTTAAGATGATTGGCTACATCGAGGAGCTCGCGGAACTTGGGACCACGTTGGAAAGTGAACTCTATACGAATTTAATTCTCCAGTCCCTTCCATCCACTTACGCCCAGTTTATACTGAACTTCAACTTACAAGAAAAAGAAGTTGAACTTTCAGAACTCCTCAACATGCTGAGGAGCGCAGAGGGCACCCTACAGAAAGGTAGGGAAACACCCGCTTTATTTTTAGGAGGATCTTCTTCTAGGTCCAAGGCGAAAGCCAAGGGAAAGAGGAAGAAAGCCCCCGCCAAACCAAGGGGCGGTGTTAGTAAAGTGGGTACGAAGGGAAAGGAAAAGGCAACAAAGATAGCGGGGAAGCTTGTGGGAAAGGAAGAATGCTTCTATTGTCATAAGAGTGGACACTGGAAGAAAGATTGCAGGGCTTGGAAGGCCAGGACACAGGAACTGAAGCAAGTTGCGGCTTCAGCTTCAGGTGTGTATGTTATTGAAAACTGTCTTTCTATAAACTCTACTTCCTGGGTATTGGATACCGGATCAGGATCTCATATCTGTAATTCTTTGCAGGCGTTGAGAAACCGTAGGGTTTTGAAGGCAGGTGACATGACCCTTAGAGTTGCGAACGGAGCTAGCATGGATGCTAAAGCCGTGGGGGACTATCACCTGGGAATGTCAGATGGGCATGTTTTGGTTTTTCCTAATTGCTTTTTTGTACCCAACGCAACTTGTAATATCATTTCTGTATCTTTGGTTTCTAAAGAAGGTTATGAATTTGCGTTTGTATGTAATGTTGTAAACATTCACCTTAATCAAGTTCTGATTGGGTCAGGTACACTGAGCAATGGTATATACGTATTAAACCAACCACAGATTGTCAATGTCCAGAATACACACAAAAGAAAGTCTCCAGATATCAATCAGGCTTTCTTGTAGCATTGTAGACTGGGTCACATAAATGAGAGAAGGTTGACTAAGTTACATACAGAAGAATATTTGAATCTGTTCGAATATCAATCGTATGCCACTTGTCAATCCTGTCTCAAAGGAAAGATGACAAAGACTCCGTTCACTGGACACGGAATAAGAGCGAGCGAGCTCTTGGGGCTCGTACACAGCGACGTGTGCGGTCCAATGTCTACACATGCGCGAAGCGGTTTTTCTTACTTCATTACTTTTACGGATGATTTTTCAAGATTCGGACATGTCTTCTTAATGAAACATAAATCCGAAGCCTTTGGAAAATTCCAGGAATATAAGAATGAGGTAGAAAAACAAACCGGCAAAAGTATCAAGATTCTAAGATCGGATCGAGGTGGTGAATACTTGAGTGCCGAGTTCCTGAACTACTTAAAAGAGAATGGAATTCTCTCTCAGCTTACTCCTCCATACACTCCACAACATAACGGTGTATCGGAGAGACGGAACCGCACCCTATTGGATATGGTACGGTCCATGATGAGTAACGCTGAGTTACCGCGATCATTCTGGGGATATGCGCTAGAATCAGCCGCATACCTTTTGAACCGAGTTCCCACTAAGACTGTGCCTACCACACCATATGAGTTATGGAGTGGGAAGAAACCCTATCTTCAATATCTAAAGATCTAGGGATGTCCGGCTTTTGTCAAAAAGCAGCATGCGGACAAACTCGAGGCACGCTCAGTACTGTGCAAGTTTGTGAGATACCCAAAGAACACCAGGGGGTATCTTTTCTACTACGCAGAAGAACAAAAAGTCCTTGTTTCTCGTAATGCCCATTTTCTAGAACACCAGTTCTTAGAAAAGGAAATTAGTGGGAGCGCAGTAGAACTGGAAGAAATTCCAGAACCACAGACTATTACTGAAAGCTTAGTGGAACCAGAGGGTTCAAAAGAACAGGACATTCCTACGCCGCTCCGCAGGAGTAGTAGGCAGTCTCATCCGCCCGAGAGATACTACGGTTTTCTCATAGACGGGGATAGAGAGGATTGCATCATAGATTATGATGAACCTACTAGCTTCCAGCAGGCCGTTCAAAGCGTTGACTCGGTAAAATGGCTGGATGCAATGCGGACCGAAATGGAGTCCATGTACACCAACAAAGTATGGACGTTGGACATTGCTCCAGACAGGGTAAAACCCGTAGGATGCAAGTGGATCTTCAAAAGGAAGATTGGTGTAGATGGACAGGTTGAGACCTATAAAGCTAGACTCGTAGCAAAGGGTTTCCGTCAAAGACCTGGTTTGGACTATGATGAAACCTTTTCTCCAGTGGCTATGCTGAAATCCATTCGGATCCTTCTTGCCATTGCTGCCTTCCACGATTATGAGATTTGGCAGATGGACGTAAAAACCGCTTTTCTGAATGGAAATTTAGAGGAGTGTGTCTATATGGACCAGCTAGAAGGTTTCATTCAGAGTGGGAGCAGCGGAAAGGTGTGCAAGTTGCTTAAGCCCATCTATGGACTAAAGCAGGCATCGCGGAGTTGGAACATCTGCTTTGATGAGACGGTCAAGGAATTTGGCTTTATCAAAAATCCAGATGAACCATGCATCTATAGTAGATTTGTAGCGAGAACTGTAGTATTCCTCGTTTTATACGTGGATGACATTCTCTTAATAGAAAATGACATTCCTATGCTACAATCTGTCAAGGGGTTCTTGTCACACAGGTTCTCCATGAAATACCTGGGTGATGCCTCATACATCCTGGGGATCCGGATCCATCGTGATAGATCCAAGAGGATATTAGGACTTTCTCAGTCCAGGTACATCGACACCAAACTGAAAAGGTTCAGTATGGAAGATTCCAAGCGCGGTAACCTACCGGCTTGTCACGGGATCGCCCTCTCTAAGGAGATGTCCCCCAAGACTGATTTGGAGAGGGATCGCATATCTATTATACCCTACGCTTCTGCGGTAGGCTCTATAATATATGCGATGTTGTGTACCAGACCGGATGTAGCTTATGCACTGAGTGTGGTAAGCCGGTATCAGTCAAACCCTGGGGAGAAACACTGGATAGCGGTAAAGAACATTCTCAAGTACCTGAGAAGGACTAAGGAGATGTTCTTGGTGTATGGCGGAAAAGACCTCCAGATCGAGGCCTTTGCTGACTCCAGCTTCCAGAGTGACAAGGATGATTCCAAGTCCATGTCGGGTTTTGTCTTTACCCTCAATGGAGGGGCGGTGTGTTGGAAGAGTTCCAAACAGGAAACAGTTGCAGACTCGACTATGGAAGCGGAATATATCGCTGCATCTGATGCCGCAAAAGAAGCTGTCTGGATAAGGAAGTTCTTGAAAGAACTTCAGGAGGTTCCGTCCATTGTTGACCCAATACCTCTGTATTGCGACAACAACGGGGCTATAGCTTTAGCGAAGGAACCCAGGTCCTATCAGAGATCCAGGCACATCTTGAGGCGGTATCACCTGATCAGGGAGATCGTGGATCGCAAGGAGATCGAGGTTCGGAGGGTTGCTTCAGAAGAAAACACTGCAAATCCATTCACCAAGGCACTGCCCCAGACTCAGTTCGAGCGGCTGATCGAGATGATAGGTCTTCGATACGCCAGTACATGGCTTTAGTGCAAGTGGGAGATTGTTAGTGTATATGCCCTAGAGGCCATTACTGTATCATACTAGTTTGTATATTACTTAATGGAAGCTTGGGATATTCACCTTGTATAAACAATCTTGCTCAATATAGTAGTATGGTACTTGGTTTGTTTCTACTTCAATGTGTACATGTGTTTATTTTAGTATATCACCTATACGCATTAGTGGAGCCCTTAGGATCTTTGCTTGATTACCAGCGTTGTGATGGCAGTCACACTAGTGGGGGCTGGGTAATCTACAAGCACATCCTTATACAGGTCCCTAGTCGCAGGACTATCGAGACAGGGCATCGATACTCCGGAGTAGACTAGCGTATGCGCTTCTCATCCCAGTGTGGGAGATGGTCTGTCCCACAGCCATCAGTACGTCGTACTAGAGATAGTATACGGGTGCTCGTTGGGTTACGAGTACACTGGACAGGACTCGTCGGGAACTGACAGCTTGGTATTATACCTATCGTCAGTTATTAGTTCCCAGGTGACATGAGTACAGCTTAGTCCGCTGACTTGACACTGGCACTTCGCCTCGAGTGTGTTCCCACTGCACTTTGATCACTACCCTACCACGGCTCAAAGGAGTCGTACAAACAGGTAGTGGTTGGGTGCAGTCCTGAAGCACTTGGAGGCAGTGACGGTTAGACAGGATTCGTCTGTAACACCTTAGGATTTGTTTAGTGACTAATTATATTTAAATAATGGGTTTTAATAAAAAGTTTACCAATTTGTGTTTCAAATATTTTTCCTAATTTAATAAATATTTTTCTAAACTTTTCCTAGGATTGCACACATATGTGCATGTAAACTAGGGTTTTTAAATGAGTTTTTACCATGTTAAGTGACCATAGTGGGTTAATCTTGAGGATTAAGCCTTTTGGGTTTTAATTAAGCTTAATTAGTTAAGTATGAGTTGCTTTATTTTGAAATTATGTTAGGGTGTTGACTTGTGTGAGAGAGAGAGAGTGCATCATGGCTTTAGCCCATGCTTGCAATAAATGAAGAGAGAGAGAGGAGGGTTGACATTGGGTGATGCTTGTTTCCTCTCATTTCTTTGTTTTCTCTCAAGTCTCATACACACACACACCCACTTACCTCTCTGCTCCAGAACCCCAGCAACAACAGCAAGCAAGTAGCAGCAGCAGCCAGAAGCAGTAGCAGCAGCAGCAGAGAGCAGTAGTAGCAGCAACAGTGAGCAGCAAGCACAGTAGCAGCAACCACAGCCCCTTCCCTTCACTTCATCTTCTTCCTCCAGCTCCCTAGGGTTGAGTGTGAGGTATATTTCGTTAACTTACTCCCTAGTTTTCTTGGTTAGAGCAGTTTTGCTTCGGTTAGTGGTTTTTGTTGCGTTTTAGTGTGATATGGGGTGTTTAGTATGAACCTTGTGCTAATGTGGTGAGAATTGGTTTCAGTAGGTTGTTAGTGGGTTGTTGAGACCATTTTAACCTAGCTTTAACCCCGATTTCACTGATTAACCACCAGATCCCTATTTGACGTATTTCGTCGTTTTTATGCAAACTGAGTTTTCTGGAAACTGCTCTTGACCCGTTGAGTTCAGATTGAATTTAAGAAGACTACAGTATAGTGGATAGGTGCTGATACCCCAGATTTAACCCGACCCCCAAATTCCTTCTTTTGGCCGCCAATTTCTTCATTCTGGCCGCAATTTGCGGCCAGATGGGTAGGGTTTGGGTTGGGGTTTGGTCCTATAGGTGTCTGCTAATGTGTGTTTTGTTGTGGTATATATATATATTTGTAAGTTAAGTTCTGTATAGAAATCTGGGACCAAATACCTATTTTTGCCGTTTTTCTAAACCTTCGCGACACGCGTGATACGTGAGTAGGTTTGGGGTTTCTGCGTATCGTGATGCGTCGGGGTAGTTTCAGGCGCGTGATCACACGTTTTAGCGTATCGCGCACACGCGCGATTGGTTGCGACACGGGCTTCTAGTGGGACTGTAATGTCGCGTTTCTGTGAAATTGAGCTTATGTGTGATATATGTTACGTGATTCTAGGTTCGCAGGCCAGTGAGGCGGACGCTGCGAAGAAGGGCAAGCAAGTTGTTGGATACACTTAGCGCGGGGCACGGTGAGTAGATTTCACATCTACGGGGATATCGCCCGCATGGCGTTATGCGTCAGGGCTGATAGGACCTTATTGTTATATATTGCATATACCATACCATGGATTGTCATCGCATATTGCATTCCTTGCCATATTTATATATTTATATATGCTTAGAACTGATAGAACACTGTACTATTACTAACGGCTTATGTTGCACGGGCACGATTCTGCATGCTACATACACACCGTTAGTAATTGCCATGCCACACTCACTGTAGAGCTGCCATGATTATATTGCTGTAGTTCATCTTACAAATGATTGGTTATGATTTTCTAGAAATTGGGAGCCGCATGACATCTTTAAGAACGAGAACTATTTTAAAAGCGGTTTTCCCCTTATACCCATACCATGGATTGATTTACATTGTACCTCGCATTGGATTGACTTATTGGTGATGGGTTTTCATGTGATTTCTGGTTTTGAGGACCGTGGAAATATTTAAGAAAAGATGCATTATTTTGAAAACCCGGTACCTTGTGATATGATATTTTGGTGTGTCCATACGCGTTTTCTCGGTGCTGAGACGTGTGCTTGAAACCCGATTCGAGGAGTGGATGTTCCGTTTGCGGGTTCGTGGTGGGCCCGGTATGGTTCCCCTCGGCGAGATGATCGATGGGTTTTCCCGATTGAGCCTGGAGGTGGGCGAGTACCTACCGGTGATTGGTTGGACCTGGCAGTTGTCCGGAGGATACTGACCAGAGTCGAGAGATGGATGCGGGATGACCCGTACTACCGGGGCCGAGGGCCGACACCGCAGACGGACCCCGTAGGCCGATCCGGACTGACGGAGCCCGATATATGAGGATTTGCGTGTCGATGCTGGACACGAGTATTTTATGATATTTTGGGTGCCGACGTTGGGCACTCGTGATTTCTCAGAGATATACAGGATTCGAGGGCCGATGGGTGTGCCGGCGCCTGAGTATATTTAGGATTTGGGTGCAGCCTGAGGCACCGTTTAGTGTTTTCCTTGTTGACATATTCCATGTAGATGTTGTTTATCCCATGCTCAGTATTGATTACTATATATCTCATCCTGTAGCATTTACCTGATAGAGCATTTGCATTACTTTTTCATCCACTGTTGGCATGCATTGATATCATCTGCTGGCATTAGTAGAGCCACGCTATATGTGCATGCTCGTGATCACCTTTATATGTTATCTCTATTCACGAGTTGGCAACTCACCTCCGTTGTGCCACAGTATTTGCAGGTTGCCCTTGGGAGTAGTCGCGGCTGGCTGTTTACCGCATCTTTTGGCACAGATACCATTGCTGAGGCGAGTTAGCCTTTTGCTGTTAGGTGGGTTTTTGTACGGTATCTGTTATCTTTCAGTTGTATATTGATGTATCTAGTACTCTCCATCTACCTTTCTGTATTGATTTAGAGACAGTTGTGAGGACGATGTGTATGATTTTATACTCTGGTGTCGAGCTCCATGTGAGCCGGCTTTATTTTATGCAGTCTTACCTTTTGTGATATTGTCCTTGCTTTACTGTGTATTCTTCGCTACGGCGTCGTATATCATATTGGGATGCTTTATTTATTTCACTTGTTATTTCTGCTACACCTTGCTTTTACCCGACTTACGGGACAAATGTTTAAAAAGGAAATGTTGCCAAAATTATAAAAGTTATAATTCCTGAACTTAAAAAGGATTTCTACTAAATTAATTAAAGTTTTCTAGACATGTACGACTGTTTTTACAAAATGTTTTAATCACTCTTAAATTTTTGGTTTTGATTTCTGGGTTCGGCTTACTTAGCCGCGTTACGCCTGTAGACGTTGCGTGCTTAAGTGCCGGTCACGAGTCGAAACTCTCGGGTCGTGACAAAGTTGGTATCAGAGCGTAGGTTTTACCTTCGGAGTATAGGATGACCCTGGTATGATGGAGTAGGTAGCTGCAGTAGGGTAGCATAGCGTGCGTATGTTCCGCGGCATACTCACGACACGGTACTCCGCCTACGCGACCTTAGGACTTGTTGATTTAAATTCCTTCTCGAATGCATACATTCCTGCGATTCGATTTCCTTGTTCTTATCGAATCCTAATTTTCTTTCAGCCATTATGCCGCCAAAGACTACGAGGGCCCAGAGAGCGGCTGCGAGGGCCGAGATTCGAGTTGACTCGTCCGAGACGAGGACTGATCCGGGCAGTGCACCCGTTGTACCCGAGCAGGCTGTTCCTGTCGTGACAGATCAGATCGCCACGCTAGGGGCTGGTATGCAGGAGATGCGCCAGACGGTGGGATCTAGCATGCAGGAGATGCGCCAGATGATAGGATCGCTAGTTGAGACGCTTCGAGCGCAGCGACCAGAAGTAGCTCCACCCGTTCCAGAGACCGCGATGGTACCTACCGCACAGCCAGTTGCCCCTGAAGCTACAGAGGTGATTACAGTTTCGCTATCAGAGTTCATGAGGCTGAAGCCTCCGGTCTTCACAGGCACCGATACAGCCGAGGACCCACAGTCTTTCATCGACAGGATGGCCCGGATATGCCGTTCCCTCAGATGCGCAGATACGAGATGGGTTGAGTTCGCGAGCTTTCGTCTGGAAGGTCTTGCACAGAAGTGGTGTGATTCCGTTGAGAAGGGCAGAGCAGCAGGTCTTCCTCCTATGACCTGGACGGAGTTCGTGACAGTATTTCTAGCCCGTTTCCTTCCCCAGAGTGTTAGGGATGCCCGAGCACGCAGATTTGAGTCCTTGCGCCAGACGCCAGGGATGACAGTGGCAGAGTATGACGTGCTGTTTACAGAGTTGGCAATCTATGCCCATATTTGGTGGCTACTGAGGAGTTGCGAGTCAAGAGATTTGTTCGAGGCTTTCTTACACCACTGTTCCTCGCGATCAGCGCGCAGCACTACGAGACCTATGCAGCAGTTGTAGACGCAGCCTTAGTAGTCGAGGAGCACCTTGCTGAGACTTCGGCAGTCCTAGAGCCGAAGAGAGTTCGTACTGGTATATCCGCACGGAGACAGATATTCAGACGCCGCGACAGGTATCGCCCAGGTACGGGGAGTGGCAGAGATTCAGGACGGAGCCAGATGTTTAGTTCATATCCACGAGAGAGTCAGCAGTCGCCGCGGGGTTGCTTTAGATGCGGCAGCCTACTTCACCTCGTTAGGGATTGTCCCGAGACACACCAGAGGGAGGCGGCAGCACCGCATGTTACTTTACCACCTCCACCACCCCAGAGGGCATTGCCCGTTGTACCTACCGTTGCTCCGCGCCAGACTCATACACAACGAGGTCGTGGCCGTGGAGGAGTTGCTCAGAGAGGACGAGATGACCGAGGCAGAGGGCAGTCAATTGCAGGTGGTGGACAAGCACGGGTCTTTGCTTTGACGCATCAAGACGCGCAGGCGTCCAATGCAGTGGTTTCAGGTATCCTTCCTGTTTGTACAGTTGATGCACACGCATTGTTCGATCCCGGATCCACACACTCATACGTATCCACACACTTTGTGCCGAGTTTAGGTAGAGAGTCCGGTTTGCTTGATCAGCCGCTTGTGGTGACCACACCTGTGGGAGAGTCGTTTGTAGCTAAGCACGTGTTCCGATCCTGTACCGTCTGTATTGGCGAGAGGGAGTTGCCTGTCGACTTGATCCTTCTGGAGATGTTGGACTTCGACGTTCTTTTGGGCATGGATTGGTTAGCCACGTGCTATGCTTCTGTGGACTGCCGTGAGAAGACAGTTAGATTCTGCTTTCCCGGTGAGTCGGTTTTTGTTGTGTTGGGCGACCGTGGTGCCGCCCCTCACAGTGTGATTTCTTCTTTTCGCGCTGGACAGCTTTTGAGGAAGGGATGTCAGGGATTTCTCGCCTATATTTGCGATGCTAGTGCTACACAGGTTCCATTGGATCAGGTTCCGGTTGTTAGCGAGTTTCCTGATGTGTTCCCTGCCGAGCTTCCAGGGTTGCCGCCCGAGCGTGACATTTCCTTCTGTATTGATTTGGTTCCTGGCTCGGGGCCTATTTCCATACCGCCTTATCGGATGGCCCCGGCGGAACTTCGAGAGTTGAAGGGTCGGTTGCAAGATTTACTGGATAAGGGACTTATTCGACCCAGTGTTTCTCCTTGGGGTGCTCCAGTCCTGTTTGTCAAGAAGAAGGACGGCAGTTTGCGTCTGTGTATCGACTACCGCCAGCTGAACAGGGTGACAGTGCGGAACAGGTATCCTTTGCCGCGCATCGACTATTTGTTCGACCAGCTTCAGGGGAAAGGGTACTTTTCGAGGATCGATTTACGATCGGGCTATCATCAGCTGCGGGTTCGACAGGAGGATATTTCCCGGACAGCTTTTCGTACGCGCTACGGCCATTACGAATTTTTGGTGATGTCGTTCGGACTCACCAATGCGCCAGCAGCATTCATGGACTTGATGAACCGTATTTTCCGGCCATATTTGGATCTGTTCATCATAGTCTTCATCGACGATATCTTGGTGTATTCCCGGAGTAGTGAGGAGCACGAGCAGCACCTACGGATTACATTGCAGACCTTAAGGGAGCACCAGCTTTATGCGAAATTCTCCAAGTGTGCTTTTTGGCTGGACAGCGTAGACTTCTTGGGACACGTGATTTCACGAGACGGTATATGTGTAGACCCGAGGAAGATCGAGGCCGTTCAGCGTTGGCCCAGACCCACATCGGTGATGGAGATTCGCAGCTTTTTGGGGTTGGCCGGTTACTACAGGCGTTTTGTGCAGGACTTCTCCCGTATTGCTACACCGTTGACCGGGTTGACCCGGAAGGGAGTCCCTTTTGATTGGACGGAGGAGTACGAGCACAGTTTTCAGCAGTTGCGGGCTCGGCTGACGACGGCACCGGTGTTATCTTTACCTTCCGGATCGGGCGGATTTGTGGTCTTTTGTGATGTCTCTCGAGTAGGGCTAGGGTGCGTTTTGATGCAGCATGACAGGGTGATCGCGTATGCCTCGCGACAATTGAAGAAACATGAGCAGAACTACCCCACTCACGATTTGGAGATGGCAGCAGTGGTCCTCGCACTTAAGATCTGGCGACATTACCTATACGCCGAGTCGTGCCAGATATTCACGGATCATAAGAGTCTGAAATACATATTCCAGCAGCGGGACCTGAACCTTCGACAGCGCCGATGGATGGAGTTAGTGAAGGATTATGACTGCGAGATCTTGTACCACCCGGGCAAGGCGAATGTAGTGGCGGATGCTTTGAGCAGGAGGCCCGGGGGTAGTCTATCGTATTTGAGCGCGGTACGGGGACAGTCATCGGCAGATTGGAAGATATTATGTGACAACCGAGTACAGTTCGAGTTCACGCCGATTGGAGGACAGGTAGCGCATGTCCGTGCACGCCCACAGTTGATCGATCGTATACGTGAGGTACAGCTCAGTGATGACCGATGTTCAGAGATCATGGCACAGACTGGACAGGGCAGATTTTCCGAGTTCGTGATCGATGATCAGGGGGTACTACGATTTGGAGTCAGACTGTGCGTACCAGATGCTGAGGGACTGAGGCGCGAGATTCTTGAGGAGGCACATCGATCGGTATATAGCGTCCATCCCGGTTCCACCAAGATGTATCATGATATGAGAGATGTTTATTGGTGGGACGGAATGAAGAGGGACATCGCAGATTTCGTGTCGAGATGCCTGACTTGTCAGCAAGTCAAGGCTGAGCACTAGAGGCCCGCGGGAGAGCTACAGCCGTTACCCATTCCGGAGTGGAAATGGGAACAGATTTTGATGGATTTCGTGGTGGGTCTACCCAGGACTAGTCGGGGGTATGACTCCATCTGGGTGATCGTGGATCGTTTGGAAAAAGCGGCTCACTTCCTACCGGTGAAGACGACTTTCAGATTTACTCAGTATGCCCAGATCTACATTGACGAGATAGTGCGACTGCACGGAGTCCCGACGTGTATTGTGTCCGAGAGAGGCACCCAGTTTACCAGTAGACTATGGCAGAGGCTTCAGGAGGCTTTGGGCACTCGCTTGAGTTTCAGTACGGCATTTCATCCGCAGACCGACGGACAGTCAGAGCGGACCATTCAGACTCTCGAGGACATGCTCAGAGCTTGTGTATTAGATTTCGGGGGTAGCTGGGATCATCATTTGCCCTTAGTGGAGTTCTCCTACAATAACAGCTACCAGGAGACCATTCAGATGGCACCATTTGAGGCTCTTTATGGGAGGAGATGCAGGTCACCCGCCTGTTGGACAGAGCTCAGTGAGAGCAGTATCTTAGGGCCACAGATTGTTGAGGAGACGACAGCGAAGATCCAGTTGATTCGCTATAGGATGAGAGCAGCACAGAGTAGGCAGAGATCTTATGCGGACCGTCGGCGATGCAGACTTGAGTTTTCTGTTGGTGATCATGTTTTCTTGAGGGTCTCCCCGATGAAAGGTGTGATGAGGTTTCGGAAGAAGGGGAAGCTCAGTCCCAGGTATATGGGCCCCTTCGTGATCCTCGAGCGTGTTGGTGCAGTAGCCTGCCGTTTGGCCCTTCCGCCCAGCTTTCCAGTTGTGCACCCCGTGTTTCATGTCTCGATACTCCACAGATATCTTCATGATCCTTTTCACGCGATTCAGCACCCGACGATCCAGCTGGAGCGCGACCTTTCCTATGCAGAGCAGCCAGTGATGATTTTGGATCGACAAGTGAAGAGGTTGAGATCGAAGGACATTCCATCAGTTAGGGTACTTTGGCGTGGTCAGAACCGTGGGGAGGCCACTTGGGAGACCGAAAGCGAGATGATGAAGACGTATCCCTATCCTTTTGAAGGTACGTATAGTTAGATTTTTGAAATTCGGGGACGAATTTCTTTAAGGGGGAGAGATTGTAACACCTTAGGATTTGTTTAGTGACTAATTATATTTAAATAATGGGTTTTAATAAAAAGTTTACCAATTTGTGTTTCAAATATTTTTCCTAATTTAATAAATATTTTTCTAAAATTTTCCTAGGCTTGCACACACATGTGCATGTAAACTAGGGTTTTTAAATGAGTTTTTTCCATGTTAAATGACCATGGTGGGTTAATCTTGAGGATTAAGCCTTTTTGGTTTTAATTAAGCTTAATTAGTTAAGTATGAGTTGCTTTATTTTGCAATTATGTTAGGGTGTTGACTTGTGTGAGAGAGAGAGAGTGCATCATGGCTTTAGCCCATGCTTGCAATAAATGAAGAGAGAGAGAGGAGGGTTGACATTGGGTGATGCTTTGTTTCCTCTCATTTCTTTGTTTTCTCTCAAGTCTCATACACACACACACACACACACTTACCTCTCTGCTCCAGAACCCCAGCAACAACAGCAAGCAAGTAGCAGCAGCAGCCAGAAGCAGTAGCAGCAGCACCAGAGAGCAGTAGCAGCAGCAACAGTGAGCAGCAAGCACAGTAGCAGTAGCCACAGCCCCTTCCCTTCACTTCATCTTCTTCCTCCAGCTCCCTAGGGTCGAGTGTGAGGTATATTTCGTTAACTTACTCCCTAGTTTGCTTGGTTACAGTAGTTTTGCTTCGGTTAGTGGTTTTTGTTGCGTTTTAGTGTGATATGGGGTGTTTAGTGTGAACCTTGTGCTAATGTGGTGAGAATTGGTTTCAGTAGGTTGTTAGTGGGTTGTTGAGACCATTTTAACCTAGCTTTAACCCCGATTTCACTGATTTACCACCAGATCCCTATTTGACGTATTTCGTCGTTTTTATGCAAACTGAGTTTTCTGGAAACTGCTCTTGACCCGTTGAGTTCAGATTGAATTTGAGAAAACTACAGTATAGTGGATAGGTGCTGATACCCCAGATTTAACCCGACCCCCAAATTCCTTCTTTTGGCCGCCAATTTCTTCATTATGGCCGCAATTTGCGGCCAGATGGGTAGGGTTTGGGTTGGGGTTTGGTCCTATAGGTGTCTGCTAATGTGTGTAGTGTTGTGGTATATATATATTTGTAAGTTAAGTTCTGTATAGAAATCTGGGACCAAATACCTATTTTTGCCGTTTTTCTAAACCTTCGCGACACGCGTGATACGTGAGTAGGTTTGGAGTTTCTGCGTATCGTGACGCGTCGGGGTAGTTTCAGGCGCGTGATCACACGTTTTAGCGTATCGCGCACACGCGCGATTGGTTGCGACACGGGTTTCTAGTGGGACTGTAATGTCGCGTTTCTGTGAAATTGAGCTTATGTGTGATATATGTTACGTGATTCTAGGTTTGCAGGCCAGTGAGGCGGACGCTGCGAAGAAGGGCAAGCAAGTTGTTGGATACACTTAGCGCGGGGCACGGTGAGTAGATTTCACATCTACGGGGATATCGCCCGCATGGCGTTATGCGTCAGGGCTGATAGGACCTTATTGTTATATATTGCATATACCATACCATGGATTGTCATCGCATATTGCATTCCTTGCCATATTTATATATTTATATATGCTTAGAACTGATAGAACACTGCACTATTACTAACGGCTTATGTTGCACGGGCACGATTCTGCATGCTACACACACACCATTAGTAATTGCCATGCCACACTCACTGTAGAGCTGCCATGATTATATTGCTGTAGTTCATCTTACATATGATTGGTTATGATTTTCTAGAAATTGGGAGCCGCATGACATCTTTAAGAACGAGAACTATTTTAAAAGCGGTTTTCCCCTTATACCCATACCATGGATTGATTTACATTGTACCTCGCATTGGATTGACTTATTGGTGATGGGTTTTCATGTGATTTCTGGTTTTGAGGACCGTGGAAATATTTAAGAAAAGATGCATTATTTTGAAAACCCGGTACCTTGTGATATGATATTTTGGTGTGTCCACCACGCGTTTTCTCGGTGCTGAGACGTGTGCTTGAAACCCGATTCGAGGAGTGGATGTTCCGTTTGCGGGTTTGTGGTGGGCCCGGTATGGTTCCCCTCGGCGAGATGATCGATGGGTTTTGCCGATTGAGCCTGGAGGGGGGCGAGTACCTACCGGTGATTGGTTGGACCTGGCAGTTGTCCGGAGGATACTGACCAGAGTCGAGAGATGGATGTGGGATGACCCGTACTGCCGCGGCCGAGGGCCGACACCGCAGACGGACCCCGTGGGCCGATCCGGACTGACGGAGCCCGATATATGAGGATTTGCGTGTCGATGCTGGACACGAGTATTTTATGATATTTTGGGTGCCGATGTTGGGCACTCGTGATTTCTCAGAGATATACAGGATTCGAGGGCCGATGGGTGTGCCGGCGCCTGAGTATATTAGGGATTTGGGTGCAGCCTGAGGCGCCGTTTAGTGTTTTCCATGTTGACATATTCCATGTAGATGTTATTTATCCCATGCTCAGTATTGATTACTATATATCTCATCCTGTAGCATTTACCTGATAGAGCATTTGCATTACTTTTGCATCCACTGTTGGCATGCATTGATATCATCTGCTGGCATTAGTAGAGCCACGCTATATGTGCATGCTCGCGATCACCTTTATATGTTGTCTCTATTCACGAGTTGGCAACTCACCCCCGTTGTGCCACAGTATTTGCAGGTTGCCCTTGAGAGTAGTCGCGGCTGGCTGTTTACCGCATCTTTTGGCACAGATACCATTGCTGAGGCGAGTTAGCCTTTTGCTGTTAGGTGGGTTTTTGTACGGTATCTGTTATCTTTCAGTTGTATATTGATGTATCTAGTACTCTCCATCTACCTTTCTGTATTGACTTAGAGACAGTTGTGAGGACGATGTGTATGATTTTATACTCTGGTGTCGAGCTCCATGTGAGCCGGCTTTATTTTATGCAGTCTTACCTTTTGTGATATTGTCCTTGCTTTACTGTGTATTCTTCGCTACGGCATCGTATATCATATTGGGATGCTTTATTTATTTCACTTGTTATTTCTGCTACACCTTGCTTTTACCCGACTTACGGGACAAATGTTTAAAAAGGAAATGTTGCCAAAATTATAAAAGTTATAACTCCTGAACTTAAAAAGGATTTCTACTAAATTAATTAAAGTTTTCTAGACATGTACGACTGTTTTTACAAAATGTTTTAATCGCTCTTAAATTTTTGGTTTTGATTTCTGGGTTCGGCTTACTTAGCCGCGTTACGCCTGTAGACGTTGCGTGGTTAAGTGCCGGTCACGAGTCGAAACTCTCGGGTCGTGACATCGTCTCTCCCGGTATTGGGGGTTGACATCGCGCTGTGTCTAGGAGAGCCATTACACGAGTAGTCCCTGGCCAGGGCAAGCGAGATATACTGGTAGGCTTCCAGTGTTATCTCAGGGTGTTTTGGGCTTCACTCAGACACGACTTGTACCGCTATTAGGGGACTGACGTTTACCGCCCCCTAGGCCCGACATGCGATTTATCAGACGAACAGACCGGACTGTACTGAGACTGTCACATTCAGACTCAGTAGGAGTTCAGATGGGGTTCACCTCGTCAGCCTTCTTGTCGGCATCTACCTGGGGACCGTTACGCACAGCTAGTGCCGCTTGCGGTCTGTGGTTAAACCCACTACCAGCGTAGTGTCGAGTCTTTAGAGTCCCACACAGAGGGTATTCGCCTCTGGGCAAAACAGAGTAGAGGTCGCATGGTCTTGCGACAAGGTTCGTTCTCATCCGCGCACTTGTGCACGTTTGGAGTCCGGACAGGTATTACTAGTAGGCTCTTGTTTGAGCCAGATACCGGTATATGTTTTGGGGTTGATTTTATCTCTTGGTATTCATGTTCCTCGGAACAAGAATGCGGGTGTGTATGCACAGTTGATTGAGGCGGAGGAACAGGGTTTTCATTAGGGTTTCGGAATGGGTGCGTTTGCACAGTTGACAGTCGTCTTTTTTCAAACCCTAATGGAATTATGATATATCAATTAATAATATTAATTAAATGAAATTGTGTCATGGTTGGATTTTGTTGACTTGTTGATCATGGTTGACTTGTTGACCATGGTTGAAGGTTTGACCATCATCATTACTAATGAAAGATGCTCTTTGATTCTAGCAAAATTCATTTAAAGAATGTAATGATAATGGTCATTCCAAACCATCCATCAACTATTTCATTTTCTTATTATTGTTAATTGATAATTCTTTTTCTTTTGTGATATGGTTGTAGAATGAGAAAAAGAGCTCATTCTATCATAACCATTCTCTCTCCTCACTTGCTCTTCTTCCTCCTCTAGTTCAAGGAGAATCCTTCTCATGAGTTGAGAATCCCTCTCCTTGAGATAAAAACACCCCAAAGACACTCTCTACTCACTCTAGGGTTAAAGGTTTAGCAAGCCGAAGATTCTAGTTCTCTCAAAGTTCGAGAAAGAGCCCGAAGGTTGAACCCTCAGGTGGATCCATCTTTGACGGACGAAGGCAACGAGGAAAGCACCATCAACCCTTACAAAAGTTTGAAGAAGAAGGAGTTCAAGTTAGGTATAACCTCTTTTCCGAGTAGCTAACTCTCTTTAGCTTGTTTGCTAGTTTTAGTTTAGGAAAAGATCCCGACTTTGTTAGTCCATGTTGCCCCATGCACTAAAAAATTTGATTTTTATACCATTTCCGCCTCCCCGTAAGAACCGGGGGTCGCAACGTGGAATTACAACCATTGCACACTGCTATCCACCACGACAAATCCGCAACATCACAGCACAACACAGAACATCAACGAGAATGTCACGTTCGCAAACCCGTCTAAAAGAACTATAGCAATCGGACACGGTTTACCGATCAAATGACATTCCCGGTCGGAGATATAATGTAAGCACTGTAAACTAACGTGTTTAAATTTCGATCGACTAATTATCACAAAGTGGGCCCCACGCAAATCTGCTGAACAGTAATAAAATCTGGGCCCAAAAGATATATACCAAAAACCTCAAATTCCAGAGAAGAATACACTGTGCAAATTTGGGGGCATGATCGCTCAGAACGGACGCGGATACGCGGCCAAACCATGGGTTTGGCCGCGTTTCCGCGGCTGGCTTGTCGATTCACGTGCTCAAATTTGTACGGCGTTCTTATAAAACCCTGCACAGTTTTCTGAGATGTGTGGAATATTTTTAGGACACCATTTAAAATCAACAGAAACTGTCAAATTGGAAAAATGCGATTTTTGATTTCTGGTTCGATCGATGTTTTAAACGCGTTAGCACAAGTTAGTATAGCAAAATGGTGAGGCTCTGATACCACTGTAAGTCTACGGTAGCGTCCCGGCCGTCTACAGACGCCAACTGCGGAACAAAAACTTTTAACTGGCGCAATCGTATACTTTAACCCGGATCTGCCATTATTCCTAAACTAACAAACTGTAAAGAGTGTAGAAAGGTTATACCGAACGATCCGAGTCCTTCGTTCTTTAACCATCATCCCACGCTCCGTTGCGGCTGCTCCAATCTTGTCGATCTCCGATATCCTCGTCGAGGTGGCACCACGTCGACGATTCTTTAAACGGGCTCCCGCCTCTGACTCGAGACAACTCGGTCGTCAAGTTTGCTAAAAGAGACGACCAAGAATAATGTAGAGAATGAGTAGATGATTTTGTCTCACTTCGTCCAAAGCCGTGGACGATCGGTTAATGAAGTTGCCGATAGAAATGAAATGGAACAAGAAATGAACTATGAAATTTCCATACATCCAAAACTTTAGTCTTTTCTTTTTAGCAACCATAATTTCTCAAATGAGTGAGTGTAGGAGGAGAGAGAGGGCCGGCCACTTAAAAGGAGGGGGTGAGTGTAGGAGGGAAGTGGTGACCATAGCACAAAGCTTATCATGAAGAAAAGATCTTAACTAAAACAAAATGCATTAATGTTAAAGCATGAGTCATTAAAACCTAGTCATCATAGTATAAAAGCAAAGATGAGTCATGAACCTAGTCACCATCCTTGTCATCACTTCTAGAAACTTCTAGAACACTGACTCACCTCATCCAAGAAAAGATAAATCCGTCTTTAACCGAATGTTAAAAGACGGCTGATAGAAAAATGGAAACTGGCAACTTCCAAAAGTGATCCTGAAACGACTTTCAGGATAACCCCGAAACTGTATAAATATACCCGCATTTGTATTACGACCGAATACAAATGCAACTGAGACAAAGATATTATACCTACTCAATATAATACTCGGATTCGGCTTAAACCAAAGCCGACCAGTATCATCTGCCCGAAAAATAACACGTGCGTAAACGCACGTGCATTTTCCGAACCCTGCCATAAAACCATACGGCCTCTACAACGTTTCGCCCGAACTTGGGAAACTGTCTGTGGGGGACTCTAATGACTCGTCAGTACCCTGGCAGTGGGTTTAACCACAAACCGTCAGCGGCACTAGCAATGCGTAACGGCTGCCCATGGACTGACCTCAAGGGTGGCTGATGAGCGAACTCATCCAGAAACCCTACCGAGCCTAACAGTGACAATGTATATACAGTCCGGTCCGTTCGTCAATGAGTATCGCATATATGCCTAGGGGGCTAGCAACGTCAGACCCCCAATAGCAGTATAAGTCGTGTCGGAGTGAAGCCCAATAACACCCTGAGATACTACTGGAGTACCTACCAGTAAATCTTCTGCCACGGCCGTGGGCTTTGTGTAATGGCTCTCCTAGACACAGCACGATCTCGCCCCCAATACCGGGAGAGACGAATCCCCTGCCGATCCGCTCACGTGCCTCCATATGGCTCGGGACTGTACCCAAAAACTACCTGTTTGCACGACTCCTTTGAGCCGTGGTAGGGTAGAAATCAAAGCACAGTGGGAACTCACACGAGACAAATGACGATCTCAGGTCGATGAACTAACCTATACACATGTCACCAAGGAACTGCTATCTGACGATAGATATAGTACTAACTAGCAGATTCCCGGCGAGTCCTGTCCGGTGTACTCATAACCCAATGAGCACCTGTATACATCTTAGGTGATTCAACTGACACCAGTGGCTTGTGAGACCGGCCACCTCCCCTCGTCGGGGTCTCGACTGTACACACTAGTCTACTCCGGAGTATCGATGCCCTGTCTCGAAACTCCCACGACTAGGGACCACAATTAAGGATATGCATATAAACTACCCAACTCTCACGTATATGATCGCCATCATACTGTTGGTAGTAAAGCAAGATCCTAAGGGCTCTATCAAAGTGTAACATGTAATCAGTCACCTGAACACGTACACGACTGATAAAGGCAAACCAGATATCATACTATCATCTTGAGTAAGACTGTCCTACCGGTATAGGTCCTCCGCAATCATTACAATCACGTACCTGCGATCCAATAATTGACTATGAGGGCACTATCTCCAACAGTTTGGTTAACCATGGTTACATTATTCATCATTATTATCATTTCATTATTCATTACAAATGAATTATTCATTCTTCTTCTTCCTCCTCCTTTGGAAAGCTTTCTTGCTTGGATATTTGTGATGAAAGTGAGTGAGAAATAGAAAACAAATGAGAGCAAAAAAATTCAAAGTCTAATTTACCATCAAAAATATTCAATGTCTAATTCATCATCCTCATCTATCCTTGCCATTTAGATGAGGGTGTTCACATCATTTTATGAGTGTTAGCTTGTGTTAATGAAACTTCAAGGTAGATCATCTATGTTATCGAAGATCGGAAGCATGACTGCATCTTTATCTTTGTGGAGCCTCTCGAGAGTCCGGAACATGATGATCGCAGCGAAGGGACCTCAACACGGAGCTTATGAAGTGAAGGACCCGATCTACAAAGGTTCTGATCCCTCTCACTTAGTGTTAAAGTGTTTAACATACTTGTTTTCGCCTAATCTCTAGTTTAAAGATCTTGTTAAGGGTTGTTCGGCACGGCTAAATTTTTAATCGGGCATGGTTGATGCATCGTAGACCTTTGTGGCAGTGCCTAGCATCCCTACAGTGGTATCAGAGCTAAGCTAGAGCTTTAGGCGAAGTCTAGGCGAAGTTTAAAGTCCGATCGAACCCGGAAACCCGGATATTTACCCCTCTATGGACATTTTCTAAAAATGTGATTTTTTCTGTATTAAAAATTCTCAGAAAATTAAGCAGGGAAATCTAAGGATAACTGCAGAAAACGACAACCTAACTCCACTGTAGCGCCGTGGAACCGCGGCTGTACCCTGCTTTTAGCGGCGGTTCCGCGGCCGTATGTGAAGATTGGGGAGTCAATTTTCTACAGTAACGTCCGTAGGTGCTTCCTGATTCTTCTGGGAATTTTTAATTTTACTCAAGAGTTGAGTTTTCTGGGATGCATTGGGGACTCGTTGATTCGATCGGATAATTTAACTTTGTTTAGTTTGTCCGGCTAATTTTTAGAAAGTGTTAAATTGTTCGAACGGATATCCATTACTCACTTTTTCCCCTGCCGGAAAATTTCCAAGCGTTGGATTTTTCCGTAGTTTAAGGACGTTCTAAGTCATGCAAGTAACGTGGTGGACCCTCTAGAAGACAACAAACCTTAACTCGATTATGTGACCGTCTTGAACTGCCTCTGAACCTTAGGGTTTGTGGCAGTACGGCGTGCCACATGTGAGGCGTTGGCTTGACCCTTCTACGGCTGGACCATTGGTACTGATGCATATGATGGATGTTTTAAAACTAATTTCAAGTGTTGAGAACTATTTGGTAAAACTTTGGTGTTTGATTATTCGATCGGAAAGTTTAACATTGTCTATTTATCTGAAATGTGATACAATATTTGGAATCCACAAGTAGTTATGAGATAACTAATTTGTATGTTATAAACATAGCAGTTTAGTCTCAGATGATCGGTTGCCACGGAATTTTGATGTGATCAAAAGTCAGTCGCAAATCATGTAGCATACGCGGATACTCGCCGGGTAAACTTAACAGACAACCGCGCCCCATAGCCCCGACCAAGTGACTGTAGGAGAACCCCGTAGCCAAAAGCATCCGTTAGGGTGCTCGCGGCAGCGGTGTTCCGCCTTAGTGCACTTCGTCGACGGCAACTGGGAGTGCGGCCGTCTACTGAAGTTTGCGACAAGCATTCGATCAGGTTTTCGGGAATCTTGTTGAATTGCCAGACTTGATATTGAAAAGAGTTTTCGATAATCAGACTAAAATGCGGGGTTTATAATTGTTAGGCATGCGATGTCTAAGGAATTCATTTGGTTAGGCATGAGATGTCTAAGAAGGTTGCGAATTCCAACTGTTGTAGTTTTACACTTTCTTTTCTGTGACCGTAAGCGTAGTATGTGGTGTATCGCCGGCTTCGTTGCTATACATCAACGACAATCGGGATACGCATACTTGCTTACGTTGATGATATATGATATTATGTGTTGCTGTGATATGTTATATTGGATCGTCGCGTTCTGAATAGCCGGGGGTTTTATGTGAGATAAGAGTTTTTCTTTCTCATTCATGTAAAATTCATTTGTATGCAATATTCTTTTATTAAGGCACTTCCGGGCTGAGTATGATGTCACCATTGTATATTATTTACTTTTCTGCATTAGGTAGACCCAAGGCGGGGAGCACAAGTAACCGGGTTCTAGAGTCCAGTGGGAGACCATCTCGAGGAGTCGAGACCGGGTTTCCTAACCCAAGAATTGGCAGTGTTGCTTGCCGCTCTCGTAAGGGGTCTAGGGATGTGGGTTTGGCTATTCATCGCGACCGTGGAATCCGTGTTTTATACAGGCTCGTATTGAAACACGGACGTCCTAGTATATCCAATATTTCAGATATGTTCTTCTGCTGCAATGTTCTATGATGAGATCATATTATTGCCTGAGACGAATGTTTATATTATATATATGAGATATATCTTATATTGCAGATTTCGTTTCAAATGTGATGCTTGTGAAGCATATTAAAATGGGAATTCAATAATGAGATTAATGAAATAAAAGAAACCTAAAGTTGTTGTAGAAACTTGTTTGAAAACTGGTAGCTCCAGTTCTTGCTTTGCATAGCGGTGTTCCTTGTAGAACATCCAGCACCTTATTCGATAAGGAAAGAGCCGAGATCCCTCACCGGGAGTGACCACTTTAGTGAAACTAACAGATGCTATAAACTCGGTTTGTCTTTTGATTGCTTCTATAGTTCTTGCTTTGCACAGCGGTATATATGATATATCCTGCACCTTATTCGATGAGGAAAGGGCCGACGATCCCTTCACCGGGAGTGACCCCTTTAGCAAAACTAGAAAAGACCTCAAAAACATTCCATTTAAAATCACTCGATTCTACAACGATATCAAGTTCATTACGCAAAGGATTTTCTTAAAAACCTGTCGTAGCCCTCCGTCATTTCAAATAAGTACTACTTAGTATTCGTGCTGTGGTAGTTTGGCATGCGTCAAGGCGTAGTGTACGGTAGCTAACTAGTGCTTATCTGCTAGCTTACGATGGGATTGGATTATGGTATTCGTACGACGTTGTTTGGCATGCGTCAAGGGTCGTGTGGGTGGGTTTAATTCAATCAGGAAATGTACGGGTTGAACTTGACTACCGGACTAGAGGTTGTTTGGCATGCGTCAAGGTCATAGCACGCTAGGGACGAAATATTATTGGGAATTTCAAGTGTTGAAATTTGCAATGAGATTGCATACCTTCTATGAGATAGTTGGATCCCGGTACCCGCTGCGAGTAAGAGTTATTCCAGGGAGAGTTTTACACTTTATAATTAGCCGATCAAGTAGGTGTCTAGAAAGGTGTCAACGGGGTTATGCCCCTGGGAAAACGAGGTTTACTTAATTAGGTTCATGCGAAAGCACGGGGAACCTCCCTCAAAGTACCGACACCAGCCTGGCTGAATGATTGGCGAACTTGTAGCGTGTAATTAATCCCGGCTAGTCTTTCCTTTTAGGGTTTGAAGGAAGATTTGACTAAAAACAGTGGGAGACATCCTGATTAGATATATTAGATAAGCAATCTAATCTTGCAAGAGCATACGCTGAGTGTTTTCTTCTCTCTCTCTCCAGGTAGCGACCATGTCACTCCTTAATCAAGATAATAATAAGGATGTATTGATCGAACCCGCCTGTTATACTGAGCTGGGGAACGTTGGTCCTGCTCCAACTTATAATTGTTATAAGACAGAGCAGGAAATTAGGGATTACCAGAATTTCCATGCCACCCAAACGAAGAAAGTGCTTGATGATGCAACATCTTTGGGTGTGTTCATTACCGAGAACTGTTTCTCAGTATCCTCTAGGTCCTGGGTATGTGATACCGCATCAGGATCCCGCATATGTAATCTGTTACATGGGATACAGATAGGTAGAGAACTGAGAATGGGTGATAAGTTTCATGAGATAGAAACGGTGCAAGTGTTGCAGCCAAGTCTGTTGGTCACTTTCACCCTGTATTACCAGAATACATTGATTCTGAACGAATGTTATTAGATACCGAACCTGATGTACAAAAAACATATCAGTCTCTTTATTATTAAAGAAGGATATAATTTTGTATTGTTGGATAACGTTTTGAATATTTCCTATATCAAGAGTTGATCGGTTCAAGCACGTTATCTAAAAGCATAGACGTTCTAAATCAAACTACAGTTCTTAGTATAGAGAACACACACAAGAGGAAGAGTTCAGAAATGAACAAATCCTTCTTGTGGTATTGTAGACCAGGTCATATCAATGCGACCCGACTAGCTGAAGTTACATTAAGATGCATATTTAAATCTGCTTGAATTTACATCTTATGAAACTTTCCAGTCATGTCACAAAGATACGATGACCACAGCTCTATTTATTGGAAACAGAGAAAGAGTTAGTGAACTCTTAGGATTGATACATGATGATGTATGTAAGGTCCCTTGTCTACACATACCAAGACTGGTTCTTTGTACTTCATCACATTCTCTGATGATCTCTCAAAATTCAGACATATGTTCCTGTTGAAACACAAGTCCGAAGCTTTTGAGATATTCACAGAATATAGGCGAGAAGTAGAGAACCAAAAACGGGTATAAATATTATGTTCTTTGATGAGATTAAGGAGGAGAATACTTGAGCACGGGATTCCTGGACTATTCTAAAGGAGAATATGATTCTCTCTCAGCATTACTCCTCCGTATACACCGTAGCATGATGGTATATCGGGGTGGAGCAATAGCACCCTATATGATATGGTGTACTCTATGATGAGTACTACTGAGTTTCCTATTTCCTTTTAGGACTTATGCACTTGAGAAGCTGCATACCTATTGAATAAGGTTCAAATCAAATCAGTTGCCTACCACTTCCTATGTGAAATAGAAAGGGAAGAGCCCATATCTTAAGTTTGTTTAGATTTGGGGTTGTTCGGCCTATGTCTAAAAAGCAAAATCCGGACAAGCTCGAGGCAAAGTTAGATCTGTGGAAGTTTGTTGGATATCCCAAGCATACGCAAGGGAATATCTTCTTCCTAACCGAGGAACAAAAATGTTTTGTTTCTCAACATGCCATTTTTGTGAAAGGGAATTTCTTGTAGAAAAAGTAGTGGTCATGAGGTAGAACTGGAAGGAGTTCCATCTATACAAACTACAGCAGATGATTTGATAGAACCAAAGGATTCAATAGTAACCTACGAATCTCAGCCTCTCTGCCGATCTAGTAGGGTTCCTCACCCACCTGAGAGATATTTCGGTTTCTCTATGACAGTGGGAGCGAGGATTGCATCATGAGATGATAACCCAACTAGTTTCGAGCTGGCCATCAGGAGTGGGACTCTGTAAGAATGGCTGGATGCTTAGCGATCTGAGATGGAATCCTTATACACCAACAAAGTATGGACATTGGTTGCTTTATCTGAAGGGTTAAATCCCTATCAGGAGCAAGTATATCTTGAGAAGATTACTTGGTGTACATGGAAAAGTTGAGACTTTCAAAGCCATGCTTAAGTCCATCCAGATCCTACTTGCCACGGCTACATACCATGACTACGATATCTGGTGGTTGGGTGTCATGATTACTTTTCTAAATAATGTTTTAGAAGAGAGCGTCTATAAGTACACAGCCAGAGGGCTTCGTAGACAGTGGGAGCAGCGGAAACATGTGCGAGAAGTTTTATGTGATAAAGCAGGCATCGCGGAGTTGGAACATCTGTTTTGATGTTGTAGTCAAAGAGTTTGACTTCATCAAAAAGGTAGATGAACCTTGTATATACAAAAAAGTACTAGGGAGTATGGTGGTGATCCTCGTAGAGTACGTGGATGACATACTCTTGATAAGGAAGGAGTTCCCTATGCTACGCTCGGTCAATCTCCGCTTATCACAAGGATTCTCCATATAGGATCAAGGTGATACCTCCGAAATCCTGGGTATTTGTTCAATGAGATAGATCTAATTGGATGTTAGGATACTCACTAGTTGTAGTGAGATGGTATCAATAGATCCTGGGGAGAATCACTGGAATGGTTCCAGGGTAATAAAGATGACTGAATGTCAGTCGTAGGCATTGTCTTTACACTCAGTGGAGGGACGGTATGTTGGAAGATTTCCAAGCTAGATACCGTGACTTACTAGACGATTAAAGGCAAGATACATCGTTACCAAGGATGCTACCAAAGAGGCAGTCTGGATATATAAGTTCATGAGATGAACTTCGTTCCTACCATTGTGTGACAATGGAGTTATGGCTTTTGCCAAGGAACTACCGTCCCATCAGAAATCTGTTAGTTATATGTATGCCCTAGAGGCCATTAATGTACATACAATGTATATTGTAATGGATGCTTGGACATTTATAGGGAGGACTTTCTTGCTCGACATGATAGTATGCTATCTGGTTGTACTTTATCTTAACATGTACTCTAATTGTCTCTATGTTACATGTTGATAAAGCTCTTAGGATATGTACTCGACTACTGGGACTATGATGAGATCATACTAGTGGGGCCACAGTAGTCGACGAGTACATCCTATAACTGTTCCTAGTCGAGGGTGTATCGAGACAGGGCATCGATATACCAAAGTAGACTAGCGTATACGCATCTTGACCCATATGATGGGCGATGGATGATCCCATATCCATCGGTGTATGACATCAAGGATGGTGTACGGGTGCTCAGTGGAGACTGGGTACACTGGACGGACTCGCCGAGAACACCCAGATGGTATTATACCTTACGTCAGATGGAAGTTCTCCGGTGACACTGGTACAGAGTTGTCTGTTGACCCGAGATCGTCATAGAGTCTTGTGTGATTCCCACTGTGCTTTGATTTCCATCATACCACGTCCAAGAGGGTGTGCAAAAAGGTGGCTTTTGGGTGCAGTCCCGAATCATATGGAGGCAATGAGCGATAGGAGGGGATTCGTCTCTCCCGGTATAGGGAGTTGATGTTGTGCTGTGTTCGATTGGCTATAACCGGAATCCCTGGCCAGGGTTGCTGAGATTTACTGGTAAGTGTTATTAGTAGTTTCTCAAACTGTTATAGACCTCATATCGACACGACTTATCGATCTACTGGGGTCTGACGTTTACCACCCCTAGGCGAGATATGCAACATATCAGACGATGAGACCGGACTGTACGGGAGTGTTACTGTTTGGATTCATAGGAGAATGTACAGGCTTGCTTGTTGATCTTCTGAGCGCTCAATATCTGGGTAGCCGTTACGTTTAGCTGACCGCTTGCAGCTTGTGGGTGTTTGATATGATCATCACCTACTGCCGGCGTATTGACGATTCTTTAGAGTCCTACACAGAGGTTTCTTGGCTCAGGCAAAACGGAGTAGGGGCACATATGTGATATGTGCTGGACCGAGGATAATGCGATATGAGATACCATATTCTATTCTCGCGATATTTGATATCAGCCGGGTCATCGGATCAAGTGTTGATTCGATGAATCGGTACGGTTAAATATTAGTCGGTTATACGCGATATAGCCGGATTGTCGGATCAAGTGTTGATTCGATAATTTAATGTATAATAATATATATGATATATTAAATTACATTATCTAATATTAGCTCACTAAAAGATTCTTTTTCTCACTCGGGTAATACGTTGATATATATGCGATATATGTTAAATGTATTATTTTATTTTGTTATGATAAATATTATATATGTGATATATAATATTGTAACATGATATGATTACTAATGCAACATGTTTAGTAGAGATTAAACATGGTTAGGGTTTGATTAGGGTTAAACCTTTCTAGATGTTTCTAGAAGGTTTTCTTTTTTGTTTTGGAAAAGATATTTTTGCATGATATTTCTTAACCCAACCACACCCTTTAACCCTAGTTCAATCTCTACAATGGTTACTTGACCATGGTTGCATAATTCATCATTATCTCTTCATTATTCATCACAAAAGGATAATTCAACTATTATTGTTCATCTTCTTCCTTCTTCTTTTTTCTGGAAAAAGCTTACTAGCTTTTTCCAAGTGATGAATAAATGTGAGAAAAAGATAAATAAAGAGAGCAAAAATCCTACTTCATCATCCTCATCTTCCCTTGCCCTTTAGATGAGAGTGTTCACTCAATTTTAGTGAGTGTTAGCTTGTGTTAATGAAACTTCAAGGTAGATCATCTTTGTATCGAAGATCGGAAGCAAGACTGCATCTTTCTCTTCGTGGAACCTCTCGAGAGTCCGGAACCCGATGATCGCAGCGAAGGGACCTCAACACGGAGCTTAAGAAGTGAAGGACCGGATCTACAAAGGTTGTAATCCCTCTCACTTAGTGTTAAATTATTTAACATGTTTGTTTTCGCCTAATCTCTAGTTTAAAAATCCGGCTTCGGGTTGTTCGGCACGGCTAATTTTTAAATCGGGCATGGTTGATGCCTCGTAGACCCTTGTGCGCATGCCTAGCAACCCTACAGTGGTATCAGAGCCATGCTAGAGCTTTAGGAGAAGTCTATACAAATTTTAAAGTCCGATCGAACGCCGAAACCCAAACACGGAACCCTCTCTGTACATGTTTCAAAAATGTGGTTTTTTCTAAATTAAAAATTCTCAGAAAATTTAGCAGGAAAAACTAAGAATTACTGTGAAGTACGGACCACTAACTCAAAAATTTGACCGCGGAACCACTGCTAAACCATGGGTTTTGCGGCGGTTCCGCGGCCAAAATTTGGACTTAGTCCCTGAAATTTCATGTAATTATTTTTAGGCCCTTTCTTGTTAATTTTTTCTGGGAATATTTTAATTCCACTCAAGTGTTGAGTTTTCAAGGGTTGTATTGGGGAATCGTTGATTCGATCGGAAAATTTAGCTTTGTTTAGTTTGTCCAGATAATTTTAGAAACTGTTAAAAAGTTCGAACGGATATCAATAACTCACTTTTTCCCCTGTCGGAAAATTTTTCAAAAGTTGGATTTTTTTCTCGTGTTTAAGAATGTTCTAAGTCGTGCAAGTAACGCGGTGGACCCTCTAGAAGACAATAAACCTTAACTCGATTATGTGACCGTCTTGAACTGCCTTTTGAACCTTATGGTTTGGGGCAGTACGGCGTGCCACATGTGAGGCGTTGGCTTGACCCTTCTACGGCTGGACCATTGGTACTGTGGCATGTGATGGATGTTTTTAAACTGATTTCATGTGTTGAAATATATTGGGGAAATCTTGGGTGTTTGATTGTTCAATCGGAAAGTTTAACATTTTCTGTTTTATCTGGAATGTGATACAATATTTGGAATCCACAAAAAGTTATGAGATAATTAATTTGAATATTATAAATCTAGCAGTTCAGTCTCAGATGATCGGTTGCCACGGAATTTTGATGTGATCAAAAGTCCATCGCAATAACGTAGCGTACGCGGATACTCGCCGGGTAAACTTAATAGACAGCTACGCCCCATAGCCCCGACCAAGTGACTGTACGAGAACCCCGTCCCCGAAAGCATCCGTTCGGGTGCTCGCGGTAGCGGTGTTCCGCCTTAGTGCACTTCGTCGACGGCATCTGGGGGTGCGGCTGTCTACTAAAGTTTGCGACGAGCATTCGATCAGGATGTCGGGAATCTTGTTGAATTGCCCGACTTGATATTGAAAAGTGTTTTCGATAATGAGACTAAAATGCGGGGTTTATAATTGTTAGGCATGCGATGTCTAAAGGAATTCATTTGGTTAGGCATGCGATGTCTAAGAAGGTTGCGGATTCCAACTGTTGTAGTTTTACACTTTCTTTTCTGTGACCGTAAACGTAGTATGTGGTGTATCGCCGGCTTCGTTGCTATACATCAACGACAATCAGGATACACATACTTGCTTACGTTGATGATATGTGATATTATGTGTTGCTGTGATATGTTATATTGGATCGTCGCGTTTTGAATAGCCGGGGGTTATATGTGAGATGAGAGTTTTTCTTTTTCATTCATGTAAAATTCATTTGTATGTAATATTCTTTTATTGGGGCATTTCCAGGTTGCGGAAGATGTCACCGTTGTATATTATTTACTTTTCCGCATTAGATAGACCCAAGGCGGGGAGCACAAGTAACTTGGTTCTAGGGTCCAGTGGGAGACCATCTCGAGGAGTCGAGACCGGGTCTCCTAACCCTAGAATTGGCAGTGTTGCTTGACGCTCTCGTAGGGGTCTAGGGATGTGGGTTTGGCTATTCATCGCGACCGTGGAATCCGTGTTTTATACAGGCTCGTATTAAAAACACGGACGTCCTAGTATATCCAATATTTCATATATGTTTCTTCTGCTGCAATGTTCTGTGATGAGATCATATTACTGCTTGAGACGAATGTTTATATTATATATATGAGATATATGTTATATTGCAGATTTCGTTTTCAAAAGAGATGCTTGTGAAGCATATTAAAATGGGACTTCATTAATGAGATTAATGAAATAAAAGAAACCTAAGATGTTGTAGAAACTTGTTTAAAAACTGGTAGCTCTAGTTCTTGCTTTGCATAGCGGTGTTCCTTGTAGAACATCTAGCACCTTATTCGATAAGGAAAGGACCGAGATCCCTTCACCGGGAGTGACTCCTTTAGCAATAACTGGCAGATGCTACAACCCTCGGTTTTTCTTTTGATTGCTTCTATAGTTTCTACTTTGCACAGTGGTATATATGATATATCCTGCACCTTATTCGATGAGGAAAGGGCCGACGATCCCTTCACCGGGAGTAACCCCTTTAGCAAAACTAGAAAAGCCTCAAAAACATTCCATTTAAAATCACTCGATTCTACAACGATATCAAGTTCATTACGCAAAGGGTTTTCTTAAAAACCTGTCGTAGCCCTCCGTCATTTCAGGTAAGTACTGGTTAGTATTCGTGCTGCGTTTGTTGACCTCTGTCAAGGCGTAGTGTGCGGTAGCTGATTAGTGCTTATCTGTATAAGCATATGATGTGATTGATTTAGGGTAGTCGTGCGACCTTGTTGACCTCTGTCAAGGGTCGTGCGGGTGGGTTTACTTCTATCAGGAAATGACGGGTTGAACTTGACTAGCAGCCTATAGTTTGTTGACCTCTGTCAAGGTCATAGGACGCTTGGGGCAAAATATTATTGGGAATTTCAAGTGTTGAAATTTGCAATGAGATTGCATACCTTCTATGAGATAGTTGGATCCCGATACCCGCTGCGAGTAAGAGTTACTCCTGGGAGAGTTTTACACATTACAATTAGTCGATCAAGTAGGTGTCTAGAATGGTGTCAACGGGGTTACGCCTCTGGGAAAATGAGGTTTACTTTAATTAGGTTCGTGCGAAAGCACGGGGGACCTCCCTCAAAGTACCGACACTGGCCTGGCTGAAAGATTAGCGAACTTGTAGCGTGTAATTAATACCGGCTAGTCTTTCCTTTTAGGGTTTGAAGGAAGATTTGATTAAAACAGTGGGAGACATCCTGATTAGATATATTAGATGACCAATCTAATCTTGCAAGAGCATACGCTGAGTGTTTTCTTCTCTCTCTCTCCAGGCAGCGACCATATCACGCCTTAATCAAGATAATAAAACGGATGTATTGACCGAACCCGCTTGTTATACTGAGCTGGGGAACGTTGGTCCTGCTCCAACTTATAATTGTTATAAGACAGAGCAGGAAATTGGGGATTACCAGAATTCCCGTGCCGCCCAAACGAAGAAAGTGCATATTGATGCATCTTCTTCGGGAGTGTTCATTATAGAGAACTGTTTCTCAGTATCCTTTACGTCCTGGGTATGTGATACCGGATCAGGATCCCGCATATGTAATCTGTTACATGGGCTACAGATAGGTAGAGAACTGAGAACGGGTGATAAGTTTCATGAGACAGAAAACGGTGCAAGTGTTGCAGCCAAGTCTGTTGGTCACTGTCACCCTGTATTACAAGAATACATTGTTTCTGAACAAATGTTATTAGATACCGAACCTGATATACAACATCATATCATTCTCTTTATTAGTAAAGAAAGGATATAATTTTGTATTGTTGGATAATGTTTTGAACATTTCCTATATCAAGAGTTGATCGGTTCAGTCACGTTATCTAAAAGCATTGACGTTCTAAATCAAACTACAGTTCTTAGTATACAGAACACACACAAGAGGAATAGTTCAGAAAGAACGAATCCTTCTTGAGGCATTGTAGACTAGGTCATATCAATGCGACCCGACTAGCTAAGTTACATTGAGATGCACATTTAAATCTGTATGAATTTACATCTTGTGAAACTTGCCAGTCATGTCACAAAGATAAAATGACCATAGCTCTGTTTATTGGAAACAGAGAAAGAGTCAGTGAACTCTTGGGATTGATACATGCTGATGTATGAGAGTCCCCTGTCTACACATGCCAAGACCAGTTCTTTGTACTTCATTACATTCTCTGATGATCTCTCAAGATTCAGACATATGTTCCTGTTGGAACAAAAGTCCGAAGCTTTTGAGATATTAACAGAATATAGGATAGAAGTAGAGAACCAACAACGGGTATAAGTATTATGTCCTTTGATGTGATCAAGGAGGAGAATACTTGAGCACGGAATTCCTGGACTATTCTAAAGGAGAATGAGATTCTCTCTCTGCATTACTCCTCCGTGTACACCACAGCACGTCGGTGTATCGGGGCAGAGCAATAGCACCCTATGAGATATGGTGTGCTCTATGATGAGTACTACCGAGTTTCCTATTTCCTTTAGGGAGTTATGCACTTGTGAAGTTGCATACCTATTGAATAGGGTTCGATCCAAATCAGTTGTCTACCACTTCATATGTGATATGAAAGGGAAGAGCCCATATCTTAAGTTTGATAAGATTTGGGATTGTCCGGCCTATGTTTAAAAGCAAAATCCGGACAAGCTCGAGGCATGGTCTGTTATGTAGAACTGGAAATGTTCCAGCTATACAAACGGAGCTCATGATTTGTTAGAACCAAAGGATTCAATAGTTTCCAACGAACCTCAGCTTCTCCGCCGATCTAGTAGGATTCCTTACCCACCTGAGAGATACTTCGGTTTCTCTATGACAGTGGGAGCGAGGATTGCATCATGAGATGATGACCCAACTAGTTTCGGGCTGGCCATCATGAGTGGGACTCTGTAAGAATGGCTGGATGCTTATTGATCTGAGATGGAATCCTTATACACCAACAAAGTATGGACTTTGGTTGCTTTATCTGAAGGGTTAAATCCCCATCAGGAACAAGTATATCTTGAGAAGATTACTTGGTGTACATGGAAAAGTTGAGACTTTCAAAGCTAGACTTGTTAAAGGTTTGCATCGTAGACCAGTTGTGGCTTATGATGAAACCTTTTCTAAAAAGCTATGCTTAAGTCCATCCAGATCCTACTTGCCACGGCTATATACCATGACTACGATATCTGGCGGTTGGGTGTCATGACTGCTTTTCTAAATGATGTTTTAGAAAATAGCGTCTATAAGTACACAGCCAGAGGGCTTCGTAGACAGTGGGAGCAGCGGAAACGTGTGCAAGATGCTTTATAGGATAAAGCAGGCATCGCGGAGTGGGAACATCTGTTTTGATGTGGTAGTCAAAGAGTTTGACTTCATCAAAATGGTAGATGAACCTTGTATATACAAAAAGGTACTAGAGAGTATGGTGGTGATCCTCATAGAGTACGTGGATGACATACTCTTTATAGGAAAGGAGTTTCCTATGCTACGCTAGGTCAATCTCCACTTATCACAAGGATTCTCCATATAGGATCAAAGTGATACCTCCTAAATCCTGTGTTTCGGATCTATGAGATAGATCTAATTGGATGTTAGGATACTCACTAATTGTAGTGAGATGGTATGAATCGATCCTGGGGAAAATCACTGGAAAGGTTCCAGGGTGATAAGGACGACTGAATGTCAGTCGCAGGCATTGTCTTTACCCTCAGTGGAGGGACGGTATGTTGGTAGAGTTTCAAGCTAGATACCGTGACATACTAGACGATTAAAGGCAAGATACATCGTTACCAAGGATACTACCAAAGAGGCAGTCTGGATTTATAAGTTCATGAGATGAACTTCGTTCCTACCATTGTGTGACAATGGAGTTGTGGCTTTTGCCAAGGAACCGCCGTCCCATCAGAAATCCAGATATAATTCTTAGGCAGTATCACCTGATCATGGAGATGGTTGATCTCCAGGGAGATCGAGGTTAGGAGAGTAGACACAGAGGACGACAGCGCGGATCCACTCACAAAGGCCTTTTTCCCATTAGAGACTTTAATGGGATGGTTGAGTATAAGATACTTCAACCACAGCTAAATGTTGGGTATGTGATACTATAACAGATGGCCCTAGTGCAAGTGGGAGATTGTTAGTTATATGTATGCCCTAGAGGCCATTACTGTACATACGATGTATATTGTAATGGATGCTTGGACATTTATAGGGAGGACTTTCTTGCTCGACATGATAGTATGCTATCTGGTTGTACTTTATCTTAACATGTACTCTAATTGTATCTATGTTACATGTTGATAAAGCCCTTAGGATATGTACTCGACTACTAGGACTATGATGAGATCATACTAGTGGGGCCACAGTAGTCGACGAGTACATCCTATAACTGTTCCTAGTCGAGGGTGTATCGAGACAGGGCATCGATACACCAGAGTAGACTAGCGTATACGCATCTTGACCCATATGATGGGCGATGGATGATCCCATATCCATCGGTGTATGACATCAAGGATGGTGTACGGGTGCTCAGTGGAGACTGGGTACACTGGACGGACTCGCCGAGAACTCCCAGATGGTATTATACCTCACGTCAGATGGTAGTTCTCCGGTGACACTGGTACAGAGTAGTCTGTTGACCTGAGATCGTCATAGAGTCTTGTGTGATTCCCACTGTGCTTTGATTTCCATCATACCACGTCCAAGAGGGCGTGCAAAAAGGTGGCTTTTGGGTGCAGTCCCGAATCATATGGAGGCAATGAGCGATAGGAGGGGATTCGTCTCTCCCGGTATAGGGAGTTGATGTTGTGCTGTGTTCGATTGGCTATAACCGGAAATCCCTGGCCAGGGCTGCTGAGATTTACTGGTAAGTGTTATCAGTAGTTTCTCAAACTGTTATAGACCTCATATCGACACGACTTATCGAGCTACTGGGGTTTGACGTTTACCACCCCTAGGCGAGATATGCAACATATCAGAAAACGAGACCGGACTGTACGGGAGTGTTACTGTTTGGATTCACAGGAGAATGTACAGGCTTGCTTGTTGATCTTCTGAGCGCTCAATACCTGGGTAGCTGTTACGTTTAGCTGACAGCTTGCAGCTTGTGGGTGTTTGATATAATCATCACCTACTGCCGGCGTATTGACGATTCTTTAGAGTCCTACACAGAGGTTTCTTGGCTCAGGAAAAACGGAGTAGGGGCACATATGTGATATGTGCGGGACCGAGGATAATGCGATATGAGATACCGTATTCTATTCTCGCGATATTTGATATCAGCCGGGTCATCGGATTAAGTGTTGATTCGATGAATCGGTACGGTTAAATATTAGTCGGTTATATGCGATATAGCCGGATTGTCGGATCAAGTGTTGATTCGATAATTTAATGTATAATAATATATATGATATATTAAATTACATTATGTAATATTAGCTCACTAAAAGATTCTTTTTCTCACTCGGGTAATACATTGATGTATATGCGATATATGTTAAATGTATTATTTTATTTTGTTACGATAAATATTATATATGTGATATATAATATTGTAACATGATATGATTACTAATGCAACATGTTTAGTAGAGATTAAACATGGTTAAGGTTTGATTAGGGTTAAACATTTCTAGATGTTTCCAGAAGGATTTCTTTTTTGTTTTGGAAAAGATACTTTTGCATGATATTTCTTAACCCAACCACACCTTTAACCCTAGTTCAATCTCTACAATGGTTACTTGACCATGGTTGCATAATTCATCATTATCTCTTCATTATTCATCACAAAAGGATAATTCAACTATTATTGTTCATCTTCTTCTTTCTTCTTTCTTCTTTCTTCATGGAAAAAGCTTACTAGCTTTTTCCAAGTGATGAATAGATGTGAGAAAAAGATAAATAAAGAGAGCAAAAATCGTACTTCATCATCCTCATCTTCCCTTGCCCTTTAGATGAGAGTGTTCACTCAATTTTAGTGAGTGTTAGCTTGTGTTAATGAAACTTCAAGGTAGATCATCTTTGTATCGAAGATCGGAAGCAAGACTGCATCTTTCTCTTCGTGGAACCTCTCGAGAGTCCGGAACCCGATGATCGCAGCGAAGGGAACTCAACACGGAGCTTAAGAAGTGAAGGACCAGATCTACAAAGCTTGTAATCCCTCTCACTTAGTGTTAAACTGTTTAACATGTTTGTTTTCGCCTAATCTATAGTTTAAAGATCCGGCTTCGGGTTGTTCGGCACGGCTAATTTTTAAATCGGGCATGGTTGATGCCCCGTAGACCCTTGTGCGCGTGCCTAGCAACCCTACAAAATCCAGATATAATTCTTAGGCAGTATCACCTGATCATGGAGATGGTTGATCTCCAGGGAGATCGAGGTTAGGAGAGTAGACAAAGAGGACAACAGTGCGGATCCACTCACAAAGGCCTTTTTCCTAGTAGAGACTTTTATGGGATGGTTGAGTATGAGATACTTCAACCACAGCTAATAGTTGGGTATGTGATACCACAACAGATGGCCCTAGTGCAAGTGGGAGATTGTTAGTTATTTGTATGCCCTAGAGGCCATTACTGTACATGCGATGTATATTGTAATGGATGCTTGGACATATATAGGGAGGACTTTCTTGCTTGACATGATAGTATGCTATCTGGTTGTACTTTATCTTAACATGTACTCTGAATGTCTCTATGTTACATGTTGATAAAACCCTTAGGATGTGTACTCGACTGCTGGGACTATGATGAGATCATACTAGTGGGGCCACGGTAGTCGGCAAGTACATCCTACAACTGTTCCTAGTCGAGGGTGTATCGAGACAGGGCATCGATACACCAAAGTAGACTAGCGTATACACATCTTGACCCATATGATAGGCGATGGATGATCCCATATCCATCGGTGTTTGACATCAAGGATGTTGTACTGGTGCCCAGTAGAGACTAGGTACACTGGATGGACTCGCCGAGAACTCCCAGATGGTATTATACCTCACGTCAGATGGCAGTTCTCCGGTGACACTGGCACAGAGTAGTCTGTTGACCCGAGATCGTAATAGAGTCTTGTGTGATTCCCATTTTGCTTTGATTTCCATCATACCACGTCCAAGAGGGCGTGCAAAAAGGTGGCTTTTGGGTACAGTCCCGAATCACATGGAGGCAATGAGCGATAGGAGGGATTCTTCTCTCCCGGTATAAGGAGTTGATGTTGCACTGTGTTCGATTAACTATAACTGGAAATCCCTGGCCAGGGTTGCTGAGATTTACTAGTAAGTGTTATTAGTAGTTTCTCGAACTGTTATAGACCTCATATCGACATGACTTATCAAGCTACTGGGGTCTGACGTTGACCACCCCTAGACGAGATATGCTACATATCAGAAGACGAGACAGGACTATACGGGTGTGTTACTGATTGGATTCGCAGGAGAATGTATAGGCTTGCTTGTTGATCTTCTGAGCACTCAATACCTGGATGGCTGTTACGTTTAGCTGACCGCCTGCAGCTTGTGGGTGTTTGATATGATCATCACCTAGTGCCGGCGTATTGACGATTATTTAGAGTCCTACACAGAAGTTTTTTGACTGAGGCAAAACGGTGTAGAGGCACGTATGTGATATGTGCGGGACCGAGGATAATGCGGTATGTGATACCGTATTGGATTCTTGCGATATGAGATATCGGCCGGGTATATGTGATATAGCCGGGTCATTATATTAGTCAGTTATTTGTAAATAGCCGGATTGTCGGATCCACTGTTGATTCGATAATTTAATGTATAATAATATATGTGATATATTAAATTACATTAACTAATATTAGCTCACTAAAAGATTCTTTTTCTCACTCGGGTAATGCATTGATATATATGCGATATATGCTAATTGTATTATTTTATTTTGTTACAATAAATATTATATATGTGATATATAATATTGTAACATGATATGATAACTAATGCAACATGACTAATGGAGACTAAACAAGATTAGGGTTTGATTTGGGTTAGTTCATTCTTGAACCTTCTAGAAGGTTTTCTTTTGTTTTTGCAAAGATATTTTCAAGTGACTCATGCTTTAACCCAACCCAAACCCTAACCCTAGTTAAATCTCTACAATGGTTTGGTCAACCATGGTTGCATTATTCATAATTATCATCATTTCATTATTCATCACAAATGAATTATTCATTCTTCTTCTTCTTCTTCCTTTGCAAAGCTTTCTTGCTTGGATATTTGTGATGAAAGTGAGTGAGAAATAGAAAAAAAATGAGAGGAAAAATCCTTCTTCATCATCCTCATCTATCCTTGCCATTTAGATGAGGGTGTTCACTTCATTTAGTGAGTGTTAGCTTTTGTTAATGAAACTTCAAGGTAGATCATCTATGTTATCGAAGATCGGAAGAATGACTGCATCTTTCTTTTCGTGGAGCCTCTCGAGAGTCCGGAACACGATGATCACAGCGAAGGGACCTCAACACGAATCTTATGAAGTGAAGGACCGGATCTACAAAGGTTGTAATCCCTCTCACTTAGTGTTAAAGTGTTTAACATGCTTGTTTTCGCCTAATCTCTAGTTTAAAGATCTTGTTAATGGTTGTTCGGCATGGCTAAATTTTTAATCGGGCAAGGTTGATGCCTCGTAGACTGTTGTGGCAGTTCCTAGCATCCCTACATTCAACACATGAAAGATTAAAGTTTTGAGAGAGGAAGAGGGAGAGCAAACCATGAGAGAGAAAGATAATGAGGGAATGAGAGAACCTAGCTCTCATATGATAAAAATAGTAAAAATAATAATAAAGAAAATTGTGATGGTGAATTGATTTGACCATTATAATTGTTGGAGATAGTGCCCTCAGAGTCAATTATTGGATCACAGGCACGTGATTGCAATGATTGAGGAAGGACCTATCCCGGTAGGACAGTCTTACTCGAGATGATAGTATGCTATCTGGTTTACCTTTATCATCGTGTACTGCTTTAGGTGACCTTACAGGTCGCTATTACACGCTGATAGAGCCCATAGGATTCTTGCTTGACTGCCAGCAGTATGAGGGCGATCATATACATGAGAGCTGGTGGTCTATAAGCACATCCTTAAAAGGTCCCTAGTCGTAGGAGTTTCGAGACAGGGCATCGATTCTCCAGAGTAGACTAGTGTATACAGTCGAGACCCCGACGAGGGGCGGTGGCCGGTCTCACAAGCCACTGGTGTCAGTTGGTTCACCTAAGATGTATACAGGTGCTCATTGGATTATGAGTACACCGGACAGGACTCGCCGGGAACATGCTAGTTGGTCTTATACTTGACGTCAGATAGCAGTTCCCTGGTGACATGTGTACATGTTAGTTCATCGACCTGAGATCGACATTTGTCTCGTGTGAGTTCCCACTGTACTTTGATTACTACCCTACCACGGCTCAAAGGAGTCGTGCAAACAGGTTTTAGTTGGGTGCAGTCCCGAGCCACATGGAGGCAGTGAGCGGATCTGCAGGGGTTCGTCTCTCCCGGTATTGGGGGTGAGGTCGCGCTGTGTCTAGGAAAGCCATTACACAAAGCCCTCGGCTGAGGCAGAAGATTTACTGGTAGGTATTCCAGTAGTATCTCAGGGTGTTCTGGGCTACACTCCGACATGACTTGTACCGCTTTTGGGGGTCTGACTTTTACCAACCCCCTAGGCCCGCCATGCGATACTCATAGACGAACGGACCGGACTGTACGGATATTGTCACTGACAGGCTCAGTTGGGTGTCAGGATGAGTTCGCTCATCGACGTCCCTTTTGGTGAATAGCTGGTGGCCCGTCACGTATGGCTAATACGTCTGACGTGCTAGTGGTTAAATCCACAGCCATAGTATTGACGAGTCTTTAGAGTCCACCACACAGACAGTTACTCAAGTTTCGGGCGAAACGCTATAGAAGCCGTATGGAGATATGGCAGGGTTCGATCAGATACGTGCGGTATTGCACGTATCGTGATCGGACGGATTTTACTAGCCGGCTTTGGCTTAAGCCGGATCCTAGTATTAGACCGTGTAGATTTTGTCTCGTTGCATTTGTATTCAGTGGGAATACAAATGCGGGCATGTATATGCAGTAGCGGGGTTTTCCTGTAATTTATTACGGGATCAGTTTTCTGAAGTTGCCAGTTTGCATTTCGTTCCGGCCGGTTTTCCTTTGTTCTTTCCCGGCCGGACTTTTCCGATGGAGGGGGTTATTTGCAAGTTTGCAAATAACATTTGTGGAGGGGGTTTTCTTGCATATGTTTGATTATGATGACTTCATGATTTGACAAGTATCATGAGATCCTTTTTCTTTCTTATCCTTTGCTTTTTGAGATTAGAAAGGATTAGAGTTGATTTGAATTGGATTTGACTTTGTTATGATGGCTTTAGGATGTGGTCACCCCTTCCCTTTTCCTACACTCACCTTCCTTCTTGTGTTGGTTTTATTCCTCCACCTTTTTCTCATTTAGGAGGGGCCGGCCACACTTGGGGAGAGAATGAGAGTGGTTCATTTTTGATGAGAGAAAATTTGTTCATATCATTTTTGCATGCTTCACAAATTCATCAACCTCACTCCAATGTCCATTCTTGATTCCTCCATCACCATGGCAACTTCACAAACCCCATGAGGCAAAGTGATTCTACACTATAGCCTACAGCACTTCTTGGACGCGTCGGCTAGCCAACTTCGCGCCCGAGTTGCCTCGGTATTGAGGTGGGAGCCCGTAAAAGATGCAGACGATGTGGTGCCCTTCCGGCAAGGATGCGATAAACGGAGTTTCCGCGGGAGATCGGGACGATGACGAGAAGACCGGAGGACTCGGATCACTCGGTATTTCTCTCACCCTTTCTCTTGATTGCTAGGATTAGGTTAATGGTTACGATCCGGGTTTATTGTCCACGGTAGCGCCAGTTTAAAAGTTAAGAAAATTTTTGATTCCGCATTTTGGCCTCGGATAGACGGCCGGAGCTCTGCCGTGGCGCAACATGGTATCAGAGCTACGCCATTAACCTAGTCTAGCTTTGTCTAATGTGTTTTACATTTCCGATCGACCAAAATTCCAAAATCCGCATTTTTCCCAAGCATCAGTTTTGTCGAAATTTTTTGAAGTCCAAAATTTTTTCAGGTTGTCTTAGAATACTGTGCATGAAATTATAAGACATCTGTGAAAATTTGGACGAGTGTTACTGTAGAACCGCCACGGAACCGCGGCCAAACCCCCCTTGGCGCCGCGGTTCCGCCGCAGTTCAGTGAGTTCACTAGACCAATTTTTCACAGTGATCTTTTTACAGGGAAATAGGGGTTTTGGAATATTATTCTTGGGCCCAGAATTTCTGTGAGTGCTGCAGTATTGTTTGGGGGCCCACTTGGTAAAATTTGATCGATCGGATATTTTAAACACATTGGTTCACAGTATTTACATTATATCTGCAGCCGTGAATGTCACTTGATCGGTAAATCCTGTCTAACTGCTATAGCCCGGTTGGACGGATTTGCGAACGTGACATTCACGTTGATGTCTTGTGATTTTGCTGTGATGTTGCGGATCGGTCGTGGCGGATTGCCTGGATGCAATATTAGTACAGTTTTGTTTTATATGTATATTTGATATTGCGGGGCGAGCGTCCGACATGTGGACTGCCGTCACTGCCTGTTTGTATTATTCTTTTGGGGCACGACCTGGTTGCGGTCGATGTACCCGTTGCATGTATATTTTACTTTCTGTACTAGGATTACCCCGCGGAGGGGTGCACGGATAGCCGGGTTCTAGAGGTCAACAAGCCCGCATCTCATGGTGTTGAGACGAAGGGGGCTTCACTCTAGGATTGGCAGGCTATTCGCCGCACTTGTAGGGGGTACAGGTTGACCCAGGAGGGGTGCCCAAGTTACCGGATTCCATGAAGTGCTGGGTGGTCCATTCACGGTGCTGAAGGGGGCTGCCTCGCTTCAGGTTTTGGCGGGTGACTTGCCGCGCCCGTAGGGGTCTAGGATTTCATTGCACAGGCTACCCACACGACCAGGGGAACGTCGGGTTTCATAAGCGGCTCTGTGAAACCCGGGGCTTCCAGATATCTGTATTGTTCTGTGATGCTGTACATTTCTGTGATGTTGCATTTTATCACGCCTTGAGCGAATATTATATATTGGTATATATATTAGTAGATGTTGTATATGTTTTACATCCGCGCTAGTCCAGTCCCCGCTCTGTCGTTAGTTAGCTAACCTAATGGGTAATGACGGGACCCAGTGGCGAATGCGGATGGCATATACGTACATCAGTATATTTTTGTTCTTTGTGGTGTGATCAATTGATTGGACTGCGTTGATTCGGATCAATGCAAGCTAAACAAACCTATTCTGATGTTGTTGGAACATTTTTTCATAAAGCTGTTATTGCAAGGACGTTCACTTTTGTTTTGCATCGTGGTATTCAGTTGGAATATCCTGCTCCTTAGTCGACGAGGCATGGGCCGAGATCCCTTCACCGGGAGTGACCCCTTGGACAGAAGTTTGCGTCAGGGCAATAACTTCACTATAGCCGATTGCCTTTTGCTTTGCATCGTGGTATTCAGTTGGAATATCCTGCACCTCATTCTACGGGGAAAGAGCCGAGATCCCTTCACCGGGAGTGACCTCTTTAGCAAAGGTTTTCGTCACTATATTTTTATAAAAGGCTATGCAGTTCCTTCAACGATATCAAGTTCATTACGTTAAAGGTTTTTCGCAAAAAACCAGTCGTAGCCCTCCGTCATTTCTTATGGGTATTATTTAGTATTCGTGCTGCGTTTGTTGACTCCGTCAAGGCGTAGTGTACGGTAGCTAAGTGGTGCTTGTTTGTTGCATAAATGGGATTGGTTAGGACAGTCGTGCGGCCTTGTTGACTCCGTCAAGGGCACGTACGGGTGGGTTTAATGCAATCCAGATAATGACGGGTTGAACTTGACTAGGACTTTTTGATTTGTTGACTCCGTCAAGGTCACTTGAGACCTAGGGGTAAAAATCACATCGGGAGTTTCAAAAGAACTGAAACTTGCCAGACATGCGCATACCTTCTGGAGTATGATAATGTGAGTGGATTCCGTCACGTTGTGATGCGATGATAGTTGGATCCCGATTCCCACTGATGAGTTAGTTTACTCCTCGGGTGATCCCGACTAATTCTTCTTTCAGGTTTGGAGAAGAATTTGACGGTACAGTGGGAGGTTTCCAGATTAGATAAAGTGATAACCATTCTGATCTAGGTTTGAGTGCACGCTGAGTGTTTCTTTTCTCTCTCTCTTTGGCAGCGACCATTGACCCGACCCTAGACTATGACTCAGTGACCAAGTTGACCGAACCTTCTTAACACTGGCTTTTGGATTGTCAGAGTTGCAAAGCTCATTGCCACTCCTACTTTTACTCTTTTCTCCAGGACACCCCGTATTACTACGAACGTCCACTTCCATTGGACAAAACCATCGTATAGTTAGATACGAACTCGAAGGAATTTATTCGAGGATGGTTTCCGGTTCTGGAGAAAACGAATAGGACTATTCAGTTGTCTTTTCCTTTTACCTTCTCTCAGGTTGCGAGTACTCCTTGGTTTAGGAGATAGTACACCTATTATGCAAATTGGATAGTCTTCTTCCAAACCTTAGGCTGGTGCCAAACGGCGGGGAATGAAGAAAACCAATTAGCATAACGATGGTGTACAGAAGGTATTAAGTTAAGACAAAGCAAGGGATTAGTAAGAGGGCAAAGTAAATTGCGACTGTTGTTCACGACCAAACCAAGTATATCTTCGCCAAACCTAAATCACCTTTGTATTTCTCCAGGACACTCCGTATCACTACGAAGATCCACAGTTTATTTGGATACTCCATCGTATGGTTATATACGAACTCGAAAGGAACTTGTTCCAGTTCGGGGATGGATTCTGGTTCAGGAGAAATAGGAATAAGGTTTATTCAGTTGTCTTTTATCTACACCTTCTCTCGCTTTGCGAGTGCTCCTAGGATTAGGACAGTACACCCTTTATGCTTATTGGATAGTCTTCTTCCAAACCATAGGCTGGTGCCGAACGGTAGGGAAGGAAGAAAACCATTTGGCCTAAAGGGGTGTACAGAAGGTAAGGACTAAAGACATATAAAGGGATATGGAGAGATGGCAAAGAATTATACGGTTACAGTTGTGAATTTGGATAATGGAAGAGGCATTACTAGGATTACCAGGATACCCCATCGAAACATTTTTATGTTTCAGTTTCATTGTGTACTGTTAAAAGAAAACTGATTTCCCAATTACACACTTGCTCCAGGGTATGTATTTACCAGGTTTGATTCTCATATCTGTATGGTTTTTACAGATGATGAGTGGGAGTAAGTTATTGGGAATTAGGTGATCATCCTCATTATATCGGAATTCGTTGTAATTGGTGATATTTGAGGAAGTCACCTGGGTTGTTTGGCGGTCGGCAAATATTTGGTTTTGAATATCCGCTGTTATGCACCAATTTCAAATTGATATATCTGTACGTCTATTTTTATAGAGTGAGATATACCTTTTTGAAATTATGTCTATGACATTTACCTATATCAGTGGATGGTTAGGTAAGGAGCATCAAACAGCGGTGTAATTCTTCTTAACCATAAGTACAGTTTTCAACCTACGACACACAGTGAATAAGTTATTAGACTCAAGGGACTTATACAGAGTATTGTATGTTGTCCAGCGTCCATGAGGACAGAGGGGTTAGTTCTCGTACTATATTCGGTTTACTTATGACATCTCTAGTTTTTAGACAGGTGTTTCGTAGAAACACAGGGTCCGAATCTTGAGAAGTTATAGGTATATGGATAAAGTAGAGAACCAGGTATTGCAAGTATCGGGATTCTTCAAGGTGATCGAAGATGTAGATACTTGTATATGGTATTCAGTTGATAGTAATGATTAAGAGAACTTGCTTCTCTTTCGGGTTACTCATAATTGGAAGCACTCCTAAGTTGAGTAACGCTGATCGACCTCTCTCCATTTACTTGACATGCACTGGAGACAGCTGCATGATTTGAATCTGGTTCCAATTAAATCAGTGCCTCTATTTCTGTATTGGATATAGAACAGTTCATATCTTGACATTGTTAAGGTACGGGGAGTTGTCCGGCTTATGCTTAAAACCAGACTCTGGATAACTCAAGGCAGGTTTCTGTAATGGCTGTTTGTGGGTTGACCCGGGTTATGACGAGGGTTGACTTTCTACCATCTGGAAGATCAATAGTGATATTGTTCTTGACTCGCCACATTTTTAAAACAAATGGATTTTTCAGAAAACAGTAGTGGGAGTATGGTAGAACTGGAAGCGATTCCAGAACCGCAAACGATTACTGAAGATTTGATAAGAACCTGAAGATTCAATCTGGTTTGATATTCCATTAGCCACTCCGCAGATATGGTGGGTAACCTCACGCACCCGAGAGGTACTTCAGTATGCTCAAGGACGGTGGCAGGGAGGTTCTTGTTTACCCAGACTTGCCATTGCTGTTGATTCCAGACTGTGAGACCCGGCAGGAGGATGAGTATAGCGTCGTTCTAAACTTGCTTTAGAAGTGTACGTGTATATGACTCTGCCAGAGGGTTGTCATGGTCAGTGGGAGCAGCGGAAGCATTGGTGGACAGGTGGCTTATGTCTATTTATAGACTAAAGCAGATATAGCGGGGATAGATCATCTATTTCTGATGTGACAGTCATAGGTTTGACTTCATCAGAATAGGGGATGGATCTGTTAAGAAGGTAGTAGGGTGTGATGTCCTTGTATTTGGATGACATACACAGAGTAGGAAGTGATATTCCTATACTACGATCGGTTATACTTTGGTTGTCACACAGTAGTTTCTCCACATAGGAATTGAATTTTATATCAGACATTCTGGTTACTGGATCTATGGTTTTAGATCTAGATTTGGGTGGTTTCCCAATCTGGGTACCTTGACAGCATTCTATGAGTATTTAGAATGGATGACTCCTGGCACGGTAGTATACCTGCAGGTAATGGAGTCACCCTCTCTAAAGGTGTCTTACAGACTAAAGGGGAGAGGGATACGCATGATTGACAGATCACTTGCTTAGGCAATTGAGTCAATCATGAGATGTCAAGTACCACACCAGATGTTATTCTTGCAGTAAATGCAATAAGTTGATATTAATCCAATACTGGAGAAACGATCGGAAGCAGCTTTAGAACATAAGTGGATGTTCTAGGGATTTGATAACGGCAGTCTCCTTCGGGGGACAGTTATCATTCCAGGCTTCCAAACTGACCTGGATGGCAGAGTGGCTGTCAGAGTTATAGTTTTCCCTCTGACGAGGGGCAGTATTTTGGACAGGTGGTCTAGGTGGATACTGAGGGAAGGCATGGCGCAGGATACTGATTAAGTTCAGTTGACGATACAGTCTAACAAGTTTGGATTTGGAGTTCATTTATGAGCTAGTTCCCATCAGACATCCAGACACATTCTAAGACAGGTATTGCTCATTTCGGAAGATGGTTTTCTCCGCGAACTTGAGATATAGAGAGATATAGAAAGAAACATCAAAGCGGATCCACTCACTGAGGCTATTCCTCGAACGCAATAGTTTCCCAAACGAGCTTTGTGAGACTGACTAGTAGAGGAGTTGGGTGTTCGGTATCACACGGACTGTGAGTATGCGACATCGCAATAATTAGCCTTGAGTGCAAGTGGGAGATTGTTGGAGATAGTGCCCTCAGAGTCAATTATTGGATCACAGGCACGTGATTGCAATGATTGAGGGAGGACCTATCCCGGTAGGACAGTCTTACTCGAGATGATAGTATGCTATCTGGTTTACCTTTATCATCGTGTACAGCTTCAGGTGACCTTACAGGTCGCTATTACACGTTGATAGAGCCCCTAGGATTCTTGCTTGACTTCCAGCAGTATGAGGGAGATCATATACGTGAGAGCTGGTGGTCTATAAGCATATCCTTAAAAGGTCCCTAGTCGTGGGAGTTTCGAGACAGGGCATCGATTCTCCAGAGTAGACTAGTGTATACAGTCGAGACCCCGACAAGGGGCGGTGGCCGGTCTCACAAGCCACTGGTGTCAGTTGGTTCACCTAAGATGTATACAAGTGCTCATTAGGTTATGAGTACACCGGACAGGACTCGCCGGGAATATGCTAGTTGGTCTTATACTTGACGTCAGATAGCAGTTCCCTGGTGACATGTGTACAGGTTAGTTCATCGACCTGAGATCGTCATTTGTCTCGTGTGAGTTCCCACTGTACTTTGATTACTACCCTACCACGGCTCAAAGGAGTCGTGCAAACAGGTTTTAGTTGGGTGCAGTCCCGAGCTACATGGAGGCAGTGAGCGGATCTGCAGGGGTTCGTCTCTCCCGGTAATGGGGGTGAGGTCGCGCTGTGTCTAGGAGAGCCATTACACAAAGCCCTCGACCGAGGCAGGAGATTTACTGGTAGGTATTCCAGTAGTATCTCAGGGTGTTCTGGGCTACACTCCGACACGACTTGTACCGCTTTTGGGGGTCTGACTTTTACCAACCCCCTAGGCCCGCCATGCGATACTCATAGACGAACGGACCGGACTGTATGGATATTGTCACTGACAGGCTCAGTTGGGTGTCAGGATGAGTTCGCTCATTGACGTCCCTTTTGGTCAATAGCTGGTGGCCCGTCACGTATGGCTAATAACTCTGACGTGCTAGTGGTTAAATCTACAGCCATATTATTGACGAGTCTTTAAAGTCCACCACACAGACAGTTACTCAAGTTTCGGGCGAAACGCTGTTAAGGCCGTATGGAGATATGGCAGGGTTCGATCAGATACGTGCGGTATTGCACGTATCGTGATCGGACGGATTTTACTAGCCGGCTTTGGCTTAAGCCGGATCCTAGTATTAGACCGTGTAGATTTTGTCTCTTTGCATTTGTATTCAGTGGGAATACAAATGCGGGCATGTATATGCAGTAGCGGGGTTTTCCTGTAATTTATTACGGGATCAGTTTTCTGAAGTTGCCTGTTTGCATTCCGTTCCGGCCGGTTTTCCTTTGTTCTTTCCCGGCCGGACTTTTCCGATGGAGGGGGTTATTTGCAAGTTTGCAAATAACATTTGTGGAGGGGGTTTTCTTGCATATGTTTGATTATGATGACTTCATGATTTGACAAGTATCATGAGATCCTTTTTCTTTCTTATCCTTTGCTTTTTGAGATTAGAAAGGATTAGAGTTGATTTGAATTGGATTTGACTTTGTTATGATGGCTTTAGCATGTGGTCACCCCTTCTCTTTTCCTACACTCACCTTCCTTCTTGTGTTGGTTTTATTCCTCCACCTTTTTCTCATTTATGAGGGGACGGCCACACTTGGGGAGAGAATGAGAGTGGTTCATTTTTTATGAGAGAAAATTTGTTCATATCATTTTTGCATGCTTCAAAAATTCATCAACCTCACTCCAATGTCCAATCTTGATTCCTCCATCACCATGGCAACTTCACAAACCCCATGAGGCAAAGTGATTCTACACTATAGCCTACAGCACTTCTTGGACGCGTCGGCTAGCCAACTTCGCGCCCGAGTTGCCTCGGTATTGAGGTGGGAGCCCGTAAAAGATGCAGACGATGTGGTGCCTTTCCGGTAAGGATGCGACGACCGGCGTTTCCGCGGGAGATCGGGACGATGACGAGAAGACCGGAGGACTTGGATCACTCGGTATATCTCTCACCCTTTCTCTTGATTGCTAGGATTAGGTGAATGGTTACGATCCGGGTTTATTGTCCGCGGTAGCGCCAGTTTAAAAGTTAAGAAAATTTTTGATTCCGCATTTTGGCCTCGGATAGACGGTCGGGGCGCTGCCGTGGCGCAACAATGATTCCACATTTAATGCAAAGTTTGCTTCAAGAAGCATCTTATGCAAAAGAAAAATATCTAGGTCAAAGTAAGTCAACAAGTCAAATGGTCAACCCAACTCAAAACAATTATCCTTAATTAATATTATTAATCATATTTCTCATTCTCATTAGGGTTTTGATCAAGTCAATGGTAAAAACCCTAATGAGGTGTCTCCCTCTCCGCCTCTGTCAACTGTACATACGTACCCGCATTCGTGTTCCGAAGAAACACGAATACAAAGAGACAAGACCAATCTCAAAACAAATACTAGGATCTGGCTTAAACCAAAGCCCACTAGTAATAACTGCCCTGACACCAAACGTGCATAAGTGCGCGTATGTGAATGAACCCCGTCGTAAAACCATACGACCTCTACTCGGTTTTGCCCAAAGGTGAACAACCCTCTGTGTGGGACTCTAAAGACTCAACACTATGCTGGCAGTGGCTTTAACCACATACCGCAAGCGGTACTAACTGTATGTAACTGCCCCCAGGTAGATGCCGATAAGAAGACCGATGAGGTGAACCCATCCGAACTCCTACTGAGCCTGAATGTGACAATCTTCGTACAGTCCAGTCTGTTCGTCTAAGAGTATCGCATGTCGGGCCTAGGAGGCGGTAAATGTCAGTCCCCTAATAGTGGTACAAGTCGTGTCGGAGTGTAGCCCAAAACACCCTGAGAATCTACTGGAAACACTACCAGTAAATCTCGCTTGCCCTGGCCAGGGACTTTGTGTAATGGTTCTCCTAGACACAATGCGATATCAACTCCCAATACCGGAAGAGAAAAATCCTGTCTAACCTTCACTGCCTCCAAGTTCTTCGGGACTGCACCCAACTACTACCTATTTGCTTGACTCAATAGAGCCATGGTAGGGTAGTAATCTAAGAACAGTGGGAACACACTCGAGGGGAAGTGACAGTGTCAAGTCAACGGGCTAAGTTGTACTCATGTCACCTGGGAACTGATAACTGACGATAGGTATAATACCAACCAACAGTTCCTAACGAGTCCTGTCAAGTGTACTCGTAACCTAACAAGCACTTGCATACTATCTCCATTACGACGTACTGATGGCTGTAGGACAGACCATCTCCCCTCCTGGGATAAGAAGTGTATACACTAGTCTACTCTGGAGTATCGATGCCCTGTCTCGATAATCCTACGACCAGGGGCCAGTATAAGGATGCGCTAATAGACTACCCAGCCCCCACTAGTATGACTTCCATCACAACGCTGGTAGTCAACCAAAAGATCCTAAGGGCTCTATCAATATGTATTAGTAATATGTTTAAAAGAAAACATATACTTATTAACATAGATACAAACCAAGTAGCATACTACCATATTGAGCAAGAATGTCAATCCGTGTATATATCCCAAGCTTCAAAATGTAATATACAAACTAGTACTATACAATAATGGCCTCTAGGGCATATCACACTAACAATCTCCCACTTGCACTAAGGCCATGTGCCGGCATATCGCAGACCTATCATCTCGAATAGCCTCTCGAACTGCGTCTGAGGAATGGCCTTTGTGAATGGATCTGCAGTGTTATCCTCTGTAGCAACCCTCCAAACCTCGATCTCCCGGCGATCCACGATCTCCCTGATCAGGTGATACCGCCTCAAGATGTGTCTGGACTTCTGATGGGACCTGGGTTCCTTCGCTAAAGCTATAGGCCCGTTGTTATCACAATACAGAGGTAATGGATCAACAATGGACGGAACCACCTAAAGTTCTGCTAAGAACTTCCTCATTCCGACGGCTTCTTTTGCGGCATCAGATGCTGCGATATACTCCGCTTCCATCGTCGAGTCAGCAACGGTTTCTGTTGGAGATTGTGCCCTCAGAGTCAATTAGTGGATCACAGGCACGTGATTGCAATGATTGAGGGAGGACCTATCACGGTAGGACAGTCTTACTCAAGATGATAGTATGCTATCTGGTTTATCTTTATCATCGTGTACTGCTTTAGGTGACCTGACAGGTCGCTATTACACATTTATAGAGCCCCTAGGATTCTTTCTTGACTGCCAGCAGTATGAGGGCGATCATATATGTGAGAGCTGGTGGTCTATAAGCACATCCTTAAAAGGTCCCTAGTCGTAGGAGTTTCGAGATAGGGCATCGATACTCCAGAGTAGACTAGTGTATACAGTCGAGACCCCGACGAGGGGCGGTGGACGGTCTCACAAGCCACCGGTGTCAGTTGATTCACTTAAGATGTATACAGGTGCTCATTGGGTTATGAGTACACCGGACAGGACTCGCCAGGAACATGCTAGTTGGTCTTATACCTGACGTCAGATAGCAGTTCCCTGGTGACATGTCTACAGGTTAGTTCATCGACCTGAGGATCGTCATTTGTCTCGTGTGAGTTCCCAATGTACTTTGATTACTACCCTACGACGCTCAAAGGAGACTTGCAAACAGGTTTTAGTTGGGTACAGTCCCGAGCCACATGGAGGCAGTGAGCGGATCTTCAGGGGTTCGTCTCTCCCGGTATTGGGGTGAGGTCGCGCTGTGTCAAGGAGCGCCATTACACAACGCCCTTGGCCGAGGCAGGAGATTTACTGGTAGGGATTCTAGTAGTATTTCAGGGTGTTCTGGACTACACTCCGACACGACTTGTACCGCTTTTGGGGGTCTGACTTTTACCAACCCCCTAGGCCCGCCATGCGATGCTCATAGACGAACGGACCGGACTGTACGGATATTGTCACTGACAGGCTCAGTAAGGTGTCAGGATGAGTTCGCTCATCGACGTCCCGTTTTTTCAATAACTGGTAGCTCGTCATGTATGGCTAATACCTCTGACGTGCTGGTGGTTAAATCCACAGCCATAGTATTGACGAGTCTTTAGAGTCCCCCACAGACAGTTGCTCAAGTTTTCGGGCGAAACGCTGTAGAGGCCATATGGAGATATGGCAGGGTTTGATCCGATACGTGCGGTATTGCACGGATCCTAATCAGACGGTTTATACTAGCGGGCTTTGGTTTAAGCCGGATCCTAGTATTGTGTAGTGTAGATTTTGTCTCATTGCATTTGTATTCGGTCGGAATACATATGCGGGTGTGTATACACGGTATCGGGGTTTTCCTGTAATTTATTACGGGACCAGTTTTCTGGAGTTGCCAGTTCGCTTTCCGTTTCGGCCAGATTCCTTTGATTCTTTCATTTAATGAAGTTTGGTGGAGGAGGGCTTATTTGCATTTATGCAAATAAGCATTTGTGGAGGGTGTTCTTTGCATTTTGTTGCATCATGATGGTTTTCATGATGGGTGCACCATCCATTGACTTGATTAATCCATCATAGCTTGACTTTGGAGTGATGATGATGGGTGATGGAGTGGTGTTTTGTATGTGATCATTGTTTTCATCATGATTGCCCACCTTTTCTTATGGTCACCTTGCCTACCTTGTGCTCACCCCCCTTTGTCTTTTCTATCCTCTTTTTCTTATAGTGGCCGTCCATTCAAGGGGATGGGTTGTCCCAATTTTTTGGTGGTGGTTTTTCATCTCATTTGCCATGCAAAAAGTTCCCAATTTCATTCAAAAACTTATAACTCCATCTCCATATTCATATGGCAACTTCCTACACCCCAAATGAGACACAAGTTCCACACTACATTCTACAGCAATCCTTGGGCATGTCGACTCGCCAACTTCGTTCCCGAGTTGCCTCGGACAAGAGGCGGGAGCCCGTAAAAGAAGCCGGCGATGTGGTGCCCTTCCGGCGACGTGATGGAGACCGGAGATTCCGCGGGAGATCGGGACGGCGACGAGAAGACCGGAGGACACGGATCACTCGGTATATCTCTCTTTCCCCCTCTCTAGATAGCTAGGACTAGTTTAATGGCATGATCCGGGTTTATAGTGCGTGGTGGTGCCGGTTTGAAAAGTTAAAGTAAATCACCGCTTCCGCATTCCGGCGTCGGATTGACGGCCGGGGCGCCGCCGTGCACCTACAGTTGTATCAGAGCCTCGCCATTAACCTAGTCTAGCTTGGTCTAATGTGTTTACGTTTCCGATCGAACAAAATTCCAAAACCGCGCTTTCGAATAGCATCAGTTTCTGTCGAAATTTTTTTAGCTCCAAAAATTTTTCAGGTTGTTGCAGAATGATGTGCAGGGAAAGATAAGACTTCTGTGAAAATTTGGTGAACTGATGCTGTAGGATGACCGTGGAACCGCGGCCAAACCCCCCTTCTGGCCGCGGTTCTGCCGCAGTACAGTCCCTTCAGTGCTCCAATTTTGCACAGTGATCTTTAAACAGTGAAATTGGGGTTTTGGAATATTATTTTTGGGCCCAGAATTTCTTTAACTGCTATAGTAATGCTTGGGGCCCACTTGGTAAAATTTGATCGATCGAATATTTTAAACATGTTAGTTCACAGTTTTGACATTATATCTGCGACCGTGAATGTCACTTGATCGATAAATCCTGTCTAACTGCTATAGCCCGGTTAGACGGATTTGCGAACAAGACCTTCACGTTGATGTTCTGTGTATTGCTGTGATGTTGCGGATTGGTCGTGGGGGATAGCCTAGTTGCAGTGGTAGTACAGTTTTGTTGTATTATGTACATTTGATATTGCGGGGCGAGCGTCCGACATGTGGACTGCCGTCACTGCCTGTTTGTATTATTATTTTGGGGCACGACCAGGTTGCGGTCGATGTACCCGTTGTATGTATATTTTACTTTCTGTACTAGGATTACCCTAAGGTGGGGTGCACGGATAGCCGAGTTCTAGAGGGCAACAAGCCTGCATCTCATGGCATTGAGACGGAGGAGGCTTCACTCTAGAATTGGCGGGCTATTCGCCGCACTCGTAGGGGGTATAGGTTGACCCAGGAGGGGTGCCCAAGTTACCGGATTCTGTGAAGTGCTGGGTGGTCCATTCACGGTGCTGAAGGCGACCGCCTCGCTTCAGGTTTTGGCGGGTGACTTGCCGCGCCCGTAGGGGTCTAGGATTTCATTGCACAGGCTATCCACACGACCAGGGGAACGTCGGGTTTCAGTAGCGGCACTGTGAAACCCGGGGATCCCAGATATCTGTATTGTTCTGTGATGTTGTACATTTCTGTGATGTTGCAATTTATCACGCCTTGAGCGAAATATTATATATTGATATATATACTAGTAGATGTTGTATATGTTTTGCATCCGCGTTAGTCCAGTCCCCGCTCTGTCGTTAGTTAGCTAACCTAACGGGTAATGACGGGACCCAGTGGCGAATGCGGATGGCATATACGTACATCATTATATTTCGTTCTTTGTGGTGTGATCAATTGATGAGACTGCGTTGATTCGGATCAATGCAAGTTAAAACAAACCTATTCTGATGTTGTTGGAACATTTTTCAAAAAGCTGTTATTGCAAGGACGTTCTCTTTTGTTTTGCATCGTGGTATTCAGTTGGAATATCCCACTCCTCAGTCGACGAGGCAAGGGCCGAGATCCCTTCACCGGGAGTGACTCCTTGGACAAAAAGTTTGCGTCAGGGCAACAACTTCACTATAGCCGATTACTTTTGCTTTGCACCGTGGTATTCAGTTGGAATATCCTGCACCTCATTATACGGGGAAAAAGCCGAGATCCGTTCACCGGGAGTGACCGCTTTAGCAATGGTTTTCGTCACTATGTTTTTCTAAAAAGCTATTCGTTCCTTCAACGATATCAAGTTCATTACGTTAAAGGTTTTCGCCAGAAACCATTCGTAGCCCTCTGCCGTTTCATATGGATAGTCAATAGTATTCAAGCTGTGTATATTGGCCAAAGTCAAGGCACAGTGATTGGTAGCTATTGGGTATTCATTGTTGGAGATAGTGCCCTCAGAGTCAATTATTAGGTCACAGGTACGTGATTGCAATGATTGAGGGAGGACCTATCCCGGTAGGACAGTCTTACTCGAGATGATAGTATGCTATCTGGTTTATCTTTATCATCGTGTACTGCTTTAGGTGACATGACAAGTCTCTATTACACGTTGATAGAGCCCCTAGGATTCTTGCTTGACCACCAGCAGTATGAGGGCGATCATATAAGTGGGAGCTGGGGTCTATAAGCGCATCCTTAAATGGTCCCTAGTCGTGAGAGTTTCGAGACAGGGCATCGATGCTCCAGAGTAGACTAGTGTATACAGTCGAGACCCCGACGAGGGGCGGTGGCCGGTCTCACAAGCCACTGGTGTCAGTTGGATCACCTAAGATGTATACAGGTGCTCATTGGGTTATGAGTACACCGGACAGGACTCGCCGGGAACATGCTAGTTGGTCATATACCAGACGTCAGATGGCAGTTCCCTGGTGACATGTGTACAGGTTAGTTCATCGACCTGGGGATCGTCATTTGTCTTGTGTGAGTTCCCACTGTACTTTGATTACTACCCTACCACGGCTCAAAGGAGTCGTGCAAACAGGTTTTAGTTGGGTACAGTCCCGAGCCACATGGAGGCAGTGAGCGTATCTTCAGGGGTTCGTCTCTCCCGGTATTGGGGGTGAGGTCGCGCTGTGTCTAGGAGAGCCATTACACGAAGCCCTCGGCCGAGGCAAGGAGATTTACTGGTAGGTATTCCAGTAGTATCTCAGGGTGTTCTGGGCTACACTCCGACACGACTTGTACCGCTTTTGGGGGTCTGACTTTTACCAACTCCCTAGGCCCGCCATGCGATGCTCATAGACGAACAGACCGGACTGTACGGATATTGTCACTGACAGGCTCAGTAGGGTTGTCAGGCTGAGTTCACTCACAGACGTCCCTTTTAGTCAATACCTGGTAGCCCGTTACGTATTGGCTTATACCTCTGACGTGCTAGTGGTTAAATCCACAACCAAGCTGTATAGACCGTATGGAGATATGGCAAGGTCCGATCAGATACGTGCGGTATTGCACGGATCAGGATCAGACAGTTTGTACTATAGGCCGTATGGATATATGGCAGGGTTCGATCAGATACGTGCGGTATTGCACGGATTAGGATCGAACGGATAATACTAGCCGGCTTTGGTTTAAGCCGGATCCTGGTATAGTACAGTGTAGACTTTTTCTCATTGCATTTGTATTTCGGTCGGAATACAAATACGGGCGTGTATGCACAGTATCGGGGTTTTCCTGTAATTTATTACGGGACCAGTATTCTGGAGTTGCCAGTTTGCTTTCCGTTTCGGCCAGTTTCCTTTGTATCGTTCATTGGCCGAAGATTGGTGGAGGAGGGCTTATTTGCATTATTGCAAATAAGTATTTGTGGAGGGGTTCTTTGCATATTCTTGTGTCATGATGGTTGCACCATTCTTTGATCACTTGACTTCTTGACTTCTTCATGATGGCTTGACTTTTTGAAGTCATCATGCTTGAAGATGGTTGCTTGACTTTGGATATCATGATGGTTATGGTAGAGTGTGGTTTTTGTGTTAGTGATCATGTTCTTTCATGATTGCTTTTGATTCCCTCTTGCATTATTGTGTGGCCTCTCTCATTCTATCACTCTCTCCTCTCATTCCTATCCCCACACAAGTCATGGCCGGCCACACTAGAGATGGGGGCTGTCCAAATTTCATATGTGGGGTTTTTGGTGCTTTTGCTTTGGTAAAAATCCCACAAGATCAATCTCCAAAAAGGATATATCATTTCCTCCACCACAAAGGCAATTCCACTACCCCAAAAATGAGACATGGTTCTACACACATTCTACAGCAAATCTTGGGCACGTCGACTAGCCAGCTTCGTGCCCGAGTTGCTTCGGCTTTGAGGTGGGAGCCCGTAAAAGAAGTAGGCGATGTGGTGCCCTTCCGGCAACAAGGTGGAGACCGGAGCTTCCGCAGGAGATCAGGACGACGACGAGAAGACCGGAGGACTCAGATCAGTCGGTATATCTCTCTTCCGTTTCTTGTAGATAGCTAGGACTAGTTAATGGTTCGATCCGGGTTTTGGTGCGCGGTGGTACCAGTTCATGAAAAATTTAAGTATATCACCGCTTCCGCATTTTGGCCTCGGGATGGAGGCCGGGGCGCCGCCGTGCACTTCTATTCATATGCAGCATAGATAGATGCGTTGGTTTGGGGCAGTCGTACTACTATTTTGGCCAAAGTCAAGGGTATGTACAGGTGGGCTCAAATTAACCTAGAGAATGACGGGTAGAACTTGACATGTGACTTATGATATGTTGGCCAAAGTCAAGATCATAAGAGCATGGGGCAGAAATCACATCGGGAGTTTCTAAAGAAACTGAAACTTTCCAGATATGCGCATACCTTCTGGAGTGTGATGACGTGAGCGGATTCCGTCACGTTATCATGCGATGATAGTTGGATCCCGATTCCCACTGATGAGTTAGTTTACTCCTCGGGTGACCCCGACTAATTCTTCTTTCAGGTTTGGAAGAGAGTTTGAGGTTACAGTGGGAGGTTTCCAGATTAGATAAATTGGTAACCATTCTGATCTAGGTTAGAGTGCACGCTGAGTGTTTCTTTTCTCTATCTCTTTGGCAGCGACCATTGACCCGACCCTAAGACTATGACTCAGTGACCAAATTTACCGAACCTTCCTAAACACTGGCTTTTGGATTGTCAGAGTTGCAAACCTCATTGCCACTCCTACTTTTACCCTTTTTTCTCCAGGACACCCCGTTTTACTACGAACGTCCACTTCCATTGGACAAAACCATCGTATGGTTATATACAAACTTGAAGGAATTTATTCGAGGATGGTTTCCGGTTCTAGAGAAAACGAATAGGACTATTCAGCTGTCTTTTCATTTTACCTTCTCTCAGGTTGTGAGTGCTCCTTGGTTTAGGAGATAGAACACCTATTACGCAAATTGGATAGTCTTCTTCAAAACCTTAGGTTGGTGCCGAACGGTAGGGAATGAAGAAAACCAATTAGCCTAACAATGGTGTACAGAAGGTATTATGTAAAGACAAAGAAAGGGATTAGTAAGAGGGCAAAGTAATTTGCGACTGCTATTCACGACCAGACCAAGTATTTCTTCGCCAATCCTAAATCACCTTTGTATTTCTCCAGGACACTCCGTATCACTATGAAGATCCACAGTTTATTGGATACTCCATCGTATGGTTATATACGAACTCGAAAGGAACTTGTTCCAGTTCGGGGATGGATTCTAGTTCAGGAGAAATAGGAATAAGGTTTATTCGGTTGTCTTTTATCTTCACTTTCTCTCGAATTGCGAGTGTTCCTAGGATTAGGACAGTACGCCCATTATGCTTATTGGATTGTCTTCTTCCAAACCATAGGCCGGTACTGAACGGTAGGGAAGCAAGAAAACCATTTGGCCTAAAGGGGTGTACAGAAGGTAATGACTAAAGACATAGAAATGGATTTGAAAAGATGGCAAAGAATTATACAGTTACAGTCGTGAATCTGGATAATGGAAGAGGCATTACTAGGAATACCGGGATACCCCATCGAAACATTTCAATGTTTCGATTTCACTGTGGACAGTTAAAGGAAAACTGATTTCCCGATTAGATACTTACTTCAGGGTATGTATTTACCAGGTATGAATCTCACATCTGTATGGTTTTACAGATGATGATTGGGAGTAGGTTATTGGGAATTAGGTGATCATCCTCATTATATCGGGATTCGTTGTAATCGGTGATATTTGAGGAAGTCACCTGGGTTGTTTGCCGGACGACAAATATTTGGTTTTGAATATCCGCTGTTGTGCACCAATTTCAAATTGATATATCTGTACGTCTATTTTCATAGAGTGAGATATACCTTTTTGAAATTATGTCTATGACATTTACCTATATCAGTGGATGGTTAGGTACGGAGCATTAAACAGCGGTGTAATTCTTCATAACCACAGTACAGTTTTCAACTTACGACACACATGGAATGAGTTATCAGACTCACGGGACTTATACAGAGTATTGTATGTTGTCCAACATCCATGAGGACAGAGGGGTTGGTTCTCATACTATATTCGGTTTACTTAGGACTTCTCTAGTTTTTAGACAGGTGTTTCGTAGAAACACAGGGTCCAAGTTTTGAGAAGTTATAGGTATATGGATAAAGTAAAGAGCCAGGTGTTGCAAGTATCGGGATTCTTCAAGTTGATCGAAGATGTAGATACTTGAGTATGGTATTCAATTGATAGTAGTGATTAAGAGAACTTACTTCTCTTTCAGGTCACTCATAATTGGAAGCATTCCTAAGTTGAGTAACGCTGATCGGCCTTCTTCTATTTAGTTGACATGCGCTGGAGACAGCTGCATGATTTGAATCTGGTTCAAATAAATCAGTGCCTCTGGTTCTATATTGGATATAGAACAGTTCATATATTAACGATGTTAAGGTACGGGGAGTTGTCCGGCCTATGCTTAAAACCAGACTCAGGATAACTCAAGGCACGTTTCTGTAATGGCTGTTTGTGGGTTGACCCAGGCTATGACGAGGGTTGATTTTCTACCATCTGGCAGATCAATAGTGATTTTGTTCTAGACTCGCCACAGTTTTAATAAAAATGGATTTTTTTTCAGAAAACAGTAGTGGGAGTATGGTAGAACTGGAAGTGATTCCAGAACCACAAACGATTACTGAAGATTTGATAGGAACCTAAAGATTCAATCTGGTTTGACATTCCATTGGCCACTCCACAGATAAGGTGGGTAACTTCAGGCACCCGAAAGGTACTCCGGTAGCCTCAAGGACGGTGGCAGGGAAGTTCTTGTTTACCCAGACTTTCCATTGTTGTTGTTCCAGACTGCGAGACCCGGCAAGAGGATGAGTATAGCGTCGTTCTAAACTAGCTTTAGAAGTGTACATGTATATGACTCTGCCAGAGGGTTGTCGTAGTCATTGGGAGCAGCGGAAGCATTGGTGGACAAGTAACTTATGTATATTTATAGACTAAAGCAGATATAGCGGAGATAGATCATCAATTTCTGATGTGACAGTCATAAGTTTGACTTCATCAGAATAGGGGATGGATCTGTTGAGAAGGTGGTAGGGTGTGATGTCATGGTATTTAGATGACATACACAGAGTAGGAAGTGATATTCCTATACCACGATCGGTTATACTTTGGTCGTCACACAGTGGTTTCTCCACATGGGACTTGGACATTATATGAAACATTCTGGTTACTGGATCTATGGTTTTAGATCTAGATTTAGGTGGTTTCCCAATTAAGGGTACTTAGACAGCATTCTAAGAGTATTTAGAATGGATGACTCCTGGCACGGTAGTGTACCTGTAGGTAATGGAGTCACCCTCTCTAAAGGTGTCATGCAGACTAAAGAGGAGAGGGATGTGCATGATTGGCCGATCACTTGCTTAGGCAATTGAGTCAATCATGAGATGTCACGTACCACACCAGATGTTGTTCTTGCACTAGATGCAATAAGTTGACATTGATCCTATCCTAGAGAAACAGTCGGAAGCAGTTTTAGAACATAAGTGGATGTGCTAGGGATATGATAACGACAGCCTCATTCGGGAGACAGTTATCATTCCAGGCTTCCAAGGTGACCTGGACGACAAGGAGGTTGTCAGAGTTATAGTTTTCCTTCTGACGAGGGGCAGTATTTTGGACAGGTGGTCCAAGGAAATACTGAGGGAGGCATGGTGCAGGATACTGATTAAGTTCAGTTGACGATACAGTCTAAGAAGTTTGGATTTGGAGTTCATTGTGAGCTAGGTCCCATCAGACATCCAGACACATTCTAAGACAGGTATTGCTCATTTCGGGAGATGGCTTTCTCCGCGAACTTGAGATATAAAGAGACACAGAAAGAAACATCAAAGCGGATCCACTCGCTGTGGCTATTCCTCGAACGCAATAGTTTCTCAAACGAGCTTTGTGAGACTGACAAGTAGAGGAGTTGGGTGTTCGGCATCACACGGGCTGTGAGTATGCGACATCGCAATAATTAGCCTTAAGTGCAAGTGGGAGATTGTTGGAGACAGTGCCCTCGGAGTCAATTATTGAATCACAGGCACGTGATTGCAATGATTGAGGGAGGACCTATCCCGGTAGGACAGTCTTACTCAAGATGATAGTATGCTATCTGGTTTATCTTTATCATCGTGTACTGCTTTAGGTGACCTGACAGGTCGCTATTACACATTGATAGAGCCCCTAGGATTCTTGCTTGACTGCCAGCAATATGAGGGCGATCATATACGTGAGAGCTGGTGGTCTATAAGCACATCCTTAAAAGGTCCCTAGTCGTGGAAGTTTCGAGATAGCGTATCGATACTCCAGAGTAGACTAGTGTATACAGTCGAGACCTCGATGAGGGGCGGTGGCCGGTCTCACAAGCCACTGGTGTCAGTTGATTCACCTAAGAGTATACAGGTGCTCATTGGGTTATGAGTACACCAGACAGGACTCGCCGGATGTTAGGTCCACGTTACCACTCCCGGTTCTTTCGGGGTTGCGGAAACGGTAAAACAAAAATTTTTCTAGACTTGGTAACATGGACTGTAAAAGCCGGATCTTTGCTAAACAATACACTAGCATCCTAACTAGAGATTTATCTACTCGGTTAGGGGTTATACCTCAACTTGAACTCCTTCTCTTCTTGTTGTTCTTCTCCTTGCTTGCTCCAAGGCTTGATCCGGACTTTGGTCACCTCCTCGGCATCCTTGAGACGAAGACGATCCACCCGGGAGATGTACACCGAGCTCCACCTCGAGCCGAGGTAACTAGGACAAAGAGATTGCTAGTCTAGAAGCCCTAGGTTGTGTAGAAGTGATGAAGGGATGGTTTTGTCTTTATGGGATCTTTATCTCTCAACACATGTGATCAAAAGATGATCAAGAGGAGGAAGAAGGAGGAGGAGCTAGCAACCATGGTTCATATCTTTTTCTTCTCACTTGAAAAAAAACAAGAGAGAGAATGAGAAAGAAATTATGAACTCAAGAAAAGTAACCATGGTTGCAATAATGCAAAACAACATCATTGCTAATCCCATCAAGATAAAGTTTGATGGCTACATTGAAATGACCATTATCATAATCAAAATAGAAAAAGAAAAAGAAAAGAAGAGTGTATATCCCTCTTGAAAGTCAATGGTCAACACGGTCAACCGGTCAACAAAGTCAAGAGAGGTTAACGGGGTCAAATGGTCAATGCAATTAGCCATCATAAAATTATCACTAACAGGATTAGTAAATGATGTCCGCGGCTCATAATGGTTTTTGACCAAAACGAACTGTCAAAACCCTAATGAGTCCGCCTCAAAATGGTTTTGACCGAATCAATTGTCAAAACCCTAATGAGCCTGCCACATAACGGTTTTGGCCGAACCAACTGCCAAAACCCTGATGAGGCATCTCCTCCTTCATCGCTCCGGAAAACTGTGCATACACACCTGCATCCGCATTCCGTAGAATGCGGATGCACATAAGACAAAACAAATCCATCCGTGCAATACTAGGATCTGGCTTAAACCAAAGCCCACTAGTACGGCCTGCCCGAACACCACACGCACAAAAGTGTACGTAAGTGATCGCAGCCCTGCCGTAAAACCATACGGCCTCTACACGTTTCGCTCAGTGCAGGGAAACTCTCTATGTGGGACTCTAAAAACTCGACACTACGCTGGCAGTGGGTTTAACCACAGACCGCAAGCGGCACTAGCTGTATATAACGGTCCCCAGGTAGATGTCGATAAGAAGGCCGATGAGGTAAACCCATCCGATCTCCAACTGAGCCTGTATGTGACAATCTCCGTACAGTCCGGTCTGTTCGTCTGATACATCACATGGCGGGCCTAGGGGCCGGTAAACGTCAGTCCCCTAATAGCGGTACAAGTCGTGTCGGAGTGAAGCCCATTACACCCTGAGACAACATTGGAAACCTACCAGTATATCTCGCTTGCCCTGGACAGGGACTACTCGTGTAATGGCTCTCCTTGACACAGCGCGATGTCAACCCCCAATACCGGGAGAGACGAATCCTGTCTAACCGTCACTGCCTCCAAGTGCTTCAGGACTGCACCCAACTACTACCTGTTTGCATGACCCAGTAGAGCCGTGGTAGGGTAGTAATCAAATAACAGTGGGAACACACTCAAGGCGAAGTGACAGTGTCAAGTCAGCGGACTAAGCTGTACTCATGTCATCTGGGAAGTGATAACTGACGATAGGTATAATACCAACCATCAGTTCCCGACGAGTCCTGTCCAGTGTACTCATAACCTAACGAGAACCCGCATACTATCTCAAGTACGACGTACTGACGGCTGTGGGACAGACTGTCTCCCGTGCTGGGATGAGAAGCGCATACGCTAGTCTACTCCGGAGTATCAATGCCCTGTCTCGATAATCCCACGACTAGGGACGTGTATAAGGATGTGCTTGTGGATTACCCAGCCCCCACGAGTGTGATCGCCATCACAACGCCGGTAATCAAGCAAAGATCCTAAGGGCTCTACTAATGCGTATAGGTGATATAATAAAGAAACACACATGTACACATTTAAGCAGAGACAAACCAAGTAGCATACTACTATATTGAGCAAGATTGTCTATACAACTGTGAATATCCCAAGCTTCCATCAAGTAATATACATACTAGTATGATATAGTAATGGCCTCTAGGGCATATACACTAACACCGGGAACATGCTAGTTGGTCTTATACCTGACGTCAGATAGCAGTTCCCTGGTGACATGTGTACAGGTTAGTTCATCGACCTGAGGATCGTCATTTGTCTCGTGTGAGTTCCCACTGTACTTTGATTACTACCCTACCACGCTCAAAGGAGACGTGCAAACAAGTTTTAGTTGGGTACAGTCCCGAGCCACATGGAGGCAGTGAGCGGATCTTCAGGGGTTCGTCACTCCCAGTATTGGGGGTGAGGTCGCGCTGTGTCTAGGAGAGCCATTACACAAAGCCCTCGGCCGAGGTAGAAGATTTACTGGTAGGTATTCCACTAGAATCTTAGGATGTTCTGGAATACACTCTGACACGACATGTACCGCTTTTGGGGGTCTGACTTTTACCAACCCCCTAAGCCCGCCATGCGATGCTCATCGACGAACGGACCAGACTGTATGGATATTGTCACTGACAGGCTCAGTAAGGTGTCAGGATGAGTTCGCTCATCGACGTCCCTTTTGGTCAATAGCTGGTAGCCCGTCACGTATGGCTAATACCTCTGACGTGCTGGTGGTTAAATTCATAGCCATAGTATTGACGAGTCTTTAGAGTCCCCCCACAGACAGTTGCTCAAGTTTTCGGGCGAAACGCTGTAGAGGCCGTATGGAGATATGGCAGGGTTCGATCCGATACTTGCGGTATTGCACGGATCCTGATCGGACGGTTTATACTAGCTGGCTTTGGTTTAAGCCGGATCCTAGTATTGTGTAGTGTAAATTTTGTCTCATTGCATTTGTATTCGGTCGGAATACAGATGCGGGTGTGTATACACGGTATCGGGGTTTTCCTGTAATTTATTACGGGACTAGTTTTCTGGAGTTGCCAGTTTGCTTTCCGTTTCGGCCATATTCCTTTGATTCTTTCATTGGCTGAACTTTGGTGGAGGAGGGCTTATTTGCATTTGTGCAAATAAGCATTTGTGGAGGGTGTTCTTTGCATTTTGTTGCATCATGATGGTTATCATGATGGGTGCACCATCCATTGACTTGATTAATCCATCATAGCTTGACTTTAGAGTGATGATGATGGGTGATGGATGGTGTTTTGTATGTGATCATTGTTTTCATCATGATTGCCCACCTTTTCTTATGGTCACCTAGCCTACCTTGTGCTCACCCCCCTTTGGGTTTTCTATCCTCTTTTTCTTGTAGTGGCCGGCCATTCAAGAGGATGGGCTGTCCCAATTTTTTAGTAGTGGTTTTTCATCTCATTTGCCTTGCAAAAAGTTTCCAAGTTCATCCAAAAACTTACAACTCCATCTCCACATTCATATGACAACTTCCTACACCCCAAATGAGACATAAGTTCCACACTACATTCTACAGCAATCCTTGGGCACGTCGACTCGCCAACTTCGTGCCGGAGTTGCCTCGGACCAGAGGCGGGAGCCCGTAAAAGAAGCCGACGATGTGGTGCCCTTCCGACGACGTGATGGAGACCGGAGATTCCGCGGGAGATCGGGACGACGACGAGAAGACCGGAGGACACGGATCACTTGGTATATCTCTCTTTCCCCCTCTCTAGATAGCTAGGACTAGTTTAATGGCACGATCCGGGTTTATTGTGCGCGGTGGTGCTGGTTTGAAAAGTTAAAGTAAATCACCGCTTCCGCATTCCGGCGTCGGATTGACGGCCGGGGCGCCGCCGTGAACTTGCAGTTTCTGTTTTGAACACTTCCAACACACCGCCCCTCGATTGAGAGTAAAGACATAACCCGACATGGATTTGGAGTCATCCTTGTCACTCTGGAAGCTGGAGTCAGCAAAGGCCTCGATCTAGTGGTCATTTCCGCCGTAAACCAAAAACATATCCTTAGTCCTTCTCAGGTACTTCAGAATGTTCTTTAACGCTAACCAGTACTTCTCCCTAGGGTTTGACTGATACCGGCTTACTACACTCAGTGCATAAGCTATATCTGGTCTGGTACACAACATCGCATACATTATAGAGCCTACCGCGGAGGCGTAGGGTATAATAGACATGCGATCCTTTTCCAAATCAGTCTTGGGAGACATCTCTTTGGAGAGGGTGATCCTGTGACAAGCCGGTAAATTACCTTTCTTTGAAACTTCCATACTAAATCTTTTCATTATGGTGTCGATGTACCTGGACTGCGAAAGTCCCAATATCCTCTTAGATCCATCACGATAGATCTGGAATCTCAGAATGTAAGAGGCATCACCCAGGTCTTTCATGGAGAATCTTCGTGACAAGAACCCTTTGACAAATTGTAGCATAGGAATATCATTTCCTATCAAGAGAATGTCATCCACATATAAAACGAGGAATATGACAGTTCGTGCTACAATCATACTATAAATGCATGGTTCATCTGGATTTTTGATACAGCCAAATCCTTGACCGTCTCATCAAAACAGATGTTCCAACTCCGCGATGCCTGCTTCCGTCCATATATGGACTTAAGCAACTTGCACACTTTCCCGCTGCTCCTACCCTGAATGAAACCCTTTGGCTGGTCCATATAGACACACTCCTCTAAATTACCATTTAGAAATGCGGTTTTTACGTCTATCTACCAAATCTCATAATCGTGCAAGGCAGCAATGGCAAGAAGGATCCGAATGGATTTGAGCATAGCCACTGGAGAAAAAGTTTCGTCATAGTCCAAACCAGGCCTTTTGACGAAAACCCTTTGCAACAAGTCTAGCCTTATAGGTCTCAACCTGTCCATCTACACCAATCTTCCTTTTGAAGACCCATTTCCAGCCTACGGGTTTTACCCCTTCTGGAGAAACGTCCAATGTCCATACTTTGTTGGTGTATATGGACGCCATCTCGGTTCGCATTGCATCCAGCCATTTTACCGAGTCAGTGCTCTGAATAGCCTGCTGAAAGCTAGTCGACTCATCATTATCATTGATGCAATCCTCTCTATCCCCATCTATGAGAAAACCGTAGTATCTCTCTGGTGGATAAGAAGGCCTACTACTCCTGTGAAGCAGTGCAGGAATGTCCTGCTCTTTTGAACCTTCTGGTTCTACTAAGCTTTCAGTAATAGCTTGTGGTTCTGGAATTTCGTCCAGTTTTATTACGCTCCCACTTATCTGATTTTCCAAAAATTCAGTTTCCAAGAAGCAGGCAAGACGAGAAACAAATACCTTTTTTTCCTCTGCGTAATAGAAGAAATATCCCTTCGAGTTCTTTGGATATTCCACAAACTTGCACTGTACTGAGCGTGCGTCAAGTTTGTCTGTATGCTGCTTTTTGACAAAAGCTGGACATCCCCATGTCTTAATGTGTTTAAGATATGGTTTCTTCCCACTCCACATCTGATATGGTGTGGTAGGCACTGACTTAGTTGGAACCCGGTTCAAAAGATATGCAGCTGGTTCTAGTGCATATCCCCAGAAAGATCGCGGTAACTCAGCGTTACTCAACATGGAACGTACCATATCTAATAGGGTTCGGTTCCGTCTCTCCGATACACCATTGTGTTGTGGTGTGTATGGAGGAGTAAGTTGAGAGAGAATTCCATTCTCTTTTAGGTAATCCAGGAACTCGGCATTTAATTATTCACCACCTCGATCAGATCTCAGTGTCTTGATACTCTTGCCTGTTTGTTTTTCTACTTCAATCTTGTATTCCTGGAATTTTTCAAAGGAAAGAGCCCAGATCCCTTCACCTGGAGTACCTCTTTAGCATAACTAGTAAAACCTTCAAAAACACTCCTTTTCAAAATCACTCGATTCTACGATGATATCATGTTCATTACGCAAAAGTTTTTCTTAAAAACATGTTGTAGCACTCCGTCATTTCAGATAAGTACTACTTAGTATTCGTGCTACGTTTGTTGGCCTGCGTCAAGGCATAGTGTGTTGTACCTAACTAGTGCTTATCTGCAGCATAGATGCGATTGGATTAGGGTAGTCGTATGACTTTGTTGGTCTGCGTCAAGGGTCGTGCGGATGGGTTTAATTCAATCAAGAAATGTACGGGTTGAACTTGACTAGCGGACTATAGTTTGCTGGCCTGCATCAAGGTCATAGGACGCTAGGGGAAAAATATTATCGGGAATTTCAAGTGTTGAAATTTGCAATGAGATCGCATACATTGTATGAGATAGTTGGATCCTGATACCCACTGCGAGTAAGTGTTACTCCTGGGAGGGTTTTACACATCACAATTAGCCGATCAAGTAGGTGTATAGAAAGGTGTCAACGGGGTTATGACTCTGGGAAAATGAGGTTTATTTTTATTAGGCATGTGCGAAAGCACGAGGAACCTCCCTCAAAGTACCGACACTGGCCTGGCCGAAAGACTAGCGAACTTTAGGGCGTAATTAATCCCGGCTAGTCTTACCTTTTAGTGTTTGAAGGTAGATTTGATTAAAACAATGGGAGCCATCCTGATTAGATAAACTAATAACCAATCTAATTCTGCAAAAGTGCACGCAGAGTGTTTTCTTCTCTTTCTCTCTCCCCTGGTAGAAACCATGTCACGCCCTAATCAAGATAATAATATGGATGCTTTGACCGAACCTGCTTATTATACTGAGCTAAGGAATGTTAGTTCCACTCCAACATATAATTGTTATAAGTCCGAGCAGGAAATAGAGGAATATCCGGATTCCCATGCCACCCATTCGATGATTAAGCATGTTGATGCATATTCTTCGGGTGTGTTCATTACCGAGAACTTTTTCTCAGTATTCTCTACGTCCTGGGTATATGATACCGGATCAAGATCCTGAATATGTAAGAGTTACATGGGCTACAGAAAGGTATAGAACTGAGAATGGGTGATATGTCTCTATGTGTTAGAGAATGGTGCAATTGTTCCAGCCAAGTCTGTTGGTAGATATCACATTGTATTAATACATTGATTCTGAACAAATGTTATTACATACCGTACCTGATATACAACATTACATCATGTTCTTTACTGAGTTAAAAAAGGATATAATTCTGTATTCGAGGCTAATGTTGTGAACATTTTCCTGAATCAAGAGTTGATTCGATCAGACACATTAGATAATAGCATATACGTTCTAAATCAAACTACAGTTCAAAGTATATAGAACACAAACAACAGTAGTAGTTTGGAAATGAATGAATCCTTCTTGTGGTATTGTAGACTAGCTCATATCAATGAGACACGACCAGCTAAGTTACATAAGGAAGAATATAAGAATCTGTTCGAATTTTCATCTTATATTACTTGACAGTCTTATCTCAAAGGTAAAATGACCAATACTCCGTTTACTAGAAACATAGAAAGAGTTAGTGAACTCTTTGGATGGATATATGATGTTGTATCTGACCCTATGTGTACAAATTCCAAGGTTGGTTCTTTGTACTTCATTATATTCATCGACCATCTCTCAAGATTCGGACATGTGTTTCTGTTGAAACATAAGTCTGAAACTTTTGAGAAATTCAGAGGAATATAAGCTTGAAGTTGAGAACCAGACGGGTGGAAGTATAAAAGTCCTTCGATGTGATCGAGGAGGAGAATAGTTGGGCATGGAGTTCCTGGATTATTTAATAGAGAATGTGATTCTCTCTCAGCTTACTCCTTCGAGTACACCACAGCAAAACGGTGTATCGGGGCGGAGGTATTGCACCTTATGAGATATGGAGTGCTTTATGATGAGTATTGCTGAGTTACCTGTTTCCTTTTGGTATTATGCACTTGAGAAGCTGCATACCTATTGAATAGGGTTTTATCCAAATCAGGGCCTACCACTACATATGAGATATTGAATGGGAAGAGACCATGTCTTAAACGAGTTAAGATATGGGGTTGTCCGGGGTATGTTGAAAAGTAAAATCCCGACAAGCTCGAGGCAAGGTCAGTTCTGTGTAATTTTGTTAGGATATCCCAAACATTTGTGAGGGAATTTCTTCCACCACTCTGAAGAGAAAAAGGTGTTTTGTTTCTCAGCATGCCACATTTTTTTTAGAAAAGGAGTTTCTTGTGAAGTGATTTGTAGTCATGAGGTAGAACTGGAAGAGTTCCAGCTAGACAAACTAACAACTAATGATTTGTTGAAATCAAATGATTCAATAGTCTCCAACGAACCTCAGCCTCTCCGCCAATCTGGTAGGGTTCCTCATCCACTTCAGAGATACTACGGTCTTCTCGGTGGTAGTGGGAGAGAGGATTGCATCATGTTTGATGATGGCCCAACAAGGTTCAGGCAGGCCATCATGAGTGGGGACTCTATGAAATGGCTGGATGCTATGCAATCAAAGATAGAATCCATGTACACCAACAAATTATGACTTTGAATGTTTCACCTGAAGGGATAAAACCCATCGGGAGCAGATGGATCTTGAGAAGATTCTTGGTATAAATGGAAAAGTTGAGACTTTAAAAGCTATGCTTAAGTCCATCAGGATCAATGCGTGCATCGCGGAGTTGGAACATCTGTTTTGATATGTTAGTCAAAGAGTTCGACTTCATCAAAATGGTAGATGAACCTTATATATACAAGAAGGTTGTAGAGAGTAAGGTTGTCTTCCACGTATTGTACGTAAATGACATACTCATGATAGGAAATGGTTTCCTATGCTACACTCGGTCAAGCTCCTCTTATCACGAGGATTCTTAATAAAAGATCTTGATGATACCTACTACATCTTCTGAATTATGATCTATGATGATAGATCTAAGTGGATATTGTAAGTCCGCGGTGGCGCCCCGGCCGTCGATCTGACGCCGGAAACGCGGAAACGAAAAACTTTGCAAACTAGCAAACCGGCACCACCGCGCACTTTTATCTCGGATCGGGCCATTAACCTAGCTTCTAGCAAACTAAAAGAAGAGTAGAGAAGTATACCAAGAGATCCGTGTCCTTCGGTCTTCGTCTCCACTCCGATCTCCCACGGAATCTCCGTCCGTCACGTCCTCGTCGGAAAGGGCACCACGTAGCCGATTTCTTTTACGGGCTCCCACCTTTGGACCGAGGCAACTCGGGCACGATGTTGGCTAGCCGACGCGTCCAAGGGATGTTGTAGGCAATTGTAGAAACCATGTCTCTTTGGAGTATATGAAGTTGCCATGGATGTGGAGGTGGAGAAAAGAATGAGCTTTGGAAAAAATGGAGCTCACAATTTTTAGCAAGGAAATGAGATGAAGAGAATGCTACACCCAAATGAACCCCTCTCATCCTCACTCATGAAGTGGCCGGCCATTTCTTGGAATGGTGGAGGAGAGAAAAACAAGTATTATCAAGTGGAGGGAAAAAGGAAAGATAAAAGGAAAAAAGCTCACATCAAATTCTTCTCTCAATCTTTCCACAAACCATCACCATAAATGCAAGGAATGGACTAGAAAAGAATCTCATGATGAATAAACAATCATGAAGCCACACATATGCAAGAAACCCCTCCACAAAAAAGTAATTTGCACAATTGCAAATTACCCCCTCCATCGGAAAGTCCGGCCGCGAAAGAACAAAGGAAAACCGGCCGGAACAGAATGCAAACTGGCAACCTCAGAAAACTGATCCCGTAATAAATTACAGGAAAACCCCACTACTGCATATACATGCCCGCATTTGTATTCCCACTGAACACAAATGCAAAGAGACAAAATCTAAACTATCTAATACTACGATCCGGCTTAAGAAAAAGCCAGCTAGTAAAAACCGTCCGATCACGATCCGTGCAATACCGCACGTATCTGATCGAACCCTGCCATATCTCCATACGGCTTCTACAGCGTTTTGCCCGAAACTTGAGTAACTGTGTGTGTGGTGGACTCTAAAGACTCGTCAACACCTTGGTTGTGGATTTAACCACTAGCAAGTCAGAGGTATAAGCCAATACGTAACGGGCTACCAGGTATTGACCAAAAGGGACGTCGATGAGCGAACTCATCCTGATACCCTACTGAGCCTGTCAGTGACAATATCTGTACAGTCCGGTCCGTTCGTCTATGAGCATCGCATGGCGGGCCTAGGGGGTTGGTAAAAGTCAGACCCCCAAAAACGGTACAAGTCGTGTCGGATTGTAGCCCAGAACACCCTGAGATACTACTGGAATACCTACCAGCAAATCTCCTACCTAGGCCAAGGACTTTTCATGTTCTGGCTCTCCTAGACACAGCGTGACCTCACCCCCAATACCGGGAGAGACGAACCCCTGCAGATCCGCTCGCTGCCTCCATATGGCTCGGGACTGTACCCAACTAAAACCTGTTTGCACGTCTCATTTGAGCGTCGTAGGGTTGTAATCAAAGCACAGTGGGAACTCACACGAGACAAATGACGATCTCAGGTCGATGAACTAACCTGTACACATGTCACCAGGGAACTGTTATCTGACGTCAGGTATAATACTAACTAGCAGGTTCCCGGCGAGTTCTGTCCGGTGTACTCATAACCCAATGAGCATCTGTATACATCTTAAGTGAACTAACTGACACCAGTGGCATGTAAGACCGGCCACCGCCCTCGTCGGGGTCTCGACTGTATACACTAGTCTACTCTAGAGTATCGATGCCCTGTCTCGAAACACCCACGACTAGGGACCTTTTAAGGATGTGCTTATAAACTCCAGCTCTCATGTATATGATCACCCTCATACTGCTGGTAGTCAAGCAAGAATCCTAGGGGCTCTATCAACGTGTAATAGCGACTCGTAAAGTCACCTAAAGCAGTACACGATGATAAAGATAAACCAGATAGCATACTATCATCTCGAGTTAGACTGTCCTACCGGCATAGGTCCTCCCTCAATCATTGCAATCACGTGCCTGTGATTCAATAATTGACTCTGAGAGCACTATATCCAACAGATATATAAGGATTGTCCCAAATCCAAGTACATTAACACCATACTGAAGGGGTTTAGAATGGAAGATTCTAAGCGTGGTGGTTCGCCCACTTACTCATAGATCACTGTAACATTTCAGAAAAACAAAATATTATTATTGGGAATTTATAAAATTAAATAATAAATATTATGAATATTTTGATAATGCGGTATAATTAAATACCGATTAATTGGGAAATATTTGGAAATTTATAGGAATTACTGAAATGAGGGTGTTTTATTTGATTTAAGCAAATTATGAATTTTTATGATTAATTATATTCCATTTTAATGCTAATCGTGATTAAATATCGCTAATCTTGTATTAATCAGGTTTTGTGCACTTGACATGCACCATGTCATATTACATTTTGTTACATTTTCCTACATAGTCTTTTCTTTTTATCATGCAAGGCTTTGTATTTATTGGGAGAAGAAAAGAAAAAGGGAAAAGAAAAAGAAAAAAACATTAAACAAAGAGGGATGGGCATGAGAGAGAGAGAGAGGTGAGGGGTCAAACATGACCATGGCTCATTGTTTCCCTCCATTATTTTCCTTCAACGTTTCTCCTCCCCTTCACTCATGGCAGCCCACTCCCTCCGCCTCCTCTTCACCCTCACAAACACCCTCAACCCATCATCAAAACTCCATCCCCACTTCATTAAAAACATGCACGAGCTCCCTACAAACACTTTGGACCAAGAATGTTTGGATTTGGAGCACTTGGGTCAACTCAAGAATTTTCTTGAGTTGCCAAATGAGGCAATTCCTTCACCCTTAGTGTTGTAATGCATTCCATTAGCTTCTATTGTTAGTTTAGAATCGATATATCGAGATTTAGTGAACTTACAAATTTCCAAGTTATGCTTTTGAGGAATTTTGAATTAAGAAAGTGTAATTGAGGTTAGTAGAGGCCTTGCAAACCCTGTGGTGATTGTATACTGGACTAAACCAGAGATTAGAACCCCGATTAGCGAACTTAGAAATGTCCGATATCGGATTTTGTGGATTCTGTGAGGATATATCGGTATCTGCTATTACCCAGGACACCTGAAAAATATTTAGCAAATACAGAGACACAAGCAGGCAACCTAAAACCTATACCCAAAACCCAGGACCCCAATTCCTACCCACGGCCGCAGTTTTATACATTCTGGCCTCAATTTACGGCCAGAGAAGGGACTTAGGGCTTCGTGTTTGGTCCACGGTTTTATCTCCAGTAAAATTGACCCCTCCCATGTGCAAAATTGACTAATTTCAGCTAGGGTAAAATCCGGGACCATTTTCATGAGTTGCTGCCTTGTATTTCGTGACGTTTTTGAATTGAAGTTTTGATATTCATGTTTTTATCGGTCGATTAACGTTTATGCGTCAATCGTCGAGAGCTGTTGGTTATTCTTGCATTTGTAGTCCGTAGGTTCTAACCTATAGGCTTTTAGCGTGTTGTTTTGGTTTTGAATTGGATGTTAATGCGAAACGATATGTTATGATATGTAGGTACCCCCACATGGATTTCGAGATGGCGAGGAGAGCGTGGCATCATCGACTCCAGCAAGCGAGGATCAAGGTAAGTAGATATATATCTACGGAGGAAGTCGGGTGGATGGTGTATAGCACCCCCGCAGTTCGTAGTATAGAACGCGAATGCGTTAGGTTATATATAAATATATACTTATATGGAATTATAAGATGTGTATACTTAGCTAGAATTTCTTTAGAAGTCTTGGATGATAGTGTCATTAGTTAATTTCTTAGTCGCGAATCATAGAGTAGTGATTTGCATACACGCACACATACACGCATACATTTTATTTCTTATACGTATATGGGGATATGTATATATATATACATACACATAGGTATGGGACTATGTGTATATATATATATATACGTATACATATACAAGTATAATGAGGATAGTATATGGTATTTGGAGATGGTTCGATGTGATTGGGCATGATGCCATGAGGTCGGTGATGTGTTTTGGTTCGTATTTTGAGATACGACATGATATTATAGCAGATCTTTAGACGATGTGTTTTCAGACACACGTACATATATATATTATTGATGGTATCAGTACGTACTAGACATATGTCAGTACCCAGCTCATGATATATGAGGATAAAGATACCAGTTGAATAATGAGATAAATGCGATATTGACCCGTACCCAGATTTGGGGATGCCGTACGATGGATTTACCGTACAAGCTATATGGATGATAGATCCGCACTCATGACTCGAGGATGTCATATGATATATATATTGTATTGTACGCGATACTATTAAGGCGAGATCGCCGGCTATTATATATATAGATCGACTCAGATTTAGGTGAATTTCCTTACCCTTTCGATTAGTCTGTTAGTTTAGTCCTATAGTTTACTTGTAGTTGTTAGAATATACTCGAGTCATACCTATTTCAAAACCAACGAATCGTGAGTATTTTAAAGACAGGCCAAGAGATTCTACGAATATTTCAAAGGACGTACCTTTTCTTAGAAACACCGTAGCCATATTTTCAAAACACTACGATTCGTATTATTTCAAATGGCAAAACGGTATGACACATATATAGTAATGTAGATTCTTTATTGTTGCGTCATTATTCATGTTCTGCATATTACTGCTGCATTTACTATTCATTTTCCATTTATTCTGATGTTCGCATCGCATCGCATGTTTAAATGTACTTTTATTGTTATTATGAAACCATGCTGTCGGGACACCAGCACCATTATCGATGATGCGTATGTCTACGAACACTTACTTGTCGGCTCACACACATCATCATCGGTAATTGCCACGTCATGCACACTTTAGAGAATATCGATTCATTAATATCGCTTGTTTGCTGATAGTTCCTATATATTATTAGTGTGCTAGATTAGATATTGCATTATTTACTGTGTTATCTCATGCATGTTATTCATATATTCATTTGTCATGCAATATTACGGGCCAGTCCGAATAGCCGGAGCCTGGTATTCACTATTATTTACTCTTGAGATTCATGATTTCGGATTTCCATGAGATTTCTGGATCTAGAGAAAACTCAAAGATTTTATAAACTTATCATCTTTTTAAAAGATAGAAAATGCGGTTTTCTCATTATATGATTTGAGATATGTCCACCATGAGTTTTCTTGGCTCTTGAGCGATATCATACACCTGATTCGAGGAGGAGGAGGAACCGTCTGTGGGTGCATGGTGGACTCGGTGCGGTACCCTAGGGGGAGAAGGTCGCAGATGATGGCTTTGAGCCTGTGACAGGGGAGCACTACTGGCCGGTGATTATATTGTGACTCGACGGATATCCGGAGGATACCGATCGGAGTATGGGCCAGTCCAGATAGTCGGAGCTCTAGATATTGAGATTTGATGATATGGGTCAGTCCGGATAGCCGGAGCCTTAGATATCGAGATTCGAGGATACAGGCCAGTCCGGATTGCCGGAGCCTGAGATATTGATTTATTGGGATTTGGACATATATATGTTTTGTGTCGATGCTAGACACTGATTCCCTGTTGATTTCATTGATGATACCTCATTTTATACATACAGAAATCTCACTAAACTAAGAAAACAGTTTTCTCATTCATGATGTATTCTGTTTTCATTATATTGCATTCATATCTCATTCTTATGATATGTTGCTACCTGAGGCACTGACACGAGCACTTGATATTACACTTATGTTTAGATTTTTACCCTTGCCACCTTATCATGGTTCAGATTTTATCATTTTGAGGTTTTATATTTATATTTGATCGTATTGACCTAGGATCGAGTCATACATACGATTTCTTCTCGGTGATGTTTTCTACTCACGAGTTAGCAACTCACCCCCGTTGTGCTACAGTTTCTTGCAGGTTTTGTCGTACAGGTTTTGTTACGGCTTTGCTTGCACGCTGCTCCTTTAGGGTGATTGCTTTGGTAGGTGGGTTCACTCGCATCGTGACCACCACTGTACCTTTTACTATATTTCAGTTGTATCTAATAAACTCCATCAACCAGAATTGTATATTATTTAACCTTAGAAGGCCAGTTCTATATTCTTTCGACCTTAGAGTCGCGCGTTGTATTATTATGGTTTTCTTGATGTTTTGAGTTTCCTTTTGAGTTTTGATCCTCGCCCTTAGCGTCAGGAACTCAAACAAGAGAGATTGAGCAAAGAAAGAACCCGACTTGTTCTTTGAACCGAACCGGGGAACTAAAACTAAGAATATTATAATGCTTGCGTGGTTGTGACCGTCAATTGACGAAGAACTAGATCCCACTTGGGGATGCTTTTATTCATATTATGCATGTTGTACCCCTTTTGGGGACAGTATATACAAAGGAAACTCTGCCGAAATTTAGGTGTTCGGTATCACACGGGCTGTGAGTATGCGACATCGCAATAATTAGCCTTAAGTGAAAGTAGGAGATTTTGGCTATAGTGCCCTCAAGGCAATTATCATAGTCGCGGACTTGTGATTATGATGATTGAGTGAGGACCTATACCGATAAAACAGCCTTACTTAAGATGATGGTATGCTATCCGGTATATCTTTATCATCATATACATGTTTGTAGAGCCCATAGGATTCTTGCTTGACTGCCAGCATTATGATGGCGATCACATACATGGGAGCTGGGTGTCTATAAGCACATCCTTAAATGTCCCTAGTCGTGGGAGTATTAAGACCGGGCATCGATACTCCAGTGTAGACTAGTGTATACTGATCGAGACCCCAACGAGGGGCGGTGGCCAGGTCTCACAAGCCATTGGTGTTAGTTTGTTCACCTAAGATAGTATGCAGGTGCTCATTGGGTTATGAGTACACTGGACGGACTCACCGGGAACCTGCTAGTTGGTATTATACCTATTGTCAGATAGCAGTTCCCAGGTGACATGTGTACAGGTTAGTCTGTCGACCTGAGATCGTCATTTGTCTCGTGTGTGTTTCCACTGTGCTTTGATTACTACCCTACCACGGCTCAAAGGAGTCGTGCAAACAGGTTTTAGTTGGGTACAGTCCCGAGCCACATGGAGGCAGTGATTGGATCGTCGGGGATTCGTCTCTCCCGGTATTGGGGGTTGATGTCGCGTTGTGTACGGATGGCCATCACTATAAATCCGTGGCCACGGTGGACGAGAATTATCGATCTAGGATCGATAGTTTCTCACGTGGTGATGGGTTTCATACTGACACTAAATGCCGCGTTGTTGGGGGTCTGACTTTATCCACCCCCTAGTCTCGATATGCGATACTCTTTGACGAATAGACCGGACTGTGCGGATATCATCATTGACAGGCTTAGTAGGGGTTCGGGATGAGTTTGCTCGTCGGCCTCCCTTTCGCTCAATACCTGGGTAGCCATTACATACAGCTAGTGCCGCTGACGTGTTTGTGGTTAAACCCACTGCCAGCGTATTGACGAGTCTTTAGAGTTCCACACAGAGGGTTTTCACAGTTCAGGCGATATGGTGTACATGAGGTATGTTGATACATACAGGTGTCCGATTAATTATGTGCATGTGCTGCGCAGGCTTTAATCGAACGGTTGATAATACTAGCGGCTTAGGATTAAGCCAGATTATTAAATCAGGTTTTTTGATTTAATAATTTACATATGTGTATATATATATATATATATATATTCTAGTATTATTGTTCACTATTCGTTTTCTCTCTCGGCTATTCGTATTTTGGTACGAATACGCGTATATGTATTTCGGTACATGTACCGGGAAGTATTCCGTATTTTATATGGAATAGCTTTTAGAAGATGCCACATCATTTATATGATTTTCCATTTATGGAAATTCATTTGTTTTTTATAAATGAGGTGGAATATGTGAGGTGGCATGAACATTGTTCATGGTATGGGCATGAGTCAAAGCATGTTGCAAAGCATGGCTTTGATTTGTTTATTTGGAAAAGAAAATGATATTTTTTGTGGGGGAGAGAGAGGGGGCCGACCAATACATTGGTGGAGGGGATTCATTTCATTTGATGGATGATTAATTTACATGCTAGCCCACTCTCTCATGCTCACACAAAAAGAAAAAGAGTTAGCCATTTTTGCTCATGCCAAGTCTTCATCACCTCCTTCATTCATCTTCTATGGATGCTCTCTTGAGCTCATGGGTAGAGAGACAAATGTAGTGACACTTCCATACACCTCGACTCTCCATCGCTAGCGACTTTGGAGCGTCGGTTATCTCGTTCAACGAGGTTGGAGCTTGCGCCGTTTCCCTCGGGTGGATCATCGGAGATGGAGGAAGACCGGCAACCAAACATCATCAAAGGACCACTAAAAGCTTGGAATGAAGACCGAAGGACACGGATCAACTTGGTATAATAATTCTAACTCTTAGTTAGTTTGCTAGTTTTGGGTTTAAGGTCGATCCGGGATTCGGGTAGCGGTAGCGCCAGTTTAGAAAAATTTTATTCCGCATTTTTGCCGCGTTTCGACGGCCGGGGTGCTGCCGTGACCCTTCAGGGTCATGAGGGTAGAAGATGGGGTTTGAAGAGGAAGAAGGAGAACCAAAGAAACGGTGGGGGAAATGAATTGAGGCAGCCCCTCTCTCTCACTCTCAATTATTCTCACTTCTCTCTCACACTAAAAGTTTACCTACCATAATCATTATGTCCCCTTTGACTTTTCTTTTTCCTTTCCTTTTCTTTTCTCTTTTCTTTTAAAAAGCCATGCATGATAAACATATAGAAAAGTCCATAATAGAAAATTGTAACAAGTGTGAAAAATATGACATGTGCATGTCATGTACACAAAACACGCTTAATGCACGATTGGCGATATCTAATCGCGATTAGCATGAAATTAGTGTATAATAAATCATAAAATTTCATAATTTGCTTATATCACACAAAACAGCCTCTTTTCAGTAATTTCCATAATTTTCCAAATTTTTCCCAATTTTTCGGTATTTAATTATACCGCCCTATTAAAATATTCATTATATTTATTATTTAACTATAAAAATTCCAAAAAATAATATTTTATTTTTCTGAAATTTTACAATCTTCCCCCCTTAAAGAAATTCGATCCCCAAATTTAAATTTAAACCCCAAAAAATACTAAAAAATTTCAGTAAAATTCCAAGTCGTCGGGGCTCCGAAATCATCATTACATAAAACGCATCATAGCGCAATGCATGCGCGTGAACAATGAGCAGATAACTTCAAAAACAGCACTCCGTCAAGCATCCCGCAATCATCGGAGTCACGGTGAAGACACAAATGTCAAACCCAAAACGGAACCAATATAATGTACATCAAAACTATCCATGTAAACATCAAATCTATACATGTAAACATCTGAAGGAAATGCATGCCAAACATTTTTAAATCGCTGTGCGATGCGCATAACACTGCACAGTGGAGGACGTCTAATGTAAGAAAATAACTATACATATACATATATATATATATGTACATCCTTTGTTTAATATTTACGTCCCGCCGTTCTGAAAATAATTTAGAAGGTTTCCCTGGCTTTTAAACGTTTCGTGTCATATCAGACACATAGGTAAATACTGAGACTATAGCTCCCTATTGGGAAATCCCTTCGATAACTCTCAATTCATGCAAAACATATCCAGGTACTGTCCTCTGACTAGTCCTGCTCAGTACGAAAACAAATAGCAACATCATAAAAACTTACTGCTCCATAAGGAATCAATCCCAAAACGTGCATATGAAAGCTACGTGCGTCTGGTGCGCACGGAGATCAAAATCCATGAATGTGCCATACATGTGCACAAAAACAACATCTAAGTGCAACGGGTGTGCACGAAACACCTGTCAGAGGCAACGTGGGTGCCTGACAGCAAAATCGGGTGCATCTAATATGCACGAAGAATCTTGATTTAGTGCATCTGGTGTGCACCAATATCGCATCAAGCGCCCAAATATGCGCAAGAATCCAAATCCAGTGCATAAGGTGCACGAAAACAATATCGAATATCGCAATCGAAATCGACAGTATACAACACATCTCAATCAAAATCCAAATAAGGTATACCGTGATATAGAATCTCACAACCATGTGCATCAGCGTGCATAAAAGAAAATCAAATACTTAAAGTGCATGAAAACTATGCCGCAGGCATAAATCAAATCACACGCATGCCCTAGGCATGAAATCACAATCAATATCTCTAATGACATCAAAAACGAACTCAAGTGCAACTGTGGTGCACAAAATCTCAATCATGCAAATAAATTGCTCGAAATATCAGGAATGGAATCAAAATCAACCTCAAGTGCAATAAATACGCACAACTCATAAATCAACATGACGGTGTATGAAAACACATCTCAAGTGCAATAACTATTTACAAAACGTAAATACCCAGCACAAAAGCAAATATCATGAAACTCGGTCAACAAAACTCAACCACGCAATAAATCACCCAAAATACCGAAATCCAAAGTGACAGACACGTGATAGTTAACTCATGAAATCACCAATCGTAACTATTGCCGTCGATATGTCCTTCCTTCAAGGTCGGGAAGGTGTCGGTGCATCCAATGCTACCAGAGCAAGATATCTACTTGCCTCCTGATCATGGCCTGTCGTCTGGTGCCCTTAGGTTCTCGTCTCTCACTGCGAATTGTTAAGTACATAGCTCCCCGGCTCAACGGTCCAATATGGAAACGATAATGGAAGTAGTCCACTCTGGCACATCCTCTAAAGATCTCTGGCCAACTCTTATGGTCACTCATAACATGTTCCGTCGACAATGCTGAACTATGGCCTGCTGGTGTGCGCAAAATGACCACTCCTGGGTCCAAGTATTTTCGTGCATTATTCCAGAAAGAACTTGTCGAGGTCTTTCCCAAATCTCGTCTCTGCCGAACTGTCCGGAAGTTATCACCCTTCACTAAATCTGTTTCTTGTTCCGGAATGGCTGCATACTCATCGCGACTCCTTCTGGAAGATATATCCATATACAACGCCATGTGTATCACATCTCTGATGTCGACGGAGTGGAACATCATTTCATCAAGATCTCGTACGAACCTCTTACTCCACCTTTCTCTACTGTCGACTGCTTCGGACTCGTCTCATCGTGGCTACATAGACTGCGCTCCAACGGTTATACTCGTATCTGGAGTCTCCCAAGCAATACATCTCACCACATAGCATCCGAATGAAGTCGAACCATTCGATCGATTCGTCAAAACCTCATAATCCCCCAAGAGCTCAACATCTTGGGTACGGTTTAATAGTATCGAATACATACCACAGCATCGGTGGACCATCCGTAGAAGGGCTAACCCAAGCCTTACTAATGGCACTACGGGACTGCCGCAAACCCTAAGGTTCAAAGTCTTTTACACGGTCATTATGTCGAGTTAGGGTTTCATTCTTCTAGAGCCATAGAATTGCTTGCATGTCTTTCCGAATACTTTAAACTTGGAATATGGGTTTCTGGCATTCGATCGCCTCTATCGACTCTCAACGTACCTGCGTAAAGTCGTCTCTAGCTGGAATCAATCTATCTGATGATCTCGCATCGGGGTAAGCGAACGAACCACATATCCTAGTCATTCATCCTCGGGTGACTAGCGACCTTCCATTATATCTCTAAGTATATACCCATGCTGCAGTAGCTCCAACATCTGGGCGATATCTCATCTTTCGCAGTAACAACTGGCACATTCATCCACACGCTGAACAATGACTCAATTATCAAGTATAATCGGTGCCTTAACAGTCATCACATCCTGGCTAGACTCTATCATTGGCTCAATCCTCTGGTGCATATCTGCACGTCCGAGAAATCTCATAACAGCAATCCATCATACGCTCATGGCGCGAAAACACAATAACACGGCGCATCTATGAAAATCGTATGTCCCTAGAATCATGACCTAGTCAGTCCTCGTTCGTGACGAGCTCGTGCTGACTGCAACTCTAGCCGTAGCTCTCTGTGACCGTACAACCGTGGTAACAAAACCATAACTGATACCGATGAGGCTAGATCATAGGAAGGAATATAATACTGTGCAAGGAAATGTACATCCTAAGGCTTCTTAAGCGGAGTAGTGTATCGTAAGTATGTCGCGGAACATACGTACGGTACGTCACTCTACTCAAGCTACCTACGCCATCAACTAAGGGTCATCCTACACTCCGAAGGTAAAACCTAACGGTCTGATACCAACTTTTTCACGAATCGAAAAGTACGGAACATGACCGGCACTTAAATTACGAAACGTCTCGAGGCATACGTAATCTAAGTAAGCCAAAACCCAGAAATCAAAACCAAGTAAAGCAGTAGAGTGAACAACTTAAGCCGAAGTATGTATTTTTAAAATCATAAGTCTTTTCTGAAAATTTCGGCAGAGCTTCATTTGTAAATACTGGCCCCGAACGGGGTACAACATGATAAATATATTGTCACGACCCGAAGGTACGGAACATGACCGACACTTACATTACGAAGCGTATAGAGGCGCAACGTAATCTAAGTAAATTGAAGCCCAGAAATCTAAACCATTTACAAGAAGAAGTAAAGGAAAACATGTTTAAAAGCAACATCAAAATTTCTCAAAAATTTTGGCAGAGTCTCCTTTGTAAAAACTGGCCCCAAACGGGTACAAATAAGAATATATACATAAGCAACAATAAAAAGGCATCCCCAAGCGGGAGTTAACTCTACGCCAAAAGGCGGAAACAACCACACAATGCACTATGATATACAACGCCGAAGGGCGAGGCTCAAAACTCGAAAGAAAACCAAATCCACCAAAAACCATAATAATACAAGCGCGACACTAAGGTCGAAATAACAACAACTGATCTTCTACATCTATCAAGTAATACAAGTCTGGTTGATGGAGCTTATTAGATATAAATGAAATAATAAATGTACAACAGCGGTCCTGATACAAGTGAACCAACCTACCAAGAAAATCACCCTGAATGAAATGATGTGCCAGCAAGCTGCCAAGGAAACCTGTACATCGAAACCTGTAAGAAAAATTTGGCACAATGGGGGTGAGTTGCCAACTCATGAGTAGAAGACATCTGAGAGTAGATATCGCATGCACGACGCTCTCCTAGGTCATAATAATATACTTAATATATATCACTAGTCATCTAGTAGTGGCAGGGTAATAATCTATGCGTAAGTGCAATGCTCAGTGCTTGTGTCAGTGCCTCAAGTGGTAACATGTCATGTGTATGAGTATGCATGCACCATGAATATAAAACAATCAACCGTAAAATCTGGATATATCTGTATAAGAAATCTTTAACTTTTATCATAGTAAAATTTGTATGGAAATATGAAACATCATCAATGAAATCCATAGAAATCCGTGTCAAGCATCGACACAAAACATGTAAATCTCAAAGTCTCAATACCTCATAGTATCAATATCTCATAGTCTCAATATCTCATAGTCTCAATATCTCGGACTCCGTCAGTCCGGATCGGCCCATATCATCAAATCTCACGACAACGGTCAGTATCCTCCGGATATCCGCCGTGCAGACATCACCGGTAGGTAGTCTTCCCTTGCCAGGCTCATCGTCTACAACTCGATCTTCTTGCCCCAAGATACCATACCGGGCCCACCATGTACCCGAGACGGTTCATCCACTCCTCGAATCAGGTCTCGAAATCCAACAGAAAACATGAAATCTCATGGTGAACGACACAAACATCATGAGAAAACCGTAACTTGTATTTTAAAAAGAGAGGGAGAGAGAGAAGTTTTTATATATATTCTTGCTGTTTTCTCCAAAATCCAGAAATCTCATAGAAATCCAAAATCCCAAAATCATGAGTAAGTAATAATGAGTATCGGCATAAGCCCCACAATACTGCATGATAATATGAAAATGTGATTGCATGAAGTGTCTAAGTAATAAATGCAATGTCTAAACTAGCACATGAAAGTAATCACACAATATTATATTGGACTAGCATTTAGCTGATTATATCAATAAAAGATAATATGTTCTAAAGTGTACGTGACATGGCAATTACCGATGATGATGTGTGTGGGCCGGCAAATAAGTGTACGTGGAACATGCGCATCATCGGTAATGGAACTGGTGTCCTAACAGGCAAAGCTTCATATTAGCTAAAGAACATATGTATGAATATGCGATGCGATGAACACAACATGAATATAACGGTGAAAATGTAATAACGCACAACTAGAAAATACGTACTAATTACGAGTCATACGGTTTGTTGTTTGAAAAAGCACGATTCGATAGTTTGAAAATAAGTATGACTCGAGCCTAAACTAAGATCTACCTAACAAACTAAGGAACTAACTAAAGACACTAGTCGAAAGGTAAGAAGAATCCTCTTAAAGTTTGAGTCGATATCTCTAGTAGTCGGCGATCCAGCCTCAATAGTGTCACGTACATAGTATGACTTCCTCGAGTCAAGAGTGCGGATCAATCATCACATCTATGCCTCGTAAAGTAAAATCCATCGTACGGCATCCCAAAATCGGGGTACGGGTCAACTATCACATATATACATCATCGTTCGTATAGTATCATCATCAAATAATATCATGATCATGGGTACTGTACTATAATCGCATACATCCCAATATCATCAAACATATATCATCGTCTGTGTAAATATACATCGTCAAACGATCCACTAAAATATCATGTCATATATCATGTCGTGATTAAGTCACATATTACAATCTGGGTTCTATTCTAGGGTCTCGTTCATTCCAATATCATCAACACATATTATTGTTTATATAAATATATTTTATATAATCTCATTGCCCAACGATCCGCTACCATCATAACACATCTCTTGTCATAACTCGATCATATATCCAATAAATCACGGCATCAAGCTGTAAGTCCACGGTAGCGCCTCGGCCGTCTAACAGACGCCAAATACGGAATAAAAACTTTTTACAACTGGCGCTATCGTGTACCGTAACCCAGATCTGCCATTAAAGCTAAACTAACAAACTACAAAGTCGGTAGAAACGTTATACCGAATGATCCGAGTCCTTCGGTCTTCAACCATCATCCCACACTTTGTTGCGGCTGCTCCGATCTCCATGATCTCCAGTCTTGTCCTCCAGGTGGCACCACGTCGGCGGATCTTTAAACGGGCTCCCGCCTCTGAACCGAGACAACTCGATCATCAAGTTTGCTAAAAGAGACGACCAAGATGAAGTAGAGAATGAGTAGAACACTTTGTCTCGTTACGTCCAAAGTCACGGACGAACGGTTATGGAAGTTGCCTTTTGGATCGGGTGAAAAGAGAAAGAGGCTATCTAATTTTCATGAACCCGAATCTATCATAATCTTTTTCTAGTGAACCACCATGAGCATCAAGAGGAGGGGAGGGGGCCGACCACTTATAGAGAGGGAAGGAGGTGAGTGTAGGAGGGGGAAGGTGACCACAAAGGAAAAGATCAACAACAAATATCTTAGGACCAAGTATGAATGCATTAAAAGCAAACCAATCACAATTAACCTAGTCACCTTGTCATTAAAATCACCATTAATGACCTAATGACTCACAAGCCTTGCCATCCTCTCTAGAACCTTCTAGAACACTGCCTCACCTCATCAAGAAAAGATAAATCCGTATTTAACCGAATGTCAAATACGGCTGATAGAAAAATGGAAACTGGCAACTTCCAAAAGTGATCCTGAAACGAATTTCAGGATAACCCCGTATCAGTATAAACATACCCATATTTGTATTACGACCGAATACAAATGCAACTGAGACAAAGATATTATATCTACACAGTATAATACTGGGTTCCGGCTTAAACCAAAGCCTACCAGTATTATCTGCCCGAAAAATGACACGTGCGAAAACGCACGTGCTTTTTCCGAACCTTGCCATAAACCCATACGGCCTCTACAACGTTTCGCCCGAACTTGGGAAAGTGTTTGTGGGGGAATCTAATGACTCATCAACACACTGGCACTGGGTATAACCACTAGCACTTCAGAGGTACAAGCAGCACGTAACGTTTTGCCTTTGTATTGATTGGAAGGGAAACTGACGAGCGAACTCATCTATAAACCCTACCGAGCCTGACAGTGACAATGTATATACAGTCCGGTCCGTTCGTCTAAAGAGTATCGCATATTGAGTCTAGGGGTGTGGATAAAGTCTGACCCCTAATAACACGATAAATCGTGTCCGCATGAAGCCCATCACAACCTGAGAAACTACTGATCCAAATCAGTAATTCTCCACTACCTCGGCTGAGGATTCCTAGTGATGGCCACCCGTGAACTGCGTGTAAGTACGCGGCGGCGCCCCGGCCGTCAAACAGACGCCGATATGCGGAACAAAACTTTTACGACTGGCGCTATCGCGTACTTTATCCCGGATCGTCCATTAAAGCTAAACTAACAAATTGTAAAGAGGGTAGAATTGTTATACCGAATGATCCGAGTCCTTCGGTCTTCAACCATCATCCCACGCTATGTTGCAACTGATCCGAACTTGCTCGATCTCCGTTCTCATCGTCCAGGTGGCACCACGTCGACGGATCTTTAAACGGGCTCCCGCCTCTGAACCGAGGCAACTCGATCGTCAAGTTTGCTAAAAGAGACGACCAAGATGAAGTAGAGAATGGGTAGAATACTTTGTCTCGTTACGTCCAAGACTACGGACGAACGGTTAAAAGAAGTTGCCATTTGGAATCGGGTGAATGGAAATTGAACTAGGAAATTTCCATACACTAAACTATATGAAATCTTTGGCCAAAAATAAATGAATCAAATCTCTCCCTCTCTCACAAGAGGGGCCGGACACTATATGAAGAGGTGAGGAGGGTGAGTGTAGGAGCAAGGAGGAGGGTGACCATATCCCTTCATGCTTATCACAAAGAATGAATCATCAAAAGACATTAAATGAAACCGATCACATTAAACCTAGTCATCCTCCATCATTAATGAACCATTAATGACCCAAATGAGTCACAAGCCTTGTCATCACTTCTAGAACCTTCTAGAAGGATGACTCACTCTGAAGACGAAAAGAAAAATCCGTATTTAACCGAATGTCAAAATACGGCTGATAGAAAACTGGAAACTGGCAACTTCCAAAAATCATCCCGAAATGAATTTCAGGATAACCCCGTATCGGTATAAACATACTCGCATTTGTATTACGACCGAATACAAATGCAACTGAGACAAAGATATTATATCTACACAGTATAATACTGGGTTCCGGCTTAAACCAAAGCCTACCAGTATTATCTGCCCGAAAAACGACACGTGCGAAAACGCACGTGCATTTTCCGAACCTTGCCATAAACCCATATGGCCTCTACAACGTTTCGCCCGAACTTGGGAAAGTGTCGGTGGGGGACTCTAATGACTCATCAACATGCTGGCACTAGGTATAACCCCTAGCACGTCAGAGGTACTGGCTGTACGTAACGTTTTGCCTATGTATTGATTGGAAGGGAAGCTGACGAGCGAACTTATCTATAAACCCTACTGAGCCTGACAGTGACAATAACCGTACAGTCCGGAACATTCGTCTATGAGTATCGCATATTAGGCCTAGGGGGTCGGTAAACGTCAGACCCCCAATAGCTGCATAAGTCGTGTCAGAGAGCAGCCCAGAACACCCTGAGATACTACCGGTATACCTACCAGTATATCTTGATTACCCAGGCCAGGGATTTCGTGTAATGGCTCTCCTAAACACAGCGCGATCTCACCCCCCAATACCGGGAGAGACGAATCCCCGATGATCCGCTCACTTGCCTCCAATGTGGCTCGGGACTGTACCTAACTAAAACCTGTTTGCACAACTCCTTTGAGCGTGGTAAGGTAGTAATCTAAGCACAGTGGGAACTCACACGAGACAAATGACGACCTCAGGTCGATGAACTAACCTGTACACATGTCGCAAGGGAACTGCTATCTGACGATATGTATAATACCAACTAGCATGTTCCCGGCGAGTCCTGTCCGGTGTACTCATAACCCAATGAGCACCTGTATACATCTTAGGTGATCCAACTGACACCAGTGGCTTGTGAGACCGGCCGCCGCCCCTCGTCGGGGTCTCGACTGTATACACTAGTCTACTCTGGAGTATCGATGCCCTGTCTCGAAACTCCCACGACTAGGGACACTTTAAGGATGTGCTTATAGACCCCAGCTCCCACATATATGATCGCCATCATACTGCAGGCAGTCAAGCAAAAATCCTATGGGCTCTATCATGATGATAAAGACAAACCAGATAGCATACTATCATCTCGAGTAAGACTGTTTTATCGGTATAGGTCCACCCTCAATCATTGCAATCACATACCTGCGATCCAATAATTGACTTAGAGGGCACTATATCCAACAATCTCCCACTTGCACTTAAGGCTAATTATTGCGATGTCGTGTACTCACAGCTCGTGTGATACCGAGCATCCAACTCCTCTATTAATCAGTTTCACAAAGCTCGTTCGCAAAACTATTGTGTTCGAGAAATAGCCTCAGTGAGTGGATCCGCTCCGGTGTTTCTTACTGTATCTCTCTATATCTCAACTTCGCGGAGAAAACTATCTCCTGAGTTGAGTAATACCTGTCTTAGAATATGTCTGGATATCTGATGGAACCTAGTTCATAAATGAACTCCAAATCCAAACTTCTTAGACTGTATCAATCACTGAAACTAATCAGTGTCTAGCACTATGCCTCCCACAGTATCCTCTTGGACCACCTGTCCATAATACTGTCCCTCGTCTGAGGGAAAACTATAACTCTGACAATCACTCTGTCATGCATGTCACCTTTGAAGCCTGGAATGATAACCGTCTCCCGAAGGAGGCCGCCGTTATCAAATCCATAGAACATTCAGTTATGTTCTAAAAACTGCTTCATAATGTTTCTCCAGGATTGGATTAATATAAAATTATCGCATCTAGTACAATAACAACATCTGGTGTGGTACTTGACATCTCACGATTGACTCAATTGCCTATGCAAGTGATCTGCCAATCATGTACGTCCCTCTCCCCTTTAGTCTGTAAGACACCTTTAGAGAGGGTGACTCCATCACCTGCAGGCACACCACCATGCAATGAGTCATTTATTCTAAAATACTATTAGAATATAGTCAAAGTACTTAAATTGAGAAACTACCCAAATCTAGATCTAAAACCATAGATCTAGTTATCAGAATGTTTGATATTATATCCATGTCCTTTGTGGAGAAACAACTTTGTGACGACCACAGTACAACCGATCGTAGTATAGGAATTTTACTTCCTACTCTATGTATGTCATCCAAATATCAGGACATCACACCCTACTACCTTCTTAACAGATCCATCCCCTATTCTGATGAAGTCAAACCCATGACCGTCACATCAAAAATTAGATGATCTATTTCCGCTATATCTGCTCAAGTCTATAAATAGATATAAGCTTCTTGCCCACTATGCTTCCGCTGCTCCCACTGACTACGACAACCCTCTGGCAGAATAATATATACGTACATTTCTAAAACTAGTTTAGAACGACGCTCTACATAATCTCCTGCCGGGTCTCACAGTCTGGAACAACAGTAGTGTCAAGTCTGGGTAAACAAGAACCTCCCTGTCACCGTCCTTGAGGCTACCGGAGTACCTTTCGGGTGTCTGAGGTTACCCACCATATCTGCGGAGTGGCTATTGGAATGTCAAACCTGATTGAATATATAGGTCCTATTAAACTTTCCGTAATCGTTTGCGGTTCTGGAATCACTTCCAGTTCTACCATACTCCCACTACTGTTTTTCTGAAAAAATCTATTTTAATAAAACTGTGGCGAGTCAAGAACAATATCACTATTGATCTTCCGGATGGTAGAAAATCAACCCTCGTCGAAGCTAGGGTCAACCCGCAAACTGCCATTACAGAAACGTGCCTTGAGTTATCCAGTGTCTGGTTTTAAGCATAAGCTGGACAACTCCCCTTACCTTAACATCGTTAAGATATGAATCGTTCTATATCCAATATAGAAACTTTGGCACTTATTTAATTGGAACCAGATTCAAAACATGCAGCTGTCTCCAGTGCATATCATCTTAATGGAGAAAGGCTAATCAGCATTACTCAACTTAGGAATACATCCAATTATGAGTAACCTGAAAGAGAAACTAGTTTCTCAAAACCATTACTATCAACTGAATACCAATCACAAGAATCTACATCTTCGATTTCTTTGAAGAATCCCGATACTTGTGACACTTGGTTCTCTACTTTATTCCTATACCCACAACTTCTCAAAACTTAGACATTGTATTTCAACGTAACACTTGTCTAAAAACTAGAGAAGTTATAAGTAAACAGAACAGAGTACGAGTACCTACCCCTTTGTCCTGATGGACATTGGACAACATACAATATTCGGTATAAGTCCGCTGAGTTTAATAACTCAAAACCTGTGCATCGTAGGTTGAAAAACTGTACCCAGGCGATTTCCTCAAATATCACCAATTACAACGAATTCCGATATAATGAGGATGATCACCTAATTCCTAATAACTTGCTCCCACTCAACATCTGTAAAACCATGCAGATGTGAGAATGAAACCTGGTAAATACATACCCTGGAGTAAGTATCCAATCGGGAAATCAGTTTTCAATTAACAATGCACAGTGAATATGAAACATAAATATGTTTCGTAGGGGTATCTTGGTATTCTTTAGTAATGCCTCTTCCATAATCCATATCATGACTTTAACCGTATATTTCCCTGCCATCTTTCCAATTCCCTTTAATTTGTCTTTAATCGTTACCTTCTGTACACCATCATTAGGCTAAGTTGTTTTCTTCCTTCCCTACCATTCGGCACCAGCGTATGGTTTGGAAGAAGAATATCCAGTAAGCATAATAGGTGTACCCTCCTAATCCTAGGAGTACTCGCAATTTGAGAGAAGGTGATGATAAAAGACAACTGAATAAACCTAATTCCTATTTCTCCTGAACCGGAATCCATCCTCAAAAAAAATATCCTTCGAGTTCGTATATAACCATACGATGGATTTATCCAATGGAATTGGATGTTCGTAGTGATACGGGTTGTTCAGGAGAAATCAAAGGTGAAGTAGGAGTGGCTATGAAATACGTGGTTTGGTCATGAATATGAATAGTCGCAATTTACTTTGCCCTCTTTCTAATTCCTTTATCTTGTCTTTACATATTACCTTTTGCACACCTTACTTAGGCTTAATTGGTTTTCTTCATTCCCTACCGTTCGGCACCAGCCTATGGTTTGGAATAAGAATATCCAGTAAGCATAATAGGTGTACTCTCCTAAACCAAGGAGCCCTCGCAATTTGAGAGAAGGTGATAATAAAAGACAACTGAATAAGCCAATTCTATTTCTCCTGAACCTGGATCCATCCTCGAAGAATTCCCTTCGAGTTCGTATATAACCATACGATGGATCTATCCAATGGAAGTGGATGCCCGTAGTAATACGGGTTGTTCTGAGAAATACAAAGGGTAAAAGAAGGAGTGGCAATGACTTATGCAACTATAAACAATCCAAAAACCAATATGTTAAGAAGGTTCGGTCAACTTGGTCACTGAGTCATAGTCTAGGGTCGGTCAAAAAGTCGCTGCCCAAGAGAGAGAGAGAGAAAAGAAACACTCTGCGTGCACTCTTGCCCAAAAACAGAATGGTTATCACTTTATCTAATAAGGAAACCTCTCACCGTAATCTCAAATTCTCCTCCAAACCTGAAAGAAGAATTAGTCGGGTCACCCGAAGAGTAAACCAACTCATCAGTGAGAATCGGGATCCAACTATCATCGCATAATAACTTGATGGAAGCCACTCAAGTCAACACACTCCAGAAGGTATGCGCAAGTCTGGCAAGTTTCTTGTATGTTTGAAACTCCCGATGTAATTTTTATCCCATGCTCTTATAACCTTGACGTAGGCCAACAAGTCATAAGCAACATGTCAAGTTCTACCCGTCGTTGTCCTGATCAACTTAAGTCATCGTACAAGCCCTTGACGTAGGCCAACAAGGTGTACGTCTGACTTAAACTAATGCATCTATCTATGCAACAAATGAATACCCAGCAGCTACCAAACACTTTGTCTTGACGTAGGCCAACAAACATAGCTTGAATACTACTGACCATCCATAAGAAACGACGGAGGATTACGGCTGGTTTTTGGCGAGAAACCTTTAACGTAATGAACTTGATCTCGTTGAAGGAACCTGATAGGTTTATAAAACTATATAGTAGCGAAAACCTTTTGTTAAAGAAGTCACTCCCGGTGAAGGGATCTCGGTTCTTTCCTTGTGGAATGAGGTGCAGGATATTCCGACTGAATACCGCTATGCAAAACAAAAGGAAACGTCTTTGTAATAATTTTAAAATTTGTTCCAACAACATCAAATATAGGTTTGTTTTATCCTTGCATTGATAAGAATCAATACAGTCCCATCAATCAATCACACCAGAAAAGAACGAAAATAAAATGTACGTATATGCCATCCGCATTCGTCACTGGGTCCCGTCATCACACGTTAGGTTACTTAACTAACGACAGAGCGGGGACTGGGCTAGCGCGGGTGCAAAACATATACAACATCTAATAGTATATATACTAATATACAATAATCGCTCCAGGCGTGATAAATGCAACATTACAGAAAAGTAATAAGCATCACAGAACAATACAGATAATCTGGGATCCCCGGGTTCCACAGAGCCGCTACTGAAACCCGACGTTCCCCTGGTCGTGTGGATAGCCTGTGCAATGAAACCTAGACCCCTACGGGTGCGGCAAGTTACCCGCCAAAACCTGAAGCGAGGTAGTCCCCACAACACAGTGAATGGAATACCCGGCACTTCACGGAATCCGGTAAATTGAGCACCCCTCCTTGGGTCAACCTGTACCCCCTACGAGGGCGGCGAATAGTCTGCCAATTCTAGAGTGAGGCTCCTCTGCCTCTCAAAGCCATGAGATACGGACCCGTTGCCCTCTAGAACCCGGCTATTCGTGCACCCCTACCGCGGGGTAAACCTAGTACAGAAAAAAATAGTACAACAGGTACATCGACCGCAACCTGGTCGTGCCCCAAAAGAATAATATATGAACAGGAAGTGACGGCAGTCCACATGTTGGACGCTCGCCCCGCAATATTAAATGTACAAATAAATCCGAAAAGCACTACCATTGCACACTGCTATCAACGACGACAAATCCGCAACATCACAACACAACACAGAACATCAACGCGAATGTCACGTTCGCAAACCCGTCTGAAAGAACTATAGCAATCAGACGTGGTTTACCGATCAAATGACATTCCCGGTCGGAGATATAATGAAAGTACTGAAAACTAACAAGTTTAAAATTTCGATCGACTAAATTTCCCGAAGTGGGCCCCACGTACATCTGGTGTACAGTAACAAAATTTTGGCCCAAAAGACATATACCAAAAACCACCATTTCCCATGAAAAACCCACTGAAAAAATTTGGCGCACTGTTCCCACAAAAGCGCGGCGGATCAGCGGCCAAACCATGGTTTAGGCCGCAGATCCGCGGTCGTTTTGTGGGATCACGTGCCCAAATTTAACCAGTATTCTTCAAAAACCCTGCATGATTTTCTGAAATGCTCAAAATGAATTTTAGAACAGTTTAAAAATCGACAGAAACTGTGGGCCTGAAAAATGTAGTTTTGAAAATTCCGTTCGATCGATCTTTTAAACGCGTTAGCACAAGTTAGTATCGCTTAATGGTGAGGCTCTGATACCACTGTAAGTACGCGGCGGCGCCCCGGCCATCAAACAGATGCCGATATGCGGAACAAAACTTTTACGACTGGCGCTATCGCGTACTTTATCCCGGATCGTCCATTAAAGCTAAACTAACAAATTGTAAAGAGGGTAGAATTGTTATACCGAATGATCCGAGTCCTTCGGTCTTCAACCATCATCCCACGCTATGTTGCAACTGATCCGAACTTGCTCGATCTCCGTTCTCATCGTCCAGGTGGCACCACGTCGACGGATCTTTAAACGGGCTCCCGCCTCTGAACCGAGGCAACTCGATCGTCAAGTTTGCTAAAAGAGACGACCAAGATGAAGTAGAGAATGGGTAGAATACTTTGTCTCGTTACGTCCAAGACTATGGACGAACGGTTAAAAGAAGTTGCCATTTGGAATCGGGTGAATGGAAATTGAACTAGGAAATTTCCATACACTAAACTATATGAAATCTTTGGCCAAAAATAAATGAATCAAATCTCTCTCTCTCACAAGAGGGGCCGGCCACTATATGAAGAGGTGAGGAGGGTGAGTGTAGGAGCAAGGAGGAGGGTGACCATATCCCTTCATGCTTATCACAAAGAATGAATCATCAAAAGACATTAAATGGAACCAATCACATTAAACCTAGTCATCCTCCATCATTAATGAACCATTAATGACCCAAGTGAGTCACAAGCCTTGTCATCACTTCTAGAACCTTCTAGAAGCATGACTCACTCTGAAGACGAAAAGAAAAATCCGTATTTAACCGAATGTCAAAATACGGCTGATAGAAAACTGGAAACTGGCAACTTCCAAAAATCATCCCGAAATGAATTTCAGGATAACCCCGTATCGGTATAAACATACTCGCATTTGTATTACGACCGAATACAAATGCAACTGAGACAAAGATATTATATCTACACAGTATAATACTGGGTTCCGTCTTAAACCAAAGCCTACCAGTATTATCTGCCCGAAAAACGACACGTGCGAAAACGCACGTGCATTTTCCGAACCTTGCCATAAACCCATAGGGCCTCTACAACGTTTCGCCCGAACTTGGGAAAGTGTCGATGGGGGACTCTAATGACTCATCAACACTCTGGCACTGGGTATAACCCCTAGCACGTCAGAGGTTCTGGCTGTACGTAACGTTTTGCCTATGTATTGATTGGAAGGGAAGCTGACGAGCGAACTCATCTATAAACCCTACTGAGCCTTTCAGTGACAATGTATATACAGTCCGGTCCGTTCGTCTAAAGAGTATCGCATATTCAGTCTATAAACCCTATTGATCCTGACAGTGACAATAACCGTACAGTCCGGAACATTCGTCTATGAGTATCGCATATTAGGCCTAAGGGGTCGGTAAACGTCAGACCCCCAATAGCTGCATAAGTCGTGTCAGAGAGCAGCCCAGAACACCCTGAGATACTACTGGTATACCTACCAGTATATCTTGATTACCCTGGCCAGGGATTTCGTGTAATGGCTCTCCTAAACACAGCGCGATCTCACCCCCCAATACCGGGAGAGACGGATCCCCGATGATCCGCTCACTTGCCTCCAATGTGGCTCGGGACTGTACCCAACTAAAACCTGTTTGCACAACTCCTTTGAGCATGGTAAGGTAGTAATCTAAGCACAGTGGGAACTCACACGAGACAAATGACGACCTCAGGTCGATGAACTAACCTGTACACATGTCGCTAGAGAACTGCTATCTGACGATATGTATAATACCAACTAGCATGTTCCCGGCGAGTCCTGTCCGGTGTACTCATAACCCAATGAGCACCTGTATACATCTTAGGTGATCCAACTGACACCAGTGGCTTGTGAGACCGGCCGCCGCCCCTCGTCGGGGTCTCGACTGTATACACTAGTCTACTCTGGAGTATCGATGCCCTGTCTCGAAACTCCCACGACTAGGGACACTTTAAGGATGTGCTTATAGACCCCAGCTCTCACATATATGATCGCCATCATACTGCAGGCAGTCAAGCAAAAATCCTATGGGCTCTATCATGATGATAAAGACAAACCAGATAGCATACTATCATCTCGAGTAAGACTGTTTTATCGGTATAGGTCCACCCTCAATCATTGCAATCACGTACCTGCAATCCAATAATTGACTTAGAGGGCACTATATCCAACACTGCGCGACATCAACCCCTAATACCGGGAGAGACGAATCCCCGACGATCCGCTCACTTGCCTCCAATGTGGCTCGGGACTGTACCTAACTAAAATCTATTTGCACAACTCCTTTGAGCGTGGTAGGGTAGTAATCTAAGCACAGTGGGAACTCACATGAGACAAACGACGATCTCTGGTCGATGAATCAACCTGTACACATGTCATCAGGGAATTGCTATCTAACGATATGTATAATACCAACTAGCAGATTCTCGGCGAGTCCTGTCCGGTGTACTCATAACTCAATGAGCACCTATATACATCTTAGGTGATCCTACTGACACCAATTACTTGTAAGACCGGCCATCGCCCCTCGTCGGGGTCTCGACTGTATACACTAGTCTACTCTGGAGTATCGATGCCCTGTCTCGAAACTCCCACAACTAGGGACACTTTTAAGGATGTGCTTACAGACCACAGCTCCCACGTATATGATCGCCATCATACTGCTGGCTGTCAAACAGAATCCTATGGGCTCTATCAATCATGCAATAGTGAACTAAAGTATGTATACGATGATAAAGACAAACCAGATAGCATACTATTATCTTGAGTAGGACTGTCATATCAGTATAGGTCCTGCCTCAATCATTGCAATCACGTACCTGCGATCCAATAATTGACTTTGAGGGCACTATCTCCAACAATCTCCCACTTGCACTCAAGGCAAATTATTGCGATGTCGCATACTCACAGCCCGTGTGATACCGAACATCCAACTCCTCTACTAATCAGTTTCACAAAGCTAGTTTATAAAACTCTTGTGTTCGAGAAATAACCTCAGTGAGTGGATCCGTCCTGATGTTTCTTTCTATATCTCTCTAAATCTCAAGTTCGCGGAGAAAGCCATCTCTCGAATTGAGTAATACCTGTCTTAGAATATGTCTGGATATCTGATGGGACCTAGTTCATAAATGAACTCCAAATCCAAACTTCTTAGACTGTATCGATAACTGAACCTAACCAGTATCCAGCACTATGCCTCCCACAGTATCATCTTGGACCACCTGTCCATAATACTGTCCCTCATCAGAGGAAAAACTATAACTCTGACAATCACACCGTCATCCATGTCACCTTGGAAGCCTGGAATGATAACCGTCTCCCGAAGGAGGCTGCCGTTATCAAATCCGTAGAACATGCACTTATGTTCTATAACTGCTTCCTTTTGTTTCTTCAGTATTGGATTAATATAAACTTATCGCATCAAGTGCAAAAACAACATCTGGTGTAGTACTTGACATCTCATGATCGACTCAATTGCCTAAGCTAGTGATCTGCCAATCATGTACATCCCTCTCACTTTTAGTCTGTAAGACACCTTTAGAGAGGGTGACTCCATCACTTGCAGGTACACTACCATGCCAGGAGTCATCTATTCTAAAATACTATTAAAATACTGTCAAAGGACCCTGATTGGGAAACTACCCAATACTAGATCTAAAGCCATAGATCTAGTAACCAGAATGTCTAATATTATATCCAAATCCTTTCTGGAGAAACAACTTTGTGATGACCAAAGTACGACCGATTGTAGTACAGGAATTTTACTTTCTACTCTGTGTATGTCATCCAAATACCAGGACATCGCACCCTACTACCTTCTCAACATATCCATCCCTTATTCTGATGAAATCAAAGCCATGACTGTCACATCAAAATTAGATGATCTATCTCCGCTATATCCGCTGAAATCTTTAAATAGACATAAGCTACTTGCCCACTATACTTCCGCTGCTCCCACTGACTACGATAACCCTCTGGCAGAATAATATCTACGTACACTTCTAAAGCTAGTTTAGAATGACGTTATACTTATCCTCTTGCCGGGTCTCATAGTCTGGAACAACAGTACTGTCAAGTCTGGGTAAACAAGAACCTTCCTGTCACCGTCCTTGAGGCTACCTGAGTACCTCTCGGGTGTCTGAGCATACCCACCATATCTGCGGAGTGGCTATTGGAATATCAAAACTGATTGAATATATAGGTCCTATTAAATTTTCCGTAATCGTTTGCGGTTCTGGAATCACTTCCAGTTCTACCATACTCCCGCTGCTGTTTTCTGAAAAATTCCATTTTAATAAAACTATGGCTAGTTAAGAACAATATCACTATTGATCTTCCAGATGGTAGAATTGTCAACCTTCATCAAAGCCAGGGTCAACCCATAAATAGCCATTACAGAAACGTTCCTTGAGTTATCCAGTGTCTGGTTTTAAGCATAAGCTGGACAACTCCCCTTACCTTAACATAGTTAAGATATGAACCATTCTATATCTAATATAGAAATAGAGGCACTAATTTAATTGGAACCAGATTCAAATCATGCAGCTGTCTCCAGTCCATAACAACTTAATGGAAAAAGGCTAATCAGCATTACTCAACTTAGGAATCCATCCAATTATGAGTAACCTGAAAGAGAAACAAGTTTCTCAAAACCATTACTATCAACTGAATACCAATCACAAGAATCTACATCTTCAATCTCTTTGAAGAATCCTGATACTTGTGATACCCGGTTCTCTACTTTATTCTTATACCCACAACTTCTCAAAACATAGACATTATATTTTTATGAAACACTTGTCTAAAAACTAGAGAAGTTTATAAGTAAATAGAACATAGTACGAGGACCTACCCCTTTGTCCGGACGGACACTGGACAACATACAATCCTCTGTATAAGTCCCCTGAGTTGAATAACTCAAAACCTATGCATCGTAGGTTGAAAACTGTACCCAGGCGATTTCCTCAAATATCACCAATTTCAACGAATTCCGATATAATGAGGATGATTACCTAATTCCCAATAACTTACTCCCACTCATCATCTGTAAAACCGTACAGATATGAGAATGAAACCTGGTAAATACATACCTTGGAGTAAGTATCTAATCGGGAAATCAGTTTATAATTAACAATGCATAGTGAAACTGAAACATGAAAATGTTTCTTAGGGGTATTCTGGTATTCCTAGTAATGGCTCTTCCATAATCCAATTCATGACTATAACCGTATATCTCTTTGCCACCTCTCCAAATCCTTTTATTTGTCTTTATTCATTTCCTTCTATACACCCCTTTGGCCTAAGTGGTTTTCTTCCTTCCCTACTATTCGGCACCAGCCTATGGTGTGGAAGAAGACTATCCAGTAAGCATAACAGGTGTACCCTCCTAATCCTAGGAGTACACGTATCTTGAGAGAAGGTGATGATAAAAGACAACTGCATAATACCTTATTCTATTTCTCCCGAACTGGGGAAAGAGCAAAGGTGAAATAGGAGTAGCGATGAAGTACGCGGTTTGGTCGTGAATGATAACAGTCGCAGTTTACTTTGCCCTCTTTATAATCTCGTTATTTGTCTTTAGCTATTACTTTCTGTACACCCTATTTAGGCTAATTGGTTTTCTTCATTCCCTAACTTTCGGCACCAGTCTATGGTTTGGAAGAAGACTATCCAGTAAGCATAATTGGCGTACTCTCCTTTACTAAGGAGCCCTCGCAACCTGAGAGAAGGTGATGATAAAAGACAACTGAATAGACCAATTCTATTTCTCCTGAACCTGGATCCATCCTCGAAGAAGCCCCTTCGAGTTTGTATATAACCATACGATGAATCTATCCAATAGAAGTGGATGTCCGTAGTAATACGGGGTGTTCTGAGAAATACAAAGGGTAAAAGGAGCGGCAATGACTTATGCAACTTTAGACAATCCAAAAGCCAGTATTTTAAGAAGGTTCGGTCAACTCGATCACTGAGTCATAGTCTAGGGTCTGTCAAAGGTCGCTGCCATTGAGAGAGAGAGAAAAGAAACACTCTGCGTGCACTCTAACCAAGGTCAGAATGGTTATCAATTTATCTAATCAGGAAACCTCCCACTGTTATCTCAAATTCTCCTCCAAACCTAAAGAAGAATTAGTCGGGATCACCCGAAGAGTAAACCAACTCATCAGTGAGAATCGGGATCCAACTATCATCGCATGATAACTTGATGGAAGCCACTCAAGTTATCACACTCCAGAAGGTATGCGCATGCCTGGAAAGTTTTCTTTATGTTTGAAACTCCCGATGTGATTTTTGCCCCTTGCTCTTATGACCATGACTTTAGTCAACAAATCATATGTCACATGTCAAGTTCTATCCGTCATTGTCCAGGTTGATTTGAACCCACACATACATACCCTTGATTTTAGTCAACAAGGTAATACGACTGTTCCAAACCAACACATCTATCTACGCAACATACGAATACCCCGCAACTACCAAACACTATGCCTTGACTTAAGTCAACAAACATAGCTTGAATACTACTGACCACCCATAAGAAATGACGAAGGGCTACGGCTGGTTTTTGGCGAAAAACCTTCAACGTAATGAACTTGATCTCGATGAAGGAACCTGATAGCTTTTTATAAAAATATAGTGGCGAAAAACTTTTGCTAAAGAGGTCACTCCCGGTGAAGGGATCTCGGTTCTTTCCTCGTGGAATGAGGTGCAGGATATGTTGGAGATAGTGCCCTCAGAGTCAATTATTGGATCACAGGCACGTGATTGCAATGATTGATGGAGGACCTATCCCGGTAGGACAGTCATACTCGAGATGATAGTATGCTATCTGGTTTATCTTTATCATCGTGTACTGCTTTAGGTGACCTGACATGTCGCTATTACAGGTTGATAGAGCCCCTAGGATTCTTGCTTGACCACCAGCAGTATGTGGGCGATCATATAAGCGGGAGCTAGGGTCTATAAGCACATCCTTAAAAGGTCCCTAGTCGTGGGAGTTTCGAGACAGGGCATCGATACTCCAGAGTAGACTAGTGTATACAGTCGAGACCCCGACGAGGGGCGGTGGTCAGTCTCACAAGCCACTGGTGTCAGTTGGTTCACCTAAGATGTATACAGGTGCTCATTGGGTTATGAGTACACCGGACAGGACTCGCCGGGAACATGCTAGTGGGTCTTATACTTGATGTCAGATAGCAGTTCCTTGATGACATGTGTACAGGTTAGTTCATCGACCTGGGGATCGTCATTTGTCTCGTGTGAGTTCCCATAGTACTTTGATTACTACCCTACCACGCTCAAAGGAGACGTGCAAACAGGTTTTAGTTGGGTACAGTCCCGAGCCACATGGAGGCAGTGAGCGGATCTTCAGGGGTTCGTCTCTCCCGGTATTGGGGGTGAGGTCGCGCTGTGTCTAGGAGAGCCAGAACATGAAAAGTACTTGGCCAAGGCAAGAGATTTACTGGTAGGTATTCCAGTAGTATCTCAGGGTGTTCTGGGCTGATCTCTGACACGACTTGTACCGCTTTTTGGGGTATGACTTTTACCAACCCCCTAGGCCCGCCATGTGATGCTCATAGATGAACGGACCGGACTGTACGTATATTATCACTGACAGGCTCAATAGGGTGTCAGGATGAGTTCGCTCATCGACGTCCCTTTCGGTCAATAGCTGGTGTCCCGTCACGTATGGCTAATACCTCTGACGTGCTAGTGGTTAAATCCACAGCTATAGTATTGACGAGTCTTTAGAGTCCCCCACATTCAGTTGCTCAAGTTTTCGGGCGAAACGCTGTAGAGGCCGTATGGAGATATGGCAGGGTTCCATCAGATACGTGCGGTATTGAACGGATCAGGATCGGACAGTATGAACTAGAGGCCGTATGGATATATGGCAGGGTTCGATCAGATACGTGCGGTATTGCACGGATCAGGATCGGACGGATAATACTAGCCGGCTGTGGTTTAAGCCGGATCCTAGTATAGTACAGTGTAGATTTTGTCTCATTGCATTTGTATTCGGTCGGAATACAGATGCGTGTGTTTATACACTGTATCGGGGTTTTCCTGTAATTTATTACGGGACCAGTTTTCTGGAGTTGCCAGTTTGTTTTCCGTTTCGGCCATTTTCGTTTGTATCTTTCATTGGCCGAAAATAGGTGGAGGAGGGCTTATTTGCATTTGTGCAAATAAGCAATTTAGAAAGGGGTCTTTGCATATTGTTGGATCATGATGGTTTCATGATGGAGCCCCATCCTTTGACCTTCCATGGTTCATGATTGCTTGACTTTCTTTAGTCATCATGTTTTGACTTGTGGTTTGATGATGGTTGTGGTTGAGTGTGGATGTGTTTGTGATCATGTTCTTTCATGATATCATTTGATTCCCTCATGCATTATTGTGTGGCCTCTCTTATATTTTCATTCACACTCCATTCTCACTCTCCCCAAGTGATATGGCCGGCCACTAAAGAAAGAGGGGCTGTCCAATTTAGGGTATGTCTTTTGGTTCATCCCATATCATTTTTGCTTCACCAAAATTCCCAAGTTCAACTCCATAGTTCATCCCTCCACCAAATGGCAACATCCACTAACCCCAAATGTGACATAACACTACACTATTCTACAGCAAATCTTGGGCACGTCGACTCCCCAGCTTCGTGCCCGAGTTGCCTCGGTATAGAGGTGGGAGCCTGTAAAAGAAGCAGGCGACGTGGTGCCCTTCCGGCGAGGAGGTGGAGACAGGACATTCCGCGGGAGATCGGGACGACGGCGAGAAGACCGAAGGACACGGATCGCTCGGTATCTCTCTCTTCCCCATCTAGTAGTTAGCTAGGACTAGTTAATGGTACGATCCAGGTTTTAGTGCGCGGTGGTGCCGGTTCAAGAAAATTAAAGTTAACCATCGTTTCCGCATTCGGCCTCGGGATGGAGGCCGGGGCGCCGCCGTGCACTTACAGTAGTATCAGAGCCTCACCATTAACATAGTCTAGCTTTGTCTAATGTGTTTTACATTTCCGATCGAACAATTTTCCAAAACACGTATTTTTCTTTGCATCAGTTTTTTGTCGATTTTTTTCTGGCTCGAAAATTTTTTCAGGTAGTCTCAGAATACTGTGCAGGGAAGTATAAGCCTACTGTAGAAATTTGGTCGCGAGATCTCATTATTCGACAGCAGAAACGCGGCCAAACCCATGCTTGGGCCGCGGTTCCGCCACTGTTTTGACAGATCGTTGCACCAATTTTTTACAGAGGCCTTCTGGGTTGAAAATAGGGTTTTTGGAATATTAATTTTGGGCCCAAAATTTTTTGATGTGCTACATTAGTACTTGGGGCCCACTTGTTATAATTTTGATCGATCGGATATTATAAACACATTATTTCACAGTATTTACATTATATCTGCGGCCGTGAATGTCACTTGATCGGTAAATCCTGTCTAACTGCTATAGCCCGGTTAGACGGATTTGCGAACGTGACTTTCACGTTGATGTTCTGTGTATTGCTGTGATGTTGCAGATCGGTCGGTGGGGATAGCCTGGATGCAATGCTAGTACAGTTTTTGTTGTATTATGTACATTTGATATTGCGAGGCAAGCGTCCGACATGTGGACTGCCGTCACTGCCTGATTGTATTATTATTTTGGGGAACGGCCAGGTTGCGGTCGATGTACCCGTTGTATGTATATTTTACTTTCTATACTAGGATTACCCAAAGGTGGGGTGCATGGATAGCCGGGTTCTAGAGGGCAACGGGCCCGCATCTCATGGCATTGAGACGGAGGGGGCTTCACTCTAGGATTGGCGGGCTATTCGCCGCACTCGTAGGGGGTACAGGTTGACCCAGGAGGGGTGCCCAAGTTACCGGATTCCGTGAAGTGCTGGGTGGTCCATTCACGTTGCTGAAGGGGGCTGCCTCGCTTCAGGTTTTGGTGGGTAACTTGCCGTGCCCGTAGGGGTCTAGGATTTCATTGCACAGGCTATCCACACAACCAGGGGAACGTCGGGTTTCAGTAGTGGCTCTGTGAAACCCAGGGATCCCAGATATCTGTATTGTTCTGTGATGCTGTACATTTCTGTGATGTTGCTTTTTATCACGCCTTGAGCGAAATATTATATATTGGTATATATATTAGTAGATGTTGTATATGTTTTGCATCCGCGCTAGTCCAGTCCCCGCTCTGTCGTTAGTTAGCTAACCTAACGAGTAATGACGGGACCCAGTGGCGAATGTGGATGGCATATACGTACTTCAGTATATTTTCGTTCTTTGTGGTGTGATCAATTGATGGGACTGCGTTGATTCGGATCAATGCAAGTTAAAAACAAACCTAATCTGATGTTGTTGGAACACTTTTCAAAAAGCTGTTATTGCAAGGACGTTCACTTTTGTTTTGCATCGTGGTATTCAGTTGGAATATCCTGCTCCTCAGTCGACGAGGCAAGGGCCAAGATCCCTTCACCGGGAGTGACCCCTTGGACAAAAAGTTTGCGTCAGGGAAATAACTTCAATATAGCCAATTACTTTTGCTTTGCACCGTAGTATTCAGTTGGAATATCCTGCACCTCATTCTATGGGGAAAGAGCCGAGATCCCTTCACCGGGAGTGACCTTTTTAGCAACGGTTTTCGTCACTATATTTTTAAAAGCTATCCGTTCCTTCAACGATATCAAGTTCATTATGTTAAAGGTTTTCGCCAGAAACCATTCGTAGCCCTCCGTCATTTCATATGGGTGGTCAATAGTATTCAAGCTGTGTTTGTTGGCCAAAGTCAAGGCACAGTGTTTGGTAGCTGCTGGGTATTCATATGCAGCATAGATAGATGCGTTGGTTTGGAACAGTCGTACTGCCTTGTTGGCCAAAGTCAAGGGTAGGTACGGGTGGATTCAAATTAACCTGGAGAATGACGGGTAGAACTTGACATGTGACTTATGATTTGTTGGCCAAAGTCAAGGTCATAAAAGCATGGGGCAGAAATCACATTGGGAGTTTCTAAAGAAACTGAAACTTGCCAGATATCAGCATACCTTCTAGAGTGTGATAGCGTGAGCGGATTCCGTCACGTTATCATGCGATGATAGTTGGATCCCGATTCCCACTGATGAGTTAGTTTACTCCTCGGGTGACCCCGACTAATTCTTCTTTCAGGTTTGGAGGAGAATTTGACGGTACAGTGGGAGGTTTCCAGATTAGATAAATTGGTAACCATTCTGATCTAGGATAGAGTGCACGCTGAGTGTTTCTTTTCTCTCTCTCTTTGGCAGCGACCATCGACCCGACCCTAAGACTATGACTCAGTGACTAAGTTGACCGAACCTTCTTAACACTGGCTTTTGGATTGTCAGAGTTGCAAACCTCATTGCCACTCCTACTTTTACCCTTTTCTCCAGGATACCCCGTATTACTACGAACGTCCACTTCCATTGGACAAAACCATCGTATGGTAAGATACGAACTCGAAGGAATTTATTCGAGGATGGTTTCCGGTTCTGGAGAAAACGGATAGGACTATTCAGTTGTCTTTTCCTTTTACCTTCTCTCAGGTTGCGAGTACTCCTTGGTTTAGGAGATAGTACACCTATTACGCAAATTGGATAGTCTTCTTCCAAACCTTAGGCTGGTGCCGACCAGTGGGGAATGAAGAAAACCAATTAGCATAACGATGGTGTACAGAAGGTATTAAGTAAAGACATAACAAGGGATTAGTAAGAGGGCAAAGTAAATTGCGACTGCTATTCACGACCAAACCAAGTATTTCTTCGCCAATCCTAAATCACCTTTGTATTTCTCCAGGACACTCCGTATCACTACGAAGATCCACGGTTTATTGGATACTCCATCGTATGGTTATATACGAACTCGAAAGGAACTTGTTCCAGTTCGGGGATGGATTCTGGTCCAGGAGAAATAGGAATAAGGTTTATTCAGTTGTCTTTTATCTTCACCTTCTCTCATTGCGAGTGTTCCTAGGATTAGGACAGTACACCCATTATGCTTATTGGATAGTCTTCTTCCAAACCATAGGCTGGTGCCGAACGGTAGGGAAGGAAGAAAACCATTTGGCCTAAAGGGGTGTACAGAAGGTAATGACTAAAGACATAGAAAGGGATTTGGAGAGGTGGCAAAGAATTATACGGTTACAGTCATGAATCTGGAAGAGGCGTTACTAGGAATACCGGGATACCCCATCGAAACGTTTCAATGTTTCAGTTTCACTGTGTACTGTTAAAGGAAAACTGATTTCCCAATTGGACAATTGCTCCAGGGTATATATTTACCAGGTATGATTCTCACATCTGTATGGTTTTACAGATGATGAGTGGGAGTAAGTTATTGGGAATTAGGTGATCATCCTTATTATATCAGAATTCGTTGTAATTGGTGATATTTGAGGAAATCACCTGGGCTGCTTGCCGGTCGGCAAATGTTTGGTTTTGAATATCCGGTGTTATGCACCAATTTCAAATCGATGTATCTGTACGTCTATTTTCATAGAGTGAGTTATACCTTTTTTTGAAATTATGTCTGTGACATTTACCTATATCAGTGGATGGTTAGGTAAGGAGCATTAAACAGCGGTGTAATTCTTCTTAACCATAAATACAATTTTCAACCTATAACACACAGTGAATGAGTTATCAGACTCAAGGGACTTATACAGAGTATTGTATGTTGTCCAGGGTCCATCAGGACAGAGGGGTTGGTCCTCGTACTATATTCGGTTTACTTATGACTTCTCTAGTTTTTAGACAGGTGTTTCGTGGAAACACAGGGTCCGAATTTTGAGAAGTTATAGGTATTTGAATAAAGTAGAGAACCAGGTATTGCAAGTATCGGGATTCTTCAAGTTGATCGAAGATGTAGATACTTGAGTATGGTATTCAGTGGATAGTAACGGTTGCTTATCTTTTAGGTTACTCATAATTGGAAGCATTCCTAAGTTGAGTAACGCTGATCGGCTTTCTTCCATTTAGTTGACATGCACTGGAGACAGCTGCATGATTTGAATCTGGTTCAATTAAATCAGTGCCTCTGTTTCTGTATTGGATATAGAACAGTTCGTATCTTAACGATGTTAAGGTACGGGGAGTTGTCCGGTTTATGCTTAAAACCAGACTCTGGATAACTCAAGGCACGTTTCTGTAATGGCTATTTGTGGGTTGACCCAGGCTATGACGAGGGTTGACTTTCTACCATCTGGAAGATCAATAGTGATATTGTTCTTGACTCGCCACAGTTTTATTAAAAATAGATTTTTTCAGAAAAACAGTAGTAGGAGTATGGTAGAACTGGAAATGATTCCAGAACCACAAACGATTACTGAAGATTTCATAGGAACCTAAAAATTCAATCTGGCTTGACATTCCATTGGCTACTCCGCAGATAAGGTGGGTAACCTCAGGCACCCGAGAGGTACTCCAGTAGTCTCAAGCACGGTGACAGGGAGGTTCTTGTTTACCCACACTTGCCATTGCTGTTGTTCCAGACTGTGAGACCCGGCAGGAGGATGAGTATAGCGTCGTTCTAAACTTACTTTAGAAGTATACATTTATATGACTCTGCCAGAGGGTTGTCGTAGTCAGTGGGAGCAGCGGAAGCATTGGTGGACAGGTGGCTTATGTCTATTTATAGACTAAAGCAGATGTAGCGGAGAAAGATCATCTATTTCTGACTTGACATTCATAGGCTTGACTTCGTCAGAATAGGGGATAGATCTATTGATAAGGTAGTAGGGTGTGATGTCATGGTATTTGGATGACATACACAGAGTAGGAAGTGATATTCCTATACTACGATCGGTTATACTTTGGTCGCCACACAGTGGTTTCTCCACATGGGACTTGGACATTATATCAAACATACTGGTTACTAGATCTATGGTTTTAGATCTAGATTTGGATGGTTTCCCAATAAGGGTACTTAGACAGCATTCTGAGAGTATTTAGAATGGACGACTCCTGGCACGGTAGTGTACCTGCAGGTAATGGAGTCACCCTCTCTAAAGGTGTCTTACAGACTAAATGGGAGAGGATGTGCATGATTGGCTGATCACTTGCTCAGGCAATTGAGTCAATCATGAGATGTCAAGTACCACACCAGATGTTGTTCTTGCACTAGATGCAATAAGTTGACATTGATCCAATTCTGGAGAAACAGTCGGAAGCAGTTTTAGAACATAAGTGGATGTTCTAGGGATATGATAACGATAGCCTCATTCGGGAGACAGTTATCATTCCAGGATTCCAAGGTGACCTGGACGACAGGGAGGTTGTCAGAGTTATAGTTTTTCCTTCTGACGAGGGGCAGTATTTTGGACATGTGGTCCAAGGCAATACTGAGGGAGGCATGGCGCAGGATACTGATTAAGTTCAGTTGACGATACAGTCTAAGAAGTTTGGAGTTGGAGTTCATTTATGAGCTAGGTCCCATCAGATATCCAGACATATATAAGTGCACGGCGGCGCGCCGGCTGTCGATCCGACGGCCAAACGCGGAAACGGTGATAAACTTTAATTTTGCGGACTTAGCAAACCGGCACCACCGCGCACTAAACATCCGGATCGTAACCATTAACATTTCTAAGCAACTAACAAGAAGGGGAAGAGATATACCGACTGATCCGAGTCCTCCGGTCTTCATCTCCACTCCGATCTCCTCGTGGGATCTCCGGTCGTCGCCTCCTCGACGGAAGGGCACCACGTCGCCTGCATCTTTTACGGGCTCCCGCCTCTATACCGAGGCAACTCGGGCATGAAGCCGGCAACTCGACATGCTCAAGATGTGCTGTAGGAAGTGTAGTGCTTTGTCTCTTTGGGGTTTGTTGCCTTTAGATGGAGGAATGAAGATTGATCTTTGGAGGGAAATCAAGCTATCAATCTTTGCATGAAAAATGATATGAACAAATATATCTTCTCACCAAATGAACCACTCACCCTCACCCTCAAAATGATGGCTGGCCATATATATGCTAGGAAATGGTGGAGGGCAAAGTGAATCATGAAGGGAGGTAAGTGTAGGAGAAATCAAGAGGTGACCACAAACAAACATAAAGACATCAACCATGCTTAATCCTTCTATTCACATCAAATCCCATTAATGCAAAAGCATGGATGATAAAGCAAAGATGCTTATCATAATGAATACAAGTGCAAGAAGACCCCTCCACAAATGTTATTTGCACAATTGCAAATAACCCCCTCCATCGGAAAAGTCCGGCCGGGAAAGAACAAAGGAAAACCGGCCGGAACGGAATGCAAACTGGCAACTCCAGAAAACTGGTCCCGTAATAAATTACAGGAAAACCCCGATACTGTGCATACACACCCGCATCTGTATTCCGTCCGGATACAAATGCAATGAGACAAAATCTACACTGTACTATACTAGGATCCGGCTTAAACCAAAGCCGGCTAGTAATATCCGTCCGATCCTGATCCGTGCAATACCGCACGTATCTGATCGAACGCTGCCATATAACCATATGGCCACTAGTACAAAACTGTCCGATCCTGATCCGTGCAATACCGCACGTATCTGATCGGACCCTGCCATATCTCCATACGGCCTCTACAGCGTTTCGCCCGAAAGCTTGAGTAACTGAAGGTGTGGTGGACTCTAAAGACTCGTCAATACTATGGCTGTGGATTTAACCACTAGCACGCCAGAGGTATAAGCCAATACGTGACGGGCCACCAGCTATTGACTAAAAGGGACGTCGATGAGCGAACTCATCCTGACACCCTACTGAGCCTGTCAGTGACAATATCCGTACAGTCCGGTCCGTTCGTCTATGAGCATCGCATGTCGGGCTTAGGGGGTTGGTAAAAGTCAGACCCCCAAAAGCGGTACAAGTCGTGTCGGAGTGTAGCCCAGAACACCCTGAGATACTACTGGAATACCTACCAGTAAATCTCCTGCCTTGGCCAAGGTCTTCGTGTAATGGCTCTCCTAGACACAGCGCGACCTCACCCCCAATACCGGGAGAGACGAACCCCTGAAGATCCGCTCACTGCCTCCATGTGGCTCGGGACTGTACCCAACTAAAACCTGTTTGCACGACTCCTTTGAGCCGTGGTAGGGTAGTAATCAAAGCACAGTGGGAACTCACACGAGACAAATGACGATCCCCAGGTCGATGAACTAACCTGTACACATGTCACCTGGGAACTGCTATCTGACGTCAGGTATAAGACCAACTAGCATGTTCCCGGCGAGTCCTGTCCGGTGTACTCATAACCCAATGAGCACCTGTATACATCTTAGGTGAACCAACTGACACCATTGGCTTGTGAGACCGGCCCACCGCCCCTCGTCGGGGTCTCGACTGTATACACTAGTCTACTCTGGAGTATCGATGCCCTGTCTCGAAACTCCTGCGACTAGGGACCTTTTAAGGATGTGCTAATAGACTCCAGCTCTCACTTATATGATCGCCCTCATACTGCCGGCAGTCAAGCAAGAATCCTAGGGGCTTTATCAACGTGCAATAGAGACATGTCAGGTCACCTAAAGCAGTACACGATGATAAAGGTAAACCAGATAGCGTACTATCATCTCGAGTAAGACTGTCTTCCCGGGATAGGTCCTCCCTCAATCATTGCAATCACGTGCTTGTGACCCAATAATTGACTCTGAGGGCACTATCTCCAACAATCTCCCACTTGCACTCAAGGCTAATTATTGCGATGTCGCATACTCACAGCCCGTGTGATACCGAACACCCAACTCCTCTACTTGTCAATCTCACAAAACTCGTTTGTGAAACTATTGCGTTCGAGGAATAGCCTCAGTGAGTGGATCCGCCTTGATGTTTCTTTCTATGTCTCTCTATATCTCAAGTTCGCGGAGAAAACCATCTCCCGAAATGAGCAATACCTGTCTTAGAATGTCTGGATGTCTGATGGGACCGAGCTCATAAATGAACTCCAAATCCAAACTTCTTAGACTGTATCGTCAACTGAACTTAATCAGTATCCTGCGCCATGCCTCCCTCAGTATTGCCTTAGACCACCTGTCCAAAATACTGCCCCTCGTCAGAAGGAAAACTATAACTCTGACGATCACCTTGTCGTCCAGGTCACCTTGGAAGCCTGGAATGATAACTGTTTCCCGAATGGGGCTTTCGTTATCATATCCCTAGAACAGCCACTTATGTTCTAAAACTGCTTCCGACTGTTTCTCTAGGATTGGATCAATGTCAACTTATTGCATCTCGTGCAAGAACAACATCTGGTGTGGTACTTGACATCTCATGATTGACTCAATTGCCTAAGCAAGTGATCTGCCAATCATGTACATCCCTCTCTACTTTAGTCTATAAGACACCTTTAGAGAGGGTGACTCCATTACCTGCAGGTACACTACCGTGCCAGGAGTCGTCCATTCTAAATACTCATAGAATGATGTCCAAGTATCCAGATTGGGAAACCACCCAAATCTAGATCTAAAATCATAGATCTAGTAACCAGTATGTCTGATATAATGTCCAAGTCCTATGTGGAGAAAACACTGTGTGACGACCAAAGTATAACCGATCGTAGTATAGGAATATCACTTCCTACTACCTTCTCAACAGATTCATCCCCTATTCTGATGACGTCAAACCTATGACTGTCACATCAGAAATAGATGATCTATCTCCGCTACATCTGCTTTAGTCTATAAATAGACATAAGCCTGATGTCCACCAATGCTTCCGCTGCTCCCACTGATTACGACAACCCTCTGGCAGAGTCATATAGACGTGCACTTCTAAAGCTAGTTTAGAACGACGCTATACTCATCCTCCTGCCGGGTCTCGCAGACTGGAACAACAACAATGGAAAGTGTGGGTAAACAAGAACTTCCCTGTCACCGTCCTTGAGGCTACCGGAGTACCTCTCGGGTGCCTGAAGTTACCCACCATACCTGCGGAGTGGCCAATGGAATGTCAAACCAGATTGAATCTTTAGGTTCCTTATCAAATCTTCAGTAATCGTTTGCGGTTCTGGAATCACTTCCAGTTCTACCATACTCCCACTACTGTTTTTGAAAAAATCCATTTTTAATAAAACTGTGGCGAGTCTAGAACAATATTTCTATTGATCTGCCAGATGGTAGAAAATCAACCCTCGTCATAGCCTGGGTCAACACACAAACGGCCATTACAGAAACGTGCCTTGAGTTATCCAGAGTCTGGTTTTAATCATAAGCCGGACAACTCCCCGTACCTTAACAAGGTTAAGATATGAACTGTACTATATCCAATATAGAACCAGAGGCACTGATTTAATTTAACCAGATTCAAATCATGCAGCTGTCTCCAGTGCATGTCAACTAAATGGAAGGAGGCCGATCAGCGTTACTCAACTTAGGAATGCTTCCAATTATGAGTAACCTGAATGAGAAGCAATTTCTCTTTATCATTACTATCAACTGAATACCATACACAAGTATCTACATCTTCGATCACTTTGAAGAATCCTGATACTTGCTACACCTGGTTCTCTACTCTATTCAAATACCTATAACTCCTCAAAACTTAGACCCTGTGTTTCTACGAAACACATGTCTAAGAACTAGAGAAGTTAAAAGTAAACAGAATATAGTAAGAGGACCAACCCCTCTGTCCTAATGGACACTGGACAACATACAATACTCTGTATAAGTCTGCTGAGTCTAACAACTCTTTCACTGTGTATCGTAGGTTGAAAACTGTACTTATGGTTAAGAAGAATTACACCGCTGTTTAATGCTCCTTACCTAACCATCCACTGATATAGGTAAATGTCATCGACATAATATCAAAAGGTATATCTCACTCTATGAAAATAGACGTACAGATATATCAATTTGAAATTGGTGCACAACAGCGGATATTCAAAACCAAATATTTGCCGACCGGCAAACAGCCCAGATGATCTCCTCAAATATCACCGATTACAACGAATCCCGATATAATGAGGATGATCACCCAATTCCCAATAACTTACTCCCACTCACCATCTGTAAAACCATACAGATGTGAGAATCAAACCTGGTAAATACATATCCTGGAGCAAGTGTCTAATCAGGAAATCAGTTTTCTTTTAACAGTACACAGTGAAACTGAAACATTGAAATGTTTCGGTGGGGTATCCAGGTATTCCTAGTAATGCCTCTACCATTATCCAGATTCACAACTATAACCGTATAATTCTTTGCCACCTCTCCAAATCCCTTTATATGTCTTTAGTCATTACCTTCTGTACACCCCTTTAGGCCAATTGGTTTTCTTCCTTCCCTACCGTTCGGCACCAGCCTATGGTTTGGAAGAAGACTATCCAAAAAGCATAAAGGGTGTACTGTCCTAATCCTAGGAGCACTCGCAACGCGAGAGAAGGTGAAGATAAAAGACACCTGAATGTACTTTATTCCTATTTCTCCTGAACCAGGATCCATCCCCGAACTGGAACAAGTTCCTTTCGAGTTCGTATATAACCATACGATGGATTATCCAATAAAATGGGATCTTCGTAGTGATACGGAGTGTCCTGGAGAAATACAAAGGTGATTTAGGATTGGCGAAGAAATACTTGGTTTGGTCGTGAATAGCAGTCGCAATTTACTTTGCCCTCTTACTAATCCCTTGCTTTGTCTGAACTTAATACCTTCTGTACACCGTTTAGGCTAACTGGTTTTCTTCATTCCCTACCGGTCGGCACCAGCCTATGGCTTGGAAGAAGACTATCCAATTTGCATAATAGGTGTACTACTCCTAAACTAAGGAGTACTCGCAACCTGAGAGAGGGTGAAAAGAAAAGACAACTGAATAATCCTATCCGTTTTCTCCAGAACCGGAAACCATCCTCGAATTCCTTCGAGTTCGTATCTAACCATACGATGGTTTTGTCCAATGGAAGTGGACGTTCGTAGTAATACGGGGTGTCCTGGAGAAAAGGGTAAAAGTAGGAGTGGCAATGAGGTTCGCAACTCTGACAATCCAAAAGCCAGTGTTAAGAAGGTTCGGTCAACTTGGTCACTGAGTCATAGTCTAGGGTCGGGTCAATGGTCGCTGCCAGAGAGAGAGAAAAGAAACACTCAGCGTGCACTCTATCCTAGATCAGAATGGTTACCAATTTATCTAATCTGGAAACCTCCCACTGTACCTCAAATTCTCCTCCAAACCTGAAAGAAGAATTAGTCGGGGTCACCCGAGGAGTAAACCAACTCATCAGTGGAAATCGGGATCCAACTCTCATCGCATGATAACGTGACGGAATCCGCTCACGGTACCACACTCAAGAAGGTATGCGCATACCTGGCAAGTTTCAGTTCTTTTGAAACTCCCGATGTAATTTCTGCCCCATGCTCTTATGACCTTGACGAAGGCCAACAAATCATAAGTCACATGTCAAGTTCTACCCGTCATTCTCCAGGTTAATTTGAACCCACCCGTACAAGCCCTTGACGAAGGTCAAAAAGGCTATACGACTGTCCCAAACCAACACATCTATCTATGCAGCAGAAAGGCAACAAGCAGCTACCATGCACTATGCCTTGACGAAGGTCAACAAACATAGCATGAATACTACGTGCTACCCGTCTGAAACGACGGAGGGCTACGAATGGTTTCTGGCGAAAACCTTTAACGTAATGAACTTGATATCGTTGAAGGAACGGATAGCTTTTAGAAAATATAGTGACGAAAACTTTTGCTAAAGAGGTCACTCCCGGTGAAGGGATCTCGGCTCTTTCCCCGTAGAATGGGGTGCAGGATATTCCAACTGAATACCACGGTGCAAAGCAAAAGTAATCGGCTATAGTGAAGTTAATGCCCTGACGCAAACTTCTGTCCAAGGGGTCACTCCCGGTGAAGGGATCTCGGTCCTTGCCTCGTCGACTGAGGAGCAGGATATTCCAAATGAATACCACGATGCAAAACAAAAGTGAACGTCCTTGCAATAACAGCTTTTTGAAAAGTGTTCCAACAACATCAGAATAGGTTTGTTTAACTTGCATTGATCCGAATCAACGCAGTCCCATCAGTTGATCACACCACAAAGAACGAAAATATACTGACGTACGTATATGCCATCCGCATTCGCCACTGGGTCCCGTCATCACCAGTTAGGTTAGCTAACTAACGGCAGAGCGGGGACTGGACTAGCGCGGATGTAAAACATATACAACATCTACTAATATATATACCAATATATAGTATTTCGCTCAAGGCGTGAATAAAATGCAACATCACAGAAATGTATAGCATCACAGAACAATACAGATATCTGGGATCCCCGGGTTTCACAGAGCCACTACTGAAACCCGACGTTCCCCTGGTCGTGTGGATAGCCTGTGCAATGAAATCCTAGACCCCTACGGGCGCGGCAAGTCACCCGCCAAAACCTGAAGCGAGGCAGCCCCCTTCAGCTCCGTGATTGGACCACCCAGCACTCCACGGAATCCGGCAACTTGGGCACCCCTCCTGGGTCAACCTGTACCCCCTACGAGTGCGGCTAATAGCCCGCCAATCCCAGAGTGAAGCCCCCTCCGTCCCAATCCCATGAGATGCGGGCTTGTTGCCCTCCAGAACCCGGCTATCCGTGCACCCCTCCGCGGGGTAATCCTAGTACAGAAAGTAAAATATACATACAACGGGTACATCGACCGCAAGCAGGTTGTGCCCCAAAAGAATAATACAATCAGGCAGTGACGGCAGTCCACATGTCGGACGCTCGCCCCGCAATATCAAATGTACATAATACAACAGCACTGTACTAGCATTGCATCCAGGCTATCCCCACGACCGATCCGCAACATCACAGCATAAACATAGAACATCAACGTGAAGGTCACGTTCGCAAATCCGTCTAACCGGGCTATAGCAGTCAGACCGGATTTACCGATCGAGTGACATTCACGGTCGCAGATATAATGTAAATACTGTGAAAAATGTGTTTAAAATATCCGATCAATCAAAAATTAACAAGTGGGCCCCCCAAGCAAAACTGTAGCACTCACAGAAATCCTGGGCCCAATTTTAATATTCCAAAACCCATATTATAAGCCCAGAAGGCCTCTGTAAAAAATTGGTGAAGTGATCTCCACAGTGTGCGGCGGAAGGGCGGCGGGAATGGGGTTTTCGCGGCGGTTTCGCGCTCCCACTGTGGAGTTACTTCATCGAATTTTTACAGAGCTCTTAGATTTTCCAGTACATCAATATTTTACAACCTGAAAAAATTTTCGAGACCAAAAATTTTCAACAGAAACTGATGCTAACTAAAAATGCAGTTTTGGAACATTCGATCGACCGAAACAGAAAAACACATTACACCAAGCTAGACTATGTTAATGGCGAGGCTCTGATACCACTATAAGTGCACGGCGGCGCGCTGGCCGTCGATCCGACGGCCAAACGCGGAAACGGTGATAAACTTTAATTTTGCGGACTTAGCAAACCGGCACCACCGCGCACTAAACATCCGGATCGTAACCATTAACATGTCTAAGCAACTAACAAGAAGGGGAAGAGATATACCGACTGATCCGAGTCCTCCGGTCTTCATCTCCACTCCGATCTCCTCGTGGGATCTCCGGTCGTCGCCTCCTCGACGGAAGGGCACCACGTCGCCTGCATCTTTTACGGGCTCCCGCCTCTATACCGAGGCAACTCGGGCATGAAGCCGGCAACTCGACATGCTCAAGATGTGCTGTAGGAAGTGTAGTGCTTTGTCTCTTTGGGGTTTGTTGCCTTTAGATGGAGGAATGAAGATTGATCTTTGGAGGGAAATCAAGCTATCAATCTTTGCATGAAAAATGATATGAACAAATATATCTTCTCACCAAATGAACCACTCACCCTCACCCTCAAAATGATGGCCGGCCATATATATGCTAGGAAATGGTGGAGGGCAAAGTGAATCATGAAGGGAGGTAAGTGTAGGAGAAATCAAGAGGTGACCACAAACAAACATAAAGACATCAACCATGTTTAATCCTTCTATTCACATCAAATCCCATTAATGCAAAAGCATGGATGATAAAGCAAAGATGCTTATCATAATGAATACAAGTGCAAGAAGACCCCTCCACAAATGTTATTTGCACAATTGCAAATAACCCCCTCCATCGGAAAAGTCCGGCCGGGAAAGAACAAAGGAAAACCGGCCGGAACGGAATGCAAACTGGCAACTCCAGAAAACTGGTCCCGTAATAAATTACAGGAAAACCCCGATACTGTGCATACACACCCGCATCTGTATTCCGTCCGGATACAAATGCAATGAGACAAAATCTACACTGTACTATACTAGGATCCGGCTTAAACCAAAGCCGGCTAGTAATATCCGTCCGATCCTGATCCGTGCAATACCGCACGTATCTGATCGAACGCTGCCATATAACCATATGGCCACTAGTACAAAACTGTCCGATCCTGATCCGTGCAATACCGCACGTATCTGATCGGACCCTGCCATATCTCCATACGGCCTCTACAGCGTTTCGCCCGAAAGCTTGAGTAACTGAAGGTGTGGTGGACTCTAAAGACTCGTCAATACTATGGCTGTGGATTTAACCACTAGCACGCCAGAGGTATAAGCCAATACGTGACGGGCCACCAGCTATTGACTAAAAGGGACGTCGATGAGCGAACTCATCCTGACACCCTACTGAGCCTGTTAGTGACAATATCCGTACAGTCCGGTCCGTTCGTCTATGAGCATCGCATGTCGGGCTTAGGGGGTTGGTAAAAGTCAGACCCCCAAAAGCGGTACAAGTCGTGTCGGAGTGTAGCCCAGAACACCCTGAGATACTACTGGAATACCTACCAGTAAATCTCCTGCCTTGGCCAAGGTCTTCGTGTAATGGCTCTCCTAGACACAGCGCGACCTCACCCCCAATACCGGGAGAGACGAACCCCTGAAGATCCGCTCACTGACTCCATGTGGCTCGGGACTGTACCCAACTAAAACCTGTTTGCACGACTCCTTTGAGCCGTGGTAGGGTAGTAATCAAAGCACAGTGGGAACTCACACGAGACAAATGACGATCCCCAGGTCGATGAACTAACCTGTACACATGTCACCTGGTAACTGCTATCTGACGTCAGGTATAAGACCAACTAGCATGTTCCCGGCGAGTCCTGTCCGGTGTACTCATAACCCAATGAGCACCTGTATACATCTTATGTGAACCAACTGACACCAGTGGCTTGTGAGGCCAGCCCACCGCCCCTTGTCGGGGTCTCGACTGTATACACTAGTCTACTCTGGAGTATCGATGCCCTGTCTCGAAACTCCTACGACTAGGGACCTTTTAAGGATGTGCTAATAGACTCCAGCTCTCACTTATATGATCGCCCTCATACTGCCGGCAGTCAAGCAAGAATTCTAGGGGCTTTATCAACGTGCAATAGCGACATGTCAGGTCACCTAAAGCAGTACACGATGATAAAGGTAAACCAGATAGCATACTATCATCTCGAGTAAGACTGTCTTCCCGGGATAGGTCCTCCCTCAATCATTGCAATCACGTGCCTGTGACCCAATAATTGACTCTGAGGGCACTATCTCCAACAACATATTCTAAGACAGGCGTTGCTCATTTCGGGAGATGGGTTTCTCCGCGAACTTGAGATATAGAGAGACATAGAAAGAAACATCAAAGAGGATCCACTCACTGAGGCTATTCCTCGAACGCAATAGTTTCGCAAACGGGTTTTGTGAAACTGACTAGTAGAGGAGTTGGGTGTTCGGTATCACACGGGATGTGAGTATGAGACATCGCAATAATTAGCCTTGAGTGCAAGTGGGACATTGTTGGAGATAGTGCCCTCAGAGTCAATTATTGGATTACAGGCATGTGATTGCAATGATTAATGGAGGACCTATCCCGGTAGGACAGTCTTACTCGAGATGATAGTATGCTAGCTGGTTTATCTTTTATCATCGTGTACTGCTTTAGGTGACCTGACATGTCGCTATTACACGTTGATAGAGCCCCTAGGATTCTTGCTTGACCACCAGCAGTATGATGGCGATCATATAAGTGGGAGCTAGGGTTTATTAGCACATCCTTAAAAGGTCCCTAGTCGTGGGAGTTTCGAGACAGGGCATCGATACTCCAGAGTAGACTAGTGTATACAGTCGAGACCCCGACGAGGGGTGGTGGCCGGTCTCACAAGACACTGGTGTCAGTTGGTTCACCTAAGATGTATACAGGTGCTCATTGGGTTATGAGTACACCGGACAGGACTCGCCGGGAACATGCTAGTTGGTCTTATACCTGACGTCAGATAGTAGTTCCCTGGTGACATGTGTACAGGTTGGTTCATCGACCTGGGAATCGTCATTTGTCTCGTGTGAGTTCCCACTGTACTTTGATTACTACCCTACCACGCTCAAAAGAGATGTGCAAACAGGTTTTAGTTGGGTACATTCCCGAGCCACATAGAGGTAGTGAGCGGATCTTCAGGGGTTCGTCTCTCCCGGTATTGGGGGTGAGGTCGCACTGTGTCTAGGAGAGCCAGAACATGAAAAGTCCTTGGCCAAGGCAGGAGATTTACTGGTAGGTATTCCAGTAGTATCTCGGGGTGTTCTGGGCTGATCCCTGACATGACTTGTACCGCTTTTGTGGGTCTGACTTTTACCAACCCCCTAGGCCCGCCATGCGATGCTCATAGACGAACGGACCGGACTGTACGGATATTGTCACTGAGAGGCTCAATAGGGTGTTAGGATGAGTTCGCTCATCGACGTCCCTTTCGGTCAATAGCTGGTGGCCCGTCACGTATGGCAAATACCTCTGACGTGCTAGTGGTTAAATCCACAGCCATAGTATTGACGAGTCTTTAGAGTCCCCTACATTCAGTTGCTCAAGTTTTCGGGCAAAACGCTGTAGAGGCCGTATGGAGATATGGCAGGGTTCGATCAGCTACGTGCGGTATTGCACGGATCAGGATCGGACGGTATGTACTAGAGGCCGTATGGATATATGGCTGGGTTCGATAAGATACGTGCGGTATTGCACGGATCAGGATCGGACGGATAATACTATCCGGCTTTGGTTTAAGCCGGATCCTAGTATAGTACAGTGTAGATTTTGTCTCATTGCATTTGTATTCGGTCGGAATACAGATGCGTGTGTTTATACACTGTATCGGGGTTTTCCTGTAATTTATTATGGGACCAGTTTTCTGGAGTTGCCAGTTTGTTTTCCGTTTCGGCCATTTTCGTTTGTATCTTTCATTGGCCGAAAATAGGTGGAGGAGGGCTTATTTGCATTTGTGCAAATAAGCAATTTAGAAAGGGGTCTTTGCATATTGTTGGATCATGATGGTTTCATGATGGAGCCCCATCCCTTGACCATCCATGGTTCATGATTGCTTGACTTTCTTTAATCATCATGTTTTGACTTGTGGTTTGATGATGGTTGTGGTTGAGTGTGGATGTGTTTGTGATAATGTTCTTTCATGATATCATTTGATTCCCTCATGCATTATTGTGTGGCCTCTCTCATATTTTCATTCACACTCCATTCTCACTCTCCCCAAGTGATATGGCCGGCCACTAAAGAAAGAGGGGCTGTCCAATTTTGGGTGTGTCTTTTGGTTCATCCCATATCATTTTTGCTTCACCAAAATTCCCAAGTTCAACTCCATAGTTCATCCCTCCACCAAATGGAAACATCCACTAACCCCAAATGTGATATAACACTACACCATTCTACAGAAAATCTTGGGCACGTCGACTCGCCAAGTTTGTGCCCGAGTTGCCTCGGTATAGAGGTGGGAGCCCGTAAAAGAAGCAGGCGACGTGGTGCTCTTCCGGCGTGGAGGTGGAGACAGTACATTCCGCGGGAGATCGGGACGACGGCGAGAAGACCGGAGGACACGGATCGCTCGGTATATCTCTCTTCCCCATCTAGTAGTTAGCTAGGACTAGTTAATGGTACGATCCGGGTTTTAGTGCGCGGTGGTGCCGGTTCAAGAAAATTAAAGTTAACCATCGCTTCCGCATTCGGCCTCGGGATGGAGGCCGGGGCGCCGCCGTGCACTTACAGGATATTCCAACTGAATACCGCGATGCAAAGCAACTTGTAATCGACTATATTAAAGTTACTACCCTGACGTAAACTTCTGCCCAAAGGGTTTTTCCCGGTGAAGGGATATCAGCCCTTGCCTCGTCGAATGAGGTGCAGGATATTCCAACTGAATATCACTATGCAAAACAAAAGGAAACATCTTTGTAATAACATCTTTTAAAAATTTTTCCAACAACATCAAATATAGGTTTGTTTTATCTTTGCATTGATAAGAATCAACGCAGTCCAATCAATCAATCACACCAGAAAAGAACGAAAATATGATGTACGTATATGTCATTCGTATTCGCTGCTGGGTCCCGTCATCACCCGTTAGGTTACTTAACTAACGACAGAGCGGGGGCTGGACTAGCGCGGGTGTAAAATATATACAACATCTAATAGTATATATACCAATATACAATAATCGCTCCAGGCGTGATAATATGCAACATTACAGAAAAGTAATAAGCATCACAGAACAATACAGATAATCTGGGATCCCCGGGTTTCATAGAGCCGCTGCTGAAACCTGACGTTCCCCTGGTTGTGTGGATAGCCTTTGCAATGAAACCTAGACCCCTACGGGTGCGGCAAGTTACCCGCCAAAACCTGAAGCGAGGTAGTCCCCCACAGCATAATGAATGGAACACCCGGCACTTCACGGAATCCGGTAAATTGAGCACCCTCCTTGGGTCAACCTGTACCCCTACGAGTGCGGCGAACAGTCTGCCAATTCTAGAGTGAGGTCCCATTGCCTCTCAAAGCCATGAGATACGGACCCGTTGCCCTCGAGAACCCGGCTATCCGTGCACTCCTTCGCGGGATAAACCTAGTACAGAAATGAAAAATATACAACGGGTACATCGACCTCAACCTGGTCGTGCCCCAAAAGAATATTATACAAACAGGCAGTAACGGCAGTCCACATGTTGGACGCTCGCCCCGCAATAAAAAATGTACAAATAAATCCAAACCGCACTATCATTTCACCCTGCTATCCACCACGACATATCCGCAACAATACAGCACAACACAGAACATCAACGCGAATGTCACGTTCGCAAACCCGTCTAAAAGAACTATCGCAATCAGACGCGGTTTACCGATCAAATGACATTCCCGGTCGAAGATATAATGTAAATACTGTATACTAACAAGTTTAAAATTTCGATCGACTAAATTTCCCGAAGTGGGCCCCACGAACTTCTGCTGTACAGTAACCAAATATGGGCCCAAAAGAAACATTCCAGAAACCACAATTCACTGTGTAGAAGCTGCTGTAGAAAACTGGAGTACCAATCTCACAAAATGGCGGCGGATCCGCGGCCAAACCCTTGTTCGGGCCGCGGATCCGCGGCGGTACTATTGAGTTGGGCCACCAAATTTCACCAGTATTCTTATAAAAGCCTGCTTGTTTTTATGTAATGCTCAAAATAATTTTTAGACCATTTTAAAAATCGACAGAAACTTTAATGCAGAAAATTGTAGTTTCGGAAATTCGGTTCGATCGATGTTTTAAACGCGTTGGCACAAGTTAGTATAGCTTAATGGTGAGGCTCTGATACCACTGTAAGTCCACGGTAGCGCCCCAGCCGTCTGACAGACGCCAAATGCGAAATAAAAACTTTTTACAACTGGCGCTATCGTGTACCGTAACCCGGATCTGCCATTAAAGCTAAACTAACAAACTACAAAGTGGGTAAAAACGTTATACCGAATGATCCGAGTCCTTCGGTCTTCAACCATCATCCTACGCTTTGTTGCGGCTGCTCCGATCTCCTCGATCTCCAGTCTTGTCGTCCAGGTGGCACCACGTCAACGGATCTTTAAACGGGCTCCCGCCTCTGAACCGAGGCAACTCGATCGTCAAGTTTGCTAAAAGAGACGACCAAGATGAAGTAGAGAATGAGTAGAACACTTTGTCTCGCTACGTCCAAAGTCACGGACGAACGGTTATGGAAGTTTCCTTTTGGATCGGGTGAAATGAGAAAGAGGCTATCTAATTTTCATGAACCCGAATCTATCATAATCTTTTTCTAGTGAACCACCCTGAGCATCAAGAGGAGGGAAGGGGGCCGGCCATTTATAGAGAGGGAGGGAGGTAAGTGTAGGAGGGGGAAGGTGACCACAAAGGAAAAGATCAACAACAAATATCTTAGGACCAAGTATGAATGCATTAAAAGCAAACCAATCACAATTAACCTAGTCACCTTGCCATTAAAAGCACCATTAATGACCCAATGACTCACAAGCCTTGTCACCCTCTCCAGAACCTTCTAGAACACTGACTCACCTCATCAAGAAAAGATAAATCCGTATTTAACCGAATGTCAAAATACGGCTGATAGAAAACTGGAAACTGGTAACTTCCAAAAGTGATCCTGAAACGAATTTCAGGATAACCCCGTATCAGTATAAACATACCCACATTTGTATTACGAACGAATACAAATGCAACTGAGACAAAGATATTATATCTACACAGTATAATACTGGGTTCCGGCTTAAACCAAAGCCTGCCAGTATTATCTGCCCGAAAAACGACACGTGCGAAAACACATGTGCATTTTCCGAACCTTGCCATAAACCCATACGGCCTCTACAATGTTTCGCCTGAACTTGGGAAAGTGTCTGTGGGGGACTTTAATGACTCATCAATACACTGGCACTGGGTATAACCACTAGCACGTCAGAGGTACAAGATGCACGTAACGTTTTGCTTATGTATTGATTGGAAGGGAAGCTGACGAGCGAACTCATCTATAAACCCTACTGAGCCTGACAGTGACAATGTATATACAGTCCGGTCCGTTCGTATAATGAGTATCACATATCGAGTCTAGGGGGTGGATAAAGTCAGACCCCTAATAACGCGATAAATCGTGTCGGCATGAAGCCCATCACCACCTGAGAAACTATTGATCCAAATCAGTAATTCTCCACTACCTCGGCCGAGGATTCCTAGTGATGGCCACCCGTGCACGGCGCGACATCAACCCCCAATACCGGGAGAGACGAATCCCCGACGATCCGCTCACTTGCTTCCATTGTGGCTCAGGAATGTACTTAACTAAAACCTGTTTGCACAACTCCTTTGAGCGTGGTAGGGTAGTAATCTAAGCACAGTGGGGACTCATATGAGAAAAACGACGATCTCAGGTCGATGAACTAACCTGTGCACATGTCACCAGGGAATTGCTATCTGACGATATGTATAATACCAACTAGCATATTCCCGGCGAGTCCTGTCCGGTGTACTCATAACTCAATGAGCACCTGTATACATCTTAGGTGATCCTACTGACACCAATGGCTTGTGAGACTGGCCATCGCCCCTCGTCGGGATCTCGACTGTACACACTAGTCTACTCTGGAATATCGATGCCCTGTCTCGAAACTCCCACGACTAGGGACACTTTTAAGGATTTGCTTACAGATCCCAACTCCCACGTATATGATCGTCATCATACTGCTGGCTGTCATGAAGAATCCTATGGGCTCTATCAATCATGCAATAGCGAACTAAAGCATGTATACAATGATAAAGACAAACCAGATAGCATACTATTATCTTGAGTAAGACTGTCATATCGGTATAGGTCATGCCTCAATCATTGCAATCACGTACCCGCGATCCAAAAATTGACTTTGAGGGCACTATCCCCAACACAAGCTTAGTCATATCGACTCATCCCCATGTATCATAACCTCCTCATATCACATGTATGTATGTATATATATATACCTACACACATCTACACACCCACGCGCGCGTGCGCGCACACACATATACACCAAGTCAAGTTTATATGTGTGTGTGTGTATCTACATAAAACCTACGAATTCCCTCCAAGGCAGTCATCATCATGGTTAAGTCTTCCTAAATCAGTCTAGTCCAACCTAAAGTCTTCAATAGGACCCTACTCGGCAAGAATCTAAGTTCACGTCCGACTTCCTAATAAAAGTAGGTAATATCCCTATTCTACGTTTGTGGGGGTGGTATACGCCATCCACCCGACTTCCCCCCTAAATATACATCTACTCACCTGGTCCTTGTCTGCCGAAGTCGATGCCGTCCTCCTCTTCTTCCTCGTCCGAAATCCACGTGAGGGGTACCTATACGCAAACATATATAATATCGTAAACCGAATCATGGACAAAACCAAAACGGCGCACGAAACATGCATAGGTTAAAACTTATGACCCGCTCATGCAAAAGAACCGAAAAACCCTCGACATCGGCATACAAACGCCGATTGATCGAGATAAAACACGAACGTACAAGTCGTAGTTCCAAAACTCACTAATTATAATATAAAATAATATCTAAATCATCAAAACCGTAAAATCAATCATGTCGTTCTATTTCGCAAAAACCTAGAAAGCGTCAATTAACCGTTTTACTTCAAAAATTGATGTTTAAACAAAACTAATGGCCATAATATTCACTAAATATCATAACTAGGTTATATAAACCATTTCTATAATTTATTCTTATCAATTTGTATTGAATTGAAAATTCTAGTTTGCAAAAATATCAAATTTTAACACTTTTGAAAGAAAAAATCACAATTCCACAACTAAACTTGGTTTTACATGAACCAAATTATTAAACTACAATTTATAATGTTAATAATGTCATGAAACCCTAATTAGATTTTAATCCCAATTATTTAGTCAATTTCTAAAACCTAGTTAGCAAAATTAGCATATTTATCATAATTTCCAATTAACAATTTGAAACTAGTAACTACATTAGCCATTGTATTCAATTAACATGTTAATCTACCCATTAAAACCATGAACAATTGATAAATATTCTCACTAGAATTTTATCTAACCTATTTATATGTTTTATAAAAACCTAGTTTAAAAAATTGTTTGATTTAAACAATTTTGAAACAACCATTTACAATACAACAACTACACTAAATTTTTCATTTCATAAAATGTTAAACCACTTATTATAACTCTACTCCATTAATAAAAACCCTAACTTTAACTCAAACCCCTTAGTTGAATTTTGAATCATAAAATCAAAACCATAATTAAACTTCTAATTAAGCTAGACTAAAGTAATTAAGCAAAAATTTGAACATAGGTTAGGATTATACCTCTAAGTTTAGAAATCGAGATTGCAACCTAGCAACCCCAACATGCTCTCTTGCTCCCAAAATCCATGCTTAATTTGGCCAAGGAACAAGGGTTAAAGGTTGGATTAGGAGTTAATGGAAATTGGTGTAGATTTTATTGGATTTTTGATGGATTTTTGAAGAATTTTAGAGAAGAAATGAAATGGGAAAAATTAGGGCTGCGTCATGCTAGGCTCGGCCATGAGGAGGGAGTGGAGAGAGAGAGAGAGAGAAAATGATGTGTAGAAAGCTCACTAATAAATGTATCTTTTCACTTAAGCCCTTAATTATATAATTTTTCAATTTAAACCTCTTTTCCAAAAAAATCCTAGAAACCTCTAGAATTTTGAAGAAATTTCAAGAAGAGAAAAGCATGCAACAAACTTAATTCTAATATATCATGGCTCACTTTGTCAAATTAACCCATTTTTAATTTGTAATTTGCACTAATTTAATGTATAATTAAAAGCTTATGTAAATATTTGAATTTAATTAATTACGGAAATTATTTTAGTAAACTAATAATTTATAAGTCACTAAATAAACACCATTTACTAGTAATTACATAGTTAAAATAGTTGTATTTAAATCTATATTGAAAAATAATTGTAGTTAAGTTTTACGGAAAATACGGTTTATTTTACCGATTATCAGAAAATTCATCTAAAGGATTTTATTTATCTAATTATTTATTTATTTATTTTTAAAACGTTACAATCTTTCCCCCTTAAAGAAATTCGGTCCCCGAATTTAAATTAAAACTCCCCCCAAAAACTAAAACATTTAGCAAAATACTCAAATCGTCGGGGCTCCGAAATCATCAATACATAACTAAAAATCAACTCCGTCAAGTATAACACAATCATCAGAGTTATGATGAAAATACCATGTCTAAGTCTAATACAAAAACCAACATGAAATACATCAAAACTATAACATGTATTTAGTGCGCATTGTAGTAAAATTGTCCAAACATCTGAATAGAGAAGCATGCAAAAACACTTAGGTGCTGATCTCAGGACAGTCCTGGTCGATTATCAAACCAAATAGTAAATATCATAAAAACGTACTGCTCAAAATGAAATCAATCTCAAATACAGTATACGAGATACCACGTGCATCCGGTGCGCACGAAAATCGAAATCAAATACAGATGCCATGAATACGCACAGAAACAAAACTGAGTGCAACAGGTGTGCACCAAAAACATCTGTCAAATGCAACGGGCGTGCACGACAATAAAATCAGGTTCATCTAATCTGCACAAAACCCCGATTTAGTGCATCTGGTGTGCACAAAATCTCATCAAGTGCGCCAAGTGTGCGCAAGAATCTCAATCAAGTGCATATGGTGCACGAAAACATATTCCGAATATCAAAATCGTAATCACAGTACGAAAAGTGCATGAAAACTATGTAGAAGCATACGTCAAAATCATGTGCAACCCATATACACGAAATCAAATCAATATCTCAAAATGTATAAAACCAAATCGAGTGCACTGGGTATGCACAAAACAACATCAATACCACTGATATATGAAACACGAATAGGGTGTAATGAATGTACACATAGGAAATACCAATCATAGAAAAAAATTCTCAAAATACCAAAATCCAAACAACGGAAATATGAAATTCAAATCACCAAATCGCAATCGTAAACACTATCGTCAATGTGTGCCTTTTCTAATGTCGACTGATTCAGACTCGTCTCCTCATAGCTGTACTGACCGAGCTACAAACGACTATGCTCATATCTTGAGTCTCCCGAGTAATGTATCTAATCACATGATTTTCGGACTATGTTAAACTTTTCGATCGATCCATCAAAATCCCATAGTTCCACGAGAGCTCAACACTCAAGTACGGTTTAAAAATATCCAGTACATGCCCCAGCATCTGCGGACTAGCCGTAGAAGGGCAAACCCAAGCCTCCCTAATGGCACCGCGGAACTGCCGTAAACCCTAAGGTTCAAAGGCATTCTCATGGTCATTATGTCGAGTTAGGATTTCATTCTTCTAGAGGGTCCATAGAAATACCTGCATGTTCTTTCGAATACCTTAAACTTGGGAAAATGGGCTTCTGACATTCGTTCGAACCTTTTAACTTCGTCTGGACGACATGTGAATACCCTTCGTCCGCACGCTAAACAATGCTTCAATCCTCCAGAATAGACAACACCCTAACGGTCATCGCATTCTAGCCGCAGCTCTCTCTGTCCGTGCGACCGTGGTAACAGAAACCACCATCCGATATTGACGATGATAGATCAAAGGAACGAATAGAATACGGTGCAATGAAATGTACATCCTAAGGCTTCTTAAGCAGAGTAGCGTATCGTAAGTATGCCGCAGATCATACTTACGGTACATCACTCTACCTAAGTCACCTACTCCATCAACCAAGCTCAACCTAGAGTTAGACAAGGGTTAAACCTGGCTCTGATACCAACTTTGTCATGACCCGAAGGTACGAAAATGACCGGCACTTAAATTACGAAGTGTCTAGAGGTTCAACGTAATCTAAGTCAGCCAAAGTCCAGAAATCTAAACCATTTAAAAAAAGAAGTAAAGGAAAACAAGTTTAAAAATAACATCAAATTTCTCAAAAATTTCGGCAAAGTCTCCTTTGTAAAAACTGGCACCAAACGGGTACAAATAAGATTATATACATAAGCAACAATAAAAAAGCATCCCCAAGCGGGAGTTAACTCTACGCCAAAAGGCGGAAACAACCACACAATGCACTATGATATACAACGCCGAAGGGCGAGGCTCAAAACTCGAAAGAAAACCAAATCCACCAAAAACCATAATAATACAAGCGCGACTCTAAGGTCGAAATAACAACAACTGGTCTTCTAAATCTATCAAGTAATACAAGTCTGGTTGATGGAGTTTACTAGATACAAATGAAATAATAAATGTACAACGGCGGTCCTGATACAAGTGAACCAACCTACCAAGCAAATCATCCTGAATGAAATGATGTGCCAGCAAGATGCCAAGGAAACTTGTACATCGAAATCGGTAAGAAGAATTTGGCACAACGGGGGTGAGTTGCCAACTCGTGAGTAGAAGACATCTGCGGGTAGAAATCGCATGCACGACGCTCTCCTAGGTCATAATAATATACTTAATATATATCACTAGTCATCTAGTAGTGGCAGGGTAATAATCTATGCGTAAGTGCAATGCTTAGTGCTCGTGTCAGTGCCTCAAATGGTAACATGTCATTTGTATGAGTATGCATGCACCATGAATGTAAAACAATCAACCGTGAAATCTGAATATATCTGTATAAGAAATCTTTAGCTTTTATCATAGTAAAATTTGTATGGTAATCTGAAATATCATCAATGAAATCCATAGAAATCCGTGTCAAGTATCGACACAAAACATGTAAATTTTAAAGTCTCAATACCTCATAGTCTCAATATCTCAAAGTCTCAATATCTCGGGCTCCGTCAGTCCGGATTGGCTCATATCATCAAATCTCATGACAACGGTCGGTATCCTCCGGATATTCGCCGCGCCAGACATCACCGGTAGGTAGTCTTCCCCTGCCAGGCTCATCGTCTATAACTCGATCTTCCTGCCCCAGGGTACCATATCGGGCCCACCATGTACCCGAGACGGTTCATCCACTCCCCGAATCGAGTCTCGAAATCCAACAGAAAACATGAAATCTCATGGTGGATGACACATACACCACGAGAAAAACGAAACTTGTATTTTAAAAAGAGAGGGAGAGGGAGAGAGAAGTTTTTAAATATATTCTTGCGGTTTTCTCCAAAATCCAGAAATCTCATAGAAATCCAAAATCCCAAAATCATGAGTAAGTAATAATGAGTATCGGCATAAGCCCCACAATACTGCATGATAATATGAAAATGTGAATGCATGAAGTGTCAAGTAATAAATGCAATGTCTAAACTAGTACATGAGAGTAATCACACAATATTATATTGGACTAGCATTTAGCTGATTATATCAACAAAAGATAATATGTTCTAAAGTGTACGTGACATGGCAATTACCGATGATGATGTATGTGAGCCGGCAAATAAGTGTACGTGGAACATGCACATCATCCGTAATGGTGCCGGTGTCCAAACAGGCAGAGATTAATATTAGCTAAAGAACATATGTATGAATATGCGATGCGATGAACACAACATGAATATAACGGTTAAAATATAGTAACACACAACTAGAAAATACATACTGATTACGAGTCATACGGTTTGTTGTTTGAAAAAGCATTATTCAACAGTTTGAAAATAAGTATAACTCGAGCCTAAACTAAGATCTACCTAACCAACTAAGGAACTAACTAAGGACACTAGTCGAAAGGAAAGAAGAATCCTCCTAAAGTCTGAGTCGATATCTCTAGTATTCAGCGATCCAGCCTCAATAGCGTCACGTACATAGTACGACTTCCTCGAGTCAAGAGTGTGGATCAATCATCTCATCTATGCCTCGTACAGTAAAATCCATCGTACGACATCCCAAAATAGGGATACGGGTCAACTATCACGTATATACATCATCGTTCGTATAGTATCATCATCAAACAATATCATGATCAAGGATACTGTACTATAATCGCATACATCCCAATATCATCAAACATATATCATCGTCTGTGTAAATATACATTATCAAATGATCCACTAAAATATCATGTCATATATCATGTCGTGATTAAGTCACATATTACAATCCGGGTTCTATTCTGTTAGTGTTTATGCCCTAGAAGGCCATTACTGTATCATACTAGCTTGTATATTACTTAATGGAAGCTTGGGATATTCACATGTATATAACAGTCTTGCTAAACATGGTAGTATGCTACTTGGTTTTTCTATCTTAATATGTGAGTATACGTATTGATAGAGCTCTTAGGATCTTGCTTGTCTACCAGCGTTGTGATGGCAGTCACACTAGTGGGGGCTGGGTAGTCTACAAGCACATCCTTATTCAGGTCCCTGGTCGTTGGATTATCGAGACAGAGCATCGATACTCCGGAGTAGACTAGTGTGTACGCTTCTCATCCCAGTTGGGGAGATGGTCTGTCCCACAGCCGTCAGTACGTCGTACTGGAGATAGTATACAGGTGCTCGTTAGGTTACGGGTACACCGGACAGGACTCACAGGGAACTGTTGGTTGGTTTGATACCAGTCGTCAGTGAACAGTTCCCAGGTGACATGAGTACAGCGTAGTCCGCAGACTTGACACTGCTACTTCGCCTCGAGTGTGTCCCACTGTTCTTAGATTGCTACCCTACCACGGCTCAAAGGAGTCGTGCAAACAGGTGGCAGTTGGGTGCAGTCCCGAGCACTTGGAGGCAGTGGCGGTTAGACAGGATTCGTCCCTCCCGGTATTGGGAGTAGATATCGTGCTGTGTCAGAGAGCCATTACGCAAAGTCCCTGGCCAGGGCAAGCGAGATTTGCTGGTAGGTTCCAGCAGTTTCTCAGGGTGTAATGGGCTTCACTCCGACACGACTTATACCGCTATTAGGGGACTGACGCTTGCCGCCCCCCTAGGCCCGATATGCGATAGTCTTGGACGAACGGACCGGACTGTATGGAGATTGTCACATCAGACTCAGTAGGAGTTCGGATGGGTTTACTCATCGGCCTTCTTATCGACAACTACCTGGGGACCGTTACGTACAGCTAGTGCCGCTTGCGGTCTGTGGTTAAACCCACTGCCAGCGTAGTAGTCGAGTCTCTAGAGTCCCACACAGAGAGTTTCCTACTCCAGGCGAAACGATATAGAGGTTGCATGGTTTTGCGACAAAGGGTTCGGACGCATACGTGCGTTTACGCGCGTACGACTTTCGGACAGATTTTACCAGTCGGCTTTGGTTTAAGCCAGTTACTGGTATCCGGTTATTGGATTTATACAGTCTAAAGTTTTTCCGTATTTTTACGGATCGGAGGGGCGTTCTCGTAATTACTCGAGAAGCTTCTAGAAGATGTGACTAAGGAGGTTTGTTTTGGAAAGAGAGTGAGTCATAGTGGTGATTCATTCACTTCATTAATGCACATTTATTGCTTAATGACTCATGTTAATGAATCATCACAAGATATTTTGTGAAGCATGCTTATTCATTTCCATTATTGATTATTTGATAAAAAGAATGCTTCATAATATTATGATACACTCTCTCTCTTCTCTCATTATCATATCACACATTCTCTCTCCTCAAGCTCTCATCTTCAAGATACTAACCTTAATCCTCATGTGTTGAGATCAAAGGTTTAGTTAGACTAAACAATCCATAACCCTCACTCTATATCATCCTCTCATCTTTGATTAGCAATCAAAGTTGATTAGTTACCTCAAGTTAGAGGTTTAGCTTGGAGTTTCGCTCTCGGGTGGATCGTCTACTACCTAGAGAAGGCCGAGGAGAGCAAAGGAGGACGTAAAGAAGAAGGACCGGTTTCATTAGGTATAATCCCTAATCTTTTGTCTAATGAAACTCATAGAATACGGTTATTTAGAGTTTAGCTTCGATTCAAGCGGTTAGTCGATGTTCGTTGTTTAAACTTGATAAGTTTTTGTAAATTCCGCCTCCCCATAAGTACTGGGGTGTACTACATCGACTTACAGTGGTATCAGAGCCTCGCTAAACACTAAATAACTTAATCGCAAATTTGTACGAATTTCGAACGAAAAAACGAACCCGGAAAACCCTAATTCTGTTTAGTTTCTGTCGAACTTAAAATCAAGTCCTAAAATTTTTTTAATGTGTTCAGAGAGCTAGAAAGAAGTCCAGGAGAACACCCAAGAAATTCGAGCCCATGAATCGGCAACTCGGCCGCGCAAGCGCGGCGGATCGGTGGGATCCGCCGCCCTTCCGCGGCGCTTTGGCCGAGTCATGGACTCGTCTTTCTTGTGTGGGTCCCCTGTGACATTTGGGGTTTTCTGGAATATTTAATCATTGCTCAGGTTACTGTTTAACAGAGCAGATTTTGGAGCAATATTGATGTTGTTTATTCGATCGAAAAATACGGTATTTGCGTATTGGATTATATCTGTGATTGTTTAATGTGTTCGTAAACCTCCCCCAACTGCTAGTATGTCGGTTGGCAGGGGGTTGCACATTTCTGAAATGGTTATATCTGTTTGTGCATATAAACTGTATTGGACTGTTGTGGTGTATAGCCGGGGTTAGCAAAGGGTTATCGATTAATTCATTTGTTGTAAATGTAATTTGTTGTAATATTATTTTCGCGGGGCACTTCCAGGTTGCGGTCGTAGCCACCGTTGTATTATTTCATTTTACTGTTTTTGCTCCTAGGACTGACCCAAGGTGGGGTACACAGACTGCCGGGTGGGTAGTTTGCCGTACCCGTAGGGGTCGAGGGTGGGGTAAACGGCTATTCATCACAACTGTGTAATCTGTCTTTTCTTGCAGGCTCAAAAGAAATACAGATTGCTTGCAAATCCAATATTGTTTATCTGTGTTCTGGAATGAATATCATTGCGTCAGACGAATGTAAAATATCTATATTTATTATAGCTATTTAGACGTCACTTATGTTTTACACCCGCGCTAGCCCAGCCCCCGCTCTGTCGTTAGTTAAGTAACCTAACGGGTGATGACGGGACCCCGTGGCGAATGCGGATGGCATAAGAGGACGTTATATTTTCGTTGTTTTCTGCAATGATAGGTTAATGATGGGACGCATTATCTATAATGCAAAGTAAAACAAACCAAAGTTTCAATCGTTGGAACAATTTAAAAGAAACCACTCGGTTATTTTTAAAACAGATATTTTTAAATGCGGAGATTTAACCACTCCTTTTAAAAGCTATCAGGTTCCTTCGGTTATATCAAGTTCACTACGTTCACGGTTTCGCCAAAACCATTCGTAGCCCTCCGTCATTTCATCTGGGTATTCAGTAGTATTCAAGCTATGTATTTTGACCTAACGCCAAGGCATAGTGTTTGGTAGCTGCTGGATATTCATTTGTTGCATAGATAGATGAGTTAGTTTGGGACAGTCGTATTATCATTTTGGCCGAACGTCAAGGATATATACGGATGGGTTCAAACTGACAGGATAATGATGGGTAGAACTTGACATGTGACTTATGACATTTTGACCTAACGCCAAGGTCATAAGAGCATGGGGCAAAAACTTATATCGGGAATTTCTAAAGAAACTGAAATTTGCAAAGAGATGCATACCATTTGGAGTTTGATGAATGTTGGTAGGATTCCTTCAACATTATCATACGATGATATTTGGATCCCGATCCTACTGTGAGTATATGCTACTTATCAGGATATTCGTCACTTAACGATCAATGCTATAAACCTAGTAGGTGTCCAGAAAAGTGTCAGCGGGGTTACGCCCCCAGAGAAAAGAGGTTATTTAATTAAGGAACTTCGCGAAAGCGTTGGAAAACCTCCCTCGAAGTATCGACACCGGCCTGGCTGAACGGTTAAGCAAGTATTGTACGGTGGGAATAGTCTTGGCTAATTCTTCTTTTATGGTTTGAGGAAGGATTCGAGAAACAGTGGGAGCCATCCAGTTTAGATAAACTAAAAACCACTCTAAACTTGCAAGAGCATCATGCTAAAGAGTTTTCTTCACTCTCTCCTAATTGCAGCGACCCTGAAAATGACTGGACTTAAGTTACTTTTAGAGAAAAATATACTGACAGGGCCAAACTATAAAGATTGGCTGCGGAATGTCAAGATGGCTTTGACCTATGACAAACTGGGGTACGTCCTCACCGCTACAGCACCTGCTGTCCTTGGTCCCAAATCCAGCAATGCGGATAAGGAAATCCGCAAAACCTGGGATTTAGATTGCGCGAGAGCCAAGTGCATCGTGCTTGCCTCGATGAACAATGAACATCAGAGGAGGCACGAGGATATGTCCCTAGATGGCATATTTCTCCATACAAAGGAACTTTATGGAGAGCAATCTCGTATAGCAAGATACGAGACCTCTAAGAAACTGTTTCGAGCGAGGTTGGCTGTCGGGTCATCGGTAGGTGAACATGTCCTACAGATGATCGGCTATATTGAAGAGCTCGCGGACCTTGGGACGACTTTGGATAATGAGCTCTATACAGACCTTGTTCTCCAGTCCCTTCCTCCCACCTACGCCCAGTTTATCCTCAACTTCAATCTTCAAGGAAAAGAAGTTGAACTTGCGGAACTCCTGAACATGTTAAGGAGTGCAGAGGGCACCTTGCAGAAGGCAAGGGAAACACCCGCTATGTTTGTTGGCGGTTCATCTTCTTCCGGGTCAAAGGCTAGGGCCAAAGGAAGGAAGAAGAAGGCCGCACCCAGACCTAGAGGAGGTGTTAGTAAGGTGGGAAAGAAGGGAAAGAAAAAATTTACAGCACCGGTAGTTGGCCTGGATGAGTGCTTCCATTGTCACAGGAAAGGGCACTGGAAGAAGGATTGCAAGGCGTGGAACGCCAAGAACCAGGAACCGAAGCAAGCTGTGGCTTCGACTTCAGGTGTGTTTGTAATTGAGAATTGTCTGTCGATCAACTCTACTTCCTGGGTATTGGATACCGGGTCAGGATCTCATATTTGCAATTCATTGCAGGCACTGAGAAACCGTAGAGTGCTGAAGGAAGGTGATATGATCCTCAGGGTTGCTAACGGAGCTAGCGTGGGAGCTGCGTCCGTCGGGGATTATCACCTAGGATTGACGAGTGGACACATTTTGGTTTTACATAACTGTTATTTTGTACCCAGCTTAACGTGTAATATCATATCTGTTTCCTTGTTATCAAATAAAGGTTATGATTTCACGTTTGTAAGAGATGTTGTCAACATCCACCTTAATCATGGTTTGATTGGGTCTGGTACTCTAAATAACGGCATATATGTGTTAAACCAACTCCAAATTTTCAATGTCCAGAACACACTAAAAAGAAAGTCTCCAGATTTAAATAAAGCTTTCTTATGGCATTGTAGACTGGGTCACATCAATGAGAGAAGGTTGACTAAGTTACATAGAGAAGGATATTTGGACACGTTCGAATATCAAACTTATGACACTTGTCAATCTTGTCTCAAAGGAAAGATGACAAAGACTCCATTCACTGGACAAGGAGTAAGAGCGAGCGAGCTCTTAGGACTCATACACAGTGATGTATGCGGTCCAATGTCTACACATGCGAGAGGTGGTTTTTCCTATTTCATTACTTTCACGGATGATTACTCAAGATACGGATTCATTTATCTGATGAAACATAAATCCGAGGCTTTTGAGAAATTCCAAGAGTATAAGAATGAAGTAGAAAACCAAACCGGCAAAAGTATAAAGACACTTAGATCTGATCGAGGTGGAGAATACTTGAGTGCCGAGTTCCTAGGTTACCTAAAAGAGAAAGGAATTCTCTCTCAGCTTACTCCTCCATACACTCCACAGCATAACGGTGTATCGGAGAGACGGAATCGAACCCTATTGGATATGGTACGATCCATGATGAGTAATGCTGAGTTACCGCGATCTTTCTGGGGTTATGCGCTAGAATCAGCGGCATATCTTTTGAACATGGTACCTACCAAGACTGTGCCTACCACTCCATATCAGATGTGGAGTGGGAAGAAACCCCATCTACAGTATATAAAGATTTGGGGATGTCCAGCTTTTGTTAAAAAGCAGCATGTGGACAAGCTCGAGGCACGATCAGTAAAATGTTTGTTTGTGGGATATCCAAAGCACTCCAGGGGATATCTATTCTATTACGCAGAGGAACAGAAGGTATTTGTTTCTCGTAATGCCCATTTTCTAGAACATCAGTTTTTAGAAAAGGAATCAAGTGGGAGCGAAATAGAACTGGAAGAAATTCCAGAACCACAAACTGCTACTGAAAGTTTGGTAGAACCAGAGGTTCAAGAAGAACAGAACTTTCCCGCACCCCTCCGCAGGAGTAGTAGGCCGTCTCGTCCGCCTGAGAGATACTACGGTTTTCTCATTGATGGGGATAGAGAGGATTGCATCATAGATGATGATGAACCTACTGACTTCCAACAGGCCATCCAGAGCGGCGACTCGGTACGATGGCTAGATGCAATGCGGACCGAAATGGAGTCCATGTACACCAACAAAGTATGGACTTTGGACTTTGCTCCAGATGGGGTAAAACCCATAGGATGCAAATGGATCTTCAAGAAAAAGATTGGTGTAGATGGACAGGTAGAAACCTATAAGGCTAGACTTGTTGCAAAGGGTTTTCGTCAAAGACCTGGTTTGGACTATGATGAAACCTTTTCTCCAGTGGCTATGCTCAAATCCATTCGGGTCCTTCTTGCTATTGCTGCCTTCCATGATTATGAAATCTGGCAGATGGACGTAAAGACGGCTTTTTTGAATGGAAATTTAGAAGAGAGCGTCTATATGGATCAGCCAGAGGGTTTCAATCAGAGTGGGAGCAGCGGGAAAGTGTGCAAGCTGCTTAAGTCTATTTATGGACTAAAGCAGGCATCGCGGAGTTGGAACATCTGTTTTGATGAGACAGTCAAAGAATATGACTTTATCAAAAATCCAGATGAACCGTGCATATATAGTAAAGTTGTGGCCAGAAGTGTCGTATTCCTCGTCTTGTACGTGGATGACATTCTATTGATAGGAAATGACATTCCTATGCTACAATCTGTCAAAGGATTCTTGTCACACAGGTTCTCCATGAAAGACCTGGGTGATGCCTCTTACATTCTGGGGATCCGGATCTATCGTGATAGATCCAAGAGGATGTTGGGACTTTCGCAGTCCAGGTATATCGACACTGTACTGAAAAGATTCAGTATGGAAGATTCTAAGCGCGGTAATCTACCGGCTTGTCACGGAATCACCCTCTCCAAAGAGATGTCTCCCAAGACTGATTTGGAAAGGGAACGCATGTCTATTATACCCTACGCTTCTGCGGTAGGCTCTATAATGTATGCGATGTTGTGTACCAGACCAGATGTAGCTTACGCACTAAGCGTGGTAAGCCGGTATCAGTCAGACCCAGGGGAGAAACACTGGATAGCAGTAAAGAACATTCTCAAGTACCTGAGGAGGACTAAGGAGATGTTCTTGGTTTACGGCGGAAAAGACCTCAGGTTAGAGGCCTTTGCTGATTCCGGCTTCCAGAGTGATAAGGACGATTCCAAGTCCATGTCGGGTTATGTCTTTACCCTCAATGGAGGGGCGGTGTGCTGGAAGAGCTCCAAGCAGGACACCGTTGCTGAATCGACGATGGAAGCGGAGTATATAGCTGCTTGCGATGCCGCAAAAGAAGCAGTCTGGATGAAGAAGTTCCTAACAGAACTTCAGGTGGTTCCTACCATAGTTGATCCAATACCTCTGTATTGCGACAACAACGGAGCTATAGCTTTAGCGAAGGAACCAAGGTCCCATCAGAAGTCCAGACACATCTTGAGGCGGTATCACCTGATCAGGGAGATCATTGATCGTCAGGAGATCGAGGTTCGGAGAGTTGCTTCAGAAGAGAACATTGCTGATCCATTCACGAAGGCCCTTCCTCAGATTCAGTTCGAGAGGCTACTCGAGATCATTGGTCTGCGATATGCCAGTACATGGCCCTAGTGCAAGTGGGAGATTGTTAGTGTTTATGCCCTAGAAGGCCATTACTGTATCATACTAGCTTGTATATTACTTAATGGAAGCTTGGGATATTCACATGTATATAACAGTCTTGCTAAACATGGTAGTATGCTACTTGGTTTTTCTATCTTAATATGTGAGTATACGTATTGATAGAGCTCTTAGGATCTTGCTTGTCTACCAGCGTTGTGATGGCAGTCACACTAGTGGGGGCTGGGTAGTCTACAAGCACATCCTTATTCAGGTCCCTGGTCGTTGGATTATCGAGACAGAGCATCGATACTCCGGAGTAGACTAGTGTGTACGCTTCTCATCCCAGTTGGGGAGATGGTCTGTCCCACAGCCGTCAGTACGTCGTACTGGAGATAGTATACAGGTGCTCGTTAGGTTACGGGTACACCGGACAGGACTCACAGGGAACTGTTGGTTGGTTTGATACCAGTCGTCAGTGAACAGTTCCCAGGTGACATGAGTACAGCGTAGTCCGCAGACTTGACACTGCTACTTCGCCTCGAGTGTGTCCCACTGTTCTTAGATTGCTACCCTACCACGGCTCAAAGGAGTCGTGCAAACAGGTGGCAGTTGGGTGCAGTCCCGAGCACTTGGAGGCAGTGGCGGTTAGACAGGATTCGTCCCTCCCGGTATTGGGAGTAGATATCGTGCTGTGTCAGAGAGCCATTACGCAAAGTCCCTGGCCAGGGCAAGCGAGATTTGCTGGTAGGTTCCAGCAGTTTCTCAGGGTGTAATGGGCTTCACTCCGACACGACTTATACCGCTATTAGGGGACTGACGCTTGCCGCCCCCCTAGGCCCGATATGCGATAGTCTTGGACGAACGGACCGGACTGTATGGAGATTGTCACATCAGACTCAGTAGGAGTTCGGATGGGTTTACTCATCGGCCTTCTTATCGACAACTACCTGGGGACCGTTACGTACAGCTAGTGCCGCTTGCGGTCTGTGGTTAAACCCACTGCCAGCGTAGTAGTCGAGTCTCTAGAGTCCCACACAGAGAGTTTCCTACTCCAGGCGAAACGATATAGAGGTTGCATGGTTTTGCGACAAAGGGTTCGGACGCATACGTGCGTTTACGCGCGTACGACTTTCGGACAGATTTTACCAGTCGGCTTTGGTTTAAGCCAGTTACTGGTATCCGGTTATTGGATTTATACAGTCTAAAGTTTTTCCGTATTTTTACGGATCGGAGGGGCGTTCTCGTAATTACTCGAGAAGCTTCTAGAAGATGTGACTAAGGAGGTTTGTTTTGGAAAGAGAGTGAGTCATAGTGGTGATTCATTCACTTCATTAATGCACATTTATTGCTTAATGACTCATGTTAATGAATCATCACAAGATATTTTGTGAAGCATGCTTATTCATTTCCATTATTGATTATTTGATAAAAAGAATGCTTCATAATATTATGATACACTCTCTCTCTTCTCTCATTATCATATCACACATTCTCTCTCCTCAAGCTCTCATCTTCAAGATACTAACCTTAATCCTCATGTGTTGAGATCAAAGGTTTAGTTAGACTAAACAATCCATAACCCTCACTCTATATCATCCTCTCATCTTTGATTAGCAATCAAAGTTGATTAGTTACCTCAAGTTAGAGGTTTAGCTTGGAGTTTCGCTCTCGGGTGGATCGTCTACTACCTAGAGAAGGCCGAGGAGAGCAAAGGAGGACGTAAAGAAGAAGGACCGGTTTCATTAGGTATAATCCCTAATCTTTTGTCTAATGAAACTCATAGAATACGGTTATTTAGAGTTTAGCTTCGATTCAAGCGGTTAGTCGATGTTCGTTGTTTAAACTTGATAAGTTTTTGTAAATTCCGCCTCCCCATAAGTACTGGGGTGTACTACATCGACTTACATATTCTAGTGTCTCGTTCATTTCAATGTCATCAACACATATTATCGTTTATATAAATATATTTTATATAATCTCATTGCCCAACGATCCGCTACCATCATAACGCATCTCATGTCATAACTCGATCACATATCCAATAAAACACGGCACCAAGCCTAGTCATATCGACTCATCCCCATGTATCATAACCTCCTCATATCACATGTATATGTTGTGTGTGTGTGTACCTACACACATCCCTATATATATACACACACACACACACACATATACACCAAGTCAAGTTTATATGTGTGGTGTGTGTGTCTACATGAAACCTGCGAATTCCTTCCAAGGCAGTCATCCTCATGGTTAAGTCTTTCTAAATCAGTCTAGTCTAACCTAAAGTCTTCAATAGGACCCTACTTGGCAAGAATCTAAGTTCACGTCCGACTTCCTAATAAAATTAGGTAATATCCCTATTCTACGTTTGCAGGGGTGGTATACGCCATCCACCCGACTTCCCCCCTAAATATACATCTACTCATCTGGTCCTTGTCTGCCGAAGTCGATGCCGTCCTCCTCTTCTTCCTCGTCCGAAATCCATATGAAGGGTACCTATACGCAAACATATATAATATCGTAAACCAAATCATGGACAAAACCAAAACGGCGCACGAAACGCGCATAAGTTAAAACCTATGACCCGCTCATGCAAAAGAACCGAAAAACCCTCGACATCGGCATACAAATGCCGATTGATCGAGATAAAACACGAATGTACAAGTCGTAGTTCCAAAACTCACTAATTATAATATAAAATAGGGTTTAAATCATCAAAACCTTAAAATCAATCAAGTTGTTCTATTTCGCAAAAACCTAGAAAGCGTCAATTAATCATTTTACTTCAAAATTTGATGTTTAAACAAAACTAATGACCATAATATTCACTAAATATCATAACCAGGTTATATAAACCATTTCTATAATTTATTCTCATCAATTTGTATTGAATTGAAAATTCTAGTTTGCAAAAATATCAAATTTTAACACTTTTTAAAGAAAAAAAATCACAATTCCACAACTAAACTTGGTTTTTCATGAACTAAATTATTAAACTATAATTTATAATGTTAATAATGTCATGAAACCCTAATTAGATTTTAATCCCAATTATTTAGTCAATTTCTAAAACCTAGTTAGCAAAATTAGCATATTTATCATAATTTCCAACTAACAATTTGAAACTAGTAACTAGATTAGCCTTTGCATTCAATTAACATATTAATCTACCCATTAAAACCATGAACAATTGATAAACATTCTCACTGGAATTTTATCTAGCCTATTTATATGTTTTACAAAATCCTAGTTTTCAAAATTGTTTAATTTAAACAATTTTGAAACAACAATTTACAATACAACAACTATACTAAATTTTTCATTTCATAAAATGTTAAACCACTTATTATAACCCTACTCCATTAATAAAAACCCTAACTTTAACTCAAACCATTACTTAAATTTTGAATCATAAAATCAAAACCACAATTAAACTTCTAATTAAGCTGGACTAAAGTAATTTAGAAAAAAATTGAACATAGGTTAGGATTATACCTCCAAATTTAGAAATCTAGCTTGCAACCTTGCCACCCCAACATTCTCTCTTGCTCCCAAAATCTATGCTTGATTTGGCCAAGGAATAAGGATTAAAGGTTGGATTAGGAATTAATGGAAATTGGTGTAGATTTTATTGGATTTTTTAAGAATTTTGGAAAGGAAATGAAGTGGGAAAAATTGGGGGTACCTCATGCTAGGCTCAGCCATGAGGAGGGAGTGGAGAGAGAGAGCGAAAAAATGTGAGGAAATGTGTTGAAAGTTCACTAATAAATGTTTCTTTTCACTTAAGCCCTTAATTATATAATTTTTCAATTTAAACCTCTTTTCCAAACAAATCCTAGAAACCTCTAGAATTTTGAAGAAATTTCAAGAAGAGAAGACCATGCAACAAACTTAATTCTAATATGTCATGGCTCACTTTGTCAAATTAACCCATTTTTAATTTGTAATTTGCACTAATTTAATGTATAATTAAAAGCTTATGTAAATATTTGAATTTAATTAATTACGGAAAATATTTTAGTAAACTAATAATTTATAAGTCAATAAATAAACACCATTTACTAGTAATTACATAGTTAGAATAAGCGTATTTAAATCTATATTGAAAAATAATTGTAGTTAAGTTTTACGGAAAATACGGTTTATTTTACCGATTATCAGAAAATTCACCTAAAGGATTTTATTTATCTAATTATTTATTTATTTTTTTTTAAACGTTACATATATGCATAATGATAAAAAGCATCCCCAAGCGGGAGCTAGCTCTTCGTCAATCGATGGCCACAACCATGCAAGCAATATAATATACAACGCCGAAGGGCGAGAATCAAACTCAGGATAAAAATCCAACATCATCAAGAAACCGGATGAAACCATAATAATACAGTGCATGACTATAAGGTCGAAAGAACAAACACTGGTCATTTATCTCTGTCCAATATACAAGTCTGGTTGAAGGTGTTTACTAGATACAACTGAAATAACAAATATACAATTGTGGTCCTAATGCAAAAGAACCCTCCTACCCAAGCAATCACCAGGAAGGGACAGTGTGCTAGCAAAACCGCAATGAAACCTGTGCGGCAAAACTTGCAAGAAACTGTGGCACAACGGGGGTGAGTTGCCAACTCGTGAATAGAAAACATCTACGAGTAGAAATTGCATGCATGACGCTATCCTAAGTCAATACGATCAATATACATATAGAACCTCAAATGATAAGTCTGAAGCAAGAAAAAGTGGCAAGGGTAAACATCTATACATAAGTGTAATCCCATGTGCTCGTGTCAGTGCCTCAGGTAGCAACATATCATATGAATGAGGTATGAATGCATGAAAACAGAATACGTGTAAATGAAGAAACTGCTTTCATAACTTAGTGAGATTTCTGTATATTTAAAACGATGTATCATCATTGAAATCAACATAAACAGTGTCTACCATCGACACAAAACATAAATCACAATATCTCAATATCTCAGGCTCCGGATATCCAGACTGGCCTGTATCAACAAATCTCAATATCTCAAAATCTCAATGTCTCAAATCTCACTATCTAGGGCTCCGTCAGTCCTGATCGGCCCCTAACATCAATCATACGACCATGAACGGTATCCTCTGGACATCCGACACGCCAGGTAAAATCACCGGTAGGCAGTCTGCCCCTGCCGAGCTCATCGTCTACACCTTGATCTTCTTACCCCGGGGTACCTTACCGGGTCCACCATGTACCCACAGACGGTTCATCCAACTCCTCGAATCGGGTCTCGAAATCCATCTCATAACCGAGAAAACATCATGGTGGATGACTCATCCATCACGAGAAAACCGCACTTTTCATTTTGGGGAGAGAGAGAGAGAGAGAGAAGTTTATATATATTCTTGCGGTTTTCTCCCAAATCCAGGAAATCTCATGAAAATCCGAAATCCAATCATCAATAGCACGTAAACAGTGAATATCGGCATAAAACTCCATAATACTGCATAACAGTGAATAATAATATGCATGCAGTAGCAAGCAATAACTGCAATGTCTAAACTAGCATATAAAGACGAGTACGCTAATACCATGTCAAACTATCAGTTAACAAGCTATGTCAATGAGTAATATTTTCTAAAGTGTTCGTGACATGGCAATTACCGATGATGATGTGTTTGAGCCGGCAAGTTAGTGTATGTGGAACATACGCATCATCGGTAATAGTGATGGTGTCCTGACAGCATGATCTCAATATTGGCATATGAAAACACAATATAAGCATGCGGTACGATGCGAACAGCAAGAATATGCGGGAGCTGAATAATAAACACAATGATAACTAATCTGCATTTATATAAATATGAGTTATACAGGTTTGTCATTTGAAATAACACGAATCGTGGTGTTTTGAAAATAAGGGCTACGGTGTTTTTAAGAAAAGATGCATCTTTTCAAATATCCGTAGAACCCCTTGGCCTGTCTTTAAAATACTCACGATTCGTTAGTTTTGAAATAGGTATGACTCAAGTCTAATCTATCGTGTACATGTAAACTACCGGACTAAACAAAACTGGTTGATCGAAAAGTAAGAAAACTGCCTGACATCTGAGTCGATACATATATATATAATAGTCGGTGATCCCGCCTCAATAGTATCCCATACGATACCCTAATACAATATGACATCCTTGAGTCAAGAGTGCGGATCTATCGTCAATATAGCTCGTACGGTAAATCCGTAGTACGGCATCCTAAATCTGGGTACGGGTCAATGTCACATCAATCACACTATTCATCCGGTATCCTCTTTATCAATTATCATGATCAGGGGTACTGATCCATGTCTAGTACAATACTGATACCACATATGTATATGCATGCGTGTGTCTGAAAACACCTCATCAAAAGGACCAGCTAAAACATCACGTCGTATCTCAAATACGAACCATATCACATCACCAATATCACGGCCTCAAGCCCAATCTCATCGACTCATCTCCAATCCTAAGTACTATCCTCATAATCCGTGTATATGTATAAGTATATATATATATATATAGTCCCATACCCATGTGTTTGTGCGTGTGAGTGTGTGTGTGTATATATATACATATCCCCATATACGCACAGGTAATAAAATGAATGCAGGTGTGCGTGTGGGTGTAAACCTATTCTAGGTTTTGCGACTAAGAAGCTATGCTAGTTCACTTCTAATAACCCCCAAACTAACCATGAACACATAATCATATCCTGATAATCCTCCACATATCATAAACCATATATATATCCAGTTATATATCATAAACATACTACGAACTGCGGGGGTGCTATATACCATCCACCCGACTTCTCCCCGTAGATATAAATCTACTCACCTTGACCTTCGCTTGCCGATGTCGATGTCTCCACGTGCTCACTTTTCATCTTGAAGTCTTCGCGAGGGTACCTGCATATAGTAACGTATCGTATCGCATTAAAATCGAAACCAAAACGACACGCGGAACTCACATATGTCCAAACCTATGGTTTGCCCTCGCAACTTAACGAAATAACATCCGATAGAGACGTACAAACGTCAAGTGATCGATGCTAAACAAAAATACCAAAACTTAAATCCATAAACATCACGAAACGAAAAGCAACAACTAAGAAAACATGCTCCAGATTTTGTCTCAGGTGAAAACAATGTAAGCAAACAACACTAGGGTGATATATAGGGTGTATATGATCTACTGAAGCAACCTGGACCCTATCCCTCACCAAGTGGCCGAGCACATTCAAGGGAAAACCGGCCAGATCGGTTTTGGCATGGTGGAATGTCCTCGTACTCTCAGGGTAGCCTCCTAGGGTCTTAATTAGGTCACTATAGTTGTTTGCTTGACTCAAAAATATTCCAGGTCATCCCAGATTCACCTGCACGCTCCAATTCCTCACAAACCGACATGAAAGTTCTGTAATTCCATATTTTGAGTTTTAATTGGGCTTGTTCTGGATTTCTATAATTATAGGGGGTCTAAGGTCCTCAATAAGGCTCAAGTTCACCAACACAACTCAAATAAAACCCCAACCCTCTCTAGAATTTTCCAAAGTGCACAAAACTATACGAAATCGATTTTAATCTTGAATAGAGGCTAAGGCAATTGAAATACTATTCTATTTGTGAAGAGATTACCTCATTTGACACTCATGAATCCCCAAGATCATCAAAATCTGAATTGTCTTGGTCCAATGTGCTTCCCTTGAGCTTGTGCAAGTTTTTAATGAAATGGGTATGGGGTTTTGGTGAATATTTCATATAGGGCCATGAGGGTAGAAGATGGGGTTTGAAGAGGAAGAAGGAGAAGCAAAAAAATGGTGGGGGAAATGAATTGAGGCAGCCCCTCTCTCCCCCTCTCAATTATTCCCACTTCTCTCTCTCACTAAAAGCTTACCTACCCTAATCATTATATCCCCTTTGACTTTTCTTTTTCCTTTTCTTTTCTTTTCTCTTTTATTTTAAAAAGCCATGCATGAAAAACATAAGGAAAATCCATGATAGAAAAATGTAACAAGCGTGAAAAATATGACATGTGCATGTTATGTACACAAAACACGCTTAATGCACGATTAGTGATATCTAATCGCGATTAGCACGAAATTAGTGTATAATAAATCATAAAATTTCATAATTTGCTTATATCACTTAAAACAGCCTTTTTTCAGTAATTTCCATAATCTTCCAAATTTTTCCCAATTTATCGGTATTTAATTATACCGCCCTATTAAAATATTCATTATATTTATTATTTAATCATAAAAATTCCCAAAAATAATATTTTATTTTTCTTCAATGTTACACACATATAACTCATTATTCATCTGGTATCATTATCATCATATCCTGAATCAGGGATACTGATCTAAAGTCTAGTACATTCCGATACCATCAACAAATATATATCCGCGTGTGTATGAAAACACATCGCCCAACGATCCGCTATAATATCATGTCGTATCTTATAATACAACCCAAGTCACATCACCAGTCTCACGGTATCATTCCCAATCACATCGACTCATCTCCAAGTATCATATACTATCCTCATCATACATGTATACATATATATATATATATATATATATATATATATATATGTACACATACTCACATATATGTGTGTGTGTCTCCCCATATACGCATAAGAAAAATCAAATGTATGCGTGTGCAAATCATTACTCTATGGTTTCACGACTAAGAAACTAAACTAAAAGCATTTTCCTACAAATACGCTAAAACTAACCTAAAGTCACCTAAGCATTTCTTGCTAAGTATACACATCTCATAATAGCACATAAGTATATATATATACACACACACACACACACACACACACACATACTCACATATATGTGTGTGTGTGTGTGTGTCTCCCCATATACGCATAAGAAAAATCAAATGTATGCGTGTGCAAATCATTACTCTATGGTTTCACGACTAAGAAACTAAACTAAAAGCATTTTCCTACAAATACGCTAAAACTAACCTAAAGTCACCTAAGCATTTCTTGCTAAGTATACACATCTCATAATAGCACATAAGTGTGTGTGTATATATATATATATATCACAAAACGCATTCACGTGCTACACTACGAAACTGCAGGGGTGCTATACGCCATCCACCCGACTTCCCCTATAGATATATATCTACTCACCTTGATTCTTGCTTTCCGAAGTCGATGTCGCCATGCTCCTCCTTGCAATCCGAAGTTCGTGCGAGGGAGCCAACATATATAACACATGGCATTGAAAACCGAAATCGCGCACGAAAACTAAAACGGCATACGAAACGCACATAGGTTAAAATCTATGGTCTACGCATGCAATAAGAACCAATAACCCTCGACATCGACGTACAAATGTCAATCGATCGAGACAACACAAAAACACCCAAGTTCAAGTTACAGAATTCGCAAAACTAAAATCAGAAACGATGTAAAACACTTCCAGATTTTACCCTAAGTCAAATTAGCCAATTTTGCATATGGGGTAGGTCTAATATACTAAAAATGGAGCTATGGACCAAACACGAAGCCATTCAGCCCTACCCTGGCCGCAAATTGCGGTCAGAAAAAGTTTATTTGCAACCAGGTCATAGAACTGGAAGCTTGGGGCTCAAGGATAGCTCCTAGTTTTCCGGCAAGACTCACTGTAATTGCTAAATAATTTCTAAGGTCTCCGGGTGATAGCAGATCTCCAATAACACCTTACAATTACCACAACTTCCGATATAGGCCAAGTTCAAGTTCACAATTTGGGGTTTGGTCTCAGGTTTTGTCCTGAATTCTAACACTAGAGGGGTTGTATGGCCTCTACTAAGCTCAATTTACACTTCACAACTCATAAAATCCCCTAACCCTCATCTTGGAATTTTCCAAGATCACTAAACTACACTTAAACAATTCTAAACTAATATGGATGCTAAACTGAATCAAATACTACACTAATGGTGAAGGAAATACCTCATTTGTTAACTCAAGAATTTGTTGGATATAGTGCCCTCAGAGTCAATTATTGGATCACGGGCATATGATTGCAATGATTGAGGGAGGACCTATACCGGTAGGACAGTCTTACTCAAGATGATAGTATGCTATCTGGTTTATCTTTATCATCGTGTACAGCTTTAGGTGACCTTACAGATCACTATTACACATTGATAAAGCCCTCAGGATTCTTGCTTGACTACTAGCAGTATGATGGCGATCATATACGTGGGAGCTGTGTTCTATAAGCACATCCTTAAAGTGGTCAATAGTCATGGGAGTTTTGAGACTAGGCATCGATACTCCATTAGTAGACTGGTGTATACAGTTGAGACTCCGACGAGGGGCGGTGGCCGGTCTCAAAAGCCATTGGTGTCAGTTGGATCACCTAAGATGTATACATGTGCTCATTGGGTTATGAGTACAGCGGACAGGACTCGCCAGGAACATACTAGTTGGTATTATACCTGACGTCAGATAGCAGTTCCCTGGTGACATGTGTACAGGTTAGTTCATCGACCTGAGATCGTCATTTGTCTCGTGTGAGTTCCCACTGTGCTTTGATTACTACCCTACCACGGCTCAAAGGAGTCGTGCAAACAGGTTTTAGTTGGGTACAGTCCCGAGCCATATGGAGGCAGTGAGCGGATCGGCAGGGGTTTCGTCTCTCCCGGTATTGGGGGTAAGATCGTGCTGTGTCTAGGAGAGCCATTACACGAAGTCCTTTGCCAAGGCAGGAGATTTACTGGTAGGTATTCCAGTAGTATCTCAGGATATTCTGGGCTACACTCCGACATGACTTGTACCGCTTTTGGGGGTCTGACTTTTACCAACCCCCTAGGCCCAACATGCGATGCTCATAGGAGAGCGAACCGGACTGTACGGATATTGTCACTGACAGGCACAGTAGGGTGTCAGGATGAGTTCGATCATCGACCTCCCTTTTGGTCAATACCTGGTAGCCCGTTACGTACAGCTAGTACCACTGACGTGCTAGTGGTTAAATCAACAGCCAAAGTATTGACGAGTCTTTAGAGTCCCATACATACAGTTTCTCAAGTTCCGGGCGAAACGTTGTAGAGGTCGTATGATATATGGCAGGGTTCGATCATATACGTGCGGTAGTGCATGGATCATGATCGGGCGGATCATACTAGTGGGCTTTGGTTTAAGCCGGATCCTAGTATTAGATTTTTTGGATTATTTTAGTCTCATTGCATTCGCATTCAGTCGGAATGCGGATGCAGGTATGTATATACAGGTGAGGGTTATCCTTGTGATTCGTCATGAGTTTACTTTAGATGTTGCCGTATCTTTTTTTTGTTGTAGACATTTGGGTTAATGTTTACAAATGGAAATAATGAGCTAGAAATCATGATTAAGAGCATTAATTGTGACACATGCACAAGTGGTGACTCATGGTCTCTTTCTTTGTGCATGTGTCACATTATGTGATTCATTTATGAGTTGAAATGAGAGGAAGAGAGAGAAGGGCAGCCATGGTAAGGGTTTGCTCTTGTATTATTTTTACTAACACTCTCTCATTTATATCATAGCAACACAAAAGAAAAAGACTCTCTTCTTCTTTTTCTTCCTCTAGCTCACCTTTTCCATTGATGGCTTCATCTTCAACCTCCATCTATACAATGGATGCAAGAGACAAATGTAACATTTCAGAAAAATAAAATATTATTTTTGGGAATTTTTATAATTTAAAATTAATTTTAATGAATATTTTAATATTTCGGTATAATTAAATACCGATAAATGGGGAAAATTTGGAAAATTATAGAAATTACTAGAAAGAGGGTGTTTTATGTGAATTACGAAAATTTTAAGTTTTTATGATTAATTATATGCTAATATAGCGCTAATCGCGATTAAAAATCACTAATCGCGTTTAAGCTTGTTTTGTGCAAAACATGCACCATATCATTTTATTTCACTTGTTACATTTTCATGGCCTTCCTTCACATTTTTTTTACCATGGTTGTTAATTAGAGGGAGTGAGTGGAGAAAAGAAAAGAAAAGGGATTGAATAAAGAATGGAATAATGTGAGATATGGGTGAGAGAGAGAATGAGAGGGTGAGGGGTCAACACCTTGGACCAAGCCCCCATCACTTTGTGCTTCACCATTTCCTCTCTTCTCCTCTCCAATTTCTGCTGCTGCTGCTGCCCCTCCTCCTCCCCCACTTCAAGCCACAATAACTCCATGAAAAACACTCCGAAATCTCATTTCCATTTCACGAAAAAGATGCACAAGCTCGTCAAGCTACGTATGGACCAAGAAAAATCACATTTTGGTGTTGTAGGGAATTCTTGGGTGACTAATGAGGTAATCTTTCCATCTTTAAGGTTGAATTTTCATTCCTTAGAACCGATATTGTGTGGTTTTGGTGAACTTTGGAAATTCCAAGTTAGGGTTTAGGGTTTGAATTGATTACAAAGGTGAATTGAGGTGTAATTAGGGACTATAACCCCTGTAGTGATTTATTGGAGACCCAAACCTGAAACTAGAAACCCGGAATACGGATTAGAAAAATGATATCGGGAGAATTTTGGATTCTGTGAATGTATTTGGAAATCTGCTAAAACCCGGGTCACCTAAAAATATTTTTGCATGGACAGTGATACATGTAGGCACCTAGGAGGCATCACCCAAAACCCTGGCCCCTACCCCCTCATTCAGGCCGCAAATTAACTCTTTCTGGCCGCAATTTGCAGCCAGAGCAGGTTGAAAATGCCTCGTATTGGTTCTGTAGCCCCATATCCAGAAAATTAGACCCCCTGGCATGTGCAAAATTGTCCAATTTGACCTAGGGTGAAATCTGGGACCCTTTTCTGTAGTTGCTGTTTTGGATTCATGTTTTGTTTCTCGTATTTTGAATTCTGGATTTGCGTATTTGTGTTTTACCTCGATCACTTGACGTTTGCACGACGACATCGAGGGTTGTTTGATGGTTTAGAAAGCGTAGTCTATAAGTTCTAACCTATAGGCCTTAGCCCGTCGTTTGGTATTCTCGATATGATTTTAATACGCGTTCCGATTATGTTATCTATGTAGGTAACATCCTGTGGATTCCATACGATGAAGACGAAGGCGACATCGACACCGACACGCAGGATACAAAGTGAGTAGATTATATCTACGGAGGAAGTCGGGTGGATGGCGTATAACGACCCCGCGGTTCAATGTTTAGTATACTGTGTATATACTATATTTATATGTATATGATATCTTATTGTGCGTCATGGATATTGAGATGTAATTAGGTGTACTATGGTAAGATTAGGGTTTATAAGTAAACTAGTATAGTTTCCTAGTTGCGAACCCTAGAATAGGTTTACACCCACACTCACACACATGCTTACTTGTTATACTTATACTTGGACGATGAGGATAGTGGATGATATTTGGAGATGAGTCGATGAGATTGGGCATAGTGCCATGAGATCGGTGATATGATATGATTCGTATTTGGGATACGACAAGTGATTTTAGCAGGCCTTTAGACGTGTGTTTCACACACGCATTTATATTTATATAGATGGTATCGATAAGTACTAGACATAGATCAGTACCCCAGATCATGAGATATGATGATAAGGATACCAGATAATTGATGAGATGAATATGATATTGACCCGTACCCAGCTTTTGGGATGCCGTATGATGATTTAGCGTATGAGCTTTATATTGATGATAGATCCGCACTCATGACTCGAGGATGTCATATGATATTGTATTGTACGCGGTACCCTTGAGGCGGGATCACCGACTATTATATATATATATATACATATATATATATATATATATATATATATATCGACTCAGAGTTAGGTGGTTTCCATACCCCTCCTGATTGACTTGCTAGTTAGAGCTGTAGTTTTGCAAGTAGATGTTAGGCTAGGCCGATGTCATACCTATTTCAAAACTAACGAATCCGGAGTATTTTAAAGACAGGAAAAAAGGATTCTACGGATATTTTCAAAAGATGCATCTTTTCTTAAAACACCGTAGCCCTTATTTTACTAAAAAAAACACGATTCGTCTTATTTCAAAAGACAAACTGTATGACTTTTTATATTGATGCAGATGCGTCACTGTTGCATTTATTAGTCGATTTCTGCATGCTCTTGTTATTCGCATTGCATCGCATGTACAAATTGTTATTGTTATATAAAAATCATGCTGTTAGGACACCAGCACCATTATCGATAACGCAAACGTTCCACGTACACCTGCTTGCCGGCTCACACACTTCATCATCGATAATTGCCATGTCACTACACTGTAATACTATTGCATTCAGGATATGATCTCTTACATGGCATACTTGTGTACATACCCATTATACACCCATATTTACATACATAAGTATTTGCACATACATAGATGATTCTGGCTTGATTAGAGATTTGGGAACCGCAAGATGCTCTTCAAAACTGATTCATTTTAAAAGAGCGGTTTCCCTCAATATGTGCATATTACTATTCCATATTGCATGATATACTGATATGCTTGCATTTCTTTTACAAGTCGCATACATCATGCTTTTGATTATACGCATTCAGATATGTTGTTTCCATAATATTTCTGGATTTGGGAACCGTGGATATTTCAAAAAAGAGTATGTAATTGTTTTAAAAACCAAGTTACCCTTGATATGATATTTCAGTGCGTCCACCATGTGTTTTCTCGGTGCTGAGAGTGACATGTGAAACCTGATTCGAGGAATGGACGAGGCCGATTGCGGGTACATGGTGGACCCGGTATAGTACCCCGGGGCGAGAACGAATCGCTGTGTAGCTAGACGGTGAGCCTGGCAGAGGGAGTACTACCTACCGGTGATAGTATTTGGGCTCGGCGGATATCCGGAGGATACGATCGTAATCGAGAGATGATATGGGCCGATCTGCACTGACGGAGCCCGATATATGAGGATTTACGTGTCGATGATAGGCACAGGTTTCATGATGTTTTCGAGTGTCGATGCTTGACACTCGGGTTCCATGATTTTGATATGTCGCGAGCGACACCAGTTGATTTACATCCTCATACTTCCATGCATATGTTTATGATGTTTACAAGCATGATGCTTATTGTCATTGGATGACACGTGGACGATTTCTACATACATATATTGACATTGATTACATAGTTGGATGATATCCGCTTTTTCATTGACTTCATGATTTAGTCGACATTGATCATACCTCATATTTATGATATGTTATTACCTGAGACACTGGCACGAGCACTTGGCACTACACTCATGTATAGATGTTACATTGCCACCTTACATGTTTCAGACTTGTTCATTTGAGGTTTATATATATATTGATCGTATTGACCTAGGATTGTGTCATACATACGATTTCTGCTCTGTGATGTTTTCTATTCACGAGTTGGCAACTCACCCCCGTTGTGCCACAGTTCTTGCAGGTTTTGCCGTACAGATTCTATTGCGGCTTTTCTGGCACACTGCTTCCTTTCTAAGTGATTGCTTTGGTAGGTGGGTTTGTTAGTTATATGTATGACCTAGAGGCCATTACTGTACATACGATGTATATTGTAGTGGATTCTTGGACATATATAGGGAGGACTTTCTTGGTCGACATGATAGTACGCTATCTGGTTGCTCTTTATCTTAACATGTACTCTGATTGTCTCTATGTTACATGTTGATAAAGACCTTAGGATATGTACTCGACTACTGGGACTATGATGAGATCATACTAGTGGGGCTACGGTAGTCGACGAGTACATCCTATAACTGTTCCTAGTCGAGGGTGTATCGAGACAGGGCATTGATACACCAGAGTAGGCTAGCGTATACGCATCTTGACCCATATGATGGGCGATGGATGATCCCATATCAATCGGTGTTTGACATCAAGGATGGTGTACGGGTGCTCAGTAGAGACTGGGTACACTGGACGGACTCGCCGAGAACTCCCAGATGGTATTATACCTCACGTCAGATGGCAGTTCTCCGGTGACACTGGTACAGAGTAGTCTGTTGACCCGAGATCGTCATAGAGTCTTGTGTGATTCCCACTGTGATTTGATTTCTATCATATCACGTCCAAGAGGGAGTGCAAAAAGTTGGCTTTTGGGTACAGTCCCGAATCACATGGAGGCAATGAGCGATAGGAGGGGATTCGTCTCTCCCGGTATAGGGAGTTGATGTTGTGCTGTGTTCGATTGGCTATAACTGGAAATCCCTGGCCAGGATTGCTGAGATTTACTGGTATGTGTTATCTGTAGTTTCTCGAACTGTTATAGACCTCAAATCGACATGACTTATCAAGCTACTGGGGTCTGACGTTTTTACCACCACTAGGCGAGATATGCGACATATCAGACGACGAGACCGGACTGTACGGGGGTGTTACTGATTGGATTCGCAGGAGAATGTACAGGCTTGCTTTTTGATCTTCTGATCGTTCAATACCTGGGTGGCTGTTACGTTTAGCTGACCGCTTGCAGCCTGTGGGTGTTTTATATGATCATCACCTGCTACCGGCGTATTGACGATTCTTTAGAGTCCTACACAAAGGTTTCTTGACTCAGGCAAAACGGAGTAGAGGCATATATATGATATGTGCAGGACCGAGGATAATGCAATATGAAATACCGTATTCTATTCTCGCGATATTTGATATCATCCGGGTCTGTCACGACCCGAAAGAGCACGTGACTGGCCCTTGAACCATATGAAGTCTATATGACTCCATCTGATCCAAGTAAGCCAAAAGCCCAGAAATCTAAAACCATTTTTAAGAATAAGTAAAGAAACTGGTTTAAAGAAGTGAAGAAAAACATGTTTGAAATCAAGGTTTTTAAATAACTAAGCCGAATATGCATTTTTAAAAACAGTACAGTCTTTTCTAAAAATTTCGGCAGAGTTTCTTTTGTAAAACTGGCCCCGAATGGGGTATAACAAGGATAACAATATATGCAATGATAAAGGCATCCCCAAGCGGGAGCTAGCTCTTCGTCAATCGACGGTCACCACCACACATGCAACAATAATATACAACGCCAAGTGGCGAGGATCAAATCCAAAAGAAAGCTCAAAAGCAACAAGAAAACCGCAACACTACTAAGCGCGACTCTATGGTCGAATAATACATCACTAGTCTAGGTCTGAAACAATATACGAGTTTTGGTTGATGGATATTCTAGATACAATGAATAATATAAATACAACGGCGGTTCTGATACAAAAGAACCCACCTATCCAAGCAAATCACCCAAAAGGAAGCAGTGTGCCAGAAATGCCGCTATAGAACTGTACGGCAAACCTGCAAGAACTGGGGCACAACGGGGGTGAGTTGCCAACTCGTGAATAGAAAGATATCTACAAGCAGAGATCGAATGCATGACCCAACCTAGGTCAATACGATCAGATATAAAGAAACCTCAATATGAATAAAGCTGAAGCATGCTAAACTGGCAATGTAATCTCTATACGTGAATGTAGTGCCAAGTGCTCGTGCTAGTGCCTCAGGTAATAGTATGTCATGAATATGAGGTATGAATGCATGAAAGCAGAATACATGTAAATGAAGAAACTGTTTTCATAATTTAGTGAGATTTCCCTTGTATTTTTAGTTGAGGTATCATAATGAAATCAGCATAAAACAGTGCCTAGCATCGGCACAAAACGTAATCCCAATATCTCGATATCTCTGTATCACAGTCTCTGTACCTCGAAATCTCGAAATCCCAATGTCTCAATCATAATATCTAGGGCGCCGTCAGTCCAGACCGGCCCCTACCATCCATCTCAAGACCACGACGGTATCCTCCGGATATCCGACGCGTCGGGTAAAATCACCGGTAGGTAGTGCTCCCCTGCCAGGCTCACATCGTCATCACCACGCGCTTCTTGCCCCGGGGCACCTTACCGGGTCCACCATGTACCCGAAACGGTTCATCCGTCTCCTCGAATCGGGTTTCCAAATCCATCAGCAAACTCATGGTGGACGACTCATACATCATGGGAAAACCGCACTTTTCATTTTAAAGAGAGAAAAGAAGTTTATATAAGTTTTGCGGTTTTCCCCCAAATCCAGAAAATCTCATGGAAATCCGAATCCAATCCTCAATAGCATGTAAACAGTGCATACAGGCATAAAAATCCATGAATAATAACATGCATGATGTAACAACTAATAATTACAATGTCTAATCTAGCATATAAGGCAAGTACACTAATATCATGTCTAAATTATTAGCTAACAACCTATGTCGATGCAATAATATTTTCTAAGGTGTACGTGACATGGCAATTACCGATGAAGATGTGTGTGAGCCGGCAAGTAAGTGTACGTGGTACATACGCATCATCGGTAATGGTGCTGGTGTCCTAACAGCATAACATCAATAATGGAGTATGAAACATAATATAAGCATGCGATGCGATGCGAACCACAATAATGAGCGGAAGCTGAATACTAGACGCAACTATAACTAATCTGCATTAATCTAAAATAACCTCTACAATTGGTGCCTTTTGAAATAACACGAATCATGGGGTTTTGAAAATAGGGGCTACGATGTTTTTATGAAAAGATACGTCTTTTGAAATATCCGTAGGATCCCTTGGGCTGTCTTTTAAAATACCCACGATTCGTTAGTTTTTGAAATAGGTAGGAGTCTAATCTAATCTAACAACCATCCTAAACTATACGGCTGAACTAACAAGTAGAGCTACGGGTGAGGAAACCGCCTAACATCTGAGTCGATACATATACATACATGTATATATATTAGTCGGTGATCCCGCCTCAATAATATCATATCCGATACCCTATCAATAATCAGACATCCCAAGTCAAGAGTGCGGATCAATCATCAAAATATAGCTTGTACGTAAATCCGTCGTACGGCATCCCAAATCTGGGTACGGGTCAATATCACATTCATCATACTATTTATCTGGTATCCTCTTTATCAAATGTCATGATCGGGGTACTGATCTACGTTTAGTACAATATTGATACCCTCTATGTATGCATGCAGATGTAAGAATCACTACGTCAAAAGACCCGCTAAAACATCGTGTCGTATCTCAATACGAACCAAATCACATCACCGATCTCCTGGCCTCAAGCCCAATCTCATCGACTCATCTCAAATCCCAAATACTATCCTCAAATCCAGTATATAAACACATAGTCCCATACCCATGTGTAGATATACGCACAATCATATGCACTCTAATAAATGAAAGAATGAATGCAAGTATGTGTGTAAATGTATGTGTGAGTGCAACCACTACTCTAGGGTTCGCACTAAACTAAACCAATATATTCTTATCATCAAAATATCATTATTACCATCAATAACCCTAAACAACACATAATAAATATTCGTGTGTATACGTATTCGTATACATCACCACGGACTGCGGGGGTGCTATACGCCATCCACCCGACTTCTCCCCACAGATATAAATCTACTCACATTGCTTCTCGTGTGCCAAAGCCGATGTCGCTATCTTCACCTCCTTTGCCTCAACATCACGCGGGGTACCTACAAGTATATCACAATGCTAAAGCACATGAAAATCACATCGGAAACCAAAATAGCACACGCTACCCGCATAGGTAAAAACCTATCGACTCGCATGTAAACACAATCAAAATCCACTTGTCGTTGACGTCCAAACGCCACCCGACAGGAATGAATCACCAAATACCAAAATCCATGCTAAAACAAGTCCCAAATTATACACCAACATAGGAAAATCAACCCAGATTTCACCCTAGATGGAATCAGTCAAAACTAGACATACTCAGGGTCAAAACTAGAGGAAATGGGGGCATGCACAGAAAACGAAGCAATTCCTTAAAATACCTTATTTTAGAATTTTCCATAATTTTTCCTCATTTATCTGTATTTAATTATATCAGAATATTAAAATATTCATTAAAATAATATTAAATTATAAAATTTCCTAAAAATCATATTTTATTATTTTGAAGACGTTACAATCTACCCCCCTTAAAGAAATTCGGTCCCCGAATTTAAATTTAAACCCCCAAATACTAAAATATTTCAATACAAATTCCAAGTCATCGGGGCTCCGAAATCATCTATACATAAAACATCATAGCGCAATGCATGCGCATGAGTACTGAGCAGATAACTCAAAAGCAACACTCCATCAAGCATCCGCAATCATCGGAGTCATGGTAACGACACAATGTCAAATCCAATACAAAATCAATATGATATGGACCAAGACTATACATGTAGACATCCAATCTATACATGTAAATAGCTGATGCAAATGTATGCCAAATCTTTTTAAGTCGCTGTGCGATGCGCGTAACACTGCACAGTGGCGGACGTTTCTCATAAGAAAATAACTATATATGTGTATATATATCCTTTGTTTAATAGGTACGTTCCGCCGTTTTGAAAACAGTTTAGAAGGGTTTCCTTGTTTTTAAAACGTTTCGTGTCATATCGGACACGTAGGTATATACTGAGACTATAGCTCGCTTTTCGGAAATCCCTTCGATAACTATTGATGCATGCAAAATATATCCAGGTACTGCCCACTGACTAGTCCTGCTCAGTATGAAAGCAAATATCCAACATCATAAAAATGTACTGCTCCAAAAGGAATAAATCCCAAAAATCACATAACACCACCCTGTGCGTCTGGTGCGCACGGAAATCAAAATCCATATATGTGCTAAACATGTGCACAAAACAACATCTAGGTGCAACGGGTGTGCACGAAGCATCTGTCATAGGCAACGTGTGCCTGGCAGCCAAAACAGGTGCATCTGACATGCACGAAGAATCTCGATTTAGTGCATCTGGTGTGCCCCAAAATCGTATCTCAAAACATGCGCCCAACATGCGCGAAAATCCAAATCGGTGCATCCATCATGCACGAATGAAAATCTAGACCCTGCGCACTCAATATGCACGGAATCACAAAATCCAATAGCAACGTCGAATATGCGTAAGTCCAGTCAAAAGCACGGAGTGCAAGAATCCACATCAATATCACAATCAAAATCGACATACCGAAAGGCATCAAATCGAAGTCAGGTGCAATCGTAATGCACAAAATATAAATCCGGTGCAACAAAGGCACGAAATATAAATCTGATGCGATAAACGCAAGAAACATAAAACTGGTGCGACAAATGCACGAAGTATAGAACTGGTGCATCCCATGCACAAATACCAAGCAATAACTCAAATACGTAAGCAGCAACACCAAGTGTATCCAGATATGAAGAAAATCATAAACGTGTGCAGCTGCGGGCACAAAACACATATCGATACACTACAAGCACATATAAGCTATACCGAGTGCAAAATCAAAACACTAAAATTACATGAAACTCTGCTGGAAGCGTAAATCAAATCACCAGTATAAAATAGGCATGAAATCGCAATCAACAGCTCAAGAGTAATAACTATGTACAAGGTATAAATACCCAGTAGGTGCAACCATGGTGCACAAAATCAAATATCATGAAACTCAGTCATCAAGACTAAATCATGTGAATAGATCGCCCAAAATACCGAAATCCAAAGCAACGGATACGTGATAATCAAATCACAAAATCACAAATCATAATTACCGTCGTCGGTATACCATCCTTCAGGGTCGAGAAGGTACCGGAACATCCGATGCTAGCTGCGCAAGATATCTACTTGCCTCTTGCTCGCGGCTGGCGTCCTCTGCCTCTGGTTCCTGATCTTTCCTGTAGATTACCAATCTCGCAATCCATCGGCTCATCGGCCCGGTCAGGAGTACTGACAGGAACGATTCCGTTCTGGCACTTTCCTGGTCACCTTTCGGTCAATCCTCACGACCGCTCGTAAGGCAGCGTATCACTGGCGTCGGCCTCTGGCTCTCTGAAAGCACGTCACACATCTGATCCTGGGTGCAAACATCATTGCAGCAATGTCCTGGAAGGAATCCTGCTCAAGGTCTCTTCCGATCATGCCTATGCCGATCTGTACAGAGGCTGGCTTCCTGCACAACCTCTTCTCGCTCAAAAACACCTGTGTCCTCAGCACAATATTTTCTCGGAAACTGGTCACATTCCAACGTCTCTGTAAGCATATCAGGTCTCTAGTCTCGACGGGAAGCAATGACAGCTCATCAGTGTCTCACACGAACCTCTTGTTCCAACTGTCTCTATCGTCGTCCACTATGACGTCACGCCAAGCTACTACGCACTGCACTGTTCTCGGCCACGGTCAATCTGAAGTCTCTCGCACGGACTCGAAATCGCATATTCTGTAGCTTCATCATTCTGTAGAGGATGTCAGGCCGAACAGGTCCTCGGGAACACGTCCCAACCATCGGAGGAATACTCATCACTCGTCCGTCCCTGATCAATCTGCAACGCATCTGGGTAAGTTCATTTATCCGAACATGGTCAACTACCTCGTCGACAATGCCGAACTCTGTCCTGCTGGGTGTGCGCAATACGACCACTCCTGGTCTAGGTCTTCTCGTAACGTACTCCAGAAAGGTCCTGTCGAGGTTCCTTTCTCAAATCTCAATCCTGCCGAAATGCCCGGAAGTCATCATCCAATGCTGAAGCTAAAGCTTATTCCGGAACGGCTGCATACCTATCGCGCTTCTCTCTGGAAGATACATCCATATACCACGCCTCGGGGTGCATATCACATCTCTAATGTCAGCGGAGTGGGACGTCATCTCGTCGAAATCTCGTACGAACTCTTTACTCCACCTTGCTCAATGTCGACTGATTCGGACTTAACTCATCATGGCTACACGAACTGCGCTCCGACGGCTACGCTCGCATCTGGAGTCTCCCAAGCAGTGTCCCATCACGATATCCGAAAGATGTCGAACCATCCGATCGACTCGTCAGATCCTCATAATCCCCCAAGAGATCACATCATGGGTACAGTTTAATAGTATCGAGTACATGCCACAGCGTCGGTGGTCCAGCCGTAGAAGGGCAAACCCAAGCCTCACTAATGGCGCCGAGGAACCGCCGCAAACCCGAAGGTTCAAAGGCTTTCACACGGTCATTAAGTCGAGTTAGGGTTTCATTCTTCTAGAGAGTCCATAGAATCACCTGCATGTCTTTCCGTATACTTTAAACTTGGAAAATGGGCTCCTGACATTCGATCGTCTCTATCGACTCTCAACGAACCTGCGTGAAGTCGTCTCTAGCTGGAAACAATCTATCTGATGACCTCGCATCGGTAAACAAACGAACCACCTGTCCTAGTCATTCATCCTCAGATGACTAGCGACTCGCTATCATCTCTCTAAGTATATGCTCACGCTGCAGTAGCTCCAACCATCTGGGCGACATCTCGTCATTTGCAGCAGCAACTGGCTTATTCGCCTGTACGCCGAACAGCGCCTCAATCCTCCAGGAAAGGCAATACATAGGCGGTCATCTCTGAGTCGGTCTGCTCTAGATCTGAGTAAGACTCTCCACACTGGAAATCTTCAACTCATCAGGGCCCGCTCCGGCGCAAAATCGGACGAATCACCTTCGTCTCTCAAATCGGGTAGACTAGCTGTCATCTGTCTCATATCTGCCTGAAAGCTACGGCAATCTCAGCTCGTAAGCTTCGGAAGCGACATCCTGTCAATCTCAGCAACAGCTGGTCCATCTGTCTGCACGGTAGGCGACATCACAATCTCTAAGGTATGCTGTACATCAACAGTCCTCTCTCAACTGGCAGCTCTAACAATGGCCCGATCATCCGGTGCAAGACCAAGCACTCGCCTCCACTAGAGGTCACAATCACCAACACTAACTCGAGACGTTCCCATGTCACCAGAAAACACAATGGTCGGCCCTCGTACCAAACGAGCTCACACCGGCCGTAACCCTAGCAGCAGCCCAAACTGCCCTCAAACATGGTGACAGGAACCTCAATCGAGTATCAAGGAGAGCACATCAATGGCAAGAAAGGAAACAACAGATCCAAAGTGGATACATGATCATGGGAAGGAACAGCATCAATAAAGGTATGATCATGAAACTAATAGAATCGGGGATCTCAAATGGATGTATAATCCGGGATATAAAGAGGATCACTGATCTCGAAAATATGTACATCCTAAGGTTCCTTAAGCGGAGTGGCGTGTCGTAAGTATGCCGCGGAACATACCAACGGTACGTCACTCTACTTTAGTTACCTATTCCATCAACCAAGGGTCATCCTACACGACGAAAGTTCGGGTCTAATACCCCCTCGACCAAGTCTAAGTTCCGTAAGGTCAAGCCTAAGTTCCGTATATATATAAACGCCCTAGGCTCCACATAGTCAAACTTAGACTCGAACCAAGGTCAACCTAGCGCTCTGATACCAACTTTGTCACGACCCGAAAGAGCACGTGACTGGCCCTTGAACCATATGAAGTCTATATGACTCCATCTGATCCAAGTAAGCCAAAAGCCCAGAAATCTAAAACCATTTTTAAGAATAAGTAAAGAAACTGGTTTAAAGAAGTGAAGAAAAACATGTTTGAAATCAAGGTTTTTAAATAACTAAGCCGAATATGCATTTTTAAAAACAGTACAGTCTTTTCTAAAAATTTCGGCAGAGTTTCTTTTGTAAAACTGGCCCCGAATGGGGTATAACAAGGATAACAATATATGCAATGATAAAGGCATCCCCAAGCGGGAGCTAGCTCTTCGTCAATCGACGGTCACCACCACACATGCAACAATAATATACAACGCCAAGTGGCGAGGATCAAATCCAAAAGAAAGCTCAAAAGCAACAAGAAAACCGCAACACTACTAAGCGCGACTCTATGGTCGAATAATACATCACTAGTCTAGGTCTGAAACAATATACGAGTTTTGGTTGATGGATATTCTAGATACAATGAATAATATAAATACAACGGCGGTTCTGATACAAAAGAACCCACCTATCCAAGCAAATCACCCAAAAGGAAGCAGTGTGCCAGAAATGCCGCTATAGAACTGTACGGCAAACCTGCAAGAACTGGGGCACAACGGGGGTGAGTTGCCAACTCGTGAATAGAAAGATATCTACAAGCAGAGATCGAATGCATGACCCAACCTAGGTCAATACGATCAGATATAAAGAAACCTCAATATGAATAAAGCTGAAGCATGCTAAACTGGCAATGTAATCTCTATACGTGAATGTAGTGCCAAGTGCTCGTGCTAGTGCCTCAGGTAATAGTATGTCATGAATATGAGGTATGAATGCATGAAAGCAGAATACATGTAAATGAAGAAACTGTTTTCATAATTTAGTGAGATTTCCCTTGTATTTTTAGTTGAGGTATCATAATGAAATCAGCATAAAACAGTGCCTAGCATCGGCACAAAACGTAATCCCAATATCTCGATATCTCTGTATCACAGTCTCTGTACCTCGAAATCTCGAAATCCCAATGTCTCAATCATAATATCTAGGGCGCCGTCAGTCCAGACCGGCCCCTACCATCCATCTCAAGACCACGACGGTATCCTCCGGATATCCGACGCGTCGGGTAAAATCACCGGTAGGTAGTGCTCCCCTGCCAGGCTCACATCGTCATCACCACGCGCTTCTTGCCCCGGGGCACCTTACCGGGTCCACCATGTACCCGAAACGGTTCATCCGTCTCCTCGAATCGGGTTTCCAAATCCATCAGCAAACTCATGGTGGACGACTCATACATCATGGGAAAACCGCACTTTTCATTTTAAAGAGAGAAAAGAAGTTTATATAAGTTTTGCGGTTTTCCCCCAAATCCAGAAAATCTCATGGAAATCCGAATCCAATCCTCAATAGCATGTAAACAGTGCATACAGGCATAAAAATCCATGAATAATAACATGCATGATGTAACAACTAATAATTACAATGTCTAATCTAGCATATAAGGCAAGTACACTAATATCATGTCTAAATTATTAGCTAACAACCTATGTCGATGCAATAATATTTTCTAAGGTGTACGTGACATGGCAATTACCGATGAAGATGTGTGTGAGCCGGCAAGTAAGTGTACGTGGTACATACGCATCATCGGTAATGGTGCTGGTGTCCTAACAGCATAACATCAATAATGGAGTATGAAACATAATATAAGCATGCGATGCGATGCGAACCACAATAATGAGCGGAAGCTGAATACTAGACGCAACTATAACTAATCTGCATTAATCTAAAATAACCTCTACAATTGGTGCCTTTTGAAATAACACGAATCATGGGGTTTTGAAAATAGGGGCTACGATGTTTTTATGAAAAGATACGTCTTTTGAAATATCCGTAGGATCCCTTGGGCTGTCTTTTAAAATACCCACGATTCGTTAGTTTTTGAAATAGGTAGGAGTCTAATCTAATCTAACAACCATCCTAAACTATACGGCTGAACTAACAAGTAGAGCTACGGGTGAGGAAACCGCCTAACATCTGAGTCGATACATATACATACATGTATATATATTAGTCGGTGATCCCGCCTCAATAATATCATATCCGATACCCTATCAATAATCAGACATCCCAAGTCAAGAGTGCGGATCAATCATCAAAATATAGCTTGTACGTAAATCCGTCGTACGGCATCCCAAATCTGGGTACGGGTCAATATCACATTCATCATACTATTTATCTGGTATCCTCTTTATCAAATGTCATGATCGGGGTACTGATCTACGTTTAGTACAATATTGATACCCTCTATGTATGCATGCAGATGTAAGAATCACTACGTCAAAAGACCCGCTAAAACATCGTGTCGTATCTCAATACGAACCAAATCACATCACCGATCTCCTGGCCTCAAGCCCAATCTCATCGACTCATCTCAAATCCCAAATACTATCCTCAAATCCAGTATATAAACACATAGTCCCATACCCATGTGTAGATATACGCACAATCATATGCACTCTAATAAATGAAAGAATGAATGCAAGTATGTGTGTAAATGTATGTGTGAGTGCAACCACTACTCTAGGGTTCGCACTAAACTAAACCAATATATTCTTATCATCAAAATATCATTATTACCATCAATAACCCTAAACAACACATAATAAATATTCGTGTGTATACGTATTCGTATACATCACCACGGACTGCGGGGGTGCTATACGCCATCCACCCGACTTCTCCCCACAGATATAAATCTACTCACATTGCTTCTCGTGTGCCAAAGCCGATGTCGCTATCTTCACCTCCTTTGCCTCAACATCACGCGGGGTACCTACAAGTATATCACAATGCTAAAGCACATGAAAATCACATCGGAAACCAAAATAGCACACGCTACCCGCATAGGTAAAAACCTATCGACTCGCATGTAAACACAATCAAAATCCACTTGTCGTTGACGTCCAAACGCCACCCGACAGGAATGAATCACCAAATACCAAAATCCATGCTAAAACAAGTCCCAAATTATACACCAACATAGGAAAATCAACCCAGATTTCACCCTAGATGGAATCAGTCAAAACTAGACATACTCAGGGTCAAAACTAGAGGAAATGGGGGCATGCACAGAAAACGAAGCAATTCCTTAAAATACCTTATTTTAGAATTTTCCATAATTTTTCCTCATTTATCTGTATTTAATTATATCAGAATATTAAAATATTCATTAAAATAATATTAAATTATAAAATTTCCTAAAAATCATATTTTATTATTTTGAAGACGTTACAGGGTCATCGGATCAAGTGTTGATTCGATGAATCTGTAAATGATATATTAGTCGGTTATATTCGATATAGCCGGATTGTCGGATAAAGTGTTTATTCGATGATTTAATGTATAATTATATATGTGATATATTAAATTACATTAACTAATATAAGCTCACTAAAAGATTCTTTTTCTCACTCGGGTAATACATTGATATATATGTGATATATGTTAATTGTATTATTTTATTTTGTTACAATAAATATTATATGTGTGATATATAATATTGTACCATAATATGATTACTAATGCAACATGTTTAGTGGAGATTAAACAAGGTTAAGGTTTGAATTGGGTTAGTTCTTTCATGAACATTCTAGAAGGGTTCTTTTTGTTTTTAGTTAAGATATTATGCTTGATATTTTGTTATGACTCATTCTTAACCCAACCCAAACCCAAGCCCTGGTTAAATCTCTACAAAGGTTTAGTTGACCATGGTTACATTATTAATCATATATTCTTTCATTATTCATCACAAAAGGAATCACTATTGTTCTTCTTCTTCCTTCTTCTTTCTTTGATGAAAAAGCTTACTAGATTTTTCAAAGGTGGTGAAAATGAGTGAGAATAAGAAAACAAATGAGAGCTAAAATCCTACTTCATCATCCTCATCTATCCTTGCTATTTAGATGAGGGTGTTCACTTCATTTAGTGAGTGAGAGCTTGTGTTAATGAAAGTTCAAAGTAGATCATCTTTGTTATCGAAGATCGAAAGCAAGCTTGCATCTTTCTCTTCGTGGAGCCTCTCGAGAGTCCAGAACTTGATGATCACAGCGAAGGCACCACAACATGGAGCTTATGAAGTGAAGGACTGGATCTACAAAGGTTGTAATCACTCTCACTTAGTGTTAAAGTGTTTAACATGCTTGTTTTCGCCTAATCTCTAGTTTAAAGATCTTGATTTAGGGTTGTTCGGCACGGCTGGAGACTAAAATCGGGCATGCTTGATTCCTTATAGACCTTTGTGCGTGTGCCAAGTAACCCTACAGGGTTCACTCACATAGTGACCACCCTTGCATTTGTTTTATTCAGTTGTATCTAGTAATTCCATCAACCAAACTTGTATATTGTTTCAGACTTAGAAAACCAGTTATGTATTATTTCGACCTTAGATTCACGCGGTTTAGTATTATGGTTTTCATATTGATTTTGAGTTTCTTTTGAGTTTTGATCCTCGCCCTTTGGCGTTGTATATTATATTGCTTGCGTGGTTGTGACCGTTGATTGACGAAGAGCTAGCTCCCGCTTGGGGATGCCTTTTATCATTGCATATATATTATTCTTGTTGTACCCCATTCGGGGCCAGTATTTACAAAGGAAACTCTGCCAAAATTTTTAGAAAAGATATGGAGGATTTAAAAAAATGCATATTCGGCTTACCTATTTTAAAACCCTTGTTTAAAAATCCTATTTTCCTCACTTCTTAAAACTATTTCCATTATTTATTACTTAAAAATGGTTTTAGATTTCTGGGCTTTTGGCTTACTTGGATTAGATGGGGTCCTATAGACTTCATATGATTCAAGTGCCAGTCACGGGCTATTTCGGGTCGTGACAAAGTTGGTATCAGAGCGCTAGGTTAATCTTGGTTTGAGTCTAAGTTTGATTATGCGGAGCCTAGAGCGTTTATATATATATACGGAACTTAGGCTTGACCTTACGGAACTTAGACTTAGTCGAGGGGGTATTATACCCGAACTTTCGTCGCGTAGGATGACCCTTGGTTGATGGAGTAGGTGACTTCAGTAGAGTGACATACCGTGTGTATGTTCCGCGGCATACTTACGACACGCCACTCCACATAAGGAGCCTTAGGATGTACATTTCCTTGCACAGTATTATATCCATTCCTATGATCTATCCTCATCGATATTGGCTATGATTTTGCTGCCACGATTACACGGGCAGAGAGAGCTACGGCTAGAGTTGCGTCAACTTGAGCTCGGCACGGACGAGGACTGACGAGGATGTGATTCCAGAGACATACGATTGCATATGGAGGCGTCGTTTTAGTGTGTTTTCACGCCATGAGCGTTTGACATATAGCTTTTACGAGATTTCTCGGACGTGCTGATCGACACCAGAGGATCAGGTTACTGCTAGAGGCCAGCCAGGATGTGATGACCATTGATATATCGCTTATTCATGATGATTGAGGCGTTGTTTAGCATACAGACGAATGAGCCAATTGTTGCTGCAAATGACGAGATATCGCCCAGATGATTGGAGCTACTGTAGCATGAGTATATACTCAGGGATATGATGGAAGGTCGCTAGTCACCCGAGGATGGACGACTAGGACATGTGGTTCGTTCGCTTACCCCGATGCGAGGTCATCAGATAGATTGATTCCAGCTAGAGACGACTTCACGCAGATTCGTTGAGAGTCGATAGAGACATCGAATGTCAGGAGCCTATTTTCCAAGTTTAATGTATTCGGAAAGACATGCAAGCGATTCTATGGACCCTCTAGAAGAATGAAACCCTAACTCGACATAATGACCATATGAAAGCCTTTGAACCTTAGGGTTTGGGGCAGTTCCGCGGCGCCATTAGTGAGGCTTGGGTTTGCCCTTCTACGGCTGGACCACTGATGCTGTGGTGTGTACTCGATACTATTAAACTGTACCCAAGATGTTGATCTCTTGAGGGATTATGAGGTTTTGACATATCGATCGGATGGTTCGACATCTTTCGGATATCATGTGATGGGATACACTGCTTGGGAGACTCCATATACGAGCATAGCAGTTGGAGCGTAGTCCATGCAGCCACGAGGAGACGAGTCCGAATCAGTCGACATTGGAACGAAGTGGAGTATACGTCCGCAGGTTGGGACGAGTTCCTGAGGATGTGTTTGGCTAGATATCTTCCACAGAGTGATGAAGATACCGAGTTCATGATTTCGAGTCCGTGTGAGAGACTTCGGATATACCGTAGCCGAGAACATTTGTGGTGCGCAGATAGAGACGTGACGTCGGAGTATATGATGATGTAGACAAGTGGGACAGGAGGTTTGTGCGAGATGCTGACGAGTTGTTGTTACTCCCCGTTTAGGTTAAAGGTCGGATATATCTACAGAGGCGTGGGATGCGACCAGTTTCCGAGGAAATGCGGTGCTGAGGACGCAGATGACCAGAGCAGTGCCAAAACAGAATCATCCCCGTTAGCACACCTGACAGGGCCGATGAGCCGATTGATGGCGAGATAGGTAATCCGCAGAGAAGATAAGGACCCAGAGACAGAGGACGCCAGACCATGAAAAGGAGGCAAGTAGATACCTTGCACTGTTGGCATTGGATGCACCGACACCTTCCCGACTTTGAAGGAGGATATATCGACGACTGTATTTATGATTTATGATTTTTTGATTCGATTATCACGTATCCGTCACCTTGGATTTCGGTATTTTGGGAGATCTATTCGCATGATTTGGTCTTGATGGATGAGTTCCATGATTTTTGTTTTCGTGCACCATGGTTGCACCTACTGGGTATTTATATTTTGCGCATAGTTATTACGCTTGAGGTATTGATTGTGATTTTATGCCGGTGATTTGATTTACGCTTCCCGCATAGTTTTCATGCACTTTTAGTGTTTTGATTTGATTTGTGCACGCTGATGCACATGGTTGTGAGCTTATACACCACGGTATACCTGATTTGGATTGAGCCGTATGGCATACCGTCGATTTTGATTCTGATATTGATGTTGATTTCTTGCACTCAGTGCACCTGATTTGGATTTTCACGCGTGTTGAGCGCATGTTTTGAGATATGATTTTGGTGCACACCAGATGCACTAAATCGGTATTCTTCGTGGATGTCAGATGCACCTGATTTTTCTATCAGGCACACACGTTGCCCATGACAAATGTTTCGTGCACACCCGTTGCACCTAGATGATGTTTCTGTGCACATGTATGGCATATATATGGATTTTGATTTCCGTGCGGACCAGACGCACAAGGTATTCTTATATACATTTTTGGGATTTATTCCTTATGGACCAATACGTTTTCATGATATTTGCTATGTGTTTTCGTACCGAGCAGGACTAGTCAGAGGACGGTACCTGGACATATTTTGCATGCATTTACTTCAGCTATTTACAAGTATAGAATTGATGTCTACATGTATAGTTCTGATTTATATCATATTGGTTTTATTTTGGATTTAACATTTGTGTCTTTACCATGAATCCGATGATTGCGGGATATTTGACGGAGTTTTGATTTTGAGTTATCTGCACATTACACATGCGCGAGCATTGCGCTATGATGCGTTTTATGTATTGATGATTTCGGAGCCCCGACGACTTGGACTTTTTATTGAAATGTTTTAGAATTTGGGGGTTTAAATTTAAATTTGGGGACCGAATTTCATTAAGAGGGGAAGATTGTAGCATTTCAGAAAAATAAAATATTATTTTTGGGAATTTTTATAATTTAATATTAATTTTAATGAATATTTTAATATTTTGGTATAATTAAATACCGATAAATGGGGAAAATGTGGAAAGTTATAGAAATTACTAGAAAGAGGGTGTTTTATGTGAATTATGCAAATTTTAAGTTTTTATGATTAATTATATGCTAATATAGCACTAATCGCGATTAAAAATCGCTAATCGTGTTTAAGCTTGTTTTGTGCAAAACATGCACCATATCATTTTATTTCACTTGTTACATTTTCATGGCCTTCCTTCATATTCTTTTTTACCATGGTTGTTAATTAGATAGAGTGGAGAAAAGAAAAGAAAAGAAAAGGGATTGAATAAAGAATGGAATAGTGTGAGGTATGGGTGAGAGAGAGAATGAGAGGGTGAGGGTTCAACACCTTGGACCAAGCCCCTAACATTTTGTGCTTCACCATTTCGTCTCCTCTCCTCTCCAATTTCTGCTACTGCTTCTGCCCCTCCTCCTCCCCCTCTTCAAGCCACAATAACTCCATGAAAAACACTCCGAAATCTCATTTCCATTTCATGAAAAAGATGCACAAGCTCGCAAGCAATGTTATGGACCAAGAAAAATCACATTTTGGTGATGTATGGGATTCTTGGGTGACTAATGAGGTAATATTTCCATCTTTAAGGTAGAATTTCCATTCCCTTAGCATCCATGTTAGTTTAGAACCGATATTATGTGGTTTTGGTGAACTTTGGAAATTCCAAGTTAGGGTTTAGAGTTTGAATTGATTAAAAAGGTGAATTGAGGTGTAATTAGGGACTATAACCCCTGTGGTGACTTATTGGAGACCCAAACCTGAAACTAGAAACCCGGACGGATTAGAAAAATGATATCGGAAGAATTTTGGATTCTGTGATTGTATTTGGAAATCTGCTAACACCCGGGTCACCTAAAAATATTTTTGCTTGGACAGTGATACATGCAGGCACCTAGGAGGCATCACCGAAAACCCTAGCCCCTACCCCCTCTTTCAGGCCGCAAATTAACTCTTTCTGGCCGTAATTTGCGGCCAGGGCTGGTTGAAAATGCCTCGTATTGGTTCTGTAGCCCCATATCCAGTAAATTAGACCCCTGGCATGTGTAAAATTGTCCAATTTGACCTAGGGTGAAATCTGGGACCCTTTTCTGTAGTTGATGTTTTGGATTCGTGTTTTGTTTCTCATATTTTGAATTCTAGATTTGCGTATGTGTGTTTTACCTCGATCGCTTGACGTTTGCATGACGACATCGAGGGTTGTTTGATGGTTTAGATGTTGCGCCACGGCAGCGCCCCGGCCGTCATACCGAGGCCAAAATGCGGAATCAAAATTTTTCCTTACTCGGAAACCGGCGCTACCGCGGACAATGAAAAACCCGGATCGTAAACCATTAACCTATACTAGCTAACTAGAGATGGGGTGAGAGATATACCAAGCGATCCGTGTCCTTCGGTCTTCTTCTCCACTCCGATCTCCCGCGGAATCTCCGTCACCTCCTCGCTCGTCGGAAAGGGCACCACGTAGCCGGAATCTTTTACGGGCTCCCGCCTCTTGACCGAGGCAACTCGGGCGCGAAGTTGGCTAGCCGACGCGTCCAAGGCTTGCTATAGAATAGTGTAGTGAACTTGTCTCTTTAGGGTTCTTGAAGTTGCCTTTGATGTGTAGGACGAGAAAAAGACTTTGGAGAAAGAAGAATGGTGCTCTCAATTTTTCTAAGGAAATGAGATAACAAAATCACACACCAAAAATGAAGCTCTCTCTCTTGAATAGTGGTCGGCCCCTCTTCACAAGAATGAGATTGGAGAGAGAAAAGGTGCAAGAAAGAATATATCAACAATATAGAAAAATGGTCACTCTCATTTCACTAATCAATCTCCCTTTTTAAAACCATCACAAGAAAAGCAAAGATGAGACCAATATGGAATCTCATGATGAAGCAACAATCATGATGCCACAAATAAGCAAGAAAGCCCTCCACTTAATGTTAATTGCAAACTTGCAATTAACACCCTCCATCAAGAAAGTCCGACCGAGAAGGAATGAAGAAAAACCGGCCGGAACGGAATGCGAACTGGCAACTTCAGAAAAACTGATCCCGTAATAAAATACGGGAAAACCCCACTACTGCAAATACATGCCCGCATTTGTATTCCCACTGAACACAAATGCAAAGAGACAAAACTACACTATCAAATACTAGAATCCGGCTTAAGCCAAAGCCGGCTAGTAAAAACTGTCCGATCACGATCCGTGCAATACCGCACGTATCTGATCGAACCCTGCCATATCTCCATACGGCCTCTACAGCGTTTCGCCCGAAAGCTTGAGTAACTGAAAGTGTGGTGGACTCTAAAGACTCGTCAATACTATGGCTGTGGATTTAACCACTAGCACGTCAGAGGTATAAGCCAATACGTGACGGGCCACCAGCTATTGACCAAAAGGGACGTCGATGAGGAAGCTCACCCCGACACCCAACTGAGCCTGTCAGTGACAATATCCGTACAGTCCGGTCCGTTCGTCTATGAGTATCGCATGCCGGGCCTAGGGGGTTGGTAAAAGTCAGACCCCCAAAAGCGGTACAAGTCGTGTCGGAGTGTAGCCCAGAACACCCTGAGATACTACTGGAATACCTACCAGTAAATCTCCTGCCTCGGCCGAGGGCTTTGTGTAATGGCTCTCCTAGACACAGCGCGACCTCACCCCCAATACCGGGAGAGACGAACCCCTGCAGATCCGCTCACTGCCTCCATGTGGCTCGGGACTGTACCCAACTAAAACCTGTTTGCACGACTCCTTTGAGCCGTGGTAGGGTAGTAATCAAAGCACAGTGGGAACTCACACGAGACAAATGACGATCTCAGGTCGATGAACTAACCTGTACACATGTCACCAGGGAACTGCTATCTGACATCTGGTATAAGACCAACTAGCAGGTTTCCGGCGAGTCCTGTCCGGTGTACTCATAACCCAATGAGCACCTGTATACATCTTAGGTGAACCAACTGACACCAGTGGCTTGTGAGACCGGCCACCGCCCCTCGTCGGGGTCTCGACTGTATACACTAGTCTACTAATGGAGTATCGATGCCCTGTCTCGAAACTCCTACGACTAGGGACCTTTTACGGATGTGCTTATAGACTACCAGCTCCCACGTATATGATCGCCATCATACTGCTGGTAGTCAAGCAAGAATCCTAGGGGCTCTATCAACGTGTAATAGCGACATGTCAGGTCACCTAAAGCAGTACACGATGATAAAGATAAACCAGATAGCATACTATCATCTCGAGTAAGACTGTCCTACTGGGATAGGTCCTCCCTCAATCATTGCAATCACGTGCCTGTGATCCAATAATTGACTCTGAGGGCACTATCTCCAACATTAGAAAGCGTAATCTATAGGTTCTAATCTATAGGCCTTAGCGCGTCGTTTGGTTTTATCGATATGATTTAATACACGTTCCGATTATGTTATCTATGTAGGTAACATCCTGTGGATTCCATACGATGAAGAAGACGAAGGCGACATCGACACCGACACGCAGGATACAAGGTGAGTAGATTATATCTACGGAGGAAGTTGGGTGGATGGCGTATAGCACCCCCGCAGTTCAATGTTTAGTATACTATGTATATACTATATTTATATGTATATGATAGCTTATTGTGCGTCGTGGATATTGAGATGGAATTAGGTGTACTATGGTTAGATTAGGATTAGAAGTAAACTAGTATAGTTTCCTAGTTGCGAACCCTAGAATAGGTTTACACCCTCACGCAGACACATGCTTGCTTGTTATACTTATACTTGGACGATGAGGATAGTGGATGATATTTGGAGATGAGTCGATGAGATTGGGCATAGTGCCATGAGATCGGAGATATAATGTGATTCGTATTTGGGATACGACATGTGATTTTAGCGGGCCTTTACACGTGTGTTTCACACACGCATTTATATTTATATAGATGGTATCGATTTGTACTAGACATAGATCAGTATCCCAGATAATGAGATATGATGATAAGGATACCAGATAATTAATGAGATGAATGTGATATTGACCCGTACCCAGCTTTTGGGATGCCGTACGATGATTTACCGTACGAGCTTTATATTGATGAGATAGATCTGCACTCATGACTCGAGGATGTCATATGATATTGTATCGTACGCAGTACCTTTTAGGCGGGATCACCGACTATTATATATATATATATATATATATATATATATATATATAAATCGACTCAGATTTAGGTGGTTTCCAAACCCCTCCAGATTGACTTGCTAGTTAGAGCTGTAGTTTTGCTAGTAGATGTTAGGCTAGGCCGATGTCATACTTATTTCAAAACTAACGAATCGGGAGTATTTTAAAGACAGGCAAAAAGGATTCTACGGATATTTTCAAAAGACGCATCTTTTCTTAAAACACCGTAGCCCTTATTTTATAAAAAACCCCGATTCGTCTTATTTCAAAAGGAAAACTGTATGACTTTTTATATTGATGTAGATGCATCACTGTTGCATTTATTAGTCGATTTCTGCATGCTCTTGTTATTCGCATCGCCTCGCGTGTACAAATGATTATTGTTATGTAAAAATCATGCTGTTAGGACACCAACACCATTATCGATAATGCATACGTTCCACGTACACCTGCTTGCCGGCTCACACACTTCAACATCGATAATTGCCAAGTCACTACACTGTAGTACTGTTGCATTCAGGATATGATCTCTTACATGGAATACTTTTGTACATACCCATTGTACACCCATATTTACATACATAAGTATTTGCACATACATAGATGATTCTGGCTTGATTAGAGTTTTGGGAACCACAAGATGCTCTTCAAAACTGATTCATTTTAAAAGAGCGGTTCCCTCAATATGTGCATATTACTATTCCATATTGCATGATATACTGATATGCTTGCATTTCTTTTACATGTCGCATGCATCATGCTTTTGATAATACGCATTGAGGTATATTGTTTCCATGATATTTCTGGATTTAGGAACCGTGGATATTTCAAAAGAGAGTGTAATTGTTTTAAAAACCCGATTACCCTTGATATGATATTTCTGTGCGTTCACCATGTGTTTTCTCGGTGCTGAGAGTGACATGTGAATCCCGATTCGAGGAGTGGACGAGGCCGATTGCGGGTCTATGGTGGACCCGGTATGGTACCCCGGGGCGAGAACGGATCGCTGTGTAGATAGACGGTGAGCCTGGCAGAGGGAGTACTACCTACCGGCGATAGTATTTGGGCTCGGCGGATATCCGGAGGATACCGACCTTAGTCGAGAGATGATATGGGCCGATCCGCACTGACGGATCCCGATATATGAGGATTTACGTACCGATGATAGGCACAGGTTTCATGATGTTTTCGAGTGTCGATGCTTGACACTCAGGTTCCATGATTTTGATATGTCACGAGCGACACCTGTTGATTTACATCCTCATACTTCCATGAATATGTTTATAATGTTTACATGCATGATGCTTATTGTCATTGGGTGACACGTGGACGATTTCCACATACATATATTGACATTGATTACATAGTTGGATGATATCCGCTTTTTCATTGACTTCATGATATAGTCGACATTGATCATACCTCATATTTATGATATGCTATTACCTGAGACACTGGCACGAGCACTTGGCACTACAATCATGTAAAGATGTTGCATTGCCACCTTATCATATTTCAGACTTATTCATTTGAGCTTTATATATATATATATATATATATATATATATATATATATATATATATATATATTGATCGTATTGACCTAGGATTGTGTCATACATTCAATTTCTGCACTGTGATATTTTCTATTCACGAGTTGGCAACTCACCCCCGTTGTACCACAGTTCTTACAGGTTTTGCCGTACAGATTCTATTACGGCTTTTCTGGCATACTGCTTCCTTTCTAGGTGATTGCTTTGGTAGGTGGGTTCACTCGCAGCGTGACCACCCTTGCATTTATTTTATTCAGTTGTATCTAGTAATTCCATCAACCAAACTTGTATATTGTTTCAGACTTAGAAAACCAGTTATGTATTATTTTGACCTTAGAGTCGCGCGTTGTAGTATTATAGTTTTCATATTGATTTTGAGTTTCTTTTGAGTTTTGATTCTCTCCCTTTGGCGTTGTATATTTTATTGCTTGCGTGGTTGTGACCGTCGATTGACGAAGAGCTAGCTCCCGCTTGGGGATGCCTTTTATCATTGCATATATATTATTCTTATTATACCCCGTTCGGGGCCAGTATTTACAAAAGAAACTCTGCCGAAATTTTTAGAAAAGATATGGAGGATTTTAAAAAAATGCATATTCGGCTTACCTATTTTAAAACCCTTGTTTTAAAAACCTGTTTTCCTCACTTCTTAAAACTATTTCCTTTATTTATTACTTAAAAATGGTTTTAGATTTCTGGGATTTTTGGCTTACTTGGATTAGATGGGGTCCTTTAGACTTCATATGATTCAAGTGCCAGTCACGGGCTATTTCGGGTCGTGACAACAAAATTGTCACACACATTCTCTACTTCACCTTGGACACGTCGGCTAGCGAACTTCGTGTCCGAGTTGCTTCGGATGAAGTGGGAGCCCGTAAAAAGACTCGATGTTGTGGTGCCCTTTCCGACGAGGAGATCAAGATCGGAGATTGCGCGAGGAGCTTGGGATAATGGCCAAAGACCGAAGGACACGGATCGATCGGTAGAGCCTTTCCAACCCTTCTCTAGTTTGCTAGTTATAGGTTAATGGTTCGATCCGGGATTAAAGTCTGCGATAACGCCGGTTTCAAGTTTAGAAAAAGTTTTTGTTTCCGCATTTTGGCCTCGGGCAGACGGTCGGGACGCTACCGTAGACTTACATGGTATCAGAGCCATGCCATTAACCTTTACTAGCTTGCTCTAACGTGTTTAAAATATCGATCGAACAAAATTTCCGAAACCGCAATTTCAAAAACGAAGTTGCTGTCGATTTTTTTTTGTGGTCAAAAAATTATTTTGAGTATTGCAGAAAATCAGGCAGGCTTTTCTAAGAACACTGCAGAAATTTTGTAGAAACATCTCACTGTAGCGCCACGGAACCGCGGCCGTACCCACGTTTTGGCCGCGGTTCCGCCGCAGTACTGTAGCAACGCTGCACCAAATTTTCTGCAGTGGTCTCTGATTTGGAATTAGGGTTTCTGGAATTTTTAGTTTTGGCCCAGATTATTTTGAGTACTGGAAATTATGCTTGGGGTCCACTTCGGGAAATTTTGTCGATCGAAAATTTTAAGTATGTTAGTTCACAGGGCATACTTTATATCTGCGACCGTGAATGTCATTCGAGCGGTAAATCATGTCCAATTGCTATAGTTCTTTTAGACGGATTTGCGAACGTGACATTCACGTTGATGTTCTGTGTTGTGCTGTGATGTTGCGGATTTGTCGTGGTGGATAGCCTGGATGCAATGGTAGTACAGTTTGGTTGTATTTGTACATTTGATATTGCGGGACGAGCGTCCTACATGTGGTCTGCCGTCACTGCCTGTTTGTATATTATTCTTTTGGGGCATGACCGGGCTGAGGTCGATGTACCCGTTGTATATATTTTACTTTCTGTACTAGGATTACCCCGCGGTGGGGTGCACGGATAGCCGGGGTCTAAAGGGCAACAAGCCCGCATCTCATGGCATTGAGACGGAGGGGGCTTTACTCTAGAATTGGCGGGCTATTCGCCGCACTCGTAGGGGGTAGGTTGACCCAAGGAGGGGTGCTTAAGTTACCGGATTCCGTGAAGTGCTGGATGGTCCATTCACTTTGTTGAAGGGGGCTGCCTCGGTTCAGGTTTTGGCGGGTAACTTGCCGCGCCCATAGGGGTCTAGGATTTCATTGCATAGGCTATCCACATAACCAGGGGAACGTTGGGTTTCAGTTGCGGCTCTACGAAACCCGGGGATCCCAAATTATCTGTATTGTTCTATGATGCTTATTACATTTCTGTGATGTTGCATTTATCACGCCTTGAGCGATTATTATATATTGATATATATACTAGTAGATGTTGTATATGTTTTACACCCGCGCTAGTCCAATCCCCGCTCTGTCGTTAGTTAAGTAACCTAACGGGTGATGACGGGACCCAGTGGCGAATGCGGATGGCATATACGTACATCATATTTTCGTTCTTTATTGGTGTGCTCAATTGATAGGACTGCGTTGATTCGGATCAATGCAAGCTAAACAAACTTGTTTGACGTTGTTGGAACAATTTTCAAAAAGCTGTTATTGCAAGGACATTCTCTTTTGTTTTGCACAGTGGTATTCGGTTATAAATATCCAGCACCTCAGTCGACAAGGCAAGGGCCGAGATCCCTTCACCGGGAGTGATCCCTTGGGTAGAAGTTTGCGTCAGGGTAATAACTTCACTATAGTCGATCACTTTTTGATTTGCATCGTGGTATTTAGTTGGAATATCCTGCACCTCAATCTACGGGGAAAGAGCCGAGATCCCTTCACCGGGAGTGACCACTTTAGCAAAGGTTTTCGCCACTATATTTTTATAAAAAGCTATCCGGTTCCTTCAACGATATCAAGTTCATTACGTTAAAGGTTTTTCTCCAAAAACCATTCGTAGCCCTCCGTTATTTCAGACGGGAAGCACTTAGTATTCATGCTATGTTTGTTGACCTTCGTCAAGGCATGGTGAATGGTAGCTACTTGTTAGCTTTCTGCTGCATAGATAGATGCCTTGGTTTGGGACAGTCGTACAGCCTTGTTGACCTTCGTCAAGGGCTTGTACGGGTGGGTTCAAATTAACCTGGACAATCACGGGTAGAACTTGACATGTGACTTATGATTTGTTGACCTTCGTCAAGGTCATAAGAACATGGGGTAAAAATCACATCGGGAGTTTATAAAGAAACCGAAACTTGCCAGATATGTGAATACCTTCTGGAGTGTGATAACGTGAGTGGATTCCATCACGTTATCATGTGATGATAGTTGGATCCCGATTCCCACTGATGAGTTGGTTTACTCCTCGGGTGATCCCGACTAATTCTTCTTTCAGGTTTGGAGGAGAATTTGAGGTTACAGTGGGAGGTTTCCTGATCAGATAAATTGATAACCATTCTGATCTAGGTTATAGTGCACGCAGAGTGTTTCTTTTCTCTCTCTTTCTCTCTTTGGCAGCGACCATGACCCGACCCTTGACTATGACTCAGTGACCAAGTTAACCGAACCTTCTTAAAACACTGGCTTTTGGATTGTCTGAGTTACATACCGCATTGCCACTCCTACTTTTACCCTTTTCTCCAGAACACCCCGTATTACTACGAACATCCACTTCTATTGGATAAAACCATCGTATGACTATATACGAACTCGAAGGAACTTATTCGAGGATGGTTTCCGGTTCTGGAGAAAATGAATAGGACTATTCTGTTGTCTTTTCCTTTTACCTTCCCTCAGGTTGCGAGTGCTCCTTGGATTAGGATGGTACACCTATTATGCTAATTGGATAGTCTTCTTCCAAACCATAGGCAGGTGCCGAATGGTGAGGGAATGAAGAAAACCAATTAGCCTAACGATGGTGTATAGAAGGTATTAAGTAAAGACAAATAAAGGGATTACTAAGAGGGCAAAGTAAATTGCGACTGCTATTCACGACCAAACCAAGTATTTCATCGCCACTCCTACTTCACCTTTGTATTTCTCCGGAACACCCCGTATCACTACGAAGATCCACAGTTTATTGGATACTCCATCGTATGGTTATATACGAACTCGAAGGAACTTGTTCCAGTTCGGGGATGGATTCTGGTTCAGGAGAAATAGGAATAAGAATTTATTCAGTTGTCTTTTATCTTTACCTTCTCTCGCGATGCGAGTGCTCCTAGGATTAGGAGAGCACACCCATTATGCTTATTGGATAGTCTTCTTCCAAACCATAGGCTGGTGACGAACGGTAGGGAAGGAAGAAAACCATTTGGCCTAAAGGGGTGTACAGAAGGTAATGACTAAAGACATATAAAGGGATTTGGAGAGATGGTAAAGAAATATACGGTTACAGTTGTGAATCTGATAATGGAAGAAACATTACTAAGAATACCCGGATACCCCTTCGAAACATTTACATGTTTCAGTTTCACTGTGTATTGTTAATAGAAAACTAATTTCCCAATTGGTCCTTGCTCCAGGGTATGTATTTACCAGGTTTGATTCTCAATTTGTATGGTTTTACAGATGATGAGTGGGAGTAAGTTATTGGGAATTAGGTGATCATCCTCATTATATCGGAATTCGTTGTAATTGGTGATATTTGAGGAAATTGCCTCGGCTGTTTGCCGGACGGCAGATATTTGGTTTTGAATATCCGTTGTTGTGCACCAATTTCAAATTGATATATCTGTACGTTTATTTTTTATTAAGTGAGATATAACTTTTTGAAATTATGTCCATGACATTTAGCTATATCAGAGGATGGTTAGGTAAGGAGTATTAAACAGCGGTATAATTCTTCTTAGCCATAAGTACAGTTTTCAACCTACGACACACAGGGAATGGGTTATTAGACTCAAAGGACTTATACAGAGTATTGTATGTTGTCCAGTATCCATGAGGACAGAGGGGTTGGTACCCGTACTATATTCTGTTTACTTATGACTTCTCTAGTTCATAGACAAGTGTTTCGTAGAAACACAAGGTCCAAATTTTGAGAAGTTATAGGTATATGAATAAAGTAGAGAACCAGATGTTGCAAGTATCGGGATTCTTCAAGGTGATCGAAGATGCAGATACTTGTGTATGGTATTCAGTTGATAGTAATGGTTTTTGAGAAACTTGTTTCTCTTTCAGTTTACTCATATTTGGATGCACTCCTAAGTTGAGTAATGTTGATCGGTCTCTCTCCATTTAGTTGACATGCACTGGAGACAGCTGCATGATTTGAATCTGGTTCCAATTAAATCAGTACCTCTGTTTCTATATTGGATATAGAATAGTTCATATCTTAACAATGTTAAGGTACGGGGCGTTGTCCGACTTATGCTTAAAACCAGACTCTGGATAACTCAAGGCACGTTTCTGTAATGGCAGTTTGTGGGTTGACCCAGGCTATGACGAGGGTTAACTTCTACCATCTGGAAGATCAATAGTGATATTGTTCTTGACTCGCCACAGTTTTAGTAAAATGGCTTTTTTCAGAAAACAGTAGTGGGAGTATGGTAGAACTGGAAGTGATTCCAGAACCGCAAACGATTACTGAAAATTTGATAAGAACCTAAAGATTCAATCTGGGTTGACATTCCATTGGCCACTCCGCAGATATGGTGGGTAACCTCAGGCACTCGAGAGGTATTTCAGTATGCTCAAAGACGGTGACAGGGAGGTTCTTGTTTACCTAGACTTGACACTACTGTTGTTCCAGACTATGAGACCCGGCAGGAGGATGGGTATAGCGTCGTTCTGAACTGGCTTTAGAAGTGCACGTGTATATTATTCTGCCAGAGAGTTGTCGTAGTCAGTGGGAGAAGCGGAAGTATAGTGGACAAGTGGCTTATGTCTATTTATAGACTAAAGCAGATATAACGGAGATAGATCTTCTATTTCTGATGTGATAGTCATAGGTTTGACTTCATCGGAATAGGGGATGGATCTTTTAAGAAGGTAGTAGGGTGTGATGTCCTGGCATTTGGATGACATACACGGAGTAGAAAGTGAAATTCCTATACTTCGATCGGTTATACTTTGGTTGTCACACAGTGGTTTTTTCATATAGGACTTGGATATAACATCAGACATTCCGGTTACTAGATCTATGGTTTTGTAAGTCTATGGTAGCGCCCCGGCCGTCTTTCCGAGGCCAAAATGCGGAAACGAAAACTTTTTCAAACTAGAAACCGGCGCTATCATATGCTTAAATCCCGGATCGAACCATTAACCTACAACTAGCAACTAGAGAAAGGGTTGGAAAGCTATACCGATCGATCTGTGTCCTTCAGTCTTTAGCCACCATCCCAATCTCCTCGCGGCATCTCTGGTCTCGATCTCCTCGTCAGAAAGGGAACCAAATCATCAAGTCTTTTTATGGGCTCCCGTTTCGTACGAAGCAACTCGGGCACGAAGTTCGCTAGCCGACGTGTCCAAGGCGACGTAGAGAATGTGTGTCATCACTTTGTCTCAAGCATCCATTGATTCTCATCACATGAGAGTGTATGGATGGAGGATAGAGATGATGCCATTAATGGAGGTTATGAGTTAGAGCAAGAGGAAGAAGAAGAAGCCTTCTCTTTCTTGAGTTGTATGATAATGAGAGTGAGAGTTAGAATGAAAAATACAAGAGCTAACCCCATCTCATGGCAGCCCCTCTCTCTCTCCTTATCATATCAAGGCTCAAATCCATCACAAAATGTGACACATACATAAAGAAAGAGACCATGAGTCACCACTTGTGCATGTGTCACAATTAATGCTCCAAATCATGATTTCTAGCTCATAATATCCATATGCAAACATTAATCCAAATGTTTGCAATAATAAAATGATACGACAACATCTAAAGTAAACTCATGACGAATCACAAGGATACCCCTCACCTGTATATACATACCTGCATCCGCATTCCGACTGAATGCGAATGCGATGAGACTAAAGTAATCCAACAAATCTAATACTAGGATCCGGCTTAAACCAAAGCTCACTAGTATGATCCGCCCGATCATGATCCGTGCACTACGGCACGTATATGATCGGACTCTGCCATATATGGCCTCTACAACGTTTCGCCCGAAATTTGAGAAACAGTCTGTGGGGGACTCTAAAGACTCGTCAATACTTTAGCTGTGGATTTAACCACTAGCACATCAGAGGTATTAGCCGTACGTAACGGGCTACCAGGTATTGAACAAAAGGGAGGTCGATGAGCAAGCTCATCCTGATACCCTACTGAGCCTGTCAGTGACAATATTTGTACTGTCCGGTCCGTTCGTCTATGAGTATCGCATGGCGGGGCTAGGGGTTGGTAAAAGTCATACCCCCAAAAGTGATACAAGTCGTGTCGGAGTGTAGCCCAGAACACCTTGAGATACTACTGGAATACCTACCAGTAAATCTCCTGCCTTGGCCAAGGACTTCATGTAATGGCTCTCCTAGATACAGCGCGATCTCACCCCCAATACCGGGAGAGACGAAACCCCTGCCGATCCGCTCACTGCCTCCATGTGGCTCGGGACTGTACCCAACTAAAACATGTTTGCATGACTCCTTTGAACCGTGGTAGGGTAGTAATCAAAGTACAGTGGGAACTCACACGAGACAAATGACGATCTCAGGTCGATGAACTAACCTGTACACATGTCACCAGGGAAATTCTATCTGACGTCAGGTATAATACCAACTAGCATATTCCCGGCGAGTCCTGTCCGGTGTACTCATAACCCAATGAGCACCTGTATACATCTTAGGTAAACTAACTGACACCAATGGATTGTGAGACCGGCCACCGCCCCTCGTCGGGGTCTCGACTGTATACACTAGTCTACTTCGGAGTATCTATGCACTGTCTCGAAAACTCCCACGACTAGGGACCTTTTAAGGATGTGCTTATAGACCCCAGCTCCTACGTATATGATCGCCATCATACTGCTGGCAGTCAAGCAAAAATCCTAAGGGCTCTATCAACGTGTAATAGCGACCTGTAAGGTCACCTAAAGCTATACACGATGATAAAAATAAACCAGATAGCTTACTATCATCTTGAGTAAGATTGTCCTACCGGTATAGGTCCTCCCTCAATCATTGCAATCACGTGCCTATGATCCAATAATTGACTCTGAGGGCACTATATCCAACAATCTTCTACTTGTACTCAAGGCTAATTATTGCGATGTCGCATACTCACAGCCCGTGTGATACCGAACACCCAACTCCTCTACTAATCAGTCTCACAAAGCCCGTTTGCGAAACTTTTGCGTTCGAGGAATAGCCTCAGTGAGTGGATCCGCTCTGATGTTTCTTTCTATGTCTCTCTTTATCTCAAGTTCGTGGAGAAAGCCATCTCCCGAAATGAGCAATACCTGTCTTAGAATATGTCTGGATATCTGATGGGACCTAGTTCATAAATGAATTCCAAATCCAAAAATCTTAGACTGTATCGTCAACTGAACTTAATCAGTATCATGCGCCATGCCTCCCTCAGTATCCCATTGGACCACCTGTCCAAACTACTGCCCCTCCTCAGAGGGAAAACTACAACTCTGACAGCCACTCTGTCATCCAGGTCACCTTGGAAGCCTGGAATGATAACCGTCCCCAAAAGGAGGTTGTCGTTATCATTTCCTTAGAACATCCACTTATGTCCTAAAACTGCTTCCGAACGTTTCTCCTGGACAGGATTAATATCAACTTATTGCATCTAGTGCAAAAAACAATATCTAGTATGGTACTTGGCATCTCATGATCAACTCAATTGCCTAAGCAAGTGATCTGCCAATCATGAACATCCCTCTCCCCTTTAGTCCGTAAGGCACCTTTAGAGAGGGTGACTCCACCTGCAGGTACACTACCGTGCCAGGAGTCGTCCATTCTAAAACACCTTTAGAATGATGTCTAAGTACCCAGATTGGGAAACTACCCAAATCTAGATCTAAAACCATAGATCTAGTAACCAGAATGTCTGATATAATATCCAAGCTTTATGTGGAGAAACCATTGTGTGACAACCAAAGTATAACCGATCGTAGTATAGGAATTTCACTTCCTACTCTGTGTATGTCATCCAAATATCAGGACATTGCACCCTATTACCTTCTTAACAGATCCACCCCTTATTCTAATGAAGTCAAACCTATGACTGTCACATCAGAAATAGATGATCTATCTCCGCTATATCTGCTTTAGTCTATAAATAGACATAAGCCACTTGTCCACTATGCTTCCGCTGCTCCCACTGACTACGACAACCCTCTGGCAGAATAATATACACGTGCACTTCTAAAGCCAGTTCAGAACGACGCTATACCCATCCTCCTGCCGGGTCTCATAGTCTGGAACAACAGTAGTGTCAAGTCTGGGTAAACAAGAACCTCCATGTCACCGTATTTGAGCATACCGAAGTACCTCTCGAGTGCCTGAGGTTACCCACCTTATCTACGGAGTGGCCAATGGAATGTCAAACCGGATTGAATTTTTATGTTCTTATCAAATTTTCAGTAATCGTTTGCGGTTCTGGAATCACTTCCAATTCTACCATACTCCCACTTCTGTTTTCTGAAAAAAAAAACCATTTTTATTAAAACTGTGGCGAGTCAAGAACAATATCACCATTGATCTTCCAGATGGTAGAAAGTTAACCCTCGTCATAGCCCGAGTCAACCCACAAACAGCCATTACAGAAACGTGCCTTGAGTTATCCAGAGTCTGGTTTTAAGCAAAAGCCGGACAACTCCCCGTACCTTAACATTGTTAAGATATGAACTATTCTATATCCAATATAGAAACAGAGGCACTGATTTAATTGGAACCAGATTCAAATCATGCAGTTGTCTCCAATGCATGTCAACAAAATGGAGAGAGGCCAATCATCATTACTCAACTTAGGAATACATCCAGATATGAGTAACCTGAAAGAGAAGCAAGTTCTCATAATCATTACTATCTACTGAATACCATATACAAGTATCTGCATCTTCAATCACCTTGAAGAATCATGATACTTGCAATGCCTGGTTCTCTACTTTATTCGCATACCTATAACTTCTCAAAACTTGGATCTTGTATTTCTATGAAACACATGTCTAAGAACTAAAGAAGTCATAAGTAAACAGAATATAGTACGAGTTCCAACCCCTCTGTCCTAATGGACACTGGACAACATACAATACTCTGTATAAGTCCCTTGAGTCTAATAACTCATTCCCTGTGTGTCGTAGGTTGAAAACTGTACTTATGGTTAAGAAGAATTACGACGCTGTTTTAATTCTCATTACCTAACCATCCACTGATATAGGTAAATGTCATAGACATAATTTCAAAAAGTTATATCTCATATTATAAAAATAAACGTACAGATATATCAATTTGAAATTGGTGCATAACAACGGATATTCAAAACCAAATATTTGCCGTCCGGCAAACAACCCAGGCAATTTCCTCAAATATCACCAATTACAACGAATCCTGATATAATGAGGATGATCACCCAATTCCCAATAACTTACTCCCACTCATCATCAATAAAACCATACAGAAGTGAGAATCAAACCTGGTAAATACATATCCTGGAGCAAGGACTAATTGGGAAATCAGTTTTCTTTTAACAATACACAGTGAAACTAAAACATTTAAATGTCTCGAATGGGTATCCGGGTATTCCTACTAATGCCTCTTCCATTATCAGATTCACAACTGTAACAATATATTTCTTTGCCATCTCTCTAAATCCCTTTATATGTCTTAGTCATTACCTTCTGTACACCCTTTTAGGCTAAAAGGTTTTCTTTCCTCCCTACCGTTCGGTACCAGCCTATGGTTTGGAAGAAGACTATCCAATAAGCATAATGGGTATACTCTCCTAATCCTAGGAGTACTCGTAACTTGAGAGAAGGTAAAGATAAAAGACAACTGAATAAATCTTATTCCTATTTCTCCTGAACCAGAATCCATCCCCGAACTGGAACAAGTTCCTTCGAGTTCGTATATAACCATACGATGGAGTATCCAATAAAATGTGGATCTTCGTAGTGATACGGAGTGTTCTGGAGAAATACAAGGGTGATGTAGGATTGGCGATGAAATACTTGGTTTGGTCGTGAATAGCAGTCGCAATTTACTTTACCCTCTTACTAATCCCTTTATTTGTCTTTACTTAATACCTTCTATACACCATCGTTAGGCTAACTGGTTTTCTTCATTCCCCACCGTTCGGCACCTGCCTATGGTTTGGAAGAAGACTATCCAATTAGCATAATAGGTGTACCGTCCTAATCCAAGGAATACTCGCAACCTGAGAGAAGGTAAAAGGAAAAGACAACTGAATAGTCCTATTCGTTTTCTCCAGAACCGGAAACCATCCTCGAATAAGATCCTTCGAGTTCGTACATAACCATACGATGGTTTTATCTAATGGAAGTGGATGTTCGTAGTAATACGGTGTGTTCTGGAGAAAAGGGTAAAAGTAGGAGTGGTAATGAGGTATGCAACTCTGACAATCCAAAAGCTAGTGTTATAAGAAGGTTCTGTCAACTTGGTCACTGAGTCATAGTCAAGGGTCGGGCCATGGTCGCTGCCAAAGAGAGAGAGAGAAAAAAAACACTCTGCATGCACTCTAACCTAGATCAGAAAGGTTATCAATTTATCCAATCAGGAAACCTCCCACTGTAACCTCAAATTCACCTCCAAACCTGAAAGAAGAATTAGTCGGGATCACCCGAGGAGTAAACCAGCTCATCAGTGGGAATTGGGATCCAACTATCATCGCATCATAACGTGATGGAATCCACTCACGTTATCACACTCCAGAAGGTATGCGTATATCTGGCAAGTTTCAGTTCTTTTGAAACTCCCGATGTGATTTCTGCCCCATGCTCTTATGACCTTGACTTTGGCCAACATATCATAAGTCACATGTCAAGTTCAACCCGTCATTCTCCAGGTTAATTTGAACCCACCCGTACAAGCCCTTGACGAAGGTCAACAAGGCTGTACGACTGTCCCAAACCAACGCATCTATCTATGCAGCAGAAAGGCAACAAGCGGCTACTATTCACTATGCCTTGACGAAGGTCAACAAACATATCATGAATACTAAGTGCTACCCGTCTGAAATGACGGAGGGCTACGAATGGTTTTTGGCGAAAAACCTTTAACGTAATGAACTTGATATCGTTGAAGGAACCGGATAGCTTTTTATAAAAATATAGTGGCGAAAACCTTTGCTAAAGATGTCACTCCCGGTGAAGGGATCTCGACTCTTTCCCCGTAGAATGAGGTGCACGATATTCCAACTGAATACCACGATACAAAGCAAAAGGTAATCGACTATAGTGAAGTTATTACCCTGACTCAAACTTCTTTCCAAGGGGTCACTCCCGGTGAAGGGATCCCGGCCCTTGCCTCGTCGACCGGGGTGCAGGATATTCATACCCGATTATCACTGTGCAAAATAAAAGAGAACGTCCTTGCAATAATAGCTTTTTGAAAAATGTTCCAACAACATCAAACAGGTTTGTTTACCTTTGCATTGATCCGAATCAATGCAGTCCCATCAATTAATCACACCACAAAAGAACGAAAATATGATGTACGCATATGCCATCAGTATTCGCCACTGGGTCCCGTCATCACCCGTCAGGTTACGACAGAGCGGGGACTGGACTAGGGCGGACGCAAAACATATACAACATCTACTAGTATATATATCAATATATAATAATCGCCCTAGGCGTGATAAAATGCAACATCACAGAAATGTAATAAGCATCACAGAACAATACAGATAATCTGGGATCCCCGGGTTTCATAGAGCCGCTACTGAAACCCGACGTTCCCCTGGTCGTGTGGATAGCCTGTGCAATGAAAACCTAGACCCCTACGGGCGCGGCAAGTTACCCGCTAAAACCTGAAGCGAGGCAGCCCCCTTCAACAAAGTGAATGGACCACCCAACACTTCACGAAATCCAGTAACTTGAGCACCCCTCCTTGGGTCAACCTGTACCCCCTACGAGTGCGGTGAATAGCCCGCCAATTCTAGAGTAAAGCCCCCTCCGTCTCAAAGCCATGAGATGCGGGCCCGTTGCCCTCTAGAACCCGGCTATCCGTGCACCCAACCGTGGGGTAATCCTAGTACAGAAAGTAAAAATATACAACGGGTACATCGACCTCAGCCTTGTCGTGTCCCAAAAGAATAATATACAAACACGCAATGACGGCAGTCCACATGTCGGACGCTCGCCCCGCAATATCAAATGTACAAATACAATCAAACTCTACTACTATTGCATCCAGGCTATCCACCACGACAAATCCGCAACATCACAGCACAACACAGAACATCAACGTTAATGTCACGTTCGCAAATCCTTCCAAAAGAACTATAGCAATTAGATAGGATTTACCGATCAAATGACATTCACGGTCGCAGATATAATGTAAATACTGTGAACTAACATGTTTAAAATTTTTGATCGACAAAATTTCCCGACGTGGGCCCCGAGTACAATACCCAGTACTCAGACGAATCTGGGCCCAAACAAAAAATACCAGAAACCATATTTCCAAGTCAGAGACCACCTCAGAAAATTTCGTGCACTGTGGCTACAGTACTGCGGTGGATCCGCGGCCAAAACGTGGGTACGGCCGCGGTTCCGCTGTGCTACAGTGATATCATGCAACCAATTTTCTGCAGTGTTCTTAGAAAACCCTGCTTGAATTTCTGCAATGCTCAAAATAATTTTTCGACGACAAAAAAAATTCGACAGAAACTTCATGATTGGAAATGCAGTTTTTGGAAATTTCATCCGATAGAAGTTCTAAACACGTTAGAGCAAGCCAGTAAAGGTTAATGGCGTGGCTCTGATGCCATGTAAGTCTACGGAAGCGCCCCAGCCGTCTTTCCGAGGACAAAATGCGGAAACGAAAACTTTTTAAACTAGAAACCGGGGCTATCGTATGCTTAAATCCCGGATCGAACCATTAACCTACAACTAGCAACTAGAGAAAGGGTTGGAAAGCAATACTGATCGATCCGTGTCCTTCGATCTTTGGCCACCATCCCAAGCTCCCCGCGGCATCTCTGGTCTCGATCTCCTCGTCGGAAAGCGCACCACATCATCAAGTCTTTTTACGGGCTCCCGCTTCGTCTGAAGCAACTCGGGCATGATGTTCGCTAGCCGACGTGTCCAAGGCGATGTAGAGAATGAGTGTCATCACTTTGTCTTAAGTATCCATTGATTCTCATCACATGAGAGTGTATGGATGGAGGATAGAGATGATGCCATTAATGGAGGTTATGAGCTAGAGCAAGAGGAAGAAGAATAAGCCTTCTCTTTCTTGAGTTGTATGATAATGAGAGTGAGAGTTAGAATGAAAAATACAAGAGCTAACTCCATCTCATGGCAGCCCCTCTCTCTCTCCTTATCATATCAAGGCTCAAATCCATCACGAAATGTGACACATGCACAAAGAAAGAGACCATGAGTCACCACTTATGCATGTGTCACAATTAATGCTCCAAATCATGATTTCTAGCTCATAATATCCATATGCAAACATTAATCCAAATGTTTGCAACAATAAAAAGATACGACAACATCTAAAGTAAACTCGTGACGGATCACAAGGATAACCCTCACCTGTATATACATACCTGCATCCGCATTCCGACTGAATGCGAATGCGATGAGACTAAAGTAATCCAATAAATCAAATTCTAGAATCCGGCTTAAACCAAAGCCCACTAGTATGATCCGCCCGATCATGATCCGTGCACTACCGGACGTATATGATCGGACCCTGCCATATATCATATGGCCTCTACAACGTTTCGCCCGAAACTTGAGAAACAGTCTGTGGGGGACTCTAAAGACTCGTCAATAATTTGGCTGTGGATTTAACCACAAGCACGTCAGAGGTATTAGCCGTGCATAACGGGCTACCAGGAATTGACCAAAAGGGAGGTCGATGAGCAAGCTCATCCTGACACCCTACTGAGCCGGTCAGTGACAATATCCGTACAGTCCGGTCCATTCGTCTATGAGTATCGCATGGCGGGCCTAGGGGGTTGGTAAAAGTCAGACCCCCAAAAGCTGTACAAGTCGTGTCGGAGTGTTGCCCAGAACACCTTGAGATACTACTGGAATACCTACCACTAAATCTCTTGCCTTAGCCAAGGACTTCTTGTAATGGCTCTCCTAGACACAGCGCAATCTCACCCCCAATACCGGGAGAGACGAAACCCCTGCCGATCCGCTCACTGCCTCCATGTGGCTCGGGACTGTACCCAACTAAAACCTGTTTGCATGACTCCTTTGAGCCGTGGTAGGGTAGTAATCAAAGTACAGTGGGAACTCACACGAGGCAAATGACGATCTCAGGTTGATGAACTAACCTGTACACATGTCACCACGGAACTGCTATCTGACGTCAGGTATAATACCAACTAGCATGTTCCCGGCGAGTCCTGTCCGGTGTACTCATAACCCAATAAGCACATGTATACATCTTAGGTGAACCAACTGACACCAATGGCTTATAAGACCGGCCACCGCCCCTCGTCGGGTTCTCGACTGTATACACTAGTCTACTCCGGAGTATCGATGCCCTGTCTCGAAAAATCCCACGACTAGGGACTTTTTTAGGATGTGCTTATAGACCCCAGCTCCTACGTATATGATCGCGATTATACTGCTGGCAGTCAAGAAAGAATCCTAAGGGCTCTATCAACATGTAATAGCGACCTGTAAGGTCACCTAAAGCTTTACACGATAATAAAGTTAAACCAGATAGCATACTGTCATCTTGAGTAAGACTGTCCTACCAGTATAGGTCCTCCCTCAATCATTGCAATCATGTGCCTATGATCCAATAATTGACTCTGAGGGCACTATATCCAACAGGTTTTAGATCTAGATTTGGGTAGTTTCCCAATCTGGTTACTTAGACAGCATTCTAAAAGTGCTTTAGAATGGACGACTCCAGGCATGGTAGTGTACCTGCAGGTGATGGAGTCACCCTCTCTAAAGGTGTCTTACAGACTAAAGGGGAGAGGGATGTGCATGATTGGCATATCACTTGCTTAGGCAATTGAGTTGATCACGAGATGTCAAGTACCACACCAGATGTTGTCTTTGCATGAGATGCAATAAGTTGATATCAATCCAATCCTGGAGAAACGATCGGAAGCAGTTTTAGAACATAAGTGGATGTTCTAGGGATATGATAACGACAGCCTCTTTCGGGAGACTGTTATCATTCCAGGCTTCCAAGGTGACTTGGATGACCGAGTGACTGTCAGAGTTATAGTTTTCCCTCTGACGAGGGGGGCAGTGTTTTGGACAGGTGATCCAAGCGGACACTGAGGGAGGCATGACGCAGGATACTAATTAAGTTCATTTGACGATACAGTCTAAGAAGTTTGGATTTGGAGTTCATTTATGAACTAGGTCCCATCAGATATCCAGACATATTCTAAGACAGGTATTGCTCATTTCGGGAGATGGTTTTCTCCGCGAACTTGAGATAAAGAGAGACATAGAAAGAAACATTAGGGCGGATCCACTCACTGAGGATATTCCTCGAACCCAATAGTTTCGCAAAAGGGCTTTGTGAGACTGGTTAGTAGAAGAGTTGGGTGTTCGGTATCAGATGGGCTGTGATTATGCGACATCGCAATAATTAGCCTTGAGTGCAAGTGGGAGATTATTGGATATAGTGCCCTCAGAGTCAATTATTGGATCACAGGCACGTGATTGCAATGATTGAGGGAAGACCTATACCGGTAGGACAGTCTTACTCAAGATGATAGTATGCTATCTGGTTTATCTTTATCATCGTGAACAGCTTTAGATGACCTTACAGATCACTATTACATATTGATAGATCCCTCAGGATTCTTGCTTGACTACCAGCTGTATGATGGCGATCATATACGTGGGAGCTGTGGTCTATAAGCACATCCTTAAAGTGGTCCCTTGTCGTAGGAGTTTCGAGACTGGGCATCGATACTCTATTAGTAGACTAGTGTATACAGTCAAGACCCTGACGAGGGGCGGTGGCCTGTCTCACAAGCCGTTGGTGTCAGTTGGATCACCTAAGATGTATACAGGTGCTCATTGGGTTATGAGTACACCAGACAGGACTCGCCGGGAACATGCTAGTTTGTATTATACCAGATGTCAGATAGCAGTTCCCTGGTGACATGTGTAGAGGTTAGTTCATCGACCTGAGATCGTCATTTGTCTTGTGTGAGTTCCCACTGTGCTTTGATTACTACCCTACCATGGCTCAAAGGAGTCGTGCAAACAGGTTTTAGTTAGGTACAGTCCCGAGCCACATGGAGGCAGTGTGCGGATCGGCAAGGATTTCCTCTCTCCCGGTATTGGGGGTGAGATCGCACTTTGTCTAGGAGAGCCATTACACGAAGTCCTTAGCCAAGGTAGGAGATTTACTGGTAGGTATTCCAGTAGTATCTCAGGGTGTTCTGGTCTACACTCCGACACGACTAGTACCGCTTTTGGGGGTCTGACTTTTACCAACGCCCTAGGCCCGACATGCGATGCTCATAGACGAGCGGACCAGACTATACGCATATTGTCACTGACAGGCTCAGTAGGGTGTCAGGATGAGTTCTCTCATCGACCTCCCTTTTGGTCAATACCTGGTAGCCCGTTACGTTCAGCTAGTACCACTGACGTGCTAGTGGTTAAATCCACAGCTAAAGTATTGACGAGTCTTTAGAGTCCCCCACAGACAGTTTCTCAAGTTCCGGGAGAAACGTTGTAGAGGGCGTATGATATATGGCAGGGTTCAATCATATACGTGCGGTAGTGCAAAGATCATGATCGGGCGGATCATACTAGTGGGCTTTAGTTTAAGCCGGATCCTAGTATTAGATTTGTTGGATTACTTTAGTCTCATCGCATTCGCATTCAGTCGGAATCCGGATGCAGGTATGTATATACAGGTGATGGGTATCCTTGTGATCCGTCACGAGTTTACTTTAGATGTTGCTGTATCTTTTTGTTGTTGTAAACATTTGGGTTAATGTTTACAAATGGAAATAATGATCTAGAAATCATGATTAGGAGAATTAATTGTGACACATGTACAAGTGGTGACTCATGGTCTCTTTCTTTATGGGTGTGCCACATTATGTGATTGATTTGTGAGTTGAAATGAGAGGAAGAGAGAGAAGGCCAGCCATGGTAAGAGTTTGCTCTTGTATTATTTTCACTAACACTCTCTCATTTTTATCATAGCAACACAAAAGAAAAAGACTCTCTTCTTCTTCTTCCTCTAGCTCACCATTTCCATTGATGGCTTCATTTTCAACCTCCATCCATACAATGGATGCAAGAGACAAAGTTGTCACACACATTCTCTACTTCACCTTGGACACGTCGGCTAGCGAACTTTGTGTCCGAGTTGCTTCGGATGAAGCGGGAGCACATAAAAAGACTCGATAATGTGGTGCCCTTTCCGACGAGGAGATCGAGATCGGAGATGCCGCGAGGAGCTTGGGATGGTGGCTAAAGACCGAAGGATACGGATCGATCGGTATAGCTTTTCCAACCCTTCTCTAGTTTGCTAGTTATAGGTTAATGGTTCGATCCGGGATTAAAGTCTGCGATAACGCAGGTTTCAAGTTTAGAAAAAGTTTTCGTTTCCACATTTTGGCCTCGGACAGACGGCCGGGGCGCTACCGTAGACTTACAGAATTTTCTTGAGTTGCCCCAAGTGCTCAAAATCCAAACTTTCTTGGTTCCCCATGCTTGTAGTGAGCTTGTGCATGATTTTAATGAAAGGAATGGAGTGTTTTGATGTATTTTTGGTGGTGTTGTGAGGGGGTTGATGTCACGACCCGAAATATTAGCTCGTGACCGGCACTTAAATTACACCACGTTTAAAGGCGTCGTGTAATTCAAGTAAGCCGAAACGCAGAAATCTAAGCTTTTTTAAGAAAAATCAAGGAGGTGAAGTTTTGAAATAAGGGTATAATGAAATCAAGTTTTCTTAAATGCATAGAAAGGAACATGAATAATGTAAATAAAATTTACTAGTTTGAAAACATGTTTCATCTTTTAAAAATTTGGGCAGCGCCTCCTTTGTATATTTTGATCCAAAACCACAAATACAAGATAATATAAAAGGCATCACCAAGCGGGAGCTAGCTCTTCGCCAAACGGCGGATCACAACCACTCAAGTGATAAAACAAGTATACGACGCCCAATCGGCGAAGATCAACACATAAAATAATGAATAAAGCAAGACATCAACCCAAAAAGCGAATATAAAACCCATCGCTCAAATCTCGCACTACAAGTCTCACTAAGTCTTACTTAATATACAATACTAGTTTTGATTGATGGAGTTGACTAGATACAATATGAAATATAAATACAAGAGTGGGTACGATATAAATGTCCCACCTACTAAAGCAATCACGTGAAAGAAACTGTGTGCCAGCGATGCTGCTACTAATCCATGCGGTCAACCTGTAAGAACTGTGGCACAACGGGGGTAAGTTGCCAACTCGTGAGTAGAAAAACATCAACAAGTAGAAATCAAATAAACAACCACTCCTAGGTCAACTATATCATAAAGGTAATATTATGATATCTAGGGTGACTGTAACTGTATATGTGCCAACAATGTAAACAATGCCTAAGAGCATGTGGATAACATCCAACAGTATAATAAATGTATGTATGCATGTGGATCTCGTCCACGTGTCAACCGATGACACCACAACATCATGCATGTAAATATCAAAAAAGTATATGCATGAAAGTATGAGGATATAAATCAACGTGTGTCCCTCGCGACACATCAAAATCATGGAACCTGAGTATCCAGCATCGACACTCGAAACATCATGAAACCCATGTCCAGCATCGACACGTAAATCCTCATATCTCGGGCTCCGTCAGTTCGGATCGACCCTCATGCTCCGTCTACGGGATCGGCCCGCGGGCTCCGGCAGACGGGTCGGCCCCTATCCATCTCTCGACTCCGGTCAGTATCCTCCGGATAACCGCCAGGTCCAACCAATCACCGGTAGGTAGTGGTCCTTTTGCCAGGCTCATCGTCATCCCCACGATCTTCTCACCCCGGGGTACCGTACCGGGTCCACCATGAACCCGCAAACGGATCATCCAACTCCTCGAATCGGGTTTCACATATCACACGTCTCAGAACCGAGAAAGCACATGGTGGACGCACCGAAATATCATATCAAGAGAAACCGGGTTTTTAAAACAATACATACATTCTTTTGAAATAACCACGGTTCTCAAATCCAGAAATCTCATGAAAAAACAGCATATCTCAATGCGTATAATCGTAAAGCATGATGTATGCAACATATAACAGAATGTAAGCATAACCGTATATCATGCAGCATGGAACAGTAATATGCACATATCAAGGGAAAACCGTTTTTTTAAATGAATCCAGTTTTAAAATATATAATGTGGTTCCCCAAATTATCCAAAGTCAAATGCAACATCGTATAAAGGTGCATATGTAACTATAGAAAGTAAATTATGCAAGGAGTCATATCCTGATGCAACAGTCCTACTGTGTAGTGACATGGCAATTATCGATGATGAAGTGTGTGAGCCGGCAAATCCGTGTAAGTGTAACATACGCATCATCGATAATGGTGCAGGTGTACTAGCACAGGTATATGTAATGCAATGAGAGTGACATGAGCGTAGCATAATGTAAATCGTATGCGAATGCTGACAGGTATACATATCTAACATGATCGAGTCGATGAATCTATCAATTGGCATCCAGCCTCACAACATCACGTACGGTAAAATCCATCGTACGGAATCCTCTAGTCAAGGGTATGGATCAATCATCAAGCCCAACTCATCACGTACGGAAAATCATCGTATGGCGGCATTAAACCATCGAGGATCCTATCATCCTATGTGACAATGAGGGTTACGGACCTAATGTCTCGTACGGAATTTCACTCATGATTCACGACATTCTATATATATCCATATACCTATGTCCTAGGTCACATCCATAACAATCTCATATCAGGGGACCTGCAAAGGTATCAATCCTCTCAATCGACTCGCATCCGTATACCAACATATCATCAAGTCATCATATCACATTGTATATTATTTTCATCACATTAAGTAAATTATATATATACATTCTACCTTATACATCAAATGTCATGTTACTCTAAAATTCATACTTATTCTAATGCAACTATATTCTACAAGTCGTGATTCACATTCACTTTTCATATCTTAAAAGATTTCTTGTTATATCTCAATACATATATTCCATCATTCATCTCTAACTATCTTTTAACCATAACCCTAGTTTTCTAATCTAGGTTTCCTTACCCATATTCTCTATATAAATCGGTTTCCATCAATTTTGCGGGGGTGCTATACGCCATCCACCCGACTTCCCCTGTATATATAGATCTACTCACCTGATCCAAGCTTGCCGAAGTCGAGGTGCTTGTCGTCTCGGAATCTACGCGAGGGTACCTACAACCAATACACAATCGCAAAAGCTTATTAAAATCAAGTCGGAAAACCAATACGGCACATGGTTCGCTCATAGGTTAAAACCTATAGCCTCGCATGCAAAACACGACCAATAACCCTAGTCGTTGACGTTCGAACACCACACGACGGAACACAATACATCAAATACCAAAAATCAAGTTAAAACGAACCCACAAAACAAAGCATCAACTTAAGAAAACACCCCCGGATATTAACCTAAGTGAAATTAGCCAATTTTGCACATATGGAGGGTCTAGTTAATAGATAAAGGAACCATGAACCAAACATCAACCCCAAAACTCATGACCTGGCCACAATTTACGGCCAGATGGATTATTTATGCGGCCAAGGGTTCAAGTCAGGGGCTCGGGTCTTCAGGATAGCTCCTAGGATACCTGCTTGACTCACTATAATCGCTAAATAATTTCCAGGTCACCGGGGTTATAGCAGATATCAATATACCATCACAACAGTTAACAAAATACGATATTGGGGTTTCTAAGTTTGGGAATTTGGGGGTTTACACTATTGTTTCAGTCCAATATACAATCCCTACAGGGGTTTAAGGTCACTATTAAGCCTCAATTTCACCTTTAGATTCAAAACAAACCCTAACCTCTTCTAGAGATTTTCAAAGTTCACAAAATAACACTAACGCGATTCTAAACATGCAAGGATACTAAAGTGAATGAAATACTATGTTAATGGCGAAGAAAGTACCTCATTTGGCAACTCAAGAAAATTCTTGAGTTGCCCCAAGTGCTCAAAATCCGTTTTTTCTTGGTCCAAAGTGCTTGTAGTGAGCTTGTGCATCTTTTTTGTGAAAGGGAGATGGAGTTTTTGTGTTGTTTTGGGTGTGTTTGTGAGGGTTGAAAGGGAGGTGAAGGAGAGGGCAGTCATGAGAGAGGAGGGAGTGAGAATGATGAAGAAAGAATGAGAGAAGAATGCCCATGGTCCAAGGTTGACCCCTCACCCTCTCTCTCTCTCTTGCCCATACCCATTTCTTTATTCTCTTTTCATTTTCTTTTGTTTTCTTTTCCTTTAAAATAACAACCATGCAAGAAAATGAAGAGAAATCCATGATAAAAATGTAACAAGTGCTAAAATGTAACATGGTGCATGTTATGTGCACAAAACCGGATTAATGTAAGATTAGAGATATTTAATCGCGATTAGCATTAAAATGCAATAAAATAAATTATAAGAATTATATTTTGCTTAAATCATATAGAACACCCTCATTTCCGTAATTCCTATAATTTTCCAAATATTTTCTACTTTATCGGTATTCAATTATACCATAGATTAAAATATTCACAATATTTATTATTTAATTATTTAAATTCCCAAAAATAATATTTTATTTTTCGGAAATGTTACAGCTGAGGTGGTGGAGGGAAGAGGGCAGCCAAGTGAGGAGAAGGAGAGGGAAAAATGTTGAAGGAAATGAGGGAAAACAATTGTGAGCCATAGTCAAATGGCCCCTCACCTCTCTCTCTTATCTCTCATGTCCATACCCCATTCTTTATTCATTTCCTCTTTCTTTTCTTTTTCTATATCCTTTTCTTTTCATTTCCAAATTAAAAATAAAGCCATGCTACAATAAAATGAGAAAGTCATGGTAGAATAAATGTAACAAATACTAGCAAATATGATATGGTGCATGTCACATGCACAAAACACAACCAATGCATGATTAAGTACTAATCGAGATTAGTAATACTTACATATTTAATTTAATTACATACTAAATTATAAAATTCCCAATCTTCATAATTTCTTTTTAAAATCAATAATTAATATAAATTTCCAAATATTTCCCAATTATCGGCATATAATTGTACCATATCATTAACACTAATTTCCATACATTAAAATATTCATAATATTTATTATTTGATTATTCAACTTCTCAAAAATAATATCTTATTTTTCTGAAATGTTACAAAATAATAATCAATCTAATCTTGCAAGAGCATACGCTGAGTGTTTTCTTCTCTCACTTTCTCCAAGTAGCGACCATGTCACGCCTTAATCAAGATAATAATATGGATGCATTGACCGAACCCGCTTGTTATACTGAGCTGGGGAACGTTGGTCCTGCTCTAACATATAATTGTTATAAGACTGGGCAAGAAATAGGGGATTACAAGGATTCCCGTGCCGTCCAAACAAAGAAAGTGCATGATGATGCATTTTCTTCGGGTGTGTTCATTACCGAGAACTGTTTCTCAGTTTCCTCTACGTCCTGGGTATGTGATACCGAATCAGGATCCTACATATGTAATCTGTTACATGGGCTATACATAGGTAGAGAACTGAGAATGGGTGATAAAGTTTTAAGAGTTAGAAACGGTGCAATTATTGCAGCCAAGTTGTTAGCAGTTATCACCCTGTATTACTAAATACATTGATTCTGAACGAATGTTATTAGATACCGAACCTAATATGCAACATTATATCAGTCTCTTTATTTAGTAAAGAAGGATATAATTTTATATTGTTGGATAGTATTTTGAACATTTCCTATATCAAGAGTTGATCAGTTCAGGCACGTTATCTAAAGGCATATACGCTCTAAATCAAACCACAGTTCTTAACGTACAAAACGCACACAAGGGGAAGAGTTCAAAAATGAACGAATCCTTCTCGAGGCATTGTAGACTAGGTCATATCAATGCGACCCGAATAGCTGAAGTTATATAAAGTTGCATATTTAAATCAGTTTGAATTTACATCATGTGAAACTTTCCAGTCATGTCTCAAAGATAAACATGACCATAGCTCCGTTTATTAGAAACAGAGAAAGAGTTAGATGAACTCTTGGGATTGATACATGATGATGTATGTAGGTCCCCTGTCTACACATGCTAGGACTGGTTCTTTGTACTTCATTACATTCACTGATGATCTCTCAAGATTCGGACATATGTTCTTGTTGAAACACAAGTTTGAAGTTTTTGAGAAATTCAAAGAATATAAATCAGAAGTAGAGAACCAAAACGGGTATAAGTATTATGTCCTTTGATGTGATCAGGGAGGAGAATACTTGAGCATGGAGTTCCTGGAATATTCTAAAGGAGAATGAAATTCTCTTTCAGCATTACTCCTCCGTATATACCACAACACATCGGTGTATCGGGACGGAGCAATCGCACCCTATGTGATATGGTGTGCTCTATGATGAGTACTACTGAGTTGCCTATTTCTTTTTGGGGGTTATGCACTTGAGAAGCTGCATACCTATTGAATTGGGTTCCAACCAAATCAGGTGCCTACCACTCCATGTCTTATGTAAGTTAATATTTGGGGTTGTCCGGTCTATGTCAAAAGCAAAATCCGAACAAGCTCGAGTCAAGGTCAGTTATGTGGATATTTGTTGGATATCCCAAGCATTCGCAAGGGAATATCTTCTACCGCACCGAGGAACAAAAGGTGTATTATTTCTCAGCATAACCACCTTTTTAGAAAAGGAATTTATTTTGGAAACAAATTTGTGGTTATGAGGTAGAACTGGAAGGAGTTCCAGCTATACAAACTGCATATGATGATTTGGTAGAACCGGAGGATTCAATAGCTCCCGATGAACCTCAGCCTCTCCGCCGATCTAGTAGGGTTCCTCATCCACTTGAGAGATACTTCGGTTTTCTCCATGACAGTGGGAGAGAGGATTGCATCATGAGATGATGACCAAACTAGTTTCGAGCAGGCCGTCAAGAGTGAGGACTCTGTAAGAATGGCTGGATGCTGAGGGATCTAAGATGGAATCTATGTACACCAACAAAGTATGGACTTTGGTTGCTATATCTGAAGGGTTAAATCCTCAGCAGGAGTAAGTATATCTTGAGAAGATTACTTGGTGTACATGGAAAAGTTGAGACTTTCAAAGCTAAGACTTGTTGCAAAAAGTTCTCGTCATCGACCAGGTGTGGATAATGATGAAACATTTTCTCCAGTGGCTATGCTTAAGTCCATCCGGATCCAACTTGCCATTGCTACATACTATGAATACGATATCTGGCGGTTGGGTGTCATGACTGCTTTTCTAAATAGTGATTTAGAAGAGAGCGTCTATAAGTACACAGCCATAAGGCTTCATAGATAGTAGGAGCGGCGGAAACGTGTGCAAGTTGCTTTCTGAGTTAAAGCAGGCATCGCGGAGCTGGAACAACTGTTTAGATGTAGTAGTCAAAGAGTTTGACTTCATCAAAATGGTAGATGAACCTTGTATATACAAAAAGGTAGTAGAGAGTAAGGTGGTCTTCCTTGTATTGTACATGGATGACATACTCTTGATAGGAAAAGGGTTTCCTATGCTACGCTCGGTCAATCTCCTCTTATTACAAGGATTCTCCATATAGGATCAAGGTGATACCTCCTGAATCCTGGGTTTTGGATCTATGAGATAGATCTAAGTGGATATTAGGATTCTCATTAGGTGTGGTGAGATGGTATCAATCGGTCCTCGGGAGAATCACTGGATAGCTTCCAGGGTGGTAAAGTCGACTGAATGTCAGTCACAGGCATTGTCTTTACCCTCAAAGAGGGACGATGTGTTGGAAGAGTTCCAAGCTAGATACCGTGGCAAAATAGACGATAAAGGCTGGATACATCACTATCAACGATACTACCAAAGAGGCAGTCTGGGTGTATATTAGTTCATGAGATGAACTTCGTTCCTACCATTGTGTGACAATGGAGTTGTGGCTTATGTCTAGGAACCCCTGTCCCATCAGTGATCCAGACATATTCTTAGGCAATATCACCTGATCATGGAGATGGATGATCTCTACGGAGATCGGGGTTAGGAGAGTAGAATTAGAGGTTATCACGGAGGATCCACTCACAAAGGCCTTTTCCCAAGAGAGACTTTTATGGGATGGTTTGGTATGATATACTTCAACCACTGCTGATTGTTGGGTATGGGATACTACAACAAATGGCCCTAGTGCAAGTGGGAGATTGTTAGTTATATGTATGCCCTAGAGGCCATTACTGTATATACGATGTATATTGTAGTGGATTCTTAGACATATATAGGAAGAACTTTCTTGCTCGACATGATAGTATGCTATCTGGTTGCTCTTTATCTTAACAAGTACACTGATTGTCTCTATGTTACATGTTGATAAAGCCCTTACGATGAGTACTTGACTACCGGGATTATGATGCAGATCGTACTAGTGGGTACAGAGTAGTCGGTAAGTACATCCTTCAAATGTTCCTAGTCGTAGGTTTATCGAGACAGGGCATCGATATACAAGAGTAGACTAGCGTGTAGCTTCTCGACCGATGTAGATGGACGATGGATGATCCCATATCCATTGGTATTTGACATCAGAGATGGTATACGGGTGCTCAGTGGAGACTGGGTACACTGAACGAACTCGCCGAGAACTCCTAGATGGTATTATACCTATCGTCAGATAGCAGTTCTCTGGTGACACTGGTACAGGTTAGTCTGTAGACCCAAGATCGTCATAGAGTCTTGTGTGATTCCCACTGTGCTTTGATTTCCACCTTAACACGTTCAAGAGAACGTGCAAAACGGTGGCTTTTGGGTACAATCCCGAATCACATGGAGGCAATGAGCAATAGGAGGGGTTTCGTCTCTCCTGGTTTTGGGAGTTATATTGCGTTGTGCTTGATTGGCTATAACAGGAAGCCTCTGGCCAGGGCTGCTTCAGAGATATACTGGTAAGTGTTATCAATAGTTTCTCGATCCATTATGAGCCTCATATCGGCACGACTTATCGAGCTACTGGGGTCTGACGTTTACCACCCCTAGACGAGATATGCGACACATCAGAAGAAGAGACCGGACTGTACGGTAGTGTTACTGATTGGATTCGCAGGAGTATGAGAAGGCATGCTTGTTGATCTTTTGATCACTCAATACCCGGGTGGCCGTTACGTTTAGCAGACCGCTTGCGGCTTGTAGGTGTTTGATATGATCATCACCTGTTGTCGGCGTATTGACGAGTCTTTAGAGTCATACACAGAGGTTTCCTGGCTCAAGCAAAATGGAGTAGGAGCACATATGGGATATGTGCAGGACCGAGATTAATGCACATATATGATACCGCATTCTGTTCTCGCGACATGTGACATCGGTCGGTTATATGAGATATAGCCGGATTATCGGATCAAGTGTTGATTCGATAAGTTGTTGCATTTGATATTAGTCGATTATATGTGATATAGCTGGATTATTAAGTCAATTGCTGATTTAATAATCTAATATATAATTATATATTTGATATATTAATTTACATTAACTAGTATTTTCGCACTTAAGATTTCTTTTCTCACTTGATGTGCACATTGTATATATGTGATATATATATTTGTGTACATGTTTGTGTCATGCTTGATGATACATCCAACTTAGGTGTGTGTGTGTGAGTTACACCATGCTAGAGATAATCCTAGGGTTTTTAATTATTTAAGTAATTCAAAATTGTTGGAAATTGTCAAGGCATGAAGCTTGTTGTTTGCATTGACCAAGTCCACTCTTTTGTTTTGCCTAAGATATTTATCAACCCAACCAATTATCTTAACTATGGTTATGTCTCTACAAAGGTTAAGTATATGATACTTAACTCACCCATGGTTGTCATTCTTCACTTGATAATTATCGTGAGAGTTTTCTTCTTCTTCCTCAAAGCTTTCTAGCTTTAATGGAGATGATGGAAAATGAGTGAGAAAATCATTTCTAAAGTGAGCAAAATTCCTATTTCATCATCCTTTACTACTTTCCATTTAGTATAGGGTGTTTGCTTCACTAATTCCACAATTAGTGAAGAGGTAGCTTGGGTTAGTGTCTCCTCGACGTAGATCATCTTCGGCCTCGAAGACTTTGATGCAAGCTTGTTCATTTCTTTATGGGAGCCTCTCTAGAGTCCGGGAGTTCATGATCGCAGCGAAGGGACTACTACATAGAGCTATTGAAGTGAAGGACCGGTCTACAAAGGTTGTATTCCTTATTCACTTTAGTTGCAAAGTTGTTTGCATTTCATTTCGTCGGATTTTCTAGTATACGATTCTAAGTTAGAGTTAGCTAGTACGGCTAAAATTTGAAATTGGCATAGACGATACCTCCCGAAACCTTGCTGCCGTGCTAGGCAACCCTGCAACATGCTTATAGGCATTGATTACATTGTTGGCACATATGCAGATACAGACACCCTAGATATCATAGTATTACCTTCATGATATAGTTGACCTAGGAAATCGTTGTTTTATTCGATTTCTACCTGTTGATGTTTTCTACTCACGAGTTGGCAATTCACCCCCGTTGTGCTACAGTTCTTGCAGGTTGACCGCATGGATCAGTAGCGATATCGCTGGCACAAAGCTGCATTCGGGTGTTTTGCTTTGGTAGGTGGTACATGTTGGACCGTACCCCTCTTGTATTTACTATTCCTGTTGTATCTAGTTAACTCCATCAAATCAGAAACTAGTATTTGTATATGTAGTAAGACTTAGTGAGACTTGTGGTTGCGAGACTTAGAACGAGGATTTATGTTCGCTTGGTGGGTTTGATGTCTTGCTTTATATTATCTTTTTGGTGTTGATCTTCGCCGATGGGCGTCGTATACTTATTTTATGACTTGCGTGGTTGTGAATCCGCCGATTGGCGAAGAGCTAGCTCCCGCTTAGGGATGCCTTTTTATATTATCATGTATTTGTGGTTTTGGATCAAAATATACAAAGGAGGTGCTGTCCAAATTTTTAAAAGACGAAACACGTTTTTCCAACTACTAAAATCTACTTGCATTTTTCATGTTCCACCATCTATGCATTTTAGAAAACGTTGTTTTCATCATACCTTTATTTTCAAAACTTCACCTCTTTATTTTCTTTAAAAAGGTTTAGATTTCTGGGCTTCAGCTTAATTAATTTACGTTACGCCTTTAGACGTGGCGTGATTTAAGTGCCGGTTACGAGCTAATATTTCGGGTCGTGACATCGACCATTAACCCTAAACTAGCTATATGAAAAGGAGTTCAGAGGTTATACTGAATGATCCGTGTCCTTCGGTCTTCAACCACTGTCTCAAGCTCCTCGCGTCTTCCTCGATCATGTTTGATCTCCGGTCTCCCCCCATCGAAGATGATCCACCTTGATAGTTAGTAATACGGGCTCCGACCTCAAAACCGAAGCAACTCGAGTATCTAGTTTGCTAACCTAGATAGCCAACATGAAGTAAAGAGTGTGAGTGATTACTTTGTCTCAATACACCCTAGGTTTCTCAACACATGAGACATGTAGGGTAGAGGTTGAAGAGGATGCCATGGGAGAAGTGTGAGGCAAAGCAAAGAGAAAGTGAAGAAAAGAATGGTAGCAGCTCATTTCTTTTGTGTGTTGTGAGAGTGAGTTTTGATGTGAGCTAATAATGTAGTGTGCTAGAAACAAAAGAAAACAACTCAAGAAAAAATATCTCCTTAGTTCACAACAAATATCCCACACCACAAACAAAATAACATCATGCCACCATGTGTCACACCCATGTGGTCATGCATGAATCAATGACTCACACTTCCACTCAAATAAACATTTAAACCCTAAATGTTTAATGAAGAAAAAGAAATGCCATATACTAAAGTAATCATGTAAAGAATTACAAGAATACCCCTCATCCGTATATACATACCCGCATCCGTATTCCGATTGAATACGAATACAACGAGATAAAAATAATCCAACAATATAATACTAGGATCCGGCATAAACCAAAGACAACTAGTATTATCCGTCCGATCATGATCCATGCACAAGTGCACGTATATGATCGAATCCTGCCATAAAACCATACGGCCTGTACAATGTTTCGCCCGAAGCAGGGAAACCCTCTGTGTGGGACTCTAAAGACTCGTCAATACGCTGGCAGTGGGTTTAACCACAAGCACGTCAGTGGCACTAGCTGTACGTAACGGCTACCCAGGTTTTGAGCGAAAGGGAGGCCGACGAGCAAAATCATCCAAAAACCCCTACTAAGCCTGACAATGACAATATCCGTACAGCCCGGTCCGTTCGTCTATGAGTATCGCATATCGAGTCTAGGTGGTGGATAAAGTCAGACCCCTAATAACGTGACATTTAGTGTCGGTATGAAACCTATCACCACCTGAGAAACTACCGATCCTAGATCAGTAGTTCTTGACTACCTTGGCCAAGGATTTCTGGTGATGGCCACTCGTGCACACCGCGACATCAACCCCCAATACTGGAAGGGACGAATCCCCTTACAATCCGCTCACTGCCTCCATGTGGCTCGGGACTGTACCTAACTAAAACCTGTTTGCATGACTCCTTTGAGCTGTGGTAGGGTAGTAATCAAAGCACAGTGGGAACTCACATGAAACAAATGACGATCTCAGGTCGATAGACTAACCTGTACACATGTCACCAGGGAACTGCTATCTGACAATAGGTATAATACCAACTAGCATATTGCCGGCGAGTCCGTCCGGTGTACTCATAACCCACTGAGCACCTGTATACATCTTAGGTGATCCAACTAACACCAATGGCTTGTGAGACCGGCCATCGCCCCTCGTTGGGGTATCGATTAATATACACTAGTCTACTCTTGGAGTATTTTTAGGAACTCACACGCGCGCGCAAACGCGTATGTTTTAGAAACAGATATGATTTTAAGGAAACGGAATGCGCGCGCGAGATCGTTCTCGTTTTAAATATTTATAAACCGCTAGTGCACGGCGCGTTGCAGCAGGCTGGCAAGTACAGGTCGATCCACAGGGAATTGTGTATTAATTCTTGTTGTTTAAGGTTCAACAAATAATGAATGGTTTGGTTTGTCACAAAAAAATGAAAGAATACGAAAACAAGAAAAGCAAGAAAGAAGTTAAGAAAGAATGGTCGTGGCTTTGGCTCGGAAGGTTGAATCGCGATAATTCCCTCGACGCTCCTTTGATCATGAGTTGTCCATCCTCACGTTGATCTCGGCATGAAGCACGACTTGTCAAAGCAATTGCGAGGCACAAGTCGTCAAATTCTAATATTCTCCGCAAAACACAAAACGAGTCCGTTTGTATGTCCAAGCTTGGGGTATCAACACAAAACACAAGGGTTAGCAAGCATACTGCAACATCAAAAACACAAAGTAGTGAGTGATAGCAAATAGTTTTAGTGTTGAGTTTGCTAAGTGTTTGTGATAGTATATCGTATATGAAACCAAGAGATTATCAAGCACTTGATCACAAAATACCGTATCTAAGCTTAGCAAACTTAACACTAAATTGATTTTAACTTCAACATTGAAATGGGGAAAGTGGGTGAATATGGTATATGAAGAGGTTACAAAGTAACCATGTGTCAAAATACCATATCACATCAAAACATAAGCAATATTTAAGTTAGAATCACATAAATAAGCACATTAAACAATCACAAGAGGAGGAGGAGGCAAAGTTTTTCATCTCACTTCCTTACCATTACCACAACCAAAGAAGATTAGTTAAGCATCATAAAAAAGAAAAGCATGTAAAGAAAAGAAAGCAAGTATAAAAGAAACAATGATATTATTAACACGTGAAGAAGAAGTACTAGATTTTGGTAACTTGTTCAATCTCCTTAATGAAGCTCTTCAAAGAATGCTTCAAGAGGGAAGAAGAAGAAGAAGAAACCAAGTTGAAGCCCACTCACTCTCAAGCTAAACCAAAAATAAAGAAACTATCAAAATGTATATGAGAATATGAGAGAATTAGAGAGAGACCTTCCTTGCTCACTGATCTGGCTTATATTGGCACCAAAAAAGATTAAACAAGTAATAATAATAAGGTGATGTGACTGCAAAGAAGGGACACGGAAAAGATGGGGACGTTTTGAGCTAGGGGGTCGGAGAGCTCGGATCCTAAGGGGTTGTGGCCGGTCCAAATCCGAGCCATTGGTCTCGTATTGGCATGGTGTGCTTTTATTCTCTCTACAATCACTCTGATGCAGCTTGTTTTATCAATTTAAGCCTGGTTTGCATGCAGAGATATGGAGGGAAACTTGATGCCAATATCACATCAAAACTTTATTGCATTTATTTTCCATCACACCATACATGTGCCTACTTGCATGAATTGTGCAAGGGCAGCCCCCATATGGTCCATATCACCAAAGAGTCATGTGCACACTTGTATGTGTGGGACCAAAATTGTGTGCGCACATTTATTTTGCAAAAGCTCTTTGGATATCAGTCGGTTTTCTGTTCTGTTTGCATTGTCGGCTCCCAAACGCTATATCCATAATTTTGAGTTTGTTTCCAGTATTTAATCACGAACACCTGTAATCTGTAATTACTGAGCAGACACTGGTTAATAGCACCGATATATAACAAAATAGATAATGAATGAGTGGTATTAAAATGCAGTTTGCTGAGATGAACAAATATCCCCAAACTTATCTTTTGCTCGTCCCGAGCAAAACAAAAAATCCTAGCCTCACTTTCGCAGGGAACGCGATTGCACTGAGCATGTGCAACAAGCCGTTAAACCTCTAGGTCTTAGGAGGAGGAGTGTTGTCTCCTGAGGGTTTTCAGTGCATTACACCCACAAAATCCAGTCAAATTAGCGTTGCAGAAAAACTGTTGATTCTAATCTTTGTAAGTGCACGGCGGCGCCCCGGCCTCCATCCCGAGGCCAAGATGCGGAAGCGGTGATATACTTAAATTTTTCATGAACTGGCACCACCGCGCACCAAAACCCGGATCAAACCATTAACTAGTCCTAGCTAACTACAAGATGGGGAAGAGAGATATACCGACTGATCCAAGTCCTCCGGTCGTCTCGTCGTTGTCCCGATCTCCTGCGGAAACTCCGGTCGTCGCTTCCTTGCCGGAAGGGCACCACATCGTCTGCATCTTTTACGGGCTCCCACCTCAATGCCGAGGCAACTCGGGCACGAAGCTGGCTAGTCGACGTGCCCAAGGTTTGCTGTAGAATGTAGTGTGGAACTCATGTGTCATTTGGGGTTATGGAGTTGCCTTTGGTGGAGGAATGATACTTGGAGTTTTGGAGATTGATCTTATGGGATTTTTGCAACATGAAATGAGCCAAAAACCCACACCAAAAATTTGGGACAGCCCCCTATGAGCTTGGCCGGCCACAAGAGATGAGGGAGGGAGTAAGAATGAGAGAGTGACCAAAAGAATGAGTGGGAAACTCTATCATGCAAGAGAGGAAAAAGAAATCATGTGAACCAATGATAACAAGGCAAAACCAACACTCAACTATCACTCATCATAAACAAAGTCCGCCCATCATGAACCATCATGAAGTCAAGAAGTCAAGGTATGGAGCTCCCGTCATGATGCAACAAAATGCAAAATCCCCCTCCATAAATACTTATATGCAACAATGCAAATAAGCCCTCCTCCACCAATCTTCGGCCAATGAACGATACAAAGGAAATCGGCCGAAACGGAAAGCAAACTGGAAACTCCAGAAAACTGGTCCTGTAATAAATTACAGGAAAACCCCGATACTGTGTATACACACCCGCATTTGTATTCCGACCGAAATACAAATGCAATGTGACAAAATCTACACTGTACTATACTAGGATCCGGCTTAAACCAAAGCCGGCCAGTAAAATCTGTCCGATCCTGATCCGTGCAATACCGCACGTATCTGATCGAACCCTGCCATATATCCATACGGCCTATAGTACAAACTGTCTGATTCTGATCCGTGCAATACCGCACGTATCTGATCGGACCTTGCCATATCTCCATACGGCCTCTACAGCTTTTCGCCCGAAAGCTGAGTAACTGAATGAGGGGGACTCTAAAGACTCTTCAACACCTTGGTTGTGGATTTAATCACTAGCACGTCAGAGGTATAAGCCAATACGTAACGGGCTACCAGGTATTGGCTAAAAAGGACGTCTGTGAGCGAACTCAGCCTGACACCCCACTGAGCCTGTCAGTGACAATATCCGTACAGTCCGGTCCGTTCGTCTATGAGTATCGCATGGCGGGCCTAGGGGGTTGGTAAAAGTCAGACCCCCAAAAGCGGTACAAGTCGTGTCGGAATGTAGCCCAGAACACCCTGAGATACTACCGGAATACCTACCAGTAAATCTTCTGCCTTGGCCAAGGACTTTTCATGTTCCGGCTCTCCTAGACACAGCACGACCTCACCCCTAATACCGGGAGAGACGAACCCCTGAAGATGCGCTCACTGCCTCCATGTGGCTCGGGACTGCACCCAACTTAAACTTGTTTGCACGACTCCTTTGAGCCGTGGTAGGGTAGTAATCAAAGTACAGTGGGAACTCACACGAGACAAATGACGATCCCCAGGTCGATGAACTAACCTGTACACATGTCACCAGGGAACTGCCATTTGACGTCTGGTATATGACCAACTAGCATGTTCCCGGCGAGTCCTGTCCGGTGTACTCATAACCCAATGAGCACCTGTATACATCTTAGGTGAACCAACTGACACCAGTGGCTTGTGAGACCGGCCACCGCCCCTCGTCGGGGTCTCGACTGTATACACTAGTCTACTCTGGAGTATCGATACCCTATCTCGAAACTCCCACGACTAGGGACCATTTAAGGATGTGCTTATAGACTACCAGCTCCCACGTATATGATCGCCCTCATACTGCTGGTGGTCAAGCAAGAATCCTAGGGGCTCTACCAACGTGTAATAGCGACTTGTCAGGTCACTTAAAGCAGTACACGATGATAAAGGTAAAGCAGATAGCATACTATCATCTCGAGTAAGACTGTCCTACCGGGATAGGTCCTCCATCAATCATTGCATCCACGTGCCTGTGATCCAATAATTGACTCTGAGGGCACTATCTCCAACAATCTCCCACTTGCACTCAAGGCTAATTATTGCGATGTCGCATACTCACAGCCCGTGTGATACCGAACACCTAACTCCTCTACTATTCAGTCTCACAAAACCCGTTTGCGAAACTGTTACGTTCGAGGAATAGCCTCAGTGAGTGGATCCGCTTTGTTGTTTCTTTCTATGTCTCTCTCTATCTCAAGTTCGCGGAGAAAGCCATCTCCCGAAAAGAGCAATACCTGTCTTAGAATGTCTGGATGTCTGATGGGACCTAGCTCATAAATGAACTCCAAATCCAAACTTCTTAGACTGTATCGTCAACTGAACTTAATCAGTATCCTGCGCCATGCCTCCCTCAGTATCTGCCTGGATCACCTGTCCAGAATACTGCCCCTCATCAGAGGGAAAACTATAACTCTGACAATCACCCTGTCGTCCATGTCACCTTGGAAGCCTGGAATGATAACTGTCTCCTTAATGAGGCTGTCGTTATCATTTCCCTAGAACATCTACTTATGTTCTAAAGTTGCTTCCGACTGTTTCTCCAGGATTGGATTAATGTCAACTTATTGCATCTAGTGCAAGAACAACATCTGGTGTGGTACTTGACATCTCATGATTGACTCAATTGCCTAAGCAAGTGATCTGCCAATCATGCACATCCCTCTCTACTTTAGTCTATAAGACACCTTTAGAGAGGGTGACTCCATTACCTGCAGGTACACTACCGTGCCAGGAGTCGTCCATTCTAAATACTCTTAGAATGCTGTCTAAGTACCCTGATTGGGAAACCACCCAAATCTAGATCTAAAACCATAGATCCAGTAACCAGTATGTCTGATATAATGTCCAAGTCCCATGCGGAGAAACTACTGTGTAACGACCAAAGTATAACCGATTGTAGTATAGGAGTTTCTTTTCCTACTCTGTGTATGTCATCCAAATACCAGGATGACTGTCACATCAGAAATAGATGATCTATCTCCGCTATATCTGCTTTAGTCTATAAATAGACATAAGCCACCTGTCCACCAATGCTTCCGCTGCTCCCACTGACTACGACAACCCTCTGGCAGAGTCATATAGACGTACACTTCTAAAGCAAGTTTAGAACGACGCTATACTCATCCTCCTGCCGGGTCTCACGGTCTGGAACAACAGCAATGGCAAGTGTGGGTAAACAAGAACTTTCCTGTCACCGTCCTTGAGGCTACCGTAGTACCTCTCGGGTGCCTGAAGTTACCCACCTTATCTGCGGAGTGGCCAATGGAATGTCAAACCAGATTGAATCTTTAGGTTCCTATGAAATCTTCAATAATCGTTTGTGGTTCTGGAATCACTTCCAGTTCTACCATACTCCCACTATTGTTTTCTGAAAAAAAAATCCATTTTATTTAAAACTGTGGCGAGTTTAGAACAATATCGCTATTGTTCATCCAGATGGTAGAAAGTCAACCCTCGTCATAGCCTGGGTCACCCCACAAACAGCCATTACAGAAACGTGCCTTGAGTTATCCAGAGTCTGGTTTTAATCATAAGCCGGACAACTCCCTGTACCTTAACAATGTTAAGATATGAACTTTACTATATCCAATATAGAACCAGAGGCACTGATTTAATTGAACCAGATTCAAATCATGCAGCTGTCTCCAGTGCATGCCAACTAAATGGAAGGAGGCCGATCAGCGTTACTCAACTTAGGAATGCTTCCAACTATGAGTAACCTGAATGAGAAGCAAGTTCTCTTAATCATTACTATCAACTGAAAACCATACTCAAGTATCTACATTTTCGATCACTTTGAAGAATCCCAATACTTGCAATATCTGGTTCTCTACTCTATTCAAATACCTATAACTTCTCAAAATTCGGACCCTGTGTTTCCACGAAACACCTGTCTAAAAACTAGAGAAGTCATGAGTAAACCGAATATAGTACGAGGACCAACCCCTCTGTCCTGATGGACCCTGGACAACATACAATACTCTGTATAAGTCCCTTGAGTCTGATAACTCATTTACTGTGTGTCGTAGGTTGAAAACTGTACTTATGGTCAAGAAGAATTACACCACTGTTTAATGCTCCTTACCTAACCATCCACTGATATAGGTAAATGCCATAGACATAATTTCAGAAAGGTATATCTCACTCTATGAAAATAGACGTACATATATATCAATTTGAAATTGGTGCATAAAAGCGGATATTCAAAACCAAATATTTGCCGACCGGCAAACAGCCCAGGTGATTTCCTCAAATATCACCGATTACAACGAATCCCGATATAATGAGGTTGATCACCCAATTCCCAATAACCCACTCCCACTCATCATCTGTAAAACCATACAGATGTGAGAATCATACCAGGTAAATACATACCCTGGAGCAAGTGTCTAATCGAGAAATCGATTTTCCTTTAACAGTACACAGTGAGACTGAAACATTGAAATGTTTCGATGGGGTATCCCGGTATTCCTAGTAATGTCTCTTCCATTATCAGATTCACAACTGTAACCGTATGTTTCTTTGCCACCTCTCCAAATCCCTTTATATGTCTTTAGTCATTACCTTCTGCACACCCCTTAGGCCAAATGGTTTTCTTCCTTTCCTACCGTTCGGCACCATCCTATGGTTTGGAAGAAGACTATCCAATAAGCATAATGGGTGTACTGTCCTAATCCTAGGAACACTCGCAATGCGAGAGAAGGTGAAGATAAAAGACACCTGAATAAATCTTATTCCTATTTCTCCTGAACCAGAATCCATCCCCGAACTGGAACAAGTTTCCTTTCGAGTTCGTATATAAACATACGATGGAGTATCCAATAAACTGTGGATCTTCGTAGTGATACGGAGTGTTCTGAAGAAATACAAAGGTGATTTAGGATTGGCGAATAAATACATGGTTTGGTCATGAATATCAGTCGCAGTTCGCGTTGCCCTCTTACTAATCCCTTACTTTGTCTTAACTTAATACCTTCTGCACACCATCGTTAGGCTAATTGGTTTTCTTCATTCCCTACCGGTCGGCACCAGCCTATGGTTTGGAAGAAGACTATTCAATTTGCGTAACAGGTGTACTACTCCTAAACCAAGGAGCACTCGCAACCGGAGAGGAGGCAAAAGGAAAAGACAGCTGAATAGTCCTATTCGTTTTCTCCAGAACCGGAAACCATCCTCGAATAAATCCCTTCGAGTTCATATCTAACCATACGATGGTTTTGTCCAATGGAAGTGGACGTTCGTAGTAATACGGGGTGTCCTGGAGAAAAGGGTAAAAGTAGGAGTGGCAATGAAGTCTGCAACTCTGACAATCCAAAAGCCGGTGTTTAAGAAGGTTCGGTTAATTTTGGTCACTGAGTCATAGTCAAGGGTCGGGTCAATGGTCGCTGCCAAAGAGAGAGAGAAAAGAAACACTCAGCGTGCACTCTAACCTAGATCAGAATGATTACCAATTTATCTAATCTGGAAACCTCCCACTATACCGTCAAATTCTCCTCCAAACCTGAAAGAAGAATTAGTCGGGATCACCCGAGGAGTAAACTAACTCATCAGTGGGAATCGGGATCCAACTATCATCGCATGATAACGTCACGGAATCCGCTCACGTCATCACACTCCAGAAGGTATGCGCATATCTGGCAAGTTTCAGTTCTTTTGAAACTCCTGATGTGATTTCTGCCCCATGCTCTTATGACCTTGACTTTGGCCAACATATCATAAGTCACATGTCAAGTTCTACCCGTCATTCTCGAGGTTAATTTGAACCCACCCGTACAAGCCCTTGACGAAGGTCAACAAGGCTATACGACTGTCCCAAACCAACGCATCTATCTATGCAGCAGAAAGGTAACAGGCAGCTACCATACACTATGCCTTGACGAAGGTCAACAAACATAGAATGAATACTACGTGCTACCCGTCTGAAACGACGGAGGGCTACGAATGGTTTCTGGCGAAAACCTTTAACGTAATGAACTTGATATCGTTGAAGGAACTGTATAGCTTTTAAAATATAGTGACGAAAACCATTGCTAAAGAGGTCACTCCCGGTGAAGGGATCTCGGCTCTTTCCCCGTAGAATGAGGTGCAGGATATTCAAACTGAATACCTCGGTACAAAGCAAAAATAATCGGCTATAGTGAAGTTATTGCCCTGACGCAAACTTTTCGTCCAAGGGGTCACTCCCGGTGAAGGGATCTCGGCCCTTGCCTCGTCGACTGAGGAGCAGGATATTCCATCTGAATACCACGATGCAAAACAAAAGAGAACGTCCTTGCAATAACAGCTTTTGAAAAGTTGTTCCAACAACATCAGATTAGGTTTGTTTTTAACTTGCATTGATCCGAATCAACGCAGTCCCATCAATTGATCACACCACAAAGAACGAAAATAATATGACGTACGTATATGCCATCCGCATTCGCCACTGGGTCCCGTCATTACCCGTTAGGTTAGCTAACTAACGACAGAGCGGGGACTGGACTAGCACGGATGCAAAACATATACAACATCTACTAATATATATCAATATATAATTTTCGCTCAAGGCGTGATAAAAAATGCAACATCACAGAAATGTACAGCATCACAGAAACAATACAGATATCTGGGATCCCCGGGTTTCACAGAGCCACTACAGAAACCCGACGTTCCCCTGGTCGTGTGGATAGCCTGTGCAATGAAATCCTAGACCCCTACGGGCGCGGCAAGTTACCCGCCAAAACCTGAAGTGAGGCAGCCCCCTTCAGCAACGTGAATGGACCACCCAGCACTTCACGGAATTTGGTAACTTGGGCACCCCTCCTGGGTCAACCTGTACCCCCTACGAGTGCGGCGAATAGCCCGCTAATCCTAGAGTGAAGCCCCCTCCGTCTCAATGCCATGAGATGCGGGTTTGTTGCCCTCTAGAACCCGGCTATCCGTGCACCCCTCCGCGGGGTAATCCTAGTACAGAAAGTAAAATATACACACAACGGGTACATCGACCGCAACCTGGTCGTGCCCTAAAATAATAATACAAACAGGCAGTGACGGCAGTCCACATGTCGGACGCTCGCCCCGCAATATCAAATGTACATAATACAACAAAAACTGTACTAGCATTGCATCCAGGCTATCCCCACGACCGATCCGCAACATCACAGCAAAACACAAAACATCAACATGAAAGTCACGTTCACAAATCCGTCTAACCGGGCTATAGCAGTTAGACAGGATTTACCGATCAAGTGACATTCACGGTCGCAGATATAATGTAAATACTATGAACTAATGTGTTCAAAATATCCGATCGATCAAAATTTTAACAAGTGGGCCCCCAAGTACTACTGTAGCACATCAAGAAATTCTGGGCCCAATATTAATATTCCAAAACCCTTATTTTCAACCCAGAAAGCAACTGAAGAAAATTGATACAGCAAGGACATTAATGTGCGGCGGAACCGCGGCCCAAAGAGGGGTTTGGCCACGGTTCCGCGCTTTAGTGGTCGAGTTGCTGTGTCGAATTTCTACAGTGTGCTTATAACTTTCAGTACATCACTATTTTACAACCTGAAAAATTTTTGGACACCAAAAAATTTCGACAGAAAACTGATGTGAACAAAAAATGCGGATTTTGGAATTTTGGTCGATCGGAAATGTAAACACATTAAACAAAGCTAGACTATGTTAATGGCGAGGCTTTGATACCACTGTAAGTGCACGGCGGCGCCCCGGCCTCCATCCCGAGGCCAAAATGCGGAAGCGGTGATATACTTAAATTTTTCATGAACTGGCACCACCGCGCACCAAAACCCGGATCGAACCATTAACTAGTCCTAGCTAACCACAAGATGGGGAAGAGAAATATACCGACTGATCCAAGTCCTTCGGTCTTCTCGTCGTCGTCCCGATCTCCTGCGGAAACTCCGGTCGTCGCCTCCTTGCCGGAAGGGCACCACATCGTCTGCATCTTTTACGGGCTCCCACCTCAATGCCGAGGCAACTCTGGCACGAAGCTGGCTAGTCGACGTGCCCAAGGTTTGCTGTAGAATGTAGTGTGGAACTCATGTCTCATTTAGGGTTATGGAGTTGCCTTTGGTGGAGGAATGATACTTGGAGTTTTGGAGATTGATCTTATGGGATTTTTGCAACATGAAATGAGCCAAAAACCCACATCAAAAATTTGGGACAGCCCCCTATGAGCTTGGCCGGCCACAAGAGATGAGGGAGGGAGTAAGAATGAGAGAGTGACCAAAAGAATGAGTAGGAAACTCTATCATGCAAGAGAGAGGAAAAAGAAATCATGTGAACCAATGATAACAAGGCAAAACCAACACTCAACTATCACTCATCACAAACAAAGTCCACCCATCATGAACCATCATGAAGTCAAGAAGTCAAGGTATGGAGCTCCCATCATGATGCAACAAAATGCAAAATCCCCTTCCACAAATACTTATTTGAAACAATGCAAATAAGCCCTCCTCCACCAATCTTCGGCCAATGAACGATACAAAGGAAATCGGCCGAAACGGAAAGCAAACTGGCAACTCCAGAAAACTGGTCCTGTAATAAATTACAGGAAAACCCCGATACTGTGTATACACACCCGCATTTGTATTCCGACCGAAATACAAATGCAATGAGACAAAATCTACACTGTACTATACTAGGATCCGGCTTAAACCAAAGCCGGCAAGTAAAATCTGTCCGATCCTGATCCGTGCAATACCGCACGTATCTGATCGAACCCTGCCATATATCCATACGGCCTATTGTACAAACTGTCCGATTCTGATCCGTGCAATACCGCACGTATCTGATCGGACCTTGCCATATCTCCATACGGCCTCTACAGCTTTTCGCCCGAAAGCTGAGTAACTGAATGTGGGGGACTCTAAAGACTCGTCAACACCTTGGTTGTGGATTTAACCATTAGCATGTCAGAGGTATAAGCCAATACGTAACGGGCTACCAGGTATTGACTAAAAGGGACGTCTGTGAGCGAACTCAGCCTGACACCCCACTGAGCCTGTCAGTGACAATATCCGTACAGTACGATCCGTTCGTCTATGAGTATCGCATGGCGGGCCTAGGGGGTTGGTAAAAGTCAGACCCCCAAAAGCGGTACAAGTCGTGTCGGAGTGTAGCCCAGAACACCCTGAGATACTACCGGAATACCTACCAGTAAATCCCCTGCCTTGGCCAAGGACTTTTCATGTTCCGGCTCTCCTAGACACAGCACGACCTCACCCCCAATACCGGGAGAGACGAACCCCTGAAGATGCGCTCACTGCCTCCATGTGGCTCGGGACTGCACCCAACTAAAACCTGTTTGCACGACTCCTTTGAGCCGTGGTAGGGTAGTAATCAAAGTACAGTGGGAACTCACATGAGACAAATGACGATCCCCAGGTCGATGAACTAACCTGTACACATGTCACCAAGGAACTGCCATCTGACGTCTGGTATATGACCAACTAGCATGTTCCCGGCGAGTCCTGTCTGGTGTACTCATAACCCAATGAGCACCTGTATACATCTTAGGTGAACCAACTGACACCAGTGGCTTGTGAGACCGGCCACCGCCCCTCGTCGGGGTCTCGACTGTATACACTAGTCTAATCTGGAGTATCGATGCCCTATCTCGAAACTCCCACGACTAGGGACCATTTAAGGATGTGCTTATAGACTACCAGCTCCCACGTATATGATCGCCCTCATACTGCTGGTGGTCAAGCAAGAATCCTAGGGGCTCTACCAACGTGTAATAGCGACTTGTCAGGTCACTTAAAGCAGTACACGATGATAAAGGTAAACCAGATAGCATACTATCATCTCGAGTAAGACTGTCCTACCGGGATAGGTCCTCCATCAATCATTGCATCCACGTGCCTATGATCCAATAATTGACTCTGAGGGCACTATCTCCAACAATCTTAAAGTTAGATATCAAAGTTAGAAGTTTTATTACCCAAGTCAGAAACGTTAAACCCTATTTTTCACACCTCGCAATTTGTTTAACACAAGCTCATATGCATCTTTTCATGATTGTGCGGATAGTGTCCATAAGGTTTTAAGAATTATGATTAGGGTCATCATTTCGTAATTGCAGACCAGGATAAACTTCTGAAGGATTACATGAGTTTGAAAAGAGTTAAGATTTTCTCAAGTTTTATTCTCTAGTTAGGTTTCATGTTAGAATATATATCAATTTTAACAGAGAACCTAAGTCTTATACTTCACTCCACCCTTTCACCTGTTTTTGTTCATACACACCCTTCGTTATCATGCAAAATGTCTTAATAAATACAAACCTTCATATCTCCACGAAAATACTGTTTTAATAGAAAATTCGTCTCCGCCAAAATTATTCTCCCACAAAGAACCGTTAGGACTTTTAACTCGGAGAGAACACTTGCTTAGCTTGTTTTATCTGGCGATTAGAAACTTAGCGAGCTTTGGGTCAATGACTTCCAAACCAGATGGTTTTAGGGCATTAGGTGTGGAGACACCCCAAGGACTTAATTACCCAAGTTACCAAGGCCACAAAACAAAAGACTCATTTTAAATAATTCTGCACTCAGTGAAAACGAAGATATAGCCAACTTTTTCTTTTAAATCCGAAGACGTTACATGTGGATAAGGTGTGTAATTACTTCAACAAGGTTTCAGATGGGTTATTTTTCAGACTTATAGATTCTGTTAAAACCTCGATAATATCCTTCATATTCACCTTACTTTATAAACTATTCTTGATATTACTTAACTCAGAACAAACCTGTTTGATCCTAAAGATGTTTATCAATTTTAAAAGTTTACAGACATGTTTTCATCAAATTCTCAAAAACATACGACACGTGTAAAGTGTTATAAAAGACGTATATCAGCTATGGTTAAACACAAAGGAAGATTATTTTTCGGGTCGTCGGTCTCACAAATAGGATTCAGTTATTTCAACTTATCAACCGAATCATCAAACTTTGAATCTAAGTTCCCCCGCTAGCTAACATGAAAAAGTTTTTATATCTTTAGGAAAAAATTTCAATTTTTATGGGTTTTTTAATATGTATGCAATGCAGAATATACAATATACACATGAAGCAGCAAAATAAACGCAGTGCTCACCCCCAAACCTGAGTTTTACGATGTCCTCATCGTTGCCCCATCTTCGGTAGCTAGATTTAGACATCATGGTGAGAATTTATTTAAAGAAAAAGAAAAGACCTAAGACTAATTACAACATTTACATGTTAAAAGATTGGGTTAGTCCAGAAATTAATACCAGCCATTTAAAGATTTTGTCTATATAGTGCAATGGCTGGTAAAAGAATATGTAAATACAAAAGAAAAAAAAAAGGTATACGTTAGATGTTAGTGAAAGGCATGGGCATGTAAAAGTAGGGATCGGAAGACGTTGAAAGTGTAAATGAAGTTTTGAAGAGGTCAAACAATTGTTTTCTGGATGAATTGAATGTTCAAGAAGCATGTGTGGAGTTCTGAAGTCAAGTTCGTTTAAAAACTGGAGTTCATCCGCAAAAAGTTCAGTAAAAGAAAGGTTCTTAGGATATTTCCAAATTGATCCTGACTCAAACTCACCCAGAATATCAAGTTCATCCGCAAAAATTTCCTCAAAACTCGATATGAAAGAATATTTTTCAATGTTGTCTTCCTCTCTATGATTTTTCACAATCCTATTCTTATCACTATGATTTTCTAACTCTCCCAATACCATTTTTTCCTCATCACATTGACAAATGGGTAGGTATATGTCATCCAAAAAAGTAGGTTCCAACACTAACATTTCTTCCGAAACAATATCACAAGGTGATACAAAAATCGTGGGTTCCTGATCATTGATTTCTTCTAACACTCTATCCAAAACATACCCATCAAAATCATAAGATTCCTCCTCAAAAATTAGAATGAAAAAATCAGTCGGTGGACTTTCTTGTGTGTCCTGGTAACACACAGTCAATTCAATTGCATCGTCATTTATGAAATCATCAAAATTCAATTGATCGTTTATTTTACTTGGGTGAATTCCCAGATGACAGATATCAACACTATGTGATTCTAATTAACTGTGTTCACTCTTTAGAATCACCACATCTACATGCTCTTCAATTCTAGCCAAAGATTGAGCTTGAGCGTGAAACAATTGCTCAGACTGCTGTATACACAGGGCTAGCGTTACAGCTGTTTGATTCTCGACCGCAATCATCACTTCAATACCTTTCTCTAAAGCGGTAAACCTAGCATCTATCTCACCATTATTCCCTAAGGATGTGTCAGTCGTTTCAGGTAAAGAGGATTGTGACGGTGGTGATGCTAAGCAGTATATCTGTCGACCTCTTTCTCTAAATCCTTAATCATTAGGTCTCTAATTGAAGTGGAACTGGGTTCAAGAGTGTTAAGTGGGTGACCGTTAGCAAAACTCTGGGACAGTTGGTCACCCCCTAGAAAAAGACAATTTTCATGAATGTGGGAAGAATCGTGACAGTTTGAACAGAAGAATTGGGAATGAGTATAAACAAAAGAATAAGAATCGTGCGAACTTGAAGTAAATTGTGTATCACCCATATCAACAAGAATTCACAAATATCACAAAAACAAAGAATATCACACCCCTAGCAGTCTATGGTATGCTAGTCAACTAGATCTGCTCAAGAACCAGATTGTTGAAATAAAACTGTGTCTAGAAACGGGCTCAAGATATACAAATCACGAAGCCAGGTTAGTGCAAGAGATAAGGGGAGGTTTTCCAACGCTTTCGCGAAGTTCATTAATTAGATAACCATTTTCTCTTGAACACTTGCCTAGACATCCCGTGAACGATATACCATTAAGCGGTGTTCTAAACACAGTCAATTTCTCCTAATGAGCGCGAAGTCCTTAAATTCAAAGTTCTAGTTGATTTTAAATTACTGTGGGTATGCAAGAATGCAGTTTTGTGATTTGTGGGCTACGGAGAAAAGGTGATGAAATCCTTTACCGTATCTTGTTTAGTCTTTTTTCCCTTAAATCCGTATTAAGATGCAAATGCGCAATCAATAAAAGAATTCAAAAAATCAATCAATTTAAGCAATTCTTTTTCGTTTTAAATTTAAGCGCTGCACAAAATACGGTTAGTTCTCTGTTCAATTGGTGGGATGCTTGTGTGAAGAATCCTGCAGAAGATAGAATAGTGGAATGCGTCGGATTCAAGAGGAATGTGTTAGGAAATACATACCGATATGATTTGGTTGAGAAAACCACTTTCAAAGTAATCCGAGTCTTCGATTGTTCGCTTGTGCGGGTCAAACTATCCGGATCTTTGGCACTATACTTTGCTAACGTTTTGAAATTGAATTTGAATTTGAAACTCGCTCCGCACGATCGTTGGTCGTAATTCCGTGAAAAACCTGCAATGTCGGAAAATACGATATTTAGTGTAAAAAGCGATATATATGCCCCAATTCCTGCACAAAATTATAAAAATCAAACAATACTAATAGAATACTGACAACACACTGGAGATCACACAAAAAGAAAAAATCAAAACCACCCTCATTGGGCCGAGCACGCCGGATTTTACAATGATGTCGTCGGCCAAATGAAGCTGGTTTGTGCTCGAATTTTGTGTGAGTTCTCTAGGCTATACTAGTATTCCAATGGTGTAACTTGATTTTTTTATTTAAGTTCAAGGTGATTGCAGGTTGCACAACAGAGAGCAAATTGTTAGAAGTGTGTTTTTGTTAGTTTTAAAAAAAATTGAGTTAAATGGTTAATGGGTTAGTAAGAACCAGAAATAACAATTCCTAATACTACCAAATCCTTGACAACGGGGCTAAAAACTTGTTGGGAACTCACCCGCGTGCGCAAACGCGTATGTTTTGGAAACGGATATGATTTTAAGGAAACAGAATGCCCAAGCGAGATCGTTCTCGTTTTAAATATTTATAAACCGCAAGTGCACGGCACGTTGCAGCAAGCTGGCAAGTACGGGTCGATCCACAAGGAATTGTGTATTAAGTCTTGTTGTTTAAGGTTCAACAAATAATGAATGGTTTGGTTTGTCACAAAAAAAATGAAAGAATACGAAAACAAGAAAAGCAAGAAAGAAGTTAAGAAAGAATTGCCGTGGCTTTGGCTCGAAAGGTTGAATCGCGACGATTCCCTCGACGCTCTTTTGATCATGAGTTGTTCGTCCTCACGTTGATCCCGGCATGAAGCACGACTTGTCAAAGCGTTTATGAGGCACAAGTCGTCAAATTCCAATATTCTCCGCAAAACACGAAACGAGTCCGTTTTGTTCACTTACTGTTTGTATATCCAAGCTTGGGGTATCAAAACTAAACGCAAGGGTTAGCAAGCATACCGCAACATCAAAAACACAAATTAGTGAGTGATAGCAAATAGTTTTAGTGTTGAGTTTGCTAAGTGTTTGTGATGGTATATCGTATATGAAACCAAGTGATTGTCAAGAACTTGATCACAAAATACCATATCTAAGCTTAGCAAACTTAATACTAAATTGATATTAACTTAAACATTGAAATGTGGAAAGGGAGTGAATATGGTATATGAGAAGGTTACAAAGTAACCATGTGTCAAAATACCATATCACATCAAAACATAAGCAATATTTAAGTTAGAATCATATAAATAAGCATATTTAACAATCACAAGAGGAGGAGGAGGCATAGCCTTTCATCTCACTTCCTTACCATTACCACAACCAAAGAAGATTAGTTAAGCATCATAAAAAAGAAAAGCAGGTAAAGAAAAGAAAGCAAGTATAAAAGAAACAACAATATTATTAACACTTGAAGAAGAGGTACAAGATTTTGGTAACTTGTTCAACCTCCTTAATAAAGCTCTCTAAAAAAAGCTTCAAGAGGGAAGAAGAAAAAGAAACCAAGTTGAAGCCCACTCATGTTGGATATATGTATACCCTAGAGGCCATTTTATGATAGTGGATGTATTTATACATGTGTGTGTGTGTGTATTTAGTGTACATTCTTGCTCGACATGATAGTATGCTATCTGGTTCTTCTTTATCTGACATGTTGAGTTGATCATGCTTTTATTCATTTACACATGTTGCTAATGCCCTGAGGATATTTACTTGACTAGTGTGATTATTATGGAGATCATACTAGTGGGACGTCTGTAGTTCATAAGCATATCCTGAAATGTCCCTAATCGTAGGTATATCGAGATGGGGCATCGATATACCAGAGTAGACTAGCGTATATGATACTAGACCCATATGATGGGCGAGGATGTTCCCACATCCATTAATGTTTGACATCGAGATCGTATACGGGTGCTCAGAGGTGACTGGGTACACTGGACGGACTCGCCGAGAACTCCTATATGATATTATATCTATCGTCGGATAGCAGTTCTCAGGTGACACTGGTACAGGTTAGTCTGTAGACCCAAGATCGTCATAGAGTCTTGTGTGTTCTCCCACTGTACTTTGATTACCACTCTACCACGGCTCTACTGAGTCGTGCAAACAGGTGGCTTTTGGGTACAGTCCCGAGACACACAAAGATGATGAGCGATACGAGGGGTTTCGTCTCTCCCGGTATTGGGAGTTGATGTTGTGCTGAGCTCGATTGGCTATATCAGTAAGTCCCTGGCCAGGGATGTTGAGATTTACTGATAAGTGTTATCAGTAGTTTCTCGATCTATTATAGACCATTCATCGGCATGAGTTATTGAGTTATTGGGGTCGACGCTACCATCCCTGGACTCGATATGCAACATATCTGACGAAGAGATCGGACTGTACGGTAGTGTTGCCGGTGGGCTCGACGGGAGTTGTGACAGGTTCGCTTGTTTTCTTCTGATCGGTCAATACCCGAGTGGCCGTTGCGTTTAGCTGACCTCTTGAGGCTTGGGGGTGCTTGATACGATCATCACCCACTGTCGGCGTATTGACGAGTCTTAGAGTCCCACAATGGAGTTACCTAGTCCAAGCGAAACGATGTGGTGTTCATATGTGATATGCGCGGGGATCCGATTAAATGCGCGTATGTGATACCGTATATTAATCAGGCGGTGTGCTATTGGTCAGGTCGTATGTGATATGACCGGTTTGCTAAATCAAGTATTGATTTATCATTGACCATAAGCTTTTTCACTTTAAACCCTTCTTGTCTTTTGTGGTATGCATGGATGTATGCATTTATTCTCATTGATACACATATGGATGTGCATGCACACATACATGCATACACTCTTGTATTATGGTTGTTGATACAATGGATGGTGGCAATATAAGACTCACACACTTATATAAATATGTTGATATTTCCTTTTGGATAAATGAAAATGGAATTGGATAATTACTTATGGTTGATTATTTTATTCACCCACTAACCTTTGCATTAACCTTGAGTTAATTTCCAAGGCCATTTTGCATCCAAAAGAAAATATCTAGATATTTATAAACTAGGGTTAAGAGTGAGAAGGAGAAAATATATATATATATATTTTCTTTTCTCATTCTTATTTCAATACTTATCATTATCTCTTGAGCTCTCATTTGCCATCATCTTCTTCCTCCTCTCTCTTGCTCTCTAGCTTTCATTAGTGAGCAAAAGAGTGATCAAGTTAGGGTTTTGAAGTAAGAAAACAAACCACATCACCATTCTACACTACTCTTGCCCATTAGTTTAGAGTGTTGGCTTTTACTTTTTCTTGATCAAGTGGAGCCTTGAGCTTGGACAAAGAGGACTCCGGGTGGATCGTCGCGGACCTAGAGGATCTCAAGCGAGCTTCTTTCAACTCTCAAGTGGTCAAGGAGTCTAGCGTAGGGAGCTACAAAGGTTGTATTCTCAAACCCTAGCTTTTTACCACTTGTGTTTGTGTTAAAGTTTTGTTACCCTAGCTTTTCTAGTTTGATCCTTAAGATTGTTTCTTTAGCACTCTATAAAATTATAAAATGGCATGTGTGATGCTACCAAACCCTAGTAGTGGTTCTTAAGAAACACCTTCATGGTATCAGAGCCTAACTAGAAGCCTAGACGATGTTACGACAATATGAAAACGAAAAACCCCGCAAAATACGATTTTGGAAACCCAATGTAAATGCCCTCTGTACATTTTTCAAAAAGTGTTCAAAAAATTATTTTAGTAACTGCAGAGTGGTATTTAGGATGATACAAGAACACAGGAGGAAGATGAGGGGGGTGCTCGGTTCCAGGTCGGCGAGACGGCCAATAATTCTGGCGTCGCCGACCCCTTATGCTCCCTTCCCCCTCGTATTTCACCTGTGATCTATTACTCTTATTCTGGGGTTTCTGGTATTGTTTTGTAGTCTAAATTTGCATGTGATGTAAGTTCGGTATTGGGCTCTTTGCGGAATAGTTCGCATTCGTATTTTTATAGCATCGTATTGGTAATTTTGGCGGCGTTAAACAGGTCGAACGAATTATCAAACACTCATATTTTTCAAGGTTGAACGTACTCGATATATAATGCAGGTATTCCTATAGACCCTCTAGAAGAAAGTAACCCTAACTCGAGATGTGACCACCAAACTGCGACTAATGTTAGTGTTTATGCCCTAGAAGGCCATTACTGTATCATACTAGCTTGTATATTACTTAATGGAAGCTTGGGATATTCACATGTATATAACAGTCTTGCTAAACATAGTAGTATGCTACTTGGTTTTTCTATCTTAATATGTGAGTGTACGTATTGATAGAGCTCTTAGGATCTTGCTTGTCTACCAGCGTTGTGATGGCAGTCACACTAGTGGGGGCTGGGTAGTCTACAAGCACATCCTTATTCTGGTCCCTGGTCGTTGGATTATCGAGACAGAGCATCGATACTCCGGAGTAGACTAGTGTGTACGCTTCTCATCCCAGTTGGGGAGATGGTCTGTCCCACAGCCGTCAGTACGTCGTACTGGAGATAGTATACAGGTGCTCGTTAGGTTACGGGTACACCGGACAGGACTCACAGGGAACTGTTGGTTGGTTTGATACCAGTCGTCAGTGAACAGTTCCCAGGTGACATGAGTACAGCGTAGTCCGCAGACTTGATACTGCTACTTCGCCTCGAGTGTGTCCCACTGTTCTTAGATTGCTACCCTACCACGGCTCAAAGGAGTCGTGCAAACAGGTGGCAGTTGGGTGCAGTCCCGAGCACTTGGAGGCAGTGGCGGTTAGACAGGATTCGTCCCTCCCGGTATTGGGAGTAGATATCGTGCTGTGTCAGAGAGCCATTACGCAAAGTCCCTGGCCAGGGCAAGCGAGATTTGCTGGTAGGTTCCAGTAGTTTCTCAGGGTGTAATGGGCTTCACTCCGACACGACTTATACCGCTATTAGGGGACTGACGCTTGCCGCCCCCCTAGGCCCGATATGCGATAGTCTTGGACGAACGGACCGGACTGTATGGAGATTGTCACATCAGACTCAGAAGGAGTTCGGATGGGTTTACTCATCGGCCTTCTTATCGACAACTACCTGGGGACCGTTACGTACAGCTAGTGCCGCTTGCGGTCTGTGGTTAAACCCACTGCCAGCGTAGTAGTCGAGTCTCTAGAGTCCCACACAGAGAGTTTCCTACTCCAGGCGAAACGATATAGAGGTTGCATGGTTTTGCGACAAAGGGTTCGGACGCATACGTGCGTTTACGCGCGTACGACTTTCGGACAGTTTTTACCAGTCGGCTTTGGTTTAAGCCAGTTACTGGTATCCGGTTATTGGATTTTTACAGTCTAAAGTTTTTCCGTATTTTTGCGGATTGGAGGGGCGTTCTCGTAATTGTACGAGAAGCTTCTAGAAGATGTGACTAAGGAGGTTTCTTTTGGAAAGAAAGTGAGTCATGGTGGTGATTCATTCATTTCATTAATGCACATTTATTGCTTAATGACTCATGCTAATGAATCACCACTAGATATTTTATGAAGCATGCTTATTCATTTCCTTTATTCATTATTCTTAAAAAGAAATGCTTCATAATATATTATGATACACTCTCTCTCTTCTCATTATCTTATCTCACATTCTCTCTCCTCAAGCTCTCATCTTCAAACCCTAATCCTTAATCCTCATGTGTTGAGATCAAAGGATTAGTTAGACTAAACAATCCATAACCTTCACTCTACATCATCCTTTCATCTTTGATTAGCAATCAAAGTTGATTAGTTACCTCAAGTGAGAGGTTTAGCTTGGAGTTTCGCTCTCGGGTGGATCGTCTACTACCTAGAGAAGGTCAAGGAGAACTAAGGAGGACACAAAGACGAAGGACTAGTTTCGATCGGTATAATCCCTTAACACTATAGTTTAGTATAGCTATGTGTTTGGTTATTATTTGTTTAGCTTCGATTTAAGCGGTTAGTCGATGTTCGTTGTTTAAACTTGATCGTTTTTGAAAATTCCGCCTCCCCACAAGTACTGGGGTGTACTACATCGACTTACAGTGGTATCAGAGCCTCGCTAAACAATAAATAACTTAATTGCAAATTTGTACGAATTTCGAACGGAAAAACAAAGCCGCAAAACCCTAATTCTGCCAAGTTTCTGTCGAAGTTAAAATGAAGTCCTAAAATTTTTCAGGTGTGCTCAGAGAGCTTGACATGACCACAGGAGAACACCCAAGAAATTTGAGCACATGATTCGACTAAAGCGCCGCGGAAGGGCGGCGGATCCCACCGATCCGCCGCGCTTCCGTGGCCGAGTTGCCGAGTCATGGGCTCATCTTTCATGGGTGGGTCCTCTCTGGTGTTTGGGGTTTTCTGGAATATTTAATTATTGCTCAGGTTACTGTTTAACAGAGCAGATTTTGGAGCAATATTGATGTTGTTTATTCGATCGAATTGTACAGTATTTGCGTATTGGTTTATATCTGTGATTGTTTGATGTGTTCGTAAACCTCCCCCAACTGCTAGTATGTCGGTTGGCAGGGGGTTGCACATTTCTGAAATGGTTATATCTGTTTGTGCATATAAACTGTATTGGACTGTTGTGGTGTATAGCCGGGGTTAGCAATGGGTTATTGATTAATTCATTTGTTGTAAATGTAATTTGTTGTAATATTATTTTCGCGGGGCACATCCAGGTTGCGGTCGTAGCCACCGTTGTATTATTTCATTTTACTGTTTTTGCTCCTAGGACTGACCCAAGGTGGGGTACACAGACTGCCGGGTGGGTAGTTTGCCGTACCCGTAGGGGTCGAGGGTGGGGTAACGGCTATTCATCACAACTGTGTAATCTGTCTTTTCTTGCAGGCTCAAAAGAAATACAGATTGCTTGCAAATCCAATATTGTTTATCTGTGTTATGGAATGAATATCATTGCATCAGACGAATGTAAAATATCTATATTTATGATAGCTATTTAGACGCCACTTATGTTTTACACCCGCGCTAGCCCAGCCCCCGCTCTGTCGTTAGTTAAGTAACCTAACGGGTGATGACGGGACCCCGTGGCGAATGCGGATGGCATAAGAGGACGTTGTATTTTCGTTGTTTTCTGCAATGATAGGTTAATGATGGGACGCATTATCTATAATGCAAAGTAAAACAAACCAAAGTTTAAACCGTTGGAACAATTTAAAAGAAACCACTCGGTTATTTTTAAAACAGATATTTTTAAATGCGGAGCTTTAACCACTCCTTTTAAAAGCTATCAGGTTCCTTCGGTTATATCAAGTTCACTACGTTCACGGTTTCGCCAAAACCAGTCGTAGCCCTCCGTCATTTCTTATGAATGGTCAGTAGTATTCAAGCTATGTTTGTTTGGCCCTTAGTCAAGACATAGTGATTGGTAGCTGCTGGGGTATTCATTTGTTGCATAGATAGATGAGTTGGTTTGGGACAGTCGTATTACTTTGTTTGGCCCTTAGTCAAGAGTATACGGATGGGTTCAAATCAACAGGATAATGATGGGCAGAACTTGACATGTGACTTATGATTTATTGGCCCTTAGTCAAGATCATAAGAGCATGGGGCAAAAATCCATATCGGGAATTTCTAAAGAAACTGAAATTTGCAAAGAGATGCATACCATTTGGAGTTTGATGAATGTTGGTAGGATTCCTTCAACATTATCATACGATGATATTTGGATCCCGATCCTACTGTGAGTATATGCTACTTATCAGGATATTCGTCGCTTAACGATCAATGCTATAAACCTAGTAGGTGTCCAGAAAAGTGTCAGCGGGGTTACGCCCCCAGAGAAAAGAGGTTATTTAATTAAGGAACTTCGCGAAAGCGTTGGAAAACCTCCCTCGAAGTATCGACACCGGCCTGGCTGAACGGTTAAGCAAGTATTGTACGGTGAGAATAGTCTTGGCTAATTCTTCTTTTATGGTTTGAGGAAGGATTCGAGAAACAGTGGGAGCCATCCAGTTTAGATAAACTAAAAACCATTCTAAACTTGCAAGAGCATCATGCTAAAGAGTTTTCTTCTCTCTCTCCTAATTGCAGCGACCCTGAAAATGAATGGACTTAAGTTACTTTTAGAGAAAAATATACTGACAGGGCCAAACTATAAAGATTGGCTGCGGAATGTCAAGATGGCTTTGACCTATGACAAACTGGGGTACGTCCTCACCGCTACAGCACCTGCTGTCCTTGGTCCCAAATCCAGCAATGCGGATAAGGAAATCCGCAAAACCTGGGATTTAGATTGCGCGAGAGCCAAGTGCATCATGCTTGCCTCGATGAACAATGAACATCAGAGGAGGCACGAGGATATGTCCCTAGATGGCATATTTCTCCATACAAAGGAACTTTATGGAGAGCAATCTCGTATAGCAAGATACGAGACCTCTAAGAAATTGTTTCGAGTGAGGTTGGCTGTCGGGTCATCAGTAGGTGAACATGTCCTACAGATGATCGGCTATATTGAAGAGCTCGCGGACCTTGGGACGACTTTGGATAATGAGCTCTATACAGACCTTGTTCTCCAGTCCCTTCCTCCCACCTACGCCCAGTTTATCCTCAACTTCAATCTTCAAGGAAAAGAAGTTGAACTTGCGGAACTCCTGAACATGTTAAGGAGTGCAGAGGGCACCTTGCAGAAGGCAAGGGAAACACCCGCTATGTTTGTTGGCGGTTCATCTACTTCCGGGTCCAAGGCTAGGGCCAAAGGAAGGAAGAAGAAGGCCGCACCCAGACCTAGAGGAGGTGTTAGTAAGGTGGGAAAGAAGGGAAAGAAAAAGTTTACAGCACCGGTAGTTGGCCTGGATGAGTGCTTCCATTGTCACAGGAAAGGGCACTGGAAGAAGGATTGCAAGGCGTGGAACGCCAAGAACCAGGAACCGAAGCAAGCTGTGGCTTCGACTTCAGGTGTGTTTGTAATTGAGAATTGTCTGTCGATCAACTCTACTTCCTGGGTATTGGATACCGGATCAGGATCTCATATTTGCAATTCATTGCAGGCACTGAGAAACCGTAGAGTGCTGAAGGAAGGTGATATGATCCTCAGGGTTGCTAACGGAGCTAGCGTGGGAGCTGCGTCCGTCGGGGATTATCACCTAGGATTGACGAGTGGACACATTTTGGTTTTACATAACTGTTATTTTGTACCCAGCTTAACGTGTAATATCATATCAGTTTCCTTGTTATCAAATAAAGGTTATGATTTCACGTTTGTAAGAGATGTTGTCAACATCCACCTTAATCATGGTTTGATTGGGTCCGGTACTCTAAATAACGGCATATATGTGTTAAACCAACTCCAAATTTTCAATATCCAGAACACACTAAAAAGAAAGTCTCCAGATTTAAATAAAGCTTTCTTATGGCATTGTAGACTGGGTCACATCAATGAGAGAAGGTTGACTAAGTTGCATAAAGAAGGATATTTGGACACGTTCGAATATCAAACTTATGACACTTGTCAATCTTGTCTCAAAGGAAAGATGACAAAGACTCCATTCACTGGACAAGGAGTAAGAGCGAGCGAGCTCTTAGGACTCATACACAGTGATGTATGCGGTCCAATGTCTACACATGCGAGAGGTGGTTATTCCTACTTCATTACTTTTACAGATGATTTCTCTAGGTATGGATATGTTTTCTTAATGAAGCATAAATCAGAGGCCTTTGAGAAATTCCTGGAATACAAGAGTGAAGCGGAAAACCAAACAGGCAAAAGTATTAAGACACTAAGATCTGATCGAGGTGGAGAATACTTAAGTGCCGAGTTCCTAGGTTACCTAAAAGAGAAAGGAATTCTCTCTCAGCTTACTCCTCCATACACTCCACAGCACAACGGTGTATCGGAGAGACGGAATCGAACCCTATTGGATATGGTACGATCCATGATGAGTAATACTGAGTTACCGCGATCTTTCTGGGGTTATGCGCTAGAATCAGCGGCATATCTTTTGAACCAGGTTCCAACCAAGACTGTGCCTACCACACCATATCAGATGTGGAGTGGGAAGAAACCCTGTCTAAAACATTTTAGGACATGGGGGTGTCCAGCTTTTGTAAAAAAGCAGCATGTGGACAAGCTCGAGGCACGCTCAGTACTGTGTAAGCTTATGGGATATCCAAAGAACTCCAAAGGATATTATTTCTATTACGCAGAGGAACAAAAGGTTTTTGTTTCTCGTCATGCCCACTTCTTAGAAACTGAATTTTTAGAAAATCAGAAGAGTGGGAGCGAAATAGAACTGGAAGAAATTCCAGAACCACAAGCTGCTACTGAAAGTTTGGTAGAACCAGAGGTTCAAGAAGAACAGAACATTCCCGCACCCCTCCGCAGGAGTAGTAGGCCGTCTCGTCCGCCTGAGAGATACTACGGTTTTCTCATAGACGGGGATAGAGAGGATTGCATCATAGATGATGATGAACCTACTGACTTCCAGCAGGCCATCCAGAGCGGCGACTCGGTACGATGGCTAGATGCAATGCGGACCGAAATGGAGTCCATGTACACCAACAAAGTATGGACTTTGGACTTTGCTCCAGATGGGGTAAAACCCATAGGATGCAAATGGATCTTCAAGAAAAAGATTGGTGTAGATGGACAGGTGGAAACCTATAAGGCTAGACTTGTTGCAAAGGGTTTTCGTCAAAGACCTGGTTTGGACTATGACGAAACTTTTTCTCCAGTGGCTATGCTCAAATCCATTCGGGTCCTTCTTGCTATTGCTGCCTTCCATGATTATGAAATCTGGCAGATGGACGTAAAGACGGCTTTTCTGAATGGAAATTTAGAAGAGAGCGTCTATATGGATCAGCCAGAGGGTTTCAATCAGAGTGGGAGCAGCGGGAAAGTATGCAAGCTGCTTAAGTCTATTTATGGACTAAAGCAGGCATCACAGAGTTGGAACATCTGTTTTGATGAGACAGTCAAAGAATATGACTTTATCAAAAATCCAGATGAACCGTGCATATATAGTAAAGTTGTGGCCAGAAGTGTCGTATTCCTCGTCTTGTACGTGGATGACATTCTATTGATAGGAAATGACATTCCTATGCTACAATCTGTCAAAGGATTCTTATCACACAGGTTCTCCATGAAAGACCTGGGTGATGCCTCTTACATTCTGGGGATCCGGATCTATCGTGATAGATCCAAAAGGATGTTGGGACTTTCGCAGTCCAGGTATATCGACACTGTACTGAAAAGATTCAGTATGGAAGATTCTAAGCGCGGTAATCTACCGGCTTATCACGGAATCACCCTCTCCAAAGAGATGTCTCCCAAGACTGATTTGGAAAGGGAACGCATGTCTATTATACCCTACGCTTCTGCGGTAGGCTCTATAATGTATGCGATGTAGTGTACCAGACCAGATGTAGCTTACGCACTGAGCATGGTAAGCCGGTATCAGTCAGACCCAGGGGAGAAACACTGGATAGCAGTAAAGAACATTCTCAAGTACCTGAGGAGGACTAAGGAGATGTTCTTGGTTTACGGCGGAAAAGACCTCAGGTTGGAGGCCTTTGCTGATTCCGGCTTCCAGAGTGATAAGGACGATTCCAAGTCCATGTCGGGTTATGTCTTTACCCTCAATGGAGGGGCGGTGTGCTGGAAGAGCTCCAAGCAGGACACCGTTGCTGACTCGACTATGGAAGCGGAGTATATAGCTGCTTGCGATGCCGCAAAAGAAGCAGTCTGGATGAAGAAGTTCCTAACAGAACTTCAGGTGGTTCCTACCATAGTTGATCCAATACCTCTGTATTGCGACAACAACGGAGCTATAGCTTTAGCGAAGGAACCAAGGTCCCATCAGAAGTCCAGACACATCTTGAGGCGGTATCACCTGATCAGGGAGATCATTGATCGTCAGGAGATCGAGGTTCGGAGAGTTGCTTCAGAAGAGAACATTGCTGATCCATTCACGAAGGCCCTTCCTCAGATTCAGTTCGAGAGGCTGCTCGAGATCATTGGTCTTCGATATGCCAGTACATGGCCCTAGTGCAAGTGGGAGATTGTTAGTGTTTATGCCCTAGAAGGCCATTACTGTATCATACTAGCTTGTATATTACTTAATGGAAGCTTGGGATATTCACATGTATATAACAGTCTTGCTAAACATAGTAGTATGCTACTTGGTTTTTCTATCTTAATATGTGAGTGTACGTATTGATAGAGCTCTTAGGATCTTGCTTGTCTACCAGCGTTGTGATGGCAGTCACACTAGTGGGGGCTGGGTAGTCTACAAGCACATCCTTATTCTGGTCCCTGGTCGTTGGATTATCGAGACAGAGCATCGATACTCCGGAGTAGACTAGTGTGTACGCTTCTCATCCCAGTTGGGGAGATGGTCTGTCCCACAGCCGTCAGTACGTCGTACTGGAGATAGTATACAGGTGCTCGTTAGGTTATGGGTACACCGGACAGGACTCACAGGGAAATGTTGGTTGGTTTGATACCAGTCATCAGTGAACAGTTCCCAGGTGACATGAGTACAGCGTAGTCCGCAGACTTGATACTGCTACTTCGCCTCGAGTGTGTCCCACTGTTCTTAGATTGCTACCCTACCACGGCTCAAAGGAGTCGTGCAAACAGGTGGCAGTTGGGTGCAGTCCCGAGCACTTGGAGGCAGTGGCGGTTAGACAGGATTCGTCCCTCCCGGTATTGGGAGTAGATATCGTGCTGTGTCAGAGAGCCATTACGCAAAGTCCCTGGCCAGGGCAAGCGAGATTTGCTGGTAGGTTCCAGTAGTTTCTCAGGGTGTAATGGGCTTCACTCCGACACGACTTATACCGCTATTAGGGGACTGACGCTTGCCGCCCCCCTAGGCCCGATATGCGATAGTCTTGGACGAACGGACCGGACTGTATGGAGATTGTCACATCAGACTCAGTAGGAGTTCGGATGGGTTTACTCATCGGCCTTCTTATCGACAACTACCTAGGGACCGTTACGTACAGCTAGTGCCGCTTGCGGTCTGTGGTTAAACCCACTGCCAGCGTAGTAGTCGAGTCTCTAGAGTCCCACACAGAGAGTTTCCTACTCCAGGCGAAACGATATAGAGGTTGCATGGTTTTGCGACAAAGGGTTCGGACGCATACGTGCGTTTACGCGCGTACGACTTTCGGACAGTTTTTACCAGTCGGCTTTGGTTTAAGCCAGTTACTGGTATCCGGTTATTGGATTTTTACAGTCTAAAGTTTTTCCGTATTTTTGCGGATTGGAGGGGCGTTCTCGTAATTGTACGAGAAGCTTCTAGAAGATGTGACTAAGGAGGTTTCTTTTGGAAAGAAAGTGAGTCATGGTGGTGATTCATTCATTTCATTAATGCACATTTATTGCTTAATGACTCATGCTAATGAATCACCACTAGATATTTTATGAAGCATGCTTATTCATTTCCTTTATTCATTATTCTTAAAAAGAAATGCTTCATAATATATTATGATACACTCTCTCTCTTCTCATTATCTTATCTCACATTCTCTCTCCTCAAGCTCTCATCTTCAAACCCTAATCCTTAATCCTCATGTGTTGAGATCAAAGGATTAGTTAGACTAAACAATCCATAACCTTCACTCTACATCATCCTTTCATCTTTGATTAGCAATCAAAGTTGATTAGTTACCTCAAGTGAGAGGTTTAGCTTGGAGTTTCGCTCTCGGGTGGATCGTCTACTACCTAGAGAAGGTCGAGGAGAACTAAGGAGGACACAAAGACGAAGGACTAGTTTCGATCGGTATAATCCCTTAACACTATAGTTTAGTATAGCTATGTGTTTGGTTATTATTTGTTTAGCTTCGATTTAAGCGGTTAGTCGATGTTCGTTGTTTAAACTTGATCGTTTTTGAAAATTCCGCCTCCCCACAAGTACTGGGGTGTACTACATCGACTTACAACTAAACCTTAAGGTTTACCGTAGTTAGTGGCGCCACAAATGAGGCTTGGGTCTGCCCTTCTACGGTTGATCCATTAAATACCGTGGCATAGATTTTGGGTATTTTTTAATGGCGCTTAAGTGTTAAGCTTGCTGGGGAATATGGGTGTTCGTTAATTCGATCGAAGGGTTTAACATCGCCTAGTAGTATGTGATACTTGTTTCTGCGACCGTAAGCATAGTATGTGTATTGCCGGTTTCGTTGCTATATGTCAACGGCAATTGGGGTACGCATACTTGCTTACGTTGATGACATGTGATGTTATGTGTTGCTGTGTTGTGATGTATTGGATTGTCGTGCACAAATACCCGGGTGGTTTTATGTGAGATGAGAGTTTTAATTTTCATTCATGTAAAATTCATTTGTAATGTAATATTCTTTTACTTAGGGCACTTCCGGGTTGAGGATGATGTCACCATTGATGTATATTATTTACTTTTCCGCATTAGGATAGACCCAAGGTGGAGAGCATAAGTGACCGGGATCTAGAGTCCAGTGGGGGACCATCTCGAGGAGTCGGGACCGGGTCTCCTAACTCTAGAATTGGTAGGGTCACTTGCCGCTTTCGTAGGGGTCTAGAGTGTGGGATTGGCTATTCATCATGACCGTGGAATCCGTATTTTCTATTGTTGGCTAAATACTAAATACGGACGTCCTGGTATATCCTATATTATCATATCTGTGTTTTTGCTGCCTATATTCTGTGATGTGATCGCTTAATATATCTGAGACGAATGCTATATTATATATGAGATATATAATAGAAGTTGCTTATGTTTTACACCCGCACTAGTCCCGTCCCGGTATGCCGTTAGTTAAGTAACCTAACGGTGTATAACGGAACATTACTGCGAATGCGGATGGCATAAGCATACGTTGTATTTTCGTTTCTTTTCTGTGATTGTCTTAAGGACTTAAATGATGGGACTACATTAATATGATTAATGTATGGAAAATAAACCTAAAAATATGTTGTAGAATCAGATTAGAAAAACCACTCGGCTTTTTACGAAAAAGCTACATTTCAAAACTGCGGAGCTTAAGCCACTCCTTTTGAAAACCATTTGATTCTATGACGATATCAAGTTCAAAGCGTTAAAGATTTTCTTAAAAATCATCTGCAACCCTCCGTCATTTTAGGAAGTAGAGTACTTAGTATTCGTGCTACGTTTGTTGACCTTAGCCAAGGCGTAGTGTACGGTAGCTAAGTGATGTCTTCCTACAATGCATATGATGCAGATTAATTGGGACGGGCATGTGACTTTGTTGACTTTAGCCAAGGGTCATGTGAATGGGTCTAATTAATCAAGAAATGACGGGTTGAACTTGACTAGTGCTTGTGATTTGTTGACCATAGCCAAGGTCATGAGTGCTAGGGGTAAAAACCACATCGGGAGTTTCAAGAGTTGAAATTTGCAATAAGATTGCTTACCTTCCATATGATGGTTGGATCCCGATCCCACTGTGGGCAATAGTTGCTCCAAGGAGAGTTTTGCAGTTTACAATTAGCTAACCTATTAGGTGTCTAGAAAGGTGTTAATGGGGCTACGCCTCTGGGAAGATGAGGTTTATATTAATTAGGTCCGTGTGAAAGAACGGGGAACCTCCCTCAAGTACCGACACTGGACTGGCTGAACGGTTAGCGAAGTTGTAGACTGTAATTAATCCTGGATAGTTTTCTTTCTAAGGTTTGAAAGAAAAACATGATTAAAGCAGTGGGAGACATTGATTAGATAAGATAATAACCAATCTGATCTTTGCAAGAGCTTTCGCTGAGTGTATTCTTTTCTCTCTCTTAATGGCAGATACCAATGGCAGGACTCAAGCTTCTACTAGATAAAAATAAACTGAATGGGACCAATTATAAAGACTGGCTGAGGAATCTTAACATTGCCTTGACTTATGATAAGGTATCATATGTCCTCACGGCTCCAGCCCCACCCATCCCAGGTCCTAAATCCTCAGTTGTGGATATTGAAGTCCGCAAGACATGGGACGCTGACTGTGCCACGGCCAAATGCCTCGCGCTTGCATCGATGGATAACACACATCAAAAGCAGCATGAGAATATGGACGCCCACGCCATATTCCTTAATACAAAGGAGTTGTATGGAGAGCAATCTCGTGTCTTGCGATACGAAGCATCCAGAAAGCTGTTTCAAATGCGAATGGCCCCTAGCACACCAGTAGGAGACCATGTTCTGAAGATGATAGCCCTCATAAAAGAGCTTGAGGACCTTGGGTGGACAATGGACAATGAGCAATATACGGATATTATTCTGCAGTCTCTCCCCTCCACCTTTGCTCAATTTATGGTTAACTTCAACATGCACAATATGGAAAAGGAACTACCTGAACTCCTTAATATATTAAGGAGTGCAGAGAGCACGATCAAGTCAGTGAAGACTCCCATTTTGAGTGTTGGTCCATCTTCCTCCTCTTGCCCGAAGGCTAAGCCCAAGGGAAAGATGAAGAAGAAACCCACCAAACCTAAGGGTGGAGTCAAAAAGGCCAAGGGGAAAGACAAGTCTAAACCTGGGGAATCGGGGAAAGGGGAATGTTATCACTGCCACAAAACAGGACACTGGAAGCGCGTCTGCACGGAGTACTTGGATCTCAAGAAGAAGCATGGGGATGCTTCCGCTTCAAGTGTGTTTGTGACAGAAAACTGTTTTTCAATAAACTCTGCTTTCTGGGTATTAGATACCGGTTCAGGTTCTCACTTTTGCAAGTCTATGCAGGGGCTGAGAAATTTCAAGGTTTTGAAGACAGGTGACCATACTCTCCTCGTTGGAAATGGTTCCAATGTACATACAGTTGCAGTGGGAGAGTATCATTTAGGGTTGCCATCTGGATGTATATTGGTTTTGAACCCATGTCATTATGTACCTAGTATGCTTTGTAATATAATATCCGTTTCTTTGTTAGACAATGAAGGATATAATGTTGTATTGCAGAACAATGTTATGAACATTCACCTGAATCAAATGTTTGTTGGGTATGGTACACTTAATAACGGGATATACGTCCTAAATCAACACACAGTTTTAAGCATACAACACAGTAATAAAACAAAACTTTCAGAAATAAATGAAGCTTTTCTTTGGCACCGTAGACTTGGTCATATTAACGAAACAAGACTAAACAAGCTACATAAAGATGGATATTTAAACCCTTTTGAATATAAATCTTATGCGACTTGCCAGTCATGTATCAAGGGTAAAATGACCAAATCTCCGTTTATCGGACACGGAGAAAGAGCTACTGAGCTCTTAGGCCTCATACATAGTGATGTATGCGAGCCAATGTCTACACAGGCTAGACGCAGTTTTTCTTACTTCATTACTTTCACTGATGATTTCTCAAAATTCGTTCATGTATTTTTATTAAAGCACAAGTCCGAAGCTTTCGAGAAATTCACTGAATATAAACTCGAAGTAGAAAAACAAACCGGCTTGAGCATCAAAATTCTTCGATCAGATCGAAGTGGGGAGTACCTAAGTACAGAGTTTGCAAACTTCCTAAAAGAGAATAGGATTCTCTCTCAGCTCACTCCTCCTTACACACCACAGCGCAACGGTGTGTCAGAACGACAGAATCGGACCCCATTAGATATGGTCCGTTCCATGATGAGTGATGTTGAGTTACCCGTCTCATTTTGGAGGCATGCATTGGAGACTGCAGCGTTTCTATTGAACAGGGTCCCAACCAAAACAGTGTCTACCACGCCATATGAGATATGGCATGGGAAGAGACCATCTCTTAAACGAATTAAGATTTGGGGTTGTCCAGCCTATGTTAAAAAGCAAAATCCGGACAAACTCGAGACACGGTCGGTCATGTGTAATTTTGTGGGATATCCAAAGAATTCTTATGGATATCTTTTCTACCACAAGGAGAAACAAAAGGTGTTTATTTCTCAGCATGCCACATTTTTAGAAAAATATTTTTTTACAAATGATACAGATGGCAGTGTAGGGTTCCTAAACACACTAATGAGGTCTCACAAGGCATAAACCATGCCAATTTTAAATTTTACAAGTGCCGATAAACCCTAATACGGATCGTTAACTAGATTTTAGGCGAAAACGAAAACTAGTTAACAACTTAACTATGAAGTGAACGACCATACAACCTTTGTAGATCCGTTTCTCCACCTCCATGGCTCCACGATGAAGTCTCCTCGCTGTCCAAATCGAATCCATGACTCTAGCATCGGCTTCATCGGAGAAATGGGCGTGCTTGGTCGTCGACTTCGATGCCGAAGATGATCTACGTCGAGGCATCACAAGATCAGACTCCCACTTCACCAAGTCATAAAACTTGTGAAGAAAACACCGTATACTACTTGGCAAGAGGTAGAGGATGAAGAAATAGGAAGTGGGTTCACTTTAGAATTGGATTTCTCACTCATTTTGGCTAGTTGCCATTAAAGGTTGCAAGCTTTTCTTCTTGTTGAAGATGAAGAAGAAGAAGGAATATATTACGATAAGTTATTTGCAAATAGAAAATAAATGAATACTTATCATAATCCAACCATGGTCAAGTATAGAGAATGAACTATGGTTAAGTGGAATGGTTAGGGTTAAGCATGAAGACAAAATGGTCACTTGGTCAAACCTTCATGAAGCTTCAACAACAAACAAAGAAAGCCTCCATTTTCTCTTTTTCTTTTCCAAAATAAATAAAAAAAATAAATAAATAAATGAATAAGAAAATGAAAACCCTAACCATTACACAACCATGGTTTAATCTTTACACATACTCAAGTTAGCATGTATCATCAAATATGATACAAACTAGTGTACAAAAATATATCACATATACAATGTGCACATCAAGTGAGAAAATCCATTTAAAGTGAACCAATACTAGTTAATGTAAATTAATATATCATATATATAATTATACATTAAATCATTAAATCAACACTTGATTTAACGATCCGGTCATATCGCATATAACCGACTAATATCTATAGTAACAACTTATCGAATCAACACTTGATCCGATAACCCGGCTATATCGCATATAACCGATCAATGTTACAAATCGCGAGAATCAAATACAGTATCACATACTGGTATTATTCTCGATCCCGCACATATCTCATATGCGCTCCTATTTCGTTTCGCTTGAGCCAGGAAACCTCTGTATAGGACTCTAAAGACTCGTCAATACGCCGGCAGTAGGTGATGATCATATCAAACACCCACAAGCCGCAAGCGGTCTGCTAAACGTAACGGCCTCCCGGGTATTGAGCGATCAGAAGATCGACAAGCAAGCCCGCTCACACTCCTGTGAATCCAACCAGTAACACTTATCGTACAGTCCGGTCTGATCGTCTGATATGTCGCATATCTCGCCTAGGGGTGGTAAACGTCAGACCCCAATAGCTCGATAAGTCGTGTCGATATGAGGTCTATAACAGTTCGAGAAACTACAGGTAACACTTACCAGTAAATCTCAGCAACCTTGGTCAGGGATTTCCGGTTATAGCCAATCGAACACAGCGCAACATCAACTCCCTATACCGGGAGAGACGAATCCCCTCCTATCGCTCATTGCCTCCATGTGATTCGGGACTGTACCCAAAAGCCACCGTTTTGCACGCCCTCTTGGACGTGGTAAGGTGGAAATCAAAGCACAGTGGGAACCACACAAGACTCTATGACGATCTCGGGTCAACAGACTACTCTGTACCAGTGTCACCAGAGAACTGCCATCTGACGTAAGGTATAATACCATCTGGGAGTTCTCGGCGAGTCCGTCCAGTGTACCCAGTCTCTACTGAGCACCCGTATATCATCTCTGATGTCAAACACCAATGGATATGGGATCTTCTATCGCCCATCTGTATGGGTCGAGAAGGTATACGCTAGTCTACTCTGGTATATCGATGCCCCGTCTCGATACACCCACGACTAGGGACCTTGAAGGATGTACTTATAGACTACCATGTCCCCACTAGTATGATCCGCATCATAGTCCAGGTAGTCAAGTACACATCCTAAGGGCTTTACCAACATGTAACAGAGAGACAATCAGTATACACGTTAAGGTAAAGAGTAACCAGATAGCATACTATCATGTCGAGCAAGAAAGTCCTCCCTATATATGTCCCAGCATCCACTACAATATACATCCTATGTACAGTAATGGCCTCTAGGGCATACATATAACTAACAATCTCCCACTTGCACTAGGGCTATCTGTAGCAGTGGTTGTAGTATCTCATACACAACCATCCCATAAAAGTCTCTCTCTGGGAATAGGCCTTTGTGAGTGGATCCGCCATGTTATCCTCTGAGTCTGCTCTCCTAACCCAGATCACCATGGAGATCAACTATCTCCATGATCTGGTGACACTGCCTTAGAATATGTCTGGATCACTGATGGGACGGGCGTTCCCTGGCATAAGCCACAACACCATTGTCATACAATGGGAGGAACGATGTTCATCTCTTGAACAAATATACACCCAGACCGCCTCTTTGGTAGTATCTGAAGTAGCGATGTATCCAGCCTTTATCGTCTAGCATGCCACGGTATCTAGCTTGGAACTCTTCCAACATACCGTCCTTTTACTGAAGGTAAAGACAATGCATGTGACTGACATTCAGTCGTCTTTATCACCCTGGAACCTTTCCAGTGATTCTCCCCAGGACCAATTGATACTTTCTCACTACAACTAGTGAGTACCCTAACATCCAAATAGATCCATCTCATAGATCCAAAACCCAGGATTTAGGAGGTATCACTTTGATCCTATATAGAGAATCATTGTGATAAGCGGAGATTGACCGAGCGTAGCATAGGAAACTCCTTCCCTATCAAAAGTATGTCTTCTACGTACTCTATGAGGATCGTTACCATACTCCCTACTACCTTTTTGTTTATACAAGGTTCATCTACCATTTTGATGATGTCAAACTCTTTGACTAATCCATCAAAACAGATGTTCCAACTCCGCGATGCCTGCTTTATCACATAAAACATCTTGCATACGTTTCCGCTGCTCCCACTTTTTACGAAGCCCTCTGGCTGTGTACTTATAGACGCCCTCTTCTAAAACATCATTTAGAAAAAGCTGTCATGACACCCAACCACCAGATGTCGTAGTCATGGTATGTAGCCGTGGCAAGTAGGATCTGGATGGACTTAAGCATAGCCACTGGAAAAAGGTTTCATCATTATCCACGCCTGGTCAATGATGAAAATCTTTAACAAGTCTAGCTTTGAAAGTCTCAACTTTTCCATCTACACCAAGTAATCTTCTCAAGATATACTTGCTCCTGATAGGAATTTAACCCTTCAGATATAGAAACCAAAGTCCATACTTTGTTGGTGTATAAGGATTCCATCTCAGATCGATAAACATCCAGCCATTCTTACAGAGTCTCACTCCTGATGGCCAGCTCGAAACAAGTTGGGTCATCATCTCATGATGCAATCCTTGCTCCCACTGTCATAGGGAAACCGAAGTAACTCTCAGGTGGGTGAGGAACCCTACTAGATCGATGAAGAGGCTGAGGTTCGTTGGTTACTATTGAATCCTTCGGTTCTACCAAATCATCAGCTGCAGTTTGTATAGCTGGAACCTTTCCAGTTCTACATAACTAACCTTGCCTCGAGCTTGTCCGGATTTTGCTTTTAGACATAGGCCGGACAACCCAAAATCTTAACTAGATTAAGACATGGGCTCTTCCCATACCATATCTTATATGGAGTGGTAGGCTGTGATCTGATTCGAACCTAATTCAATAAGTATGCAGCTTCTCAAGTGCATAACCCCCAAAAGGAAAAAGGTAACTCAGTAGTACTCATCATAGAGCACACCATATCAAATAGGGTGTGATTGCTCCGTCCCGATATACCATCGTGCTATGGTGTATGCGGAGGAGTAATGCTGAGAGAGAATCTCATTCTTAGAATAGTCCAGGAATCCCGTGCTTTAGTATTCTCTTCCTTGATCACATCAAAGGACATAATACTTTTACCCGTATTTTGGTTCTCTACTTCTAAATAATATTCTATGAATATCTCAAAAGGTTCGAACTTGTGTTTCAATAAGAACATATGTCTGAATCTAAAGAGATCATCAGAGAGTGTAATGAAGTACAAAGAACCAGTCTTGGCATGTGTAGACAGGGGACCTTACATACAGCAACATGTATCAATCCCAAGAGTTCACTAACTCTTTCTCTGTTTACATTAAACAGAGTTGTGGTCATCTTATCTTTGTGACATGACTGGCAAGATTCACAAGATGTAAATTCAAACTAATTTAAATATACATCTAAATGTAACTTCAGCCAGTCGGGTCGCATTGATATGACCTAGTCTACAATGCCTCAAGAAGAATTCGTTCATTTCTGAACTCTTCCTCTTGTGTGTGTTCTGTATACTAAGAACTGTAGTTTGATTTAGAACATCAATGCTTTTAGATAACGTGCCTGAATCGATCAACTTTTGATATAGGAAACGTTCAAAACATTATCCAACAATACAAAATTTTATCGTTTCTTTACTAATAAAGAGACAGATATGATTTTTTATATCAGGTTCGGTATCTAATAACATTCGTTCAGAATCAAAGTATTTGTAATACAGGGTGACAGTGACCAACAGACTTGGCTGCAACACTTGCCCCGTTTTCTGCCTCATGAAACTTATCACCCGTTCTCAGTTTTTCTAACCTTTTGTAGCCCTATGTAACAGATTACATATCTGGGATCCTGATCCGGTATCAAATACCCAGGATTCAGAGGATACTGAGAAACAGTTCTTTATAATGAACACTCCCGGAAGAGATGCATCTCATGCACTTTCTTCGTTGGGGCGGCATAGGAATTCTGGTATTCCCCTATTTCCAGCTCTGTCTTATAACAATTATAAGTTGGAGCTGGACCAACGTTCCCCAGCTCAGTATAACAAGCGGGTTTGGTCGATTATCCGTATTATTATCTTGATTAAGGCGTGATATGGTCGCTACCTAGAGAGAGAGAGAAGAAAACACTCAGCGTATGCTCTTGCAAGATCAGATTGGTTATTATTTTATCTAATCAGGATGGCTCCCACTGTTTTTATCAAATCTTCCTTCAAACCCTAAAAGGAAAGACTAGCCGGGATTAATTATACACTACAAGTTCGCCAATCTTTCAGCCAGGCCAGTGTCGGTACTTTGAGGGAGGTCCCCCGTGCTTTCACACGAACCTAATTAATGTAAACCTCGTTTTTCCAGAGGCGTAACCTCGTTAACACCTTTCTAGACACCTACTTGATCGGCTAATTGTAATGCGTAAAACTCTCCCAGGAGTAACTCTTACTCGCAGCGGGTATCGGGATCCAACTATCTCATAGAAGGTATGCAATCTCATTGCAAATTTCAACACTTGAAATTCCCGATAATATTTTGCCCCTAACGTGCTATAACCTTGACGAAAGCCAACAAACCATAGCCCGCTAGTCAAGATCAACTCGTCATTTCTTGATTGAATTAAACCCACCCGCACGACCCTTGACGAAAGCCAACAAAGCCGCACGACTACCCTAATCCAATCGCATCGTATGCAGCAGATAAGCAGTAGATAGCTACCGCACACTACACCTTGACGAAATCCAACAAATGTAGCACGAATACTATATACAACTTATCTGAAATGACGGAGGGCTACGACAGGTTTTTCTGAAAACCTATTGCGTAATGAACTTGATATCGTTGTAGGATCGAATGAATTTTGAAATGGAGTGTTTTTAGGCCTTTCTAGTTTTGCTAAAGGAGTCGCTCCCGGTGAAGAGATCGTCGGTCCTTTCCTCGTCGAATGAGGTGCGGGATATATCATATATATCACTGTGCAAAGCAAAAACACTTAAAAGCAAACAAAAAACAAACCGAGTGTGTAGCATCTGCCAGTTATTGCTAAAGGAGTCACTCCCGGTGAAGGGATCTCGGTCCTTTCCTTATCGAATAAGGTGCAGGATATATCATATATACCTCTGTGGAAAGCAAGAACTGTAGCTACATGTTTTAATTTTGAAATTCAATTCTACAATATCTTTAGGTTTCTTTTATTTCATTAATCACATTAATGAAGTCCTATCATTTAAGTACCTAAACATCACAGATAAATACGACGTACACTTATGCCATCCGCATTCTCCTCTATGTCCCCTCGTGCACCGTTAGGTTAGGTAACTAACAGCAGAGCAGGGCAGGGCTAGCACGGGTGTAAAACATAAGTAACGTCTATATAATATATCATATATACTATATACTGTATCTATCACAGAACATCACATGATCACATCACAGATATCGCAGCAGAAGAAACATATGAAATATTGGATATACTAGGACGTCCGTGTTTTCAATACGAGCCAGTATAAAACACGGATTTCACGGTCGTGACGAATAGCCAAACCCACACCCCTAGACCCCTACGAGAGCGGCAAGCAACCCTACCAATTCTAGAGTTAGGAGACCCGGACTCGACTCCTCGAGTTGGTCTCCCACTGGACTCCAGAACCCGGTTACTTGTGCCCTCCTCCTTGGGTCTATCCTAGTGCGGAAAAGTAAATAATATACAAAGGGTGACAACTTCCGCAACCTGGAAGTGCCCCAATAAAAGAATATTACATACAAGTTTTTACATGAATGAAAATGAAAAACACTCATCTCACATAAAAAAAACCCAGCTATTCAAACACGACGATCCAATATAACATATCCAGCAACACATAACATCACATGTCATCAACGTAAGTAAATATGCGCATCCCAATTGTCGTTGACATATAACAACGAAACCGGCGATATCACATATTACACTTACGGTCACAGAAAAGAAAGTGTAAAACTACAACAGTTGGAATCCGCAACCTCTTTAGACATCGCATGCCTAATCAAATGAATTACTTAGACATCACATGCCTAACAATTATAAACCTCGCATTTTAGTCACTTTATCGAAAACACTTTTCAATATCAAGTCAGGTAATTCAACAAGATTCCCGACATCCTGATCGAATGCTCGTCGCAAACTTTAGTAGATGGCCGCACCCCCGATGCCGTCGACCAAGTGCTCCAAGGCGGAACACCGCTACCGCGAGCACCCGAACGGATGCTTTCGGCGACGGGGTTCTCTTACAGTCACTTGGTCGGGACTAATGGGTGTAGCTGTCTATTAAGTTTATCCGGCGAGTATCCGCGTACGCTACGTGATTGCGACGGAGTTTTGATCGCATCAAAATTCCGTGGCAACCGATTAAGTGAGACTAAAGTGCTATGTTTATAACATTCATTCAGTTATCTCATAACTAATTGGGAATTCCAATTATTGTATCACATTCCGGATAAATAGAAAATGTCAAACTTTCCGATCGAACAATCGAACACCCAAGTTTTCCTTAAACTGATCAACACATGAAACAAGTTTAAAAACATCCAGTTCATGCCTCAGTACCAACGGTCCAGCCGTAGAAGGGTCAAGCCAACGCCTCACATGTGGCACGCCGTACTGCCCCAAACCCTAAGGTTCAAAGGGCAGTTCAAGACGGTCACATAATCGAGTTAAGGTTTGTTGTCTTCTAGAGGGACCATCGCGTTACTTACACTACTTATAACGTCATTAAACTACGGAAAAATCCAACAATTGGAAATTTCCCGACAAGGGAAAAAGTGGGTATTTATATCCGGTCGAACTTTTTAACATATTCAAAATTACCCGAAAACACATAGACAAAGTTTGATAATCCGATCGAATCTACGAACTCCTAATACAACCCAGAAAACTCAACTCTTGAGTTCAGATTACAAATTCACAGGAAAACTAGCACTGCAAAATAGGAATTGCTGTGCAGAAATCAACTGAAGAAGTGACCAATTGGCCGCGGAACCGCCGCATTAGGCATGCTAATGCCGCGGTTCCGCCGCTCTATGATGGAATCAGGTGCTCGAAATTCACAGTAATTCATAGATATTCCTGCTTATTTTTCTGCATATTTTTAATCTGGAAAAAACCCAGTTTTTGAAAAAAGTCCAGAGAGCATGAATGATTAGGGTTTCGATGTTCGTTCGGATTTCAAACGTCGTCTAAACTTCGCCTAAGGCTCTAGCTAGGGTCTGATACCACTGTAGGGTTCCTAAGCACACTAATGAGGTCTCACAAGGCATCAACCATGCCAATTTTAAATTTTACAAGTGCCGAGAAACCCTAATACGAATCGTTAACTAGATTTTAGGCGAAAACGAAAACTAGTTAACAACTTAACTATGAAGTGAACGAACATACAACCTTTTTAGATCCGTTTCTCCACCTCCATGGCTCCGCGATGAAGTCTCCTCGCTGTCCAAATCGAATCCATGACTCTAGCATCGGCTTCATCGGAGAAATGGGCGGGCTAGGTCGTCGACTTCGATGCCGAAGATGATCTACGTCGAGGCATCACAAGATCAGGCTCCCACTTCACCAAGTCATAAAACTTGTGAAGAAAACACCCTATACTACTTGGCAAGAGGTAGAGGATGAAGAAATAGAAAGTGGGTTCACTTTAGAATTGGATTTCTCACTCATTTTGGCTAGTTGCCATTAAAGGTTGCAAGCTTTTCTTCTTGTTGAAGATGAAGAAGAAGAAGAAGGAATATATTATGATAAGTTATTTGCAAATAGAAAATAAATGAATACTTATCATAATCTAACCATGGTCAAGTGTAGAGAATGAACTATGGTTAAGTGGAATGGTTAGGGTTAAGCATGAAGACAAAATGGTCACTTGGTCAAAGCTTCATGAAGCTTCAACAACAAACAAAGAAAGCCACCATTTTCTCTTTTTATTTTCCAAAATAAATAAACAAAATAAATAAATAAATGAATAAGAAAATGAAAACCCTAACCATTACACAACCATGGTTTAATCTTTACACATACCCAAGTTAGCATGTATCATCAAATATGATACAAACTAGTGTACAAAAATATATCACATATACAATGTGCACATCAAGTGAGAAAATCCATTTAAAGTGAACCAATACTAGTTAATGTAAATTAATATATCATATATATAATTATACATTAAATCATTAAATCAACACTTGATTTAACGATCCGGTCATATCGCATATAACCGACTAATATCTATAGTAACAATTTATCGAATTAACACTTGATCCGATAACCCGGCTATATCGCATATAACCGATCAATGTTACAAATCGCGAGAATCAAATACAGTATCACATACTGGTATTATTCTCGGTCCCGCACATATCTCATATGCGCTCCTATTTCGTTTCGCTTGAGCCAGGAAACCTCTGTGTAGGACTCTAAAGACTCGTCAATACGCCGGCAGCAGGTGATGATCATATCAAACACCCACAAGCCGCAAGCGGTCTGCTAAACGTAACGGCCACCCGGGTATTGACCGATCAGAAGATCGACAAGCAAGCCCCCTCACACTCCTGTGAATCCAACCAGTAACACTTACCGTACAGTCCGGTCTGATCGTCTGATATGTCGCATATCTCACCTAGGGGTGGTAAACGTCATACCCCAATAGCTCGATAAGTCGTGTCGATATGAGGTCTATAACAGTTCGAGAAACTACAGGTAACACTTACCAGTAAATCTCAGCAACCCTGGCCAGGGATTTCCGGTTATAGCCAATCGAACACAGCGCAACATCAACTCCCTATACCGGGAGAGACGAATCCCCTCCTATCGCTCATTACCTCCATGTGATTCGGGACTGTACCCAAAAGCCACCGTTTTGCACGACCTCTTGGACGTGGTAAGGTGGAAATCAAAGCACAGTGGGAACCACACAAGACTCTATGACGATCTCGGGTCAACAGACTACTCTGTACCAGTGTCACCAGAGAACTGCCATCTGACGTAAGGTATAATACCATCTGGGAGTTCTCGGCGAGTCCGTCCAGTGTACCCAGTCTCTACTGAGCACCCGTATATCATCTCTGATGTCAAACACCAATGGATATGGGATCATCCATCGCCCATCTGTATGGGTCGAGAAGGTATACGCAACTTTACTTGGTATATCGATGCCCCGTCTCGATGCACCCACTACTAGGGACCTTGAAGGATATACTTATAGACTACCATGTCCCCACTAGTATGATCCGCATCATAGTCCAGGTAGTCAAGTACACATCCTAAGGGCTTTACCAACATGTAACAGAGAGACAATCAGTATACACGTTAAGGTAAAGAGTAACCAGATAGCATACTATCATGTCGAGCAAGAAAGTCCTCCTTATATATGTCCCAGCATCCACTGCAATATACATCCTATGTACAGTAATGGCCTCTAGGGCATACATATAACTAACAGGCGGTGTGGTAGACCTAGAAGAAGTTCTAGAAACACAAATTATAAATGATGACAAGGTTGAACCGGCTATTGCAATAGAAACTGAGGAACCTCAGCCACTCCGTTGCTCTGGTAGGACTTCTCGCCCACCGGAGAGGTACTACGGTTTTCTTATTGATGGTGAAAGAGAATACTGCATCATGGAGGATGATGATCCTACTGTAAGTCGACGTTAGACACCCCACATGATGCGGGGAGGCGGAATAGGTAAAACAATCACTTTGTTTAAGTTAACATCGACTAATTTTACGGATCTTTGCTAAACCCTAACTAACAACTATCTAGAAGTGATTAACTACTATGATAAATGATTATACCTAAAGATACATGTCCTTCTTGTTCTTGTTGTTCACCTCCTCGTCGGCCTCCTCGATGTGATAGAAGATCCACCCGAGAGTTCCTTCTCCAAGTTTTAACTTCTCACTTAAGGTAACTAAGTGGCTAGGATTGCTAATCCAAGTGACCTAGAAGATATAGAAGTGGATTAAGGATCTATTAGTCTTCCTAACCCTTGGGATCTCAACACATAAGAGGATTAGGGTTAGGTTTTTGAAGAGAGAGAGCTTGAGGAGAGAGAATGTGTTTGTGGGAGTGAAATGAATTATGTCTCAATTCTATATTTTTTGAAGCATAAAGAATATCAAATAAATCATTATGTGATAATTACAACCATGCTTCATTTAATATAATCAATGAATCATCACATGAGTCATTTAAGCAATAAATGCTTCATTAATTCATTCGGATGAATCATCTCATGAGTCACTAATTCATTTAATGCATTTTATACCTAAGCTCTCCACCTCACCTTTCTTCTAGAAGCTTCTCGACTAATTACGAGAATGCCCCTCCTATCCGTAAAATACGGAAATACTGAGACTGTATAAATTCAATAATCCAATACTAGAATCTGGCTTAAACTAAAGCCCGCTAGTATAATCTGTCCGAACATCGTACGTGCATAAATAGACGAATGTGTCCGAACCCTGTTGTAAAACCATACGACATCTATATCGTTTCGCCTGAAGCAGGGAAACACTCTGTGTGGGACTCTAAAGACTCGACACTACGCTGGTAGTGGGTTTAACCACAAGCCGCAAGAGGTACTAGCTATACGTAACGGTCCCCAGGTAGATGTCGATAAGAAGGCTGATGAGGAAACCCATCCTAACTCCTACTGAGCCTGATGTGATAATCTCCGTATAGTCCGGTCTGTTCGTCTAGGACTATCACATATCGGGCCTAGGGGGTGGTAAACGTCAGACCCCTAATAGCGGTATAAATCATGTCGAAGTGAAGCCCATTACACCCTGAGAAGCTTCTGGAAATCCTGCCAGTAAATCTCGTTTGCCCTGGCCAGGGACTTTCCGTAATGGCTCTCCAAACACAGCGCGATATCAACTCCCAATACCGGGAGAGACGAATCCTTTCTAACCGCCACTGCCTCCAAGTGCTTCGGGACTGCACCCAACTGCTACCTGTTTGCACGACTCCTTTGAGCCGTGGTAGGGTAGCAATCTAAGAACAGTGGGAACACACTCGAGACGAAGCAGCAGTGTCAAGTCAATGGACTATGCTGTACTCATGTCACCTGAGAACTGTTAACTAACAACGGGTATAATACCAATCAACAGTTCCCTGCGAGTCCTGTCCGGTGTACCCGTAACCCAACGAGCACCTGTATACTATCTCCAGTACAACGTACTAATAGCTGTGGGACAGACCATTTCCCCCGCTGGGATGAGAAGCGTACACACTAGTCTACTATGGAGTATCGATGCCCTGTCTCGATAATCCTACGACTAGGGACCTGAAAAAGGATGTGCTTGTAGACTACCCAGCCCTACTAGTGTGACTGCCATCACAATGCTGGTAGTCAAGCAAGATCCTAAAGGCTCTATCAATATCTATTCACGATATGCTAACATATACACATATTAAGATAGATATAAACCAAGTAGCATACTAATATGTTGAGCGAGACTGTTAATATAACTGTGAATATCCCAAGCTTCCATTAAGTAATATACAAGCTAGTATGATACAATAATGGCCCTTAGGGCATATACACTAACAATCTCCCACTTGCACTAGGGTCATGTACTGGCGTATCGAGGACCTATTATCTCGAATAGCCTCTCGAACTGTGTCTGAGGTAAGGCCTTTGTGAATGGATCTGCGGTGTTCTCCTCTATAGTTACTCTCCGTACCTCGATCTTCCGGTGATCTATGATCTCCCTGATCAGGTGATACCGCCTTAAGATGTGTCTGGACTTCTGAAGGGACTTGGGTTCCTTTGCTAAAGCTATAGCCCCGTTGTTGTCATAATACAGAGGTATTGGATCAACAATGGATGGAACCACCTGAAGTTCTGTGTGGAACTTCTTCATCCAGACTGCTTCTTTTTCGGCATCGCAAGAAGCGATATACTCCGCTTCCATCGTCGAGTCAGCAACGGTGTCCTACTTGGAACACTTCCAGCACACCGCCCCTCCATTGAGGGTAAAGACATAACCTGACATGGACTTGGAGTCATCCTTGTCACTCTGGAAGCTGGAGTCAGCAAAAGCCTCGATCTTGAGGTCTTTTCCGCCGTAAACCAAGAACATATCCTTAATCCTTCTCAGGTACTTGAGAATGTTCTTTACTGCTATCCAGTGCTTCTTCCCTGGGTATGACTAATACCGGCTTACCACGCTCAGTGCATAAGCTACATCTGGTCTGGTGCACAACATCGCATACATTATAGAGTCTACCGCAGAAGCGTAGGGTATAATCGACATGTGATCCCTTTCCAAATCAGTCTTGGGAGACATCTCTTTGGAGAGGGTGATTCCGTGACATGCCGGCAAATTACCGCACTTAGAATCTTCCACACTGAATCTTTTCAGTATAGTGTTGATATACCTGGACTGCGAAAGTCCCCAACATCCTCTTAGATCTATCACGACAGATCTGGATCCTCAGAATGTAAGAGGTATCACCCAGGTCTTTCATGGAGAACTTGTGTGACAAGAATCCTTTGACAGATTATAGCATGGGAATGTCATTTCCTATTAAGAGAATGTCATCCACGTACAAGATGAGGAATACGACAGTTCGTGCTACAATTTTACTATATATACATGGTTCATCTGGATTTTTGATAAAGTCATATTCTTTGACCGTTTCATCAAAATAGATGTTCCAACTCCGCGATGCCTGCTTAAGTCCATAAATGGATTTAAGCAACTTGCATACTTTTCCGCTGCTCCCACTCTGATTGAAACCTTCTGGCTGATCCATATAGATGCACTCTTCTAAATTACCATTTAAAAAAGTCGTCTTTACGTCCATCTGCCAGATCTCATAATCATGGAAGGCGGCAATGGCAAGAAAGATCCTAATGGATTTGAGCATAGCCACTGGAGAAAAAGTTTCGTCATAGTCCAAACAGGTCTTTGACGAAAACCCTTTGCAACAAGTCTAGCCTTATAGGTTTCTACCTGTCCATCTACACCAATCTTTTTCTTGAAGATCCACTTGCATCCTATAGGTTTTACCCCATCTAGAGCAAAGTCCAAAGTCCATACTTTGTTGGTGTATATGGACTCCATCTCGGTCCGCATTGCATCCAGCCATCTTACCGAGTCGCCGCTCAAGATGGCCTGCTGGAAGCTAGTAGGTTCATCATTATCAATGACACAGTCCTCTCTATTCCTGTCTAAGAGAAAACCGTAGTATCTCTCAGGCGGATGAGACGGCCTGCTACTCCTGCGGAGGGGTGCTGGAATGTCCTGTTCTTCTGGAACTTCTGGCTCTACCAAACTTTCAGTAGTAGTTTGTGGTTCTAGAATTTCTTCCAGTTCTATTGCGCTCCCACTTGCTTCCTTTACTAAAAACTGATGTTCTAGATGTTAGTGTATATGCCCTAAGGGCCATTATTGTATCATACTTGTATGTATATTACTTAATAGAAGCTTGGGATATTCACAGTTGTATATACAGTCTTTCTAAAAATGGTAGTATGCTACTTGGTTTGTGTCTACTTTAATATGTGCATATGTTTCTTGTAACATATCACTTATACATATTAGTAGAGCCCATAGGATCTTTGCTTGATTACCAGCGGCGTGATGGCAGTCACACTAGTGGGGGCTGGGTAGTCTGTAAGCAACATCTTATACAGGTCCCTGGTCGTTAGATTATCGAGATAGGGCATCGATATTCCAGAGTAGACTAAGTGTGTACGCTTCTCATCCCAGTTGGGGAGATGGTCTGTCCCACAGCCATCGGTACATCGTACTGGAGATAGTATACAGGTGCTCGTTAGGTTACGGGTACACCGGACATGACTCGCAGGGGAACTGATTGGTTGGTATTATACCCATCGTCAGTTAACAGTTCCCAGGTGACATGAGTACAGCATAGTCCGCAGACTTGACACTGCTACTTCGCCTCGAGTGTGTCCCACTGTTCTTAGATTGCTACCCTACCACGGCTCAAAGGAGTCGTGCAAACAGGTAGCAGTTGGGTGCAGTCCCGAGCACTTGGAGGTGTAAGTCAATGTAGTACACCCCAATACTTGTGGGGAGGCGGAATTTTCAAAAACGAACTTGTTTAGTGAACGAACATCGACTAACCGCTTGAATCGAAGCTAAACTATAAATAACCAAACACAAAGTGTTTCTTAACTATTGTGTTTAGGGATTATACCTAATGAAACCAGTCCTTCGTCTTTACGATCTCCTTGTTCTCCTCGGCCTTCTCTAGGTAGTAGACGATCCACCCGAGAGCAAAACTCCAAACTAAACCTCTAACTTGAGGTAACTAATCTTCTTGGATTGCTAATCAAAGAAGATAGAATGAAATAGAGTGATGGTTATGGATTGATTAGTCTTTCTAATCCTTTGATCTCAACTCATGAGGTGTAAGGATTAGGGTTTGAAGATGAGAGCTTGAGGAGAGAGAAGATGAGAGATGATATTGAGATGAGATTGTGATTATCATAACATATTATGAAGCATTCTCATTAAAGAATAAATGAATAAATGTGATGAATAAGCATGCTTCATAAATGTTAAGTGGTGATTCATTAAGCATGTGTCATTAATCATTTATGGTGCAATAATGACAATGATGAATCACTCTCATGACTCACAAATCTTATCCAAAGTATATGCCATCTAAACCTCCTTAGTCACCATCTTCTAGAAGCTTCTCGTACAATTACGAGAATGCCCCTCCAATCCGCAAAAATACGGAAAAACTTTAGACTGTAAAAATCCAATAACCGGATACCAGTGACTGGCTTAAACCAAAGCCGACTGGTAAAAACTGTCCGAAAGTCGTACGCGCGTAAACGCACGTATGCGTCCGAACCCTTGTCGTAAAACCATACGACCTCTATATCGTTTCGCCTGGAATAGGAAACTCTCTGTGTGGGACTCTAGAGACTCGACTACTACGCTGGCAGTGGGTTTAACCACAGACCGCAAGCGGCACTAGCTGTACGTAACGGTCCCCAGGTAGTTGTCGATAAGAAGGCCGATGAGGAAACCCATCCGAACTCCTACTGAGTCTGATGTGACAATCTCCATACAGTCCGGTCCGTTCGTCCAAGACTATCGCATATCGGGCCTAGGGGGGCGGCAAGCGTCAGTCCCCTAATAGCGGTATAAGTCGTGTCGGAGGGAAGCCCATTACACCCTGAGAAACTACTGGAACCTACCAGCAAATCTCGCTAGCCCTGGCCAGGGACTTTGCGTAATGGCTCTCTGACACAGCGCGATATCTACTCCCAATACCGGGAGGGACGAATCCTGTCTAACTGCCACTGCCTCCAAGTGCTCGGGACTGCACCCAACTGCTACCTGTTTGCACGACTCCTTTGAGCCGTGGTAGGGTAGCAATCTAAGAACAGTGGGACACACTCGAGGCGAAGTAGCAGTGTCAAGTCTGCGGACTACGCTGTACTCATGTCACCTGGGAACTGTTTACAGACGACTGGTATAAAACCAACCAACAGTTCCCTGTGAGTCCTGTCCGGTGTACCCGTAACCTAACGAGCACCTGTATACTATCTCCAGTACGACGTACTGACGGCTGTGGGACAGACCATCTCCCCAACTGGGATGAGAAGCATACACACTAGTCTACTCCGGAGTATCGATGCTCTGTCTCGATAATCCAACGACCAGGGACCTGAATAAGGATGTGCTTGTAGACTACCCAGCCCCCACTAGTGTGACTGCCATCACAACGCTGGTAGACAAGCAAGATCCTAAGAGCTCTATCAATACGTACACTCACATATTAAGATAGAAAAACCAAGTAGCATACTACCATGTTTAGCAAGACTGTTATATACATGTGAATATCCCAAGCTTCCATTAAGTAATATACAAACTAGTATGATACAGTAATGGCCTTCTAGGGCATAAACACTAACAGGAGGCAGTGGCAGTTAGATAGGATTTGTCTCTCCCGGTATTGGGAGTTGATATCGCGCTGTGTCAGAAAGCCATTACACAAAGTCCCTGGCCAGGGCAAGCGAGATATACTGGTAGGTTCCAGTAGCTTCTCAGGGTGTAATGGGCTTCGCTCCGACACGACTTATACAGCTATTAGGGGACTGACGCTTGCCGCCCCCTAGGTTTGATATGTGATAGTCTTAGACGAACAGACCAGACTGTACGGAGATTATCACATCATGCTCAGTAGGAGTTCGGATGAGTTTACTCATCGGCCTTCTTATCGACATCTACCTGGGGACCGTTACGTACAGCTAGTGCCGCTTGCGGTCTATGGTTAAACCCACCGCCAGCGTAGTGTCGAGTCTTTAGAGTCCCACACAGAGAGTTTCCCTGCTCCAGGCGAAACGATACAGAAGTCGTATGGTTTTACAACAAGGGTTCGGACGCGTACGTGTATTTACGCACGTACGACTTTTCGGACAGTTTTTACTAGCCGGCTTTGGTTTTAGCCAGATTATAGTATCGGGTTATTGGATTTATACGGTCTAAATTTTTTCCGTGTTTTCACGGATTGGAGGGGCGTTCTCGTAATTTGTCGGGAAGCTTCTAGAAAAGTGGTGACTTGGGGGGGGTAAGGTTGCATTGCATTAAATGAGATTAGTGACTCATTTGTGTGATTCATCCATGTCATTAAAGCATCATAAATGCTTAATGACTCATGGAGATGAATCACTCATATATATTTATGAAGCATAGTTGTTAAATCTTTTATATTCTTTTTTGGATAAATAATATTGCTTCATATATATTATGATAGATCATTATCTCATTTCACTCTCAATCTTCACCTTCTCTCTCCTCAAGCTCACTCTCTCTTCAAACCTTAACCCTAACCTCTCATGAGTTGAGATCAAGGGTTAGATAGACTAATACATCCATAACCTTACTCTATATTCCTTAGATAGCTTAGATTAGCAATTTGAGCAATCTAGTTATCTCAAGTTAGAGATAAAGCTTGGCGTAGGAGCTCTCGGGTGGATCGTCTTTGACTCGAGGAGGCCGTTGAGGTGCCGATGTTCCAAGGAGTCTACAAGGAGTGGAGGACAGCGATGAAGACCCGAAGGACATGTAACGTGAGGTATAACTTTGAATCCGAGTAGTTAAACCTTTAGTAGATAGTTAGCAATGGTTTAGAAACGATTCATGCGCTCAAGTCCGTGTTATGAAGCTTTGATAATCGTTTTTCATATATTCCGCCTCCCCGCAAGTTCGTGGGGTGCGTGACATGGACTTACAGTGGTATCAGAGCCAACTAAACCATTACTAGCTTGCTAGCAACTAATTAGAAGTTCGATCGACGGAAAACACGAAAACGAAACCCCGGAAATCCCAAGTTTCTGTTAATTTTAAAAGTGTCTGAAAAAATATTTGACAGACCTTAAAATTCACAGCAGGGAAATTAATGAATACTGGGAAAATACGAGTTAGTAACTCGGCAAAACGGCCGTGGATCCGCGGCAATAGAGTGCTTGTGCCGCGGATCCGCCGCTGAGTCAACGCCGCGTTGACTCGGAGTTTCACAGTAATTGATAATTTCTGGTTTTTTGTTTTCCTGTTTGTTCTGTTTCTACCCAGGTTGCTTCTTTGCTGGTTTGCTTTTGGGGTAAACACGGAATATGGTTATCGATCGATGTTCTAAGATATTTGCTAATCGGGTTTTTATCTGTAATGTTTAATGTGTTCGTAAACCTCCCCTAACTGCTAGTATGTCGGTTGGCAGGGGGTTGCACATTTCTGTAATGTTTTACAGTTTGTGTATATGAACTGTGTTGGACTGTTATGATGATTAGCTGGGGTTTGAGATGTGTTTAATATTCATTCATTCAATGTAAATGTAATTTGATGTAATATTCTTTTGCAGGGCACATCCAGGTTGCGGTTGTAGCCACCGTTGTATTATTTCTTTTTACTGTTTTTGCTCCTAGGATAGACCCAAGGTGGGGTGCACAAACTACCGGGTACTTTGAAGTGTTTAGTGGCCTACTCACGTGTTGAGGGAGACCGCTTCACTTCGGGCACTTGGCGGGTAGTTTGCCGTAACCATAGGGGTCTAGGATGGGGTAATGGCTATTCATCACAACTGTGTAATCCGTCTTTTATTGCAGGCTCAAAGCAAATGTGGATTGCTAGTATATCCAATAAAGTTCATCTATGATCTGGAATACTTATTATTGCGTCTGACGAATGTACAATATCTATATATGATAGCTATTAGACGTCACTTATGTTTACACCCGCGCTAGCCCAGCCCCCGCTCTGTCGTTAGTTAAGTAACCTAACGGGTGATGACGGGACCCCGTGGCGAATGCGGATGGCATAAGAGGACGTGGTATTTTCGTTGTTTTCTGCAATGATAGGATAATTGATGGGACGCATTATTATAATGCAAAGAAAATAAACCAAAGTTTAATCGTTGGAACAAATTTAAAAGAAACCACTCGGTTATTTTAAAAGAAGCAGAATTTTTAAATTACGGAGCTTTAACCACTCCTTTTAAAAAGCTATCAGGTTCCTTCGATTATATCCAGTTCACAACGTTCACAGTTTTTTCCAAAACCATTCGTAGCCCTCCGTCATTTCATTTGGGTATTCAGTAGTATTCAAGCTATGTATTTTGGCCAAAGTCAAGGCATAGTGTTTGGTAGCTGCTGGGTATTCATTTGTTGCATAGTTAGATTAGTTAGTTTGGGACAGTCGTATTATCATTTGAACAAAGTCAGGGGTATGTACGGATGGGTTCAAATTAACCTGGATAATGACGGGTAGAACTTGACATGTGACTTATGACATTTTGACCAAAGCAAAGGTCATAAGAGCATGGGGCAAAAATTTATATCGGGAATTTCTACAGAAACTGAAATTTGCAGAAAGAGCATACCATTTTGGAGTTTAATGAATGTTGGTAGGATTCCTTCAACATTATCATACGATGATATTTTGGATCCCGATCCTACTGTGAGTATATACTACTTATCAGGAGATTCGTCACTTAACGATCAATGCTATAAACCAAATAGGTGTCGAGAAAGGTGTCAGCGGGGCTACGCCCCTAGAGAAAAGAGGTTATTTAATTAAGGAACTTCGCGAAAGTGTTGGAAAACCTCCCTCGAAGTATCGACACTGTCCTGGCTGAACAGTTAAGCAAGAATTGTACGGTGAGAATAGTCCTGGCTAATTCTTATTTTATGGTTTGAGGAGAGATTCGAGAAACAGTGGGAGCCATCCTGTTTAGATAAATTAAAAAACCATTCTAAACTTGCAAGAGCATCATGCTAAAGTGTTTTCTTCTCTCTCTCTTTTTTGCAGCAACCTTGTGACCACACATAGGTTACATCTAGATAACAAATTGACTGAATCTGACTTTTATGACTGGCAAAGGTCTGTCCAGATGTCCATTGCCCATGACAAGCTGGACTACCCTATTACTACTCAAGATCCCGCCGTCCCAGGTCCAGTTTCCACCGTCACGGATATGGATATCCGCCAGACAAAGGAAAAGGATAAAGCGAAAGCCAAATGCCTCGTGTTAGCTTCAGTTAATGGTGTATACCAGAAGCAGCACGAGAAGATGGACTCAGTTTCCATCTTTCTCCATAACAAAGATTTATATGGAGAGCAGTCTCATATCGCAAGATATGAGACCTCGACCGAATTAATTCAAGCGAGGTTGGCTGTCGGGTCATCTGTAGGGGACAACGTCCTTACAATGACTAGTTATAATGATGAGCTCCAGGACCTGAAGACCACGTTGGGAAACAGGTCAGATACTGACTTGATTCTACAGTCTCTATCTTCTACCCTGAAGGAAACCAGGGAAGTAGAAGGAAAGAGAGGGACAAAAATTTCGGGAATGAAAGTAGTAAAAAAGGAATGTTCCTATTGTTATGGGATTGGGAATTGGCAGAAAGATTGCAGGGCTTTTGAAGCCAGTAGCCAGGATATGAAGCATGTTGTGGCTTCAGCCTCAAGTGTATTTGTAATTGAGAACTGTTTATCAATTAACTCTACTTCCTGGGTACTAGATACCGGAGCAGGATCTCATATCTGTAATTCATTACATGCTTTGAGAAACCGTAGAGTTATGAAGGTAGGTGATTTGTCTCTCAGAGTTGCAAACGGAATGAGCGTGAACGCTGAATCAGTGGGAGAATATCGCCTAGGCTTGACAAGTGGGCAGATATTGATTCTACGTAACTGTCTATATGTACCTAGTATGACTTGTATTATCATATCAGTATCCTCACTTTCAAGAGAGGGATATGATTTTACATTCGCAAGTGATGTAGTTCACATCCACCTAAATCAAGTTCTGATTGGATCCGGTACATTAGATAACGGTATATACGTATTGAGTCAAGCTCAGGTTTTCAATGTCCAGAACACACTTAAAAGAAAGTCTCCAGAAATAAATCAGGCTTTCTTATGGCATTATAGACTTGGTCACATCAATGAGAGAAGGTTGACTAAGTTACATAAAGAGGGATATTTGAATCCATTCGAATATCAATCTTATGCTACTTGTGAATCTTGTCTCAAAGGAAAGATGACAAAGACTCTGTTTACTGGACACGGAGTAAGAGCAAGCGAGCTCTTAGGACTCGTACACAGTGACGTGTGCGGTCCAATGTCTATGCATGCGAGAGGTGGTTATTCCTACTTCATTACTTTTACGGATGATTTCTCTAGGTATAGATATGTCTTCTTAATGAAGCATAAGTCCGAGGCCTTTGAGAAATTCCAAGAATACAAGAATGAAGTAGAAAAACAAACAGGCAAGAGTGTAAAGACACTGAGATCTGATCGAGGTGGTGAATACTTAAGTGCCGAGTTCCTGGGTTACTTAAAAGAGAATGGAATTCTCTCTCAAGCTTACTTATCCATGCACACCACAACACAACGGTGTATCGGAAAGGAGGAATCGAACCCTATTAGATATGGTTCATTCCATGATGAGTAACGCTGAGTTACCATGATTATTCTGGGGTTATGCTCTAGAATCAGCGGCATATCTTCTAAATAGGGCTCCTACCAAGACTGTGCCTACCACGCCATATCAAATTTAGAGTGGAAAGAAACCCCATCTTCAGCATCTGAAGATATGGGGATGTCCAGCTTTTGTTAAAAAGCAGCATATGGACAAGCTCGAGGCACGATCAGTACAGTGTAAGTTTGTGGGATATCCGAAGAATTCCTAAGGATATTATTTCTATTACGCAGAGGAACAAACGGTTTTTGTTTCTCGTAATGCCCATTTTCTAGAACATCGGTTTGTAGAAAAAGAAACAAGTGGGAGCGAAATAGAACTGGAAGAAATTCCAGAACCACAAACTACAATTGAAAGTATGGTAGAACAAGTGGTTTCAGAAGAAAGGGACATCCCGACGCCACTCCGCAGGAGTAGTAGGCAATCTCATCCGCCTGAGAGATACTATGATTTTCTCATAGACGGGGATAGAGAGGATTGCACTATTGACTATGATGAGCCTACTAGTTTCCAGCAAGCCATTCAGAGCGGTGACTCAGTAAAATGGCTGGATGCAATGAGGGCCGAAATGGAGTCCATGTACACTAACAAAGTATGGATTTTGGACTTTGCTCCAGATGGGGTAAAACCCGTAGGATGCAAATGGATCTTCAAAAAGAAGATTGGTGTAGATAGACAGGTTGAAACTTATAAGGCTAGACTTGTTGCAAAGGGTTTCCATCAAAGACCTGGTTTGGACTATGACGAAACCTTTTCTCCAGTGGCTATGCTGAAATCCATTCGGGTCCTTCTTGCTATTACTTCCTTCCACGATTATGAGATCTGGCAGATGGACGTAAAGACAGCTTTTCTAAATAGAAATTTAGAAGGTAGCGTCTATATGGATCAGCCAGAGGGATTCATTCAGAGTGGGAGCAGCGGTAAAGTATGCAAGCTGCTTAAGTCCATTAATAGACTAAAGCAGGCATCGCGGAGTTGGAACATCTGTTTTGATGATGTTGTCAAAGAATTTGACTTTATCAAAAATCCAGATGAACCATGCATATACAGTAAGAATGTAGGGAGAGCTGTAGTATTCCTCGTCTTATACGTGGATGACATTCTCCTAATAGGAAATGATATTCCTATGTTACAGTTAGTCAAAAGATTCTTGTCACATAAATTCTCCATGAAAGACCTGGGTGATGCCACCTACATTCTGGGGATCCGGATCTATCGTGATAGATCAAAGAGGATGTTGGGACTTTCGCAGTCCAGGTACATAGACACCATAGTGAAGAGATTCAGTATGGATGATTCTAAGCGCGGTAACCTACCGTCTTGTCACGGAATCACCCTCTCCAAAGAGATGTCTCCCAAAACTGATTTGGAAAGGGATCGCATGTCCATTATACCCTACGCTTCTGCGGTAGGCTCTATAATGTATGTGATGTTATATACCAGACTAGATGTAGCATACGCATTGAGCGTTGTAAGACGGTATCAGGAAAACCCAGGAGAGAAGCACTGGATAGGAGTAAAGAACATTCTAAAGTACCTGAGGTGGACTAAGGATATGTTCTTGGTGTATGGCGGAAAAGACCTCCAGATGGAGGCCTTTGCCGACGCCGGCTTCCAGAGTGATAAGGATGACTCCAAATCCATGTCGGGTTATGTCTTTACCCTCAATGGAGGGGCGGTCTGTTGGAAGAGTTCCAAACGGGAGACCGTTGCTGACTCAACGATGGAAGCGGAGTACATAGCTGCTTGCGATGCCGCAAAAGAAGCTGTCTGGATGAAGAAGTTCCTCACAGAACTTCGAGTGCTTCCTACCAGTATTGATCCAATACCTCTGTATTGTGACAACAACGACGCTATAGCTTTAGCGAAGGAACCCTGGTCCCATCAGAAGTCCAGACACATTTTAAGGCGGTACCACCTGATCAGGGAGATCGTTGATCGCCGGGAGATCGAGGTGAAAAGAGTAGGGACGGAGAACAACATTGCTGATCCATTCACAAAGGCCATTCCTCAAACGCGGTTTGAGAGGCTGTTCGAGATGATAGGTCTACGATATGCCAATCTCATGGCCCTAGTGCAAGTGGGAGATTGTTAGTGTATATGCCCTAGGGGCCATTATTGTATCATACTTGTATGTATATTACTTAATGGAAGCTTGGGATATTCACAGTTGTATATACAGTCTTGCTAAAAATGGTAGTATGCTACTTGGTTTGTGTCTACTTTAATATGTGCATATGTTTCTTGTAACGTATCACTTATACATATTAGTAGAGCCCATAGGATCTTTGCTTGATTACCAGCGTCGTGATGGCAGTCACACTAGTAGGGGCTGGGTAGTCACTAAGCAACATCCTATACAGGCCCCTGGTCGTTGGATTATCGAGATAGAGCATCGATATTCCGGAGTAGACTAAGTGTGTACGCTTCTCATCCCAGTTGGGGAGATGGTCTGTCCCACAGCCATCGGTACGTCGTACTGGAGATAGTATACAGGTGCTCGTTAGGTTACGGGTACACCGGACAGGACTCGCAGGGGAACTGATTGGTTGGTATTATACCCATCGTCAGTTAACAGTTCCCAGGTGACATGAGTACAGCATAGTCCGCAGACTTGACACTGCTACTTCGCCTCGAGTGTGTCCCACTGTTCTTAGATTGCTATCCTACCACGGCTCAAAGGAGTCGTGCAAACAGGTAGCAGTTGGGTGCAGTCCCGAGCACTTGGAGGCAGTGGCGGTTAGATAGGATTCGTCTCTCCGGGTATTGGGAGTTGATATTGCGCTGTGTCAGAAAGCCATTACACAAAGTCCCTGACCAGGCCAAGTGAGATATACTGGTAGGTTCCAGTAGCTTCTCAGGGTGTAATGGGCTTCGCTCCGACACGACTTATACAGCTATTAGGGGACTGACGCATGCCGCCCCCTAGGCTTGATATGCTATAGTCTTAGACGAACAGACCGGACTGTACGGAGATTGCCACATCAGGCTCAGTAGGAGTTCGGATGAGTTTACTCATCGGCTTTCTTATCGACATCTACCCTGGGACCGTTACGTACAGCTAGTGCCGCTTGCGGTATGTGGTTAAACCCACTGCCAGCGTAGTATCGAGTCTTTAGAGTCCCACACAGAGAGTTTCCCTGCTCCAGGAGAAACGATATATAGGTCGTATGGTTTTACGACAAGGGTTCGGACGCGTACATGTGTTTACGCACGTATGACTTTTCGGACAGTTTTTACTAGCCGGCTTTGGTTTTAGCCAGATTCTTGTATCGGGTTATTGGATTTATACAGTCTAAATTTTTTCCGTGTTTTCACGGATTGGAGGGGCGTTCTCGTAATTTGTCGGGAAGCTTCTAGAAGAGTGCTGACTTGGGGGGGTAAGGTGGCATTGCATTAAATGAGATTAGTGACTCATTTGTGTGATTCATCCATGTCATTAAACCATCATAAATGCTTAATGACTCATGGAGATGAGTCACTCATATATATTTATGAAGCATAGTTGTTAAATCTTTTATATTATTTTTTGGATAAATAATATTGCTTCATATATATTATGATAGATCATTATCTCATTTCACTCTCAATCTTCACCTTCTCTCTCCTCAAGCTCACTCTCTCTTCAAACCCTAACCCTAACCTCTCATGGGTTGAGATTAAGGGTTAGACAGACTAATACATCCATAACCTTACTCTATATTCCCTTGATAGCTTAGATTAGAAATTTGAGCAATCTAGTTATCTCAAGTTAGAGATAAAGCTTGGCGTAGGAGCTCTCGGGTGGATCGTCTTGACTCGAGGAGGCCATTGAGGTGCCGATGTTCTGAGGAGCCTACGAGGAGTGGAGGACAGCGATGAAGACTCGAAGGACATGTAACGTGAGGTATAACTTCGAATCCGAGTAGTTAAACCTCTAGTTGATAGTTAGCAATGGTTAAGAAACGATTCATGCGCTCAAGTCCGTGTTACGAAGCTTTGATAATCGTTTTTCATATATTCCGCCTCCCCGCAAGTTCGTGGGGTGCGTGACATGGACTTACACTAGAAAATGGGCATTACGAGAAACAAAACCTTTTGTTCCTCTGCGTAATAGAAAAAAATACCCTTGGAGTTCTTTGGATATCCCATAAACTTATACTGTACTGATCGTGCCTCGAGTTTGTCCGCATGCTGCTTTTTAACAAAAGCTGGACATCCACATATCTTCAGATACTGAAGATAGGGTTTCTTCCCACTCCACATCTGATATGGTTGGTAGGCACAGTCTTGGTAGAAACCCTGTTCAAGAGATATGCAGCTGATTCTAGCGCATAACCCCAGAAAGATCGCGGTAACTCAGTAGTACTCATCATGGAACGTACCATATCCAATAGGGTTCGGTTCTGTCTTTCCGATACACCGTTATGCTATGGAGTGTATGGAGGAGTAAGCTGATAGTGAATTCTTTTCTCTTTTAGGTAACCCAGGAACTCGGCACTTAAGTATTCACCAACTCGATCAGTTCTCAGTGTCTTGATACTTTTGCCGGTTTGGTTTTTCTACTTCATTCTTATATTCTTGGAATTTCTCAAAGTCCTAGGATTTATGTTTCATTAAGAAAATGAATCCATACCTAGAGTAATCATCCGTAAAAGTAATGAAATATGAAAAACCACCTCTTTCATGTGTAGACATTGGACCACATGCATCGCTGTGTATAAGTCCTAAGAGCTCGCTCGCTCTTACTCCATGTCCAGTGATTGGAGTCTTTGTCAACTTTCCTTTGAGACATGATTGACAAGTGGCATAAGATTGATATTCGAACGGATCCAAATATCCTTCTCTATGCAACTTAGTTAACATTGTCTCATTGATGTGACCCAGTCTACAATGCCATAAGAAAGCCTAATTTATATCTGGAGACTTTCTTTTTAGTGTGTTCTGGACATTGAAAATCTGCAATTGGTTTAACACGTATATACCGTTATCTAGTGTATCGGACACAATCAAACCATGATTAAAGTGGATGTTAACAACATCGCTTACAAACGTGAAATCATAACCTTCTTTTGATAACAACGATACTGATATGATATTACACGTTAAACTGGGTACACAAAAACAGTTGCGCAAAACCAAAATATGTCAACTCGTCAATCCAAGGTGACAATCCCCTACGGACACAACATTCACGCTAGCTCCGTTAGCAACCTGGAGGGTCATATCACCAACCTTCAGCACTCTACGGTTTCTCAGTGCCTGCAATGAATTGCATATATGAGATCCTGATCCGGTATCCAATACCCAGGAAGTAGAGTTGATTGACAGACAATTTTCAATTACAAACACACCTGAAGTCGAAGCCACAGCTTTCTTCGGGTCCTGGTTCTTGGAAATCCAAGCTTTGCAATCTTTCTTCCAATGGTCTTTCCTACGACAGTAGAAGCACTCGTCCTTTGCCACTACTGGCACCGCAACCTTTGCCTTTCCCTTAACTCCCACCTTACCAACACCACCTCTTGGTTTCGTAGCGGCTTTCTTCTTCCTTCCTTTGGCCCTTGCCTTGGACCTGGAAGAGGAAGCACCATGAACAAAAATAGTGGGTGTTTCCCTTGCCTTCTGCAAGGTGCCCTCTGCACTCCTCAACATGTTAAGGAGTTCTGGAAACTCAACTTCCTTACCTTGAATGCTGAAATTCAAGATAAATTGGGCGTATGTGGAAGGAAGGGACTGAAGAACTAAGTCTGTATATAGCTCGTTCTCTAATGTTGTCCCGAGGTCCGCGATCTCTTCTATATAGCCAATCATCTTAAGGACATGTTCTCCTACAGATGATCCGATGGCCATCCTCGAATGAAATAAGTTCTTCGAGGTCTCGTATCTAGCTATACAAGATTGCTCTCCATACAGTTCCTTGGTGTGGAGAAATATGGATTCTAGATCCATATTCTCGTGCGTCCTCTGATCTTCATTATTCATAGAGGCAAGCACGATGCACTTGGCCTTCGTGCAGTCTAACTCCCAGGTCTTGCGGATTTCCTTATCTGCGACACTAGATTCAGGACCTGGGACGGCAGGGGCCTTTGTAGTAAGGACATACCCCAATTTGTCATAGGTAATAACCATCTTAACATTCCAGAACCAATCTTTATAGTTTGGCCCTGTCAAAATATTTTTATCTAATAATAACTTAAGGCATGTCATTTTCTGGGTCGCTGCAATGAGAGAAAGAGGGAACACTTTAGCATGATTCTCTTGCAAGTTTAGAGTGGTTTTTAGTTTATCTAAACAAGATGGCTCCCACTGTTTCTCAAATCCCTCCTCAAACCAAAAAGGAAGAACTAGTCAGGACTATTCTCACCGTACAATACTTGCTTAACCGTTCAGCCAGGCCGGGTGTCGGTACTTCGAGGGAGGTTTTACGACGCTTTCGTGAAGTTCCTTAATTAAATAACCTCTTTTCTCTGGGGGCGTAGCCCCGCTGACACCTTTCTCGACACCTACTTGGTTTATAGCATTGATCGTTAAGTGACGAATCTCCTGATGAGTAGCGGATACTCACAATAGGATCGGGATCCAAATATCATCGTGTGATAAAGCTGAAGGAATCCTACCAAAATTATCACACTCCAAATGGTATGAAACTCTTAGGAAATTTCAGTTTCTTTAGAAATTCCCGATATCAATTTCTGCCCCATGCTCTTATGACCTTGGCGTTGGTCAAAATGCCTTAAGTCACATGTCAAGTTCTACCCATCATTATCTTGTTAATTTGAACCCATCCGTGCATACCCCTGATGTTGGCCAAATGGCAGTACGACTGTCCCAAACTAACTCATCTATCTATGCAACAAATGAATACCCAGCAGCTACCAAACACTATGCCTTAGCGTAGGTCAAAATACATAGCTTGAATACTACTGAATACCCAGATGAAATGACGGAGGGCTACGAATGGTTTTGGCGAAACTGTGAATGTATTGAACTTGATATGATCGAAAGAACCTGATAGCTTTTAAAAGGAGTGGTTTAAGCTCCGCAATTTAAAAAATATCATCTGTTTTAAAATAACCGAGTAGTTTCTTTTAAACTGTTCCAACGATTCAACTTTGGTTTATTTTCTTTGCGTTAATATAATTCGTCCCATCAATTAACCTATCATTGCAAAAAACAATGAAAATAAAACGTCCTCTTATACCATCCGCATACGCCACTGGGCCCCGTCATTCACCCGTTAGGTTACTTAACTAACGACAGAGCGGGGGCTGGGCTAGCGCGGTGCAAAACATAAATAACGCCTACTAGATATCATATATAGATATAGTACATTCGTCAGACGCAATAATAGGCATTCCAGATCACAGATGAACATATTGGATTTTCTAGGAATCCGCATTCCTTTTGAGCCTGCAAAGAAAAACGGATTACATAGTCGCGATGAATAGCCAAAACCCAACCCTAGACCCCTACGGGTACGGCAAACTACCCGTCAAGTACCCGAAGTGAAGCGGTCTCCCTCAACGACGTGAGTAGGCCACTAAACACTTCAAAGTACCCAGTAGTTTGTGCACCCAATCTTGGGTCTATCCTAGGAGAAGAAAACAGTAAATGAAATAATACAACGGTGGCTACAACCTCAACCCGGATGTGCCCCGCAAAAGAATATTACAACAAATTACAATTTACATTTGAATGAAAGAAACACTCGTCTCACATCCCCGGCTATCCATTCACGACAATCCAACAAGTCCACATTCACAAACCAGTAAAAACCATAATAGAAATGTGCAACCCTCTGCTAACCGACATACTAACAGTTAGGGGAGGTTTACGAACACATTAAACACAACACAAATATAATCCAGTTAGCCAAACATCTTAGAATTTCAATCAAGCAATACTTATGAATCCACTCTAAACAATTCTCTGTGCTCATAAAACCTGAGCAGAAACAAAACATCCCAGAAAATACAATATCAACACAGAAGAATAACTGAGCAAATTTAGGTTGACTCGGAGTCAACTCGGCCGCGGATCCGCGGCGGATCGCTTGGATCGGCGGCGGTTCCATGGTGGTATGGTCGAGTCACTATCCCAAATTTCTTCACAATTCTTAAAAACCCTGCTTGTATTTTTAAAGGTCCTGAAAAATTTTTATACCCCGTTTTAAAAACGGCAGAAACTATGTGAAAATGTTGTTTTTTCGGGTTCGTTTTGCGATCGAATTTCTAAATACTTTGCTAACATGTTAGTTATAGTTTAGCTAGGCTCTGATACCACTGTAAGTCGACGTTAGATACCCTACATGATGCAGGGAGGCGGAATAGGTAAAACAATCATTTTGTTTAAGTTAATATCGACTAACTTTACGGATCTTTGCTAAACCCTAACTAACAACTATCTAGAAGTGATTAACTACTATGATAAATGATTATACCTAAAGATACAAGTCCTTCTTGTTCTTGTTGTTCACCTCCTCGTTGGCCTCCTCGATGTGATAGAAGATCCACCCGAGAGTTCCTTCTCCAAGCTTTAACCTCTCACTTGAGGTAACTAAGTGTCTAGGATTGCTAATCCAAGTGACCTAGAAGATATAGAAGTGGATTAAGGATCTATTAGTCTTGCTAACCCTTGGGATCTCAACACATGAGAGGATTAGGATTAGGTTTTTGAAGAGAGAGGGCTTGAGGAGAGAGAATGTGTTTGTGAGAGTGAAATGAATTATGTCTCAATTCTATATTTTATGAAGCATAAAGAATATCAAATAAATCATTATGTGATAATTAAAACATGCATCATTTAATATAATCAATGAATCATCACATGAGTCATTTAAGCAATAAATGCGTCATTAACTCATTTGGATGAATCATTTCATGAGTCACTAATTCATTTAATGCATTTTACACCTAAGCTCTCCACCTCACCAGTCTGTTCGTCTAGGACTATTGTATATCGGGCCTAGGGGGCGGTAAACGTCAGACCCCTAATAGCGGTATAAGTCGTGTCGGAGTGAAGCCCATTACACCTTGAGAAGCTACTGGAAATCCTACCAGTAAATCTCGTTTGCCGTGGCCAGGGACTTTGCGTAATGGCTCTCCAAACACAGCGCGATATCAACTCCCAATACCGAAGAGACGAATCCTTTCTAACTGTCACTGCCTCCAAGTGCTTCGGGACTGCACCCAACTGCTACCTGTTTGCATGACTCCTTTGAGGCGTGGTAGGGTAGCAATCTAAGAACAGTGGGAACACACTCGAGACGAAGCAGCAGTGTCAAGTCAACGGACTATGTTGTACTCATGTCACCTGGGAACTGTTAACTGATGACGGGTATAATACCAACCAACAGTTCCCTACGAGTCCTGTCCGATGTACCCGTAACCCAACGAGCACCTGTATACTATCTCCAGTACAACGTACTAATGGCTGTGGGATAGACCATTTCCCCTGCTGGGATGAGAAGCATACACACTAGTCTACTATAGAGTATCGATGCCCTGTCTCGATAATCCTACTACTAGGACCTGAAAAAGGATGTTCTTGTAGACTACCCAGCCCCACTCGTGTGACTGCCATCACAACGCTGGTAGTCAAGCAAGATCCTAAGGGCTTTATCAATATGTATTCGGGATATGCAAAAATATACACATATTAAGATAGATATAAACCAAGTAGCATACTACTATGTTGAGCGAGACTGTTAATATAACTGTGAATATCCCAAGCTTCCATTAAGTAATATACAAGCTAGTATGATACAATAATGGCCCCTAGGGAATATACACTAACACCTACCAGCTTTCAGCAAGCTATCACGAGTGGAGACTCTGTGAAGTGGCTGGATGCCATGAGATCCGAAATGGAGTCTATGTACACCAACAAAGTATGGACTTTGGACATTGTGCCCCCTGGGGTAAAACATGTGGGGTGCAAATGGATCTTTAAAAGAAAGATTGGTGTAGATGGGCAGGTAGAGACCTATAAGGCAGGGCTTGTGGCGAAGGGTTTTCGTCAAAGACTGGGTCTGGACTATGACGAAACTTTTTCTCCTGTAGCCATGCTTAAATCCATTCGGATCTTACGTGCTATTGCTGCTCACTACGACTATGAAATCTGGCAGATGGACGTTAAAACAGCATTTTTAAATGGAGATTTAAAAGAATGTGTTTATATGGATCAGCCAGAGGGCTTCATTGACAGTGGGAGCAGCGGGAAAGCATGTAGACTGCTTAAATCCATTTATGGATTAAAGCAGGCATCACGGAGTTGGAACATCTGTTTCGATGATGTTATCAAAGAGTTTGATTTCATCAAAAATCCAGATGAACCTTGTGTTTATAAGAAGGCTGCAGGGAGAGCTGTCACATTCCTCGTATTGTACGTGGATGACATTCTTCTGATAGGAAATGATATTCCTATGCTACAGTTGGTCAAATCTTTCTTATCACTAAGGTTCTCCATGAAGGACCTGGGTGATGCCATATACATTCTGGGCATTAGGATCTATAGGGATAGATCCAAGAGGTTATTGGGATTGTCCCAAACCAGATACATTAACGCCGTCCTAAAAAGGTTTAGTATGGAAGACTCCAAGCGGGGTGCCTTACCCGCTTCCCATGGAGTCACTCTTTCTAAGGACTCTTGCCCAAAGACCGATGAAAAGAGAGCTCGCGTGCGCATTATACCCTATGCTTCGGCAGTAGGATCTATAATGTATGCAATGTTATATACACGCCCAGATGTAGCTTATGCACTTAGTGTAGTAAGCAGGTATCAATCTAACCCAGAGGAGAATCACTGGGTAGCTGTGAAGAACATTCTTAAGTACTTGCGAAGGACTAAAGAATTGTTCTTGGTGTATGGTAATGGAGATCTCCAGAGGAGGACTTTACCGATTCGAGCTTCCAGAGTGATAAGGACGACAACAAATCTATCTCTGGGTTTGTATTTACCCTCAATGGAGGGACGGTAAGTTGGAAGAGTTCCAAACAGGATACCGTTGCAGACTCTACGATGGAGGCTGAGTACATTGCTGCGAATGATGCCGCCAACGAAGCCGTCTGGATGAGGAAGTTCGTCTCGGAGCAAGGAGTAGTTCCAACCATTATTGATCCAATACCATTGTATCGTGATAATAATGGGGCTATGGCATTAGCCAAGGAGCCTAGGTCCCATCAGCAGTCCAGACACATCCTGAGGAGCTTTCATTTGATCCGGGAGATTGTAGATCGCCGCAAGATCGAGATTAGGAGAGTAGACACAAAGATAACACCGTGGATCCACTCACCAAGGCCCTCCCTCAGCCACAGCATGAGCGACTTTTTGAGATGTAGGGTATGAGATACGCCAATAATTGGCCTTAATGCAAGTGGGAGATTGTTGGATATATGTATACCCTAGAGGCCATTATATGATAGTGGATGTATTTATATATGTGTGTGTGTGTGTATTCAGTGTACATTCTTGCTCGACATGATAGTATGCTATATGGTTCTTCTTTATCTGACATGTTGACTTGATCATGCTTTTATTCATAGAGTATATGATACTAGACCCATATGATGGGCGATGGATGTTCCCACATCCATTGATGTTTGACATCGAGATCGTATACGGGTGCTCAGTGGTGACTGGGTACACTGTACGGACTCGCCGAGAACTCCTATATGGTATTATATCTATCATCGGATAGCAATTCTTAGGTGACACTGGTACAGGTTAGTCTGTAGACCCGAGATCGTCATAGAGTCTTGTGTGTTCTCCCATTGTACTTTGATTACCACCCTGCCACGGCTCTACTGAGTCATGCAAACAGGTGGCTTTTGGGTACAGTCTCGAGACACATGAAGATGATGAGCGATTGGAGGGGTTTCGTCGCTCCCGGTATTAGGAGTTGATTCTGTGCTGTGCTCGATTGACTATATCAGTAAGTCCCTGGCCAGGGCTGTTGAGATTTACTGATAAGTGTTATCAGTAGTATCTCAATCTGTTATAGACCATTCATCAGCACGACTTATTGAGTTATTGGGGTCGACGTTACCATCCCTAGACTCGATATGCAGCATATCTGACGAAGAGACAGGACTGTACGGTAATGTTGCCAGTTGGCTCGACGGGAGTTGTGACAAGTTCGCTTGTTCTCTTCTGATCGCTCAATACCCGGGTGGCCGTTATGTTTAGCTGACCTCTTGCGGCTTGGAGGTGCTTGATATGATCATCACCCACTGCCGGCGTATTGACGAGTCTTAGAGTCCCACAATGGAGTTACCTAGTCCAAGCGAAACGATGTGGTGTGCATATGTGATATGCACGGGGATCCGATTAAATACCCGTATATGATACCGTATATTAATCGGGCGGTGTGCTATTGGTCAGGTCGTATGTGATATGACCGTTTTGCTAAATCAAGTGTTGATTTATCATTGACCATAAGCTTTTTCACTTTAAACCCTTCTTGTCTTTTGTGGTATGCATGGATGTATGCATTTATTCTCATTGATGCACATATGGATGTGCATGCACACATACGTGCATGCACTCCTGTATCATGGTTGTTGATACAATAGATGGTGGCAATATAAGACTCATACACTTATATAAATATGTTGATATTTCTTTTTGGATAAATGAAAATGGAATTGGATAATTACTCATGGTTGATTATTTTATTCACCCACTAACCTTTGCATTAACCTTGAGTTAATTTCCGTGGCCATTTTCCATCCAAAAGAAAATATCTAGATATTTATAAACTAGGGTTAAGAGTGAGAAGGAGAAAATATATTTTTTTTTTCTTTTCTCAATACTTATCATTATCTCTTGAGCTCTCATTTGCTATCATCTTCTTCCTCCTCTCTCTTGCTCTCTAGCTTTCATTAGTGAGCAAAACAGTGATCAAGTTAAGGTTTTGAAGTGAGAAACAAACCACATCATCATTCTACACTACTCTTGCCCATTAGTTTAGAATGTTGGCTTCTACTTTTTCTTGATCAAGTGGAGCCTTGAGCTTGGACAAAGAGGACTCCGGGTGGATCGTCGTAGACCTAGAGGATCTCAAGCGAGCTTATTTCAACTCTCAAGTGGTAAAGGAGTCTAGTGTAGGGAACTACAAAGGTTGTATTCTCAAACCCTAGCTTTTTACCACTTGTGTTTGTGTTAAAGTTTTGTTACCCTAGCTTTTCTAGATTGATCCTTAGAATTGTTTCTCTAGCACCCTATAAAATTATAAAATGGCATGTGTGATGCTAACAAACCCTAGTAGTGGTGCTGAAGAAACACCTTCAACTCACTCTCAAGTTAAACCAAAAATAAAGAAACTATCAAAATGTATATGAGAATATGAGAGAATGAGAGAGAGACCTTCCTTGCTCACTGATCTGGCTTATATAGGCACCAAAAAAGACTAAACAAGTAATAATAATGAGGTGATGTGACTGCAAGGAAGGGACAGGCAAAAGATGGGGACCTTTTGAGCTGGGGGGCTGGCGAACTCGGATCCTAGGGGGTTGTGGTCGGTCCAAATCCGAGCTATTGGTCTCGTATTGGCATGGTGTGCTTTTGTGCTCTCCACAATCACTCTGATGCAACTTGTTTTATCAGTTTAAGCCTGGTTTGGATGCAGAGATATGGAGGGAAACTTGATGCCAATATCACATCAAAACTTTATTGCGTTTATTGCCTATCACACCATACATGTGCCTATTTGCATGAATTGTGCAAGGGCGGCCCCCATATGGTCCATGTCACCAAAGAGTCATGTGCACACTTGTATGTGTGGGACCAAAATTATGTGCACACATTTATTTTGCAAAAGCTCTTTGGATATCGGTCGGTTTTCTGTTATGTTTGCAGTGTCGGCTCCCAAACGCTATATCCGTGATTTTGAGTTTGTTTCCAGTATTTAGTCACGAACACCTAATCTGTAATTACTGAGCAGACACTGGTTAATAGCACCGATATATAACAAAATAGATAATGAATGGGCGGTATTAAAATGCAGTTTCCTGAGATGAACAAGTATCGATACCTAGTCTCGAAACTCCCACGACTAGGGACATTTTAAGGATGTGCTTATAGACCACCCAGCTCTCACGTATATGATCGCCATCATAATGCTGGTAGTCAAGCAAGAATCCTATGGGCTCTAACAGCATGTAATAGTGATCTGTAATGTCACCTAAAGCTTGTACACGATGATAAAGACAAACAAGATAGCATACTATCATCTCGAGTAAAACTATTCTACCGGTATAGGTCCTCCCTCAATCATTGCAATCATGTGCATGAGATCCAATAATTGACTTGAGAGCACTATAGCCAACAAAACGACACCATATTTTTAAAAAGTGGCCGGCGAGAATGGATTTTTGGCCAGTGTGGCCGGGTCTTCTGAGGCTTCTGGTGTTCATTTTTGTTTGGTGCTCTATAACTCTTGGATTTAAGGTTTCAGGTGTTGTTTGTTTTTGCCCAGGTTAGATATTATGTTATCTTATGATTATGAGCAATTCGGTGTATTTCGAAGTCGTTATTTTTAACACAATTTAATAGTTTCAGTACAAACATAACTATCTGCGAGCGTGAATGTCATTAGAGCGGTATAACTCGTCTAACTGCTATATGTTCTTTTAGACGGTTTTGCGAACATGACATTCACGTTGATGTTCTGTGTTTGTGTTGTGGCTGTGGTTGGATAGTCGTGGTGGATAGCTTGTGGTGCAATGTTGGTGGTACATTTGAGATTCATTTGTACATTTGTTATTGCGAGGCAAGCGTCCGACATGTGGACATCCATTAGTACCTGTTGATTATTTTTTGATAGGGTCACAACCGGGTTGAGGTCGATGTCACCATTGTACATATTAATTTTCTTTTCTGTAGTAGGTTTAACCTAAGGTGGAGTGCACAAATGTTAGTATATATGCCTAGGGGCCATTATTGTATCATACTAGTATGTATATTACTTAATGGAAGCTTGGGATATTCACAGATGTATTGACAGGCTTGCTAAATATGGTAGTATGATACTTGGTTTGTGTCTACTTTAATATATGCATATGTTTCTTGTAACGTATCACTTATACATATTACTAGAGCCCATAGGTTCTTTGCTTGATTACCAGCGTTGTGATGGCAGTCACACTAGTGGAGGCTGGGTAGTCTATAAGCAACATCCTATACTTGTCCCTAGTCGTAGGATTATCCAGACAGGGCATCGATACTCCAGAGTAGACTAGTGTGTATGCTTCTCATCCCAGTTGGGGAGATGGTCTGTCCCACGGTCATCAGTACGTCGTACTGGAGATAGTATATAGGTGCTCGTTAGGTTACGGGTACACCGGACAGGACTCGCAGCGGAACTGTTGGTTGGTATTATACCCGTCATCAGTTAACAGTTCCCAGGTGACATGAGTGCAGCATAGTCCGCAGACTTGACACTGCTATTTCGCATCGAGTGTGTCCCACTGTTCTTAGATTGCTACCCTACCACGGCTCAAAGGAGTCGTGAAAACAGGTAGCAGTTAGGTGCAGTCCCGAGCACTTGGAGGCAGTGGCGGTTAGACAGGATTCGTCTCTCCCGGTATTGGGAGTTGATATCGCGCTGTATCAGAGAGCCATTACGCAAAGTCCCTGGCCAGGGCAAGCGAGATTTACTGGTAGGTTCCGGTAGTTTCTCAGGGTGTAATAGGCTACGCTCCGACACGACCTATACCGCTATTAGGGGACTGACGCATGCCGCCCCCTAGGCTCGATATGCGATAGTCTTAGACGAACAGACCAGATTGTACGGAGATTGTCACATCAAGCTCAGTAGGAGTTCGGATGGATTTCCTCATCGGCCTTCTTATCAACATCTACCTGGGGACCGTTACGTACAGCTAGTGCCGCTTGCGGTCTGTGGTTAAACCCACTGCCAGCGTAGTGTCGAGTCTTTAGAGTCCCACACAGAGAGTTTCCCTGCTCCAGGCGAAATGATATAGAGGTCGTATGGTTTTATGACAAGGGTTCGGACGCGTACGTGTGTTTACGCATGTACGACCTTCGGACAATTTTTACTAGCCGGCTTTGGTTTAAGCCAGATTCTTGTATCAGGTTATAGGATTTATACAGTCTAAAGTTTTTCCGTGTTTTTATGGATAGGAGGGGCGTTCTCGTAATTTGTCGGGAAGCTTCTAGATGGATGATGACATGGAGGGTAAGGTGGCATTAGCTTTTAATGCATTTGTGACTCACTTAGATGAATCATTCAAGTGAGTTAATGAAGCATTTATTGCTTAATGACTCACTTGATGATTCATTGCATATATTTAATAAAGCATGATGATAATGCATTTTGATTTATTCTTTTTTATTTTCTTATGCTTCATAATATAGTAGAAGTGAGAACCTTTTTCATTCATAACTTATGCTCACCTTCTCTCTCCTCAAGCTCTCTCTTGAAACCCTAATCCTCCCCTCTCATGTGTTGAGATCAAGGATTAGATAGACTAATACATCTATAACCTCACTCTATATCCCCTAGGTAGCTTAGATTAGCACTTTGAGCAACCTAGTTATCTCAAGTTAGAGATCAAGCTTGAACAAGGAGTTCTCGGGTGGATCGTCTTTGACTCGAGGAGACCGTTGAGGTGCCGATGTTCCAAGAAGCCTACGAGGAGTGGAGGACATCGATGAAGACCCGAAGGATAAGTAACGTGAGGTATAACTTCGAATCCGAGTAGTTAAACCTCTCGTAGTTTGCTAGTAACGGTTTAGATACGATTCATGCGCTCAAGTCCGTGTTATGAAGCGTTGATAATCGTTTTTCATATATTCCGCCTCCCCGCAAGTTCATGGGGTGCGTGACATGGACTTACAGTGGTATCAGAGCCAACTAAACCATTACTAGCTTGTTAGCAACTGATTAGAACTTCGATCGTCAGAAAACGCGAAAACGAAACCCCGGATACCCTAACAGTTCTGTTAATTTTAAACATGTCTAAAAAAAATATTTGATATACCTTAAAATTCACAGCAGGTAAATATAAGAATTCTGGGCAAATACGGATTTCTAACTCGGCTTGATGGCCGCGGATCCGCGGCAAGAGTGTGCTTTTGGCCGCGGATCCGCAGCGGAGTCAACCCCGAGTTGACTCCGATTTGCTCTACAATTCATATATTTTGGTGTTCTATTTTCCTGTATGTTCTGTTTCTACCCAGGTTACTTCTGTGCTCCTTTGCTTTTAGGGTATACACGGAAAAAGGAAGTCGATCGATATTCTAAGTTATTTGCTAATTGGGTTTTTATCTGTAATGTTTACTGTGTTCGTAAACCTCCCCTAACTGCTAGTATGTCGGTTGGCAGGGGGTTGCACATTTCTGTAATGTTTACTGTTTGTGTATATGGACTTGATTGGAATGTTGTGATGATTAGCCGGGGTTTGAGATGTATTTAATATTCATTCATTCAATGTAATTGTAATATGATGTAATATTCTTTTGCGGGGCACATCCAGGTTGCGGTTGTAGCCATCGTTGTATTATTTCTTTTTACTGTTTTTGCTCCTAGGATAGACCCAAGGTGGGGTACACAAACTACCGGGTACGTTGAAGTGTTTTAGTGGCCTACTCACGTCGTTGAGGGAGACCGCTTCACTTCGGGTACTTGGCGGGTAGTTTGCCGTACCCGTAGGGGTCTAGGATAGGGTAATGGCTATTCATCACAACTGTGTAATCCGTCTTTTGTTGCAGGCTCAAAGCAAACGCGGATTGCTAGTAAATCCAATAAAGTTCATCTGTGATCTGGAATGCCTATTATTGCGTCTGACGAATGTACAATATCTATATATGATAGCTATTAGACGTCACTTATGTTTTACACCCGCACTAGCCTAGCCCCCGCTCTGTCGTTAGTTAAGTAACCTAACGGGAGATGACGGGACCCCATGGCGAATGCGGATGACATAAGAGGACGTGGTATTTTCGTTGTTTTCTGCAATGATAGGATAAATGATGGGACGCATTATTATAATGCAAATAAAATAAACCAAAGTTAAGTCGTTGGATCAAATTTAAAAGAAACCACTCGGTTATTTTAAAAGATCAGAATTTTTTTGTGGAGCTTTAACCACTCCTTTTAAAAAAGTATCAGGTTCCTTCGATTATATCAAGTTCACTGCGTTCACGGTTTTTCCAAAACCAGTCGTAGCCCTCCGTCATTTCATATGAATAGTCAATAATATTCAAGTTGTGTTTGTTGGCCAAAGTCAAGGCACAGTGTTTGGTAGCTATTGAATATTCATATGCAGCATAGATAGATGCATTGGTTTGGGACAGTCGTACTGCTTTGTTGGCCAAAGTCAAGGGTATGTACGGATGGGTTCAAATTAACCTGGATATTGACGGGTAGAACTTGACATGTGACTTATGATTTGTTGGCCAAAGTCAAGGTCATAAGAGCATGGGGCAAAAATCCATATCGGGAATTTCTAAAGAAACTGAAATTTGCAGAGAGATGCATACCATTTTGGAGTGTGATGAATGTTGGTAGGATTCCTTCAACATTATCATATGATAATATTTTGGATCCCGATCCTACTGTGAGTATATAATACTTATCAGGAAACTCGTCACTTAACAATCAATGCCATAAACCAAGTAGGTGCCTAGAAAGGTGTCAGTAGGGTTACGCCCCCAGAGAAAAGAGGTTCTTTAATTAAGGAACTTCGCGAAAGCGTTGGAAAACCTCCCTCGAAGTATCGACACTGGCCTGGCTGAACGGTTAAGAAAGTATTGTACGGTGAGAATAGTCCTCGCTAATTCTTCTTTTATGGTTTGAGGAAGGATTCAAGAAACAGTGGGAGCCATCCTGTTTAAATAAATTAAAAACCACTCTAAACTTGCAAGAGCATCATGCTAAAAGTGTTTTCTTCTCTCTCTCTTAATTGCAGCGACCTTGTGACCACGACTAGGTTACATCTAGATAACAAATTGACTGAATCTGACTTATATGACAGGCAAAGATCTGTCCAGATGTCCATTGCCTATGACAAGCTGGACCACCCTATTACTACTCAAGATCCCACCGTCCCAGGTCCAGTTTCCACTGTCGCGGATATGGATATCCGTCAGACAAGGGAAAAGGTTAAAGTGAAAGCCAAGTGCCTCGTGTTAGCTTCAGTTGTTGGTGTATACCAGAAGCAGCACAAGAAGATGGACTTAGTTTCCATCTTTCTCCATAACAAAGATTTATATGGAGAGCAATCTCATATCACGAGATATGAGACCACGAACGTATTAATTCAAGCGAGGTTGGCTAACGGGTCATCTGTAGGGGACAACGTCCTTACAATGACTAGCTATATTGATGAGCTCACGGACCTAAAGACCACATTGGAGAACGGGTCAAATACTGACTTGATTCTACAGTTTCTGCCTTCTACCCTGAAGGAAACCAAGGAATTAGAAGGAAAGGGAAGGGCAAAAGTTTTGGGACTGGATGTAGTAAAAGAGGGACGTTCCTATTGTTACGGGAACGAACATTGGCAGAAGGATTGCAGGGCTAGCAAAGCCAGTAGCCAGGATTCGAAGCATGTTATGGCTTCGGCTTTGGGTGTGTTTGAGATAGAGAACTGTTTGTCAGTTAACCCTACTTCCTGGGTATTGGATATCGGATCAGGATCTCACATCTATAATTCGTTACAAGCTCTGAGAAACCGTAGGGTTATCAGGATAGGTGATATGACCCTCAGGGTTGCTAACGGAATGAGCATGAACGCTGAATCCGTAGGGGAATATCACATTGGACTGACAACAGGGCAGATATTGATTCTGCGTAACTGTTTTTATGTATCAGGTACAACTCGTAATATCATATCTGTATCCTTACTTTCTAAGGAAGGATATTATTTTACTTTTATAAGCGATGTGGTTCACATCCACCAAAATCAAGAAATGATTGGGTCAGGTACATTAAAAAACAGGATATACGTATTAAACCAAGCTCAGATTTTCAGTGTCCAGAACACACTTAAAAGAAAGTCTCCGGAATTAAATCAGGCTTTCTTATGGCATTGTAGACTGGGTCACATCAATGAGAGAAGGTTAACTAAGTTACATAGAGAAGGATATTTGAATCCGTTCGAATATCAATCTTATGCTACTTGTGAATCTTGTCTCATAGGAAAGATGACAAAAACTCCGTTTACTGGACATGGAGTAAGAGCAAGCGAGCTCTTGGGGCTCGTACACGGTGATGTATGCGGTCCAATGTCTACACATGCACGAAGCGGTTATTCTTACTTCATTACTTTTACGGATGACTTTTCGAGGTACGGATATGTCTTCTTAATGAAACATAAATCTGAAGCCTTTGAAAAATTCCAGGAATACAAGAATGAAGTGGAAAACCAAACAGGCAAAAGTATCAAAACACTGAGATCTGATCGAGGTGGTGAATACTTAAGTGCCGAGTTCCTAGGTTACTTAAAAGAGAATAGAATTCTATCTCAGCTTACTCCTCCATACACACCATAACATAACGGTGTATCGGAGAGACGGAACTGAACCCTATTGGATATGGTTCGTTCCATGATGAGTAACGCTGAGTTGCCGCAATCATTCTGGGGATATGCACTAGAATCAGCTGCATACCTTTTGAACCAAGTTCCAACCAAGACTGTGCCTACCACACCATATCAGATGTGGAGTGGGAAGAAACCCTGTCTTAAGTATCTTAAGACATGGGGATGTCCAGCTTTTGTAAAGAAGCATCATGCGGACAAGCTCGAGGCACGCTCAGTAAAATGCAAATTTGTGGGATAACCAAAGAACTCCAAGGGATATTATTTCTATTACGCAGAGGAACAAAAGGTCTTTGTTTCTCTTCATGCCTGCTTCTTGGAAACTGAGTGTTTAGAAAATCAGAAGAGTGGGAGCGCAATAGAACTGGAAGAAATTCCAGAACCACAAGCTATTACTGAAACCTTGGTAGAACAAGAAGGTCCAGGAGAACCGGACATCCCAGCGCCTATCCGCAGGAGTAGTAGGCCTTCTCATCCGCCTAAGAGACACTATGGTTTTCTCATAGACGGGGATCGAGAAGATTGCGTTATTGATAATGATGACCCTACTAGCTTCCAGCAAGCCATTCAGAGCGGTGACTCAGTAAAATGGATGGATGCAATGCGGACCGAAATAGAGTCCATGTACACTAACAAAGTATGGACTTTGGACTTTGCTTCAGATGGGGTAAAACCCGTAGGATGCAAATGGATCTTCAGAAAGAAGATTGGTGTAGATGGACAGGTTGAAACCTATAAAGCTAGACTTGTTGCAATAGGGTTTCCGTCAAAGACCTGGTTTGGACTATGACAAAACATTTTCTCCAGTTGCTATGCTAAAATCCATTAGGGTCCTTCTTGCTATTGCTGCCTTCCACGATTATGAGATCTGGCAGATGGACGTAAAGACGGCTTTTCTAAATGGAAATTTGGAAGAGAGCGTCTATATGGATCAGCCAGAGGGATTCATTAAGAGTGTAAGTGCACGGCGGCGCCCCGGCCGTCAATCCGACGGCCAAATGCGGAAGCGGTGATAAACTTTAATTTTGCAAACTAGCAAACCGGCACCACCGCGCACTAAACACCCGGATCGAACCATTAACTAGTCCTAACTAACTACAAGATAGGTTAGAGATATACCGAGTGATCCGAGTCCTCCGGTCTTCTCGTCGTCGTCCCGATCTCCTGCGGAATGTCCGGTCGTTGCCTCCTTGCCGGAAGGGCACCACATCGTCTGCATCTTTTACGGGCTCCCGCCTCTATACCGAGGCAACTCGGACGCGAAGTTGGCTAGCCAACGCGTCCAAGATTTGCTGTAGGCTAGTGTAGAGTCTATGTCTCATTGGGGTTTTGTTGCCATGGAGGATGGAGGAATCAATATGAACTTTGGAGAGGTGAGAAGGATTTTGTAAACAAGCCAAAAATGAGATCATGAAATTTCCCTCATACCAAATGAAACCTCTCTCTCTCTCTCACTTAATTTTGGCCGACCTCTCACTTGGGGGAAAAAGGTGGAGGGGGAAAACATAAGCAAGAGGGAGGTGAGTGTAGTAAAAGCATAGGGTGACCATATCCACAAAAGCAAGCCTCACATCTAAACACAAATCAATCTCATCACATTAATACATGTAATGATGCATGAAAAGAAAAGATGAAAAGGGAATCTAAAGATGCTATCATAATCTCCCATCTCACAAATAAACCCTCCACAAAATGTTATTTGCAAACTTGCAAAGAACCCCCTCCATCTGAAAAGTCCGGCCGGGAAAGAACAAAGGAAAACCGGACGGAACGGAATGCAAACTGGCAACCTCAGAAACTGGTCCCGTAATAAATTACAGGAAAACCCCGATACTGTGCATACACACCCGCATCTGTATTCCGACCGGATACAAATACAATGAGACAAAATCTACACTGTACTATACTAGGATCCGGCTTAAACCAAAGCCGGCTAGTAATCTCCGTTCGATCCTGATCCGTGCAATACCGCACGTATCCGATCGAACCTTGCCATATATCTATACGGCCTCTAGTACTTACCGTCCGATCCTGATCCGTGCAATACCGCACGTATCTGATTGGACCCTGCCATATCTCCATACGGCCTCTACAGCGTTTCGCCCGAAAGCTTGAGTAACTGAAAGTGTGGTGGACACTAAAGACTCAACAATACTATGGCTGTGGATTTAACCACTAGCACGTCAGAGGTATAAGCCAATACGTGACGGGCCACCAGCTATTGACAAAAAGGGACGTCGATGAGCGAACTCATCCTGACACCCTACTGAGCCTATCAGTGATAATATCCGTACAGTCCGGTCCGTTCGTCTATGAGCATCGCATGGCGTGCCTAGGGGGTTGGTAAAAGTCAGACCCCAAAAAGCGGTACAAGTCGTGTCGGAGTGTAGCTCAGAACACCCTGAGATACTACTGGAATACCTACCAGTAAATCTCCTGCCTTGGCTAAGGACTTCGTGTAATGGCTCTCCTAGACACAGCGCGACCTCACCCCCAATACCGGGAGAGACGAACCCCTGAAGATACGCTCACTGCCTCCATGTGGCTCGGGACTGTACCCAACTAAAACCTGTTTGCACGTCTCCTTTGAGCGTGGTAGGGTAGTAATCAAAGTACAGTGGGAACTCACACGAGACAAATGACAATCGCCAGGTCGATGAACTAACCTGTACACATGTCACCAGGGAACTGCTATCTGACGTCAAGTATAAGACCAACTAGCATGTTCCCGGCGAGTCCTGTCCGGTGTACTCATAACCCAATGAGCACCTGTGTACATCTTAGGTGAACCAACTGACACCAGTGGCTTGTGAGACCGGCCACCGCCCCTCGTCGGGGTCTTGACTGTATACACTAGTCTACTCTGGAGAATCGATGCCCTGTCTCGAAACTCCCACGACTAGGGACATTTTTAAGGATGTGCTTATAGACTACCAGCTCCCACGTATATGATCTCTCTCATACTGCTGGCAGTCAAGCAAGAATCCTAGGGGCTCTATCAACGTGTAATAGCGACCTGTCAGGTCACCTAAAGCAGTACACGATGATAAAGGTAAACCAGATAGCATACTATCATCTCGAGTAAGACTGTCCAACCGGGATAGGTCCTCACTCAATCATTGCAATCACGTGCCTGTGATCCAATAATTGACTCTGAGGGCACTATCTCCAACAATCTCCCACTTGCACTCAAGGCTAATTATTGCGATGTCGCATACTCACAGCCCGTGTGATACCGAACACCCAACTCCTCTACTAGTCAGTCTCACAAAACTCGTTTGCGAAACTATTGCGTTTGAGGAATAGCCTCAGTGAGTGGATCCGCCTTGATGTTTCTTTTGTAAGTCCATGCTACCTCTTCCGGTACTTTCGGGAATGCGGAATTTGGTAAAAAACAATTTTTACGGAGGTGGTAACATGGACCTATAACCCGGATCTTGGTTAAACATCTATCTAACATCCTAACTAAGAGTTTCTAGCTACTCGGTTAGGGGGTTATACCTTGCTTGTCTTGAACTCCTTCGTCTTCAAGCTCCGATGGTGGTCCGATTGGCTTCTTCTCGTCGTCTCCGTACGCCGAAGATAGATCCACCTGAAAGCTCCAACCTTTAGCTCCTTCTTCGTTCTTTGAAGAAACTAGTTCACTTGGTTTGCTAAACCTAGTGAACTAGAATGAGTAGAGAAGAATTAGAATAGGATTTTATCTATGGTTCTTGATTCTCAACTCATGAGACAAGAGAACCATAGATTAAAGAGAGGGAGCAAGAGCAAGAGGGTGAGAGCAAAATGGAGAGCTCAAGAACAAGAGAGAGAATGTGCAAGAAAGAATGAGCAACTCTTTTGTCTTTCACCCTCTCATAATCCAAAGTAATCATAACTCATCATATCAACAAAAGTCTTATGTGATGGTTGAAGCAACCATAACCATATAATATCATGCACTCATTTTACACAAATGAGCAAGCAAGTAAAAGTCTTTGCCAAGAAATGATGGCTATGGTTATCATGATGGTCAACTAGTCAAGCCTAGTCAACCGGTCAACAAAGTCAACAAGTCAACAAAAGTCAACAAGTCAACAAAGTCAACAAAAGTCAACAACCATGTCACCATAATACTTAATTAATATAATAGTTAATCACATATCATATTCTCATTAGGGTTGATCAAAAGGTCAAATAGTCAACGGTCAACTGTCAACAACCCTAATGAGAATCCGCTGCCTCTGCCTCCCTGTCAACTGTGCATACACACCCGCATCCGCGTTCCGAGGAACACGAATGCAAACTGGATAAATCCAATCCCATAAAGTACACTAGGATCTGGCTTAAACCAAAACCCGCTAGTGTAAACTGTCCGGACACTGTACGTGCACAAGTGCACGGATGTGACCGAACCCTGTCGCAAAACCATGCGACCTGTCGCAATACCATGCGACCTCTACTCTTTTGCCTAAAGGCGAAAAGCTTTCTGTGTGGGACTCTAAAGACTCGACACTACGCTGGCAGTGGGTTTAACCACAGACCGCAAGCGGCACTAGCTGTGCGTAACGGTCCCCAGGTAATGCCGACAAGAAGACCGACGAGGCGAAACCCATCTGAACTCCTACTGAGCCTGAGTGTGACATTCTCCGTACAGTCCGGTCTGTTCGTCTGATACATCGCATGGCGGGCCTAGGGGGCGGTAAACGTCAGTCCCCAATAGCGGTACAAGTCGTGCTGGAGTGAAGCCCAAAACACCCTGAGATAACACTGGAAGCCTACCAGTATATCTCGTTTGGCCTGGCCAGGGACTACTCGTGTAATGGCTCTCCTAGACACAGCGCGATGTCAACCCCCAATACCGAGAGAGACGAATCCTGTCTAACCGTCACTGCCTTCAAGTGCTTCGGGACTGCACCCAACCACCACCTGTTTGCACGACTCCTTTGAGCCGTGGTAGGGTAGTGATCAAAGTACAGTGGGAACACACTCGAGGCGAAGTGACAGTGTCAAGTCAGCGGACTAAGTTGTACTCATGTCACCTGGGAACTGATAACTGACGATAGGCATAATACCAACTAGTCAGTTCCCGACGAGTCCTGTCCAGTGTACCCGTAACCTAACGAGCACCCGCATACTATCTCAAGTACGACGTACTGACGGCTGTGGGACAGACCGTCTCCCACACTGGGATGAGAAGCGCATGCGCTGGTCTACTCCGGAGTATCAATGCCCTGTCTCGATAGTCCTGCGACCAGGGACCTGCATAAGGATGGCTTATAGATTACCCAGCCCCACTAGTGTGACGGCCATCACATCGCTGGTAATCAAGCAAAGATCCTAAGGGCTCTACTAATGTGTATAGGCGATATAAAAAAATAAACACATGTACACATTGAAGTAGAAACAAACCAAGTAGCATACTACTATTTTGAGCAAGATTGTATATACAAGGTGAATATCCCAAGCATCCATTAAGTAATATACAAACTAGTATGATACAGTAATGGCCTCTAGGGCATATACACTAACAATCTCCCACTTGCACTAAGGCCATGTACTGGAGTATCGAAGACCTATCATCTCGATCAGCCGCTTGAACTGAGTCTGGGGCAAGGCCTTGGTGAATGGATCTGCAGTGTTGTCTTCTGAAGCGACTCTCCGAACCTCGATCTCCTGGCGATCCACGATCTCCCTGATCAGGTGATACCGCCTCAAGATGTGCCTGGATCTCTGATGGGACCTGGGTTCCTTCGCTAAAGCTATAGCCCCGTTGTTGTCGCAATACAGAGGTATTGGATCAACAATGGACGGAACCACCTGAAGTTCTTTCAAGAACTTCCTCATCCAGACAGCTTCTTTTGCGGCATCAGATGCAGCGATGTATTCCGCTTCCATCGTCGAGTCTGCAACGGTTTCCTGTTTGGAGCTCTTCCAACACACCGCCCCTCCATTGAGGGTAAAGACAAAACCCGACATGGACTTGGAATCATCCTTGTCACTCTGGAAGCTGGAGTCAGCAAAGGCCTCGATCTGGAGGTCTTTTCCGCCATACACCAAGAACATCTCCTTAGTCCTTCTCAGATACTTGAGAATGTTCTTTACCGCTATCCAGTGTTTCTCCCCAGGGTTTGACTGATACCGGCTTACCACACTCAGTGCATAAGCTACATCCGGTCTTGTACACAACAGCGCATACATTATAGAGCCTACCGCAGAAGCATAGGGTATAATAGACATGCGATCCCTCTCCAAATCAGTCTTGGGAGATATCTCTTTAGAGAGGGTGATCCCGTGACAAGCCGGTAGGTTACCCCGCTTGGAATCTTCCATACTGAATCTCTTCAGTATGGTGTCGATGTACCTGGACTGTGAAAGTCCTAATATCCTCTTGGATCTGTCACGGTAGATCCGGATACCCAGAATGTACGAGGCATCACCCAGGTCTTTCATGGAGAACCTGTGTGACAAGAACCCCTTGACAGATTGTAGTATAGGAATGTCATTTCCTATTAAGAGAATGTCATCCACGTATAAAACGAGAAATACTACAGTTCTCGCTACAAATCTACTATAGATGCATGGTTCATCTGGATTTTTGATAAAGCCAAATTCTTTGACCGTCTCATCAAAGCAGAGGTTCCAACTCCGCGATGCCTGCTTTAGTCCATAGATGGACTTAAGCAACTTGCACACCTTTCCGCTGCTCCCACTCTGAATGAAACCCTCTGGCTGGTCCATATAGACACACTCCTCTAAATTTCCATTTAGAAAAGCGGTCTTTACGTCCATTTGCCAGATCTCATAATCGTGGAAGGCAGCAATGGCAAGAAGGATCCGAATGGATTTCAGCATGGCTACTGGAGAAAAGGTTTCGTCATAGTCCAAGCCAGGTCTTTGACGGAAACCCTTTGCTACCAGCCTAGCTTTATAGGTCTCAACCTGCCCATCTACACCAATCTTCCTTTTGAAGATCCACTTGCATCCTACGGGTTTTACCCCGTCTGGAGCAACGTCCAACGTCCATACCTTGTTGGTGTACATGGACTCCATTTTGGTCCGCATTGCATCCAGCCATTTCACTGAGTCAACGCTCTGAACGGCCTGCTGGAAGCTAGTAGGCTCATCATAATCTATGATGCAATCCTCTCTATCCCCGTCTATGAGAAAACCGTAGTATCTCTCGGGCGGATGAGTCTGCCTACTACTTCTGCGGAGCGGCGTAGGAATGTCCTGTTCTGTTGAACCCTCTGGTTCCACTAAGCTTTCAGTAACAGTCTGTGGTTCTGGAACTTCTTCCAGTTCTATTGTGCTCCCACTTATCTGGGTTTCTAAAAACTCAGTTTCCAAGAAGCGGGCATGCTGAGAAACAAAAACCTTTTGTTCCTCGGCGGAATAGAAAAGATACCCCCTGGAGTTCCTTGGGTATCCCACAAACTTACACTGTACTGAACGTGCCTCAAGCTTGTCCGCATGCTGCTTTTTTACAAAAGCTGGACATCCCCATACCTTGAGATACTTAAGACAGGGTTTCTTCCTAGTCCACATCTCATATGGGGTGGTAGGCACAGTCTTGGTGGGAGCCTTGTTCAAGAGATACACAGCTGCTTCTAGCGCATATCCCCAGAATGATCGCGGTAACTCAGCGTTACTCATCATGGACCGCACCATATCCAATAGGGTGCGGTTCCGTCTCTCCGATACACCGTTATGTTGCGGGGTGTATGGAGGAGTAAGCTGAGAGAGAATTCCGTTCTCTTTTAAGTAATTCAGGAATTCGGCACTTAAGTATTCTCCACCTCGATCCGATCTTAGAATCTTAATACTTTTGCCGGTCTGTTTCTCTACTTCATTCTTATACTCCTGGAATTTTCCAAAGGTTTCGGACTTATGTTTCATTAAGAAGACATAACCGTACCTTGAGAAGTCATCCGTAAAAGTAATGAAGTAAGAATGTCCGCTTCGGGCATGTGTAGACATTGGACCGCACACGTCACTGTGTACGAGTCCCAAGAGCTCGCTCGCTCTTACTCCATGTCCAGTAAACGGAGTCTTTGTCATCTTTCCTTTGAGACAGGATTGACAAGTGGCATACGACTGATATTCGAACGCATTCAAATACCCTTCTGTATGTAACTTCGTCAACCTTCTCTCATTGATGTAAACCAGTCTACAATGCCACAAGAAAGTCTGATTTATTTCTGGAGACTTTCTTTTGTGTGTATTCTGGACATTGAAAATCTGTGGTTGGTTCAATACGTATATACCATTACTCAATGTACCTGACCCAATCAGAACTTGATTAAGGTGAATGTTTACAACATTACTTACAAACGCAAATTCATAACCTTCTTTAGAAACTAAAGATACAGAAATGATATTACAAGTTGCGTTGGGTACAAAAAAGCAATTACGCAAAACCAAAACATGTCCATCTGACATTCCCAGGTGATAGTCCCCCACGGCTTTAGCATCCATGCTAGCTCCGTTCGCAACTCTGAGGGTCATGTCACCTGCCTTCAAAACACTACGGTTTCTCAACGCCTGCAAAGAATTACAGATATGAGATCCTGATCCGGTATCCAATACCCAGGAAGTAGAGTTTATTGAATGGCAGTTTTCAATAACATACACACCTGAAGCTGAAGCTGCAACCTGCTTCAATTCCTGTGTTCTGGCCTTCCAGGCCCTGCAATCATTCTTCCAGTGTCCTTTCTTATGACAATAGAAGCATTCTTCCTTATCCACAAGCTTCCCCGCTATCTTTGTTGCTTTACCTTTTCCCTTCGTATCCACCTTACTAACACCGCCCCTTGGTTTGGCGGGGGCCTTCTTCTTCTTTCCCTTGGCTTTCGCCTTGGACCTAGAAGAAGATGATCCTCCTACAAACAAAGTGGATGTATCCCTACCTTTCTGTAGGGTGCCCTCTGCGCTCCTCAGCATGTTGAGGAGCTCTGAAAGTTCAACCTCCTTTTCTTGTAAGTTGAAGTTCAGTATGAACTGGGCGTAAGTGAAAGGAAGGGACTGGAGAACTATATCCGTATAGAGTTCAGCCTCCAATGTGGTCCCTAGGTCCGTGAGCTCCTCAATGTAGCCGATCATCTTTAGCACGTGCTCGGCTACCGATGATCCGACGGCCATCTTTGCCGAAAACAACTTTTTCGACGCTTCGTATCTTGCGATACGTGATTGCTCTCCATACAGTTCTTTTGTATAGAGAAATATGGATTCAAGGTCCATATTCTCGTGCCTCCTCTGATGTTCGTTGTCCATCGAGGCAAGTATGAGGCACTTGGCCTTCGCGCTATCAATCTCCCAAGTCTTGCGGATTTCCTTATCCGCGACGCTGGAAGTGGGACCAGGGATAGGGGGAGCTTTGGTGGTAAGAAGATACCCCAGCTTGTCATAAGTGATTGCTATCTTGACATTCCTGAGCCAATCTTTGTAGTTTGGCCCTGTCAGTTTGTTTTTATCTAGGAGTAACTTAAGTCCAGTCATGTTGATTGGTCGCTGCAATTAGGAGAGAGAAGAAGAAACACTCAGCATGATGCTCTTGCAAGTTTAGAGTGGTTTTTAGTTTGTCTAAATAGGATGGCTCCCACTGTTTCACGAATCCCTCCTCAAACCATAAAGGAAGAATTAGTCGGGATCAATCCCACCGCACAATACTTGCTTAACCGTTCAGCCAGGCCGGTGTCGGTACTTCGAGGGAGGTTTTCCAACGCTTTCGCGAAGTTCCTTAATTAAAGAACCTCTTTTCCCTAGGGGCGTAGCCCCGCTAACACCTTTCTAGGCACCTACTAGGTTTATAGCATTGATCGATTAGTGAGAAATTTCCCGAGGAGTAGCATATACTCACAGTAGGATCGGGATCCAAATATCATCGCGTGACGAAACTGAAGGAATCCTACCAGAATCATCACATTCCAAATGGTATGCAAATCTAGCAAGTTTCAGTACTTATGAAACTCCCGATGTGGATTTTTGCCCCATGCTCTTATGACCTTGACGAAGGTCAACAAATCATAAGTCACATGTCAAGTTCTGCCCGTCATTATCCAGGTTAATTTGAATCCACCCATATATACCCTTGACGAAGGTCAACAAGGTAATGCGAATGTCCCAAACCAACGCATCTATCTATGCTACATATGAATACCCAACAGCTACCAATCACTATGCCTTGACGAAGGTCAACAAACACAGCTTGAATACTATTGAATATTCATACGAAACGACGGAGGGCTACGAATGGTTTTGGCAAAACCGTGAACGTAGTGAACTTGATTTGGTCGATGGAACGAGATAGCTTTTAAAAGGAGTGGCTCAAGCTCCGTATTTAAAAGTTGGTTTTGAAAAGAACCGAGTGGTTTTTCGAAAGTGTTCCAACGACTTTAACTTGGTTTATTATCTTGCATTAGTTCTTTTAATGCGTGATATTCTTGCATTAGTTCTTTTAATGCGTCCCATCATTTAATCCTATCATTGTAGAAAACAACCAAAATATGACGTACGCTTATGCCATTCGCATTCGCCACTGGGCCCCGTCATTACCCGTTAGGTTACTTAACTAACGACAGAGCGGGGGCTGGGCTAGCGCGTCTGTAAAACATAAGCAACGCCTAAATAATATCATATATAGATATACTGCAACGATAAACATTTCAGATCACAGATGAATACATTGGATATACTAGGAATCCGTAATTCGTACGAGCCTGTAACGAAAACAGATTACACGGTCGCGGTGAATAGCCAATACCCCACCCAAGACCCCTACGGGTGCGGCAAACTACCCGCCAAGTACCCGAAGCGTAGCAACCTCCCTCATCTCCATGAGTAGGCCACTCGACACTTCGGCATACCCGGTAGTTCGTGCACCCCCTCCATGGGTCTATCCTAGGAGCAAAAACAGTAAAAAGAAATTATACAATGACGGTTACAACCCCGACCCGGTTGTGCGGCCATACAAATAATTATTACATCAATTTACAAATTTACATGAATTGAAAGAAAAAAAACTCTCGTCTCACAACCCCCGGCTATTCACCCGCGACAATCCAACATATTCATATACACATTCCAGCACATTACAGATCACAGATTTGTATAACCCCCACTAATCGACATATAGCGATTAGCAGACGTTCAATACAAATATCACATTACAGAAAACCCGTTAGCTTAAGTCTTTTAGAAGTTCGATCAAAAATACGGATTTTCAAGACCCTAAAATAAAATTTTCGTTCTGGAAAATCTGGGTTGAAAATATATATTCCAAAAATCCCAAAATACCCCAATGAGCAATCAGCAAAAACTAAAACCCATGACCGAGTCAACTCGGCCGCGTTTCCGCGGCGGGAGCGTGCTCCCGACGCGGAACCGCGGCGCTTTGATCGAGTCATGGGCCCAAATTTTTGCAGTTTCTTTAAAAAAGCCTGAGTCGATTTTTGGTGTTTTTCAAAAAAGTTTTCCAGCACTTTTAAAATCGACAGAAAGTTTAAAATTCCGGGGTTCGTTTCGGGACTTTTTCGTTGATCGATCTTCTAGTTACTTGCTAACATGTTAGATAGAGTTTAACTAGGCTCTGATACCACTGTAAGTCCATGCTACCTCTCCCGGTACTTACGGGAATGCGGAATTTGGTAAAAAACAATTTTTACGGAGGTGGTAACAAGGACCTATAACCCGGATCTTGGTTAAACATCTATCTAACATCCTAACTAAGAGTTTCTAGCTACTCGGTTAGGGGGTTATACCTTGCTTGTCTTGAACTCCTTCGTCTTCAAGCTCCGATGGTGGTCCGATTGGTTCTTCTCGTCGTCTCCGTACGCCGAAGATAGATCCACCTGAAAGCTCCAACCTTTAGCTCCTTCTTCGTTCTTTGAAGAAACTAGTTCACTTGGTTTGCTAAACCTAGTGAACTAGAATGAGTAGAGAAGAATTAGAATGGGATTTTATCTATGGTTCTTGATTCTCAACTCATGAGACAAGAGAACCATAGATTAAAGAGAGGGAGCAAGAGCAAGAGGGTGAGAGCAAAATGGAGAGCTCAATAAAAAGAGAGAGAATGAGCAAGAAAGAATGAGCAACTCTTTTGTCTTTCACCCTCTCATAATCCAAAGTAATCATAACTCATCATATCAACAAAAGTCTTATGTGATGGTTGAAGCAACCATAACCATATCATACCATGCACTCATTTTACACAAATGAGCAAGCAAGTAAAAGTCTTTGCCATGAAATGATGGCTATGGTTATCATGATGGTCAACTAGTCAAGCCTAGTCAACCGGTCAACAAAGTCAACAAGTCAACAAAAGTCAACAACCATGTCACCATAATACTTAATTAATATAATAGTTAATCACATATCATATTCTCATTAGGGTTGATCAAAAGGTCAAATAGTCAACGGTCAACTGTCAACAACCCTAATGAGAATCCGCTGCCTCTGCCTCCCTGTCAACTGTGCATACACACCCGCATCCGCGTTCCGAGGAACACGAATGCAAACTGGATAAATCCAATCCCATAAAGTACACTAGGATCTGGCTTAAACCAAAACCCGCTAGTGTAAACTGTCCGGACACTGTACGTGCACAAGTGCACGGATGTGACCGAACCCTGTCGCAAAACCATGCGACCTGTCGCAATACCATGCGACCTCTACTCTTTTGCCTAAAGGCGAAAAGCTTTCTGTGTGGGACTCTAAAGACTCGACACTACGCTGGCAGTGGGTTTAACCACAGACCGCAAGCGGCACTAGCTGTGCGTAACGGTCCCCAGGTAATGCCGACAAGAAGACCGACGAGGCGAAACCCATCTGAACTCCTACTGAGCCTGAGTGTGACATTCTCCGTACAGTCCGGTCTGTTCGTCTGATACATCGCATGGCGGGCCTAGGGGGCGGTAAACGTCAGTCCCCAATAGCGGTACAAGTCGTGCCGGAGTGAAGCCCAAAACACCCTGAGATAACACTAGAAGCCTACCAGTATATCTCGTTTGCCCTGGCCAGGGACTACTCGTGTAATGGCTCTCCTAGACACAGCGCGATGTCAACCCCCAATACCGGGAGAGACGAATCCTGTCTAACCGTCACTGCCTCCAAGTGCTTCGGTACTGCACCCAACCACCACCTGTTTGCACGACTCCTTTGAGCCGTGGTAGGGTAGTGATCAAAGTACAGTGGGAACACACTCGAGGCGAAGTGACAGTGTCAAGTCAGCGGACTAAGCTGTACTCATGTCACCTGGGAACTGATAACTGACGATAGGCATAATACCAACTAGTCAGTTCACGACGAGTCCTGTCCAGTGTACCCGTAACCTAACGAGCACCCGCATACTATCTCAAGTACGACGTACTGACGGCTGTGGGACAGACCGTCTCCCACACTGGGATGAGAAGCGCATGCGCTGGTCTAATCCGGAGTATCGATGCCCTGTCTCGATAGTCCTGCGACCAGGGACCTGCATAAGGATGTGCTTATAGATTACCCAGCCCCACTAGTGTGACGGCCATCACATCGCTGGTAATCAAGCAAAGATCCTAAGGGCTCTACTAATGTGTATAGGCGATATACAAAAATAAACACATGTACACATTGAAGTAGAAACAAACCAAGTAGCATACTACTATTTTGAGCAAGATTGTATATACAAGGTGAATATCCCAAGCATCCATTAAGTAATATACAAACTAGTATGATATAGTAATGGCCTCTAGGGCATATACACTAACATCTTTCTATGTCTCTCTCTATCTCATGTTCGCGGAGAAAGCCATCTCCCGAAATGAGCAATACCTGTCTTAGAATGTCTGGATGTCTGATGGGACCTAGCTCATAAATGAACTCCAAATCCAAACTTCTTAGACTGTATCGTCAACTGAACTTAATCAGTATCCTGCGCCATGCCTCCCTCAGTATCTGCCTGGATCACCTGTCCAGAATACTGCCCCTCGTCAGAGGGAAAACTATAACTCTGACAATCACCCTGTCGTCCATGTCACCTTGGAAGCCTGGAATGATAACTGTCTCCTTAATCAGGCTGTCGTTATCATTTCCCTAGAACATCTACTTATGTTCTAAAGTTGCTCCCGACTGTTTCTCCAGGATTGGATCAATATCAACTTATTGCATCTAGTGCAAGAACAACATCTGGTGTGGTACTTGACATTTCATGATTGACTCAATTGCCTAAGCAAGTGATCTGCCAATCATGCACATCCCTCTCTACTTTAGTCTATAAGACACCTTTAGAGAGGGTGACTCCATCACCTGTAGGTACACTACCGTGCCAGGAGTCGTTCATTCTAAATACTCTTAGAATGCTGTCAAAGTACCCTGATTGGGAAACCACCCAAATCTAGATCTAAAACCATAGATCTAGTAACCGGTATGTCTGACATAATGTCCAAGTCCCATGTGGAGAAACCATTGTGTGACGACCAAAGTATAACCGATCGTAGTATAGGAATATCACTTCCTACTTTGTGTATGTCATCCAAAACCCGGATATCACACCCTACTACCTTCTCAACAGATCCATCCCCTATTCTGATGACGTCAAACCTATGACTATCACATCAGAAATAGATGATCTATCTCCGCTATATCTGCTTTAGTCTATAAATAGACATAAGCCACTTGTCCACCAATGCCTCCGCTGCTCCCACTGACCACGACAACCCTCTGGCAGAGTCATATACACGTACATTTCTAAAACTAGTTTAGAAAGACGCTATACTCATCCTCCTGCCGGGTCTCACAGTCTGGAACAACAGCAATGGTAAGTCTGGGTAAACAAGAACCTCCCTGCCACCATCCTTGAGGCTACCGGAGTACCTCTCTGGTGCCTGAGGTTACCCACCGTATCAGCGGAGTGGCTAATGGAATGTCAAACCAGATTGAATCTTTAGGTTCCTTATCAAATCTTCAGTAATCGTTTGCGGTTCTGGAATCACTTCCAGTTCTACCATACTCCCACTACTGTTTTCTGAAAAAATCCATTTTTATTAAAACTGTGGCGAGTCAAGAACAATATCACTATTGATCTTTCTTATGGTAGAAAGTCAACCCTCGTCATAGCCTGGGTCAACCCACAAACAGCCATTACAGAAACATGCCTTGAGTTATCCAGAGTCTGGTTTTAAGCATAGGCCGGACAACTCCCCGTACCTTAACATCGTTAAGATACGAACTGTTCTATATCCAATATAGGAACAGAGGCACTGATTTAATTGAACCAGATTCAAATCATGCAGCTTTCTCCAGTGCATGTCAACAAAATGGAGAGAGGCCGATCAGCGTTACTCAACTTAGGAATACTTCCAATTATGAGTAACCTGTAAGAGAAGCAAGTTCTCTTAATCATTACTATCAACTGAATACCATTCACAAGTATCTACATCTTCGATCACTTTGAAGAATCCCGATACTTGCAATACCTGGTTCTCTACTTTATTCTTATACCTATAACTCCTCAAAACTTAGACCCTGTGTTTTTATGAAACACATGTCTAAGAACTAGAGAAGTCATAAGTAAACAGAATATAGTACGATGACCAACCCCACTGTCCTAAAGGACACTGGACAAATATACAATACTCTGTACAAGTCCCTTGAGTCAAATGACTCATTCACTGTGTGTCGTAGGTTGAAAATTGTACTTATGATTAAGAAGAATTACACCGCTGTTTAATGCTCCTTACCTAACCATCCACTGATATAGGTAAATGTCACAGACATAATTTCAAAAAGGTATATCTCACTCTATGAAAATAGACGTACAGATATATCAATTTGAAATTGGTGCATAACAGCGGATATTCAAAAGCAAATATTTGCCGTCCGGCAAACAACCCAGGTGACTTCCTCAAATATCACCGATTACAACGAATCCCGATATAATGAGGATGATCACCCAATTTCCAATAACTTACTCCCACTCATCATCTGTAAAACCATACAGATGTGAGAATCATACCTGGTAAATACATACCCTGGAGTAAGTATCTAATCGGGAAATCAGTTTTCTTTTAACATTACACAGTGAAACTGAAACATTGAAATGTTTCAATGGGGTATCCTGGTATTCCTAGTAATGCCTCTTCTATTATCCATACTCACAACTGTAACCGTATAATTCTTTGCCACTTCTCCAAATCCCTTTGTATGTCTTTAATCATTACCTTCTGTACACCCCTTTAGGCCAAATGGTTTTCTTCCTTCCCTACCGTTCGGCACCAGCCTATGGTTTGGAAGAAGATTATCCAATAAGCATAATGGGTGTACTGTCCTAATCCTAGGAACACTCGCAATGCGAGAGAAGGTGAGGATAAAAGACAACCGAATGAACTTAATTCCTATTTCTCCTGAACCAGGATCCATCCCCGAACTGGAACAAGTTCTTTTCGAGTTCGTATATAACCATACGATGGATTATCCAATAAACTGGGATCTTCGTAGTGATACGGAGTGTCCTGGAGAAATACAAAGGTGATTTAGGATTGGCAAAGAAATACTTGGTCTGGTCGTGAATATCAGTCGCAATTTACTTTGCCCTCTTACTAATCCCTTGCTTTGTCTTAATCTTAATACCTTCTGCACACCATCGTTATGCTAATTGGTTTTCTTCATTCCCCACTGTTCGGCACCAGCCTAAGGTTTGGAAGAAGACTATCTAATTTGCGTAATAGGTGTACTATCTCCTAAACTAAGGAGTACTCGTAACATGAGAGAAGGCAAAAAGGAAAAGACAACTGAATAAACCTTATCCGTTTTCTCCAGAACCGGAAACCATCCTCGAATTCCTTCGAGTTCGTATCTAACCATACGATGGTTTTGTCCAATGGAAATGGACGTTCGCAGTAATACGGGGTGTCCTGGAGAAAAGGGTAAAAGTAGGAGTGGCAATGAGGTCTGCAACTCTGACAATCCAAAAGCCAGTGTTTAAGAAGGTTCGGTCAACTTGGTCACTGAGTCATAGTCTAGGGTCGGGTCAATGGTCGCTGCTAAAGAGAGAGAGAGAAGAAACACTCAGCGTGCACTCTAACCTAAATCAGAATGGTTACCAATTTATCTAATCTGGAAACCTCCCACTGTACCTCAAATTCTCCTCCAAACCTAAAAGAAGAATTAGTCGGGGTCACCCGAGGAGTAAACCAACTCATCAGTGGGAATCGGGATCCAATTATCATCGCATGATAACATGACGGAATCCGCTCACGCTATCACACTCCAGAAGGTATGCGCATATCTGGCAAGTTTCAGTTCTTTTGAAACTCCCGATGTGGATTTTTGCCCCATGCTCTTATGACCTTGACTTTGGCCAACATATCATAAGTCACATGTCAAGTTCAACCCGTCATTCTCCAGGTTAATTTGAACCCACCCGTACCTACCCTTGACTTTGGCCAAAATGGCAGTACGGCTGTCCCAAACCAACGCATCTATTTATGCTGCATATGAATACCCAACAACTACCAAACACTGTGCCTTGACTTTGGCCAACATACACAGCTTGAATACTATTGACTATCCATATGAAACGACGGAGGGCTACGAATGGTTTTTGGCGAAAACCTTTAACGTAATGAACTTGATATCGTTGAAGGAACGGATAGCTTTTTAGAAAATATAGTGACGAAAACCTTTACTAAAGAGGTCACTCCCGGTGAAGGGATCTCGGCTCTTTCCCCGTAGAATGGGGTGCAGGATATTCCAAATGAATACCACGATGCAAAGCAAAAGTAATCGGCTATAGTGAAGTTAATGCCCTGACGCAAACTTCTGTCCAAGGGGTCACTCCCGGTGAAGGGATCTCGGCCCTTGCCTCGTCGACTGAGGAGCTGTAGGGTTGCTAGGCACGCATACAAGGGTCTACGAGGCATCAACCATGCCCGAATAAAAATTTAGCCGTGCCGAACGACCCGAATACGGAACTTTAAACTAGAGATTAGGCGATAACTTGCATGCTAAACACTTTAACACTAAGTGAGAGGGATTACAACCTTTGTAGATCCGGTCCTTCACTTCATATGCTCCGTGTTGTGGTCCCTTCGCTGCGATCATCGGGATCCGGACTCTCGAGAGGTTCCACGAAGAGAAAGACGCAAGCTTTGCTTCCGATCTTCGATACTATGATGATCTACCTCGAAGTTTCTTTAACACAAGCTAACACTCATGAAATGATGTGAACACCCTCATCTAAATGGCAAGGAAAGATGAGGATGATGAAGTAGGAATTTTGCTCTATTTATTTATCTTTTTCTCACTTTTATTCATCACCTTTAAAAAACTAGCAAGCTTTTCCATGGAAGAATCAATGAGGAAGAAGAAGATCAATCCATTTGTGATGAATAGGAAATAATAATATGATAGATAAAGCAACCATGGTTCACTTAACCTTTGTAGAGAATTGACTAGGGTTAGGGTTTTTGGGTAATTAAAAGAATGAGTCATGAACAAATATCTTTCACAAAACAAAACAAATCCTTCTAGAAACTTCTAGAAAGATTAACCCTAATCCGAACCCTAATCAAGTTTAAACTCCACTAAACGAGTTGCATTAGTTATCATATCATGTTACAATATTATATATCACATATATAATATTTACCGTAACAAAATAAAATAATACAATTAACATATATCGCATATATATCAATGTATTACCCGAGTGAGAAAAAGAATCTTTTAGTGAGCAAATATTAGTTAATGCAATTTAATATATCACATATATTATTATACATTAAATTATCGAATCAACACTTGATCCGACAATCCGGCTATATCGCATATAACCGGCTAATATTTATCCGTACCGATTCATCGAATCAACACTTGATCCGATGACCCGGCTGATATCAAATATCGCGAGAATACAATACGATATCACATACCGCATTATCCTCGGTCCCGCACATATCACATATGTGCTCCTACTTCATTTTGCCTGAGTCAAGAAACCTCTGTGTAGGACTCTAAAGAATCGTCAATACGCCGGCAGTAGGTGATGATCATATCAAACACCCATAAGCTGCAAGCGGTCAGCTAAACGTAACAGCTACCCAGGTATTGAGCGCTCAGAAGATCAACAAGCAAGCCTGTACATTCTCCTGTGGATCCAAACAGTAACACTCCCGTACAGTCCGGTCTCGTCGTCTGATATGTCGCATATCTCGCCTAGGGGTGGTAAACGTCAGACCCCAGTAGCTTGATAAGTCGTGTCGATATGAGGTCTATAACAGTTCGAGAAACTACTGATAACACTTACCAGTAAATCTCAGCAACCCTGGCCAGGGATTTCCGGTTATAGCCAATCGAACACAGCACAACATCAACTCCCTATACCGGGAGAGACGAATCCCCTCCTATCGCTCATTGCCTCCATATGATTCGGGACTGTACCCAAAAGCCACCTTTTTGCACGCCCTCTTAGACGTGGTATGATGGAAATCAAAGCACAGTGGGAACCACACAAGACTCTATGACGATCTCGGGTCAACAGACTACTCTGTACCAGTGTCACCGGAGAACTGCCATCTGACGTATGGTATAATACCATCTGGGAGTTCTCGGCGAGTCCGTCCAGTGTACCCAGTCTCCACTGAGCACCCGTACACCATCCTTGATGTCAAACACCGATGGATATGGGATCATCCATCGCCCATCATATGGGTCAAGATGCGTATACGCTAGTCTACTCTGGTGCATCGATGCCCTGTCTCGATACACCCTCGACTAGGAACAGTTATAGGATGTACTCGTCGACTACCGTGGCCCCACTAGTATGATCTCATCATAGTCCCAGTAGTCGAGTACATATCCTAAGGGCTTTATCAACATGTAACATAGAGACAATCAGAGTACATGTTAAGATAAAGTACAACCAGATAGCATACTATCATGTCGAGCAAGAAAGTCCTCCCTATATATGTCCTAGCATCCACTACAATATACATCGTATGTACAGTAATGGCCTCTAGGGCATACATATAACTAACAATCTCCCACTTGCACTAGGGCCATCTGTTATGGTATCGCATACCCAACAATTAGCTGCGGTTGAAATATCTCATACTCAACCATCCCGTAAAAGTCTCTACTGGGAAAAAGGCCTTTGTGAGTGGATCCGCGCTGTTGTCCTCTGTGTCTACTCTCCTAACCTCGATCTCCCTGGAGATCAACCATCTCCATGATCAGGTGATACTGCCTAAGAATTATATCTGGATTTCTGATGGGACGGTAGTTCCTTGTCTAAAGCCACAACTCCATTGTCACACAATGGTAGGAACGAAGTTCATCTTATGAACTTATATATATCCAGACTGCCTCTTTGGTAGCATCCTTGGTAACGATGCATCTTGCCTTTAATCATCTAGTATGTCACGGTATCTAGCTTGGAACTCTTCCAACATACCGTCCCTCCACTGAGGGTAAAGACAATGCCTGCGACTGACATTCAGTCGTCCTTATCACTCTGGAATCTTTCCAGTGATTCTCCCCAGGATCGATTGATACCATCTCACTACAACTAGTGAGTATCCTAACATCCAATTAGATCTATCTCATAGATCCAAAACCCAGGATTTAGGAGGTATCACTTTGATCCTATATGGAGAATCCTTGTGATAAGCGGAGATTGACCGAGCGTAGCATAGGAAACTCCTTCCCTATCAAGAGTATGTCATCCACGTACTCTACGAGGATCACCACCATACTCTCTACTACCTTTTTGTATATACAAGGTTCATCTACCATTTTGATGAAGTCAAACTCTTTGACTACCACATCAAAACAGATGTTCCAACTCCGCGATGCCTGTTTTATCATATAAAATATCTTGCACACATTTCCGCTGCTCCCACTGTCTACGAAGCCCTCTGGCTGTGTACTTATAGACGCTCTATTCTAAAACATCATTTAGAAAAGCAGTCATGACACCCAACCACCAGATATCGTAGTCATGGTATGTAGCCGTGGCAAGTAGGATCTGGATGGACTGAAGCATAGCTTTGAAAGTCTCAACTTTTCCATGTACACCAAGTAATCTTCTCAAGATATACTCGCTCCTGATGGGGATCTAACCCTTCAGATAAAGCAACCAAAGTCCATACTTTGTTGGTGTATAAGGATTCCATCTCAGATCGATAAGCATCCAGCCATTCTTACAGAGTCCCACTCCTGATGGCCAGCTCGAAACTAGTTGGGTCATCATCTCATGACGCAATCCTCGCTCCCACTGTCGTAGAGAAACCGAAGTATCTCTCAGGTGGGTGAGGAACCGTACTAGATCGGCGGAGAGGCTGAGGTTCGTTGGAAACTATTGAATCCTTTGGTTCTACCAAATCATCAGCTGCATTTTGTATAGCTGGAACCATTCCAGTTCTACATAACAGACCTTGCCTCGAGCTTGTCCGGATTTTGCTTCTAGACATAGGCCGGACAACCCCAAATCTTAACAAGCTTAAGATATGGGCTCTTCCCTTTCCATATCACATATGAAGTGGTAGGCAACTGATTTGATTTGAACCCTATTCAATAGGTATGCAATTTCACAAGTGCATAACTCCCAAAAGGAAATAGGAAACTCAGTAGTACTCATCATAGAGCACACCATATCAAATAGGGTGCTAATGCTCCGCCCCGATATACCATCGTGCTATGGTGTATACGGAGGAGTAATGCTGAGAGAGAATCTCATTCTCCTTTAGAATAGTCCAGGATTTCCGTGCTCAAGTATTCTCCTCCTTGATCACATCAATGGACATAATACTTATACCCGTATTTTGGTTCTCTACTTCTAACTTATATTCTGTGAATATCTCAAAAGGTTCGGACTTGTGTTTCAACAGGAACATATGTCTGAATCTTGAGAGATTATCAGAGAATGTAATGAAGTACAAAGAACCAGTCTTGGCATGTGTAGACAGGGGACTTTCATACATCAGCATGTATCAATCCCAAAAGTTCACTAACTCTTTCTCTGTTTCCAATAAACAGAGCTGTGGTCATCTTATCTTTGTGACATGACTGGCAAGTTTCACAAGATGTAAATTCAAACTAATTTAAATATGCATCTATATGCAACTTCAGCCAGTCGGGTCGCATTGATATAACCTAGTCTACAATACCTCAAGAAGGATTCGTTCATTTCTGAACTTTTCTTCTTGTGTGTGTTCTGTATACTAAGAACTGTAATTTGATTTAGAACGTCAATGCTTTTAGATAACGTGCCTGAACCGATCAACTCTTGATATAGGAAATTTTCAAAACATTATCCAACAATACAAAATTATATCCTTTCTTTACTAATAAAGAGACTGATATGATTTTGTATATCAGGTTCAGTATCTAATAACATTTGTTCAGAATCAATGTATTCCGGTAATACAGGGTGACAGTGACCAACAGACTTGGCTACAACACTTGCACCGTTTTCTGCCTCATGAAACTTATCACCCGTTCTCAGTTCTCTACCTATCTGTAGCCCATGTAACAGATTACATATACGGGATCCTGATCCGGTATCACATACCCAAGACGTAAAGGATACTGAGAAACAGTTCTGTGTAATGAACACACCCGAAGACGATGCATCAGCATGCACTTTCTTCATTTCGGCGGCACGGGAAATCTGGTATTCCCCAATTTCCTGCTCTGTCTTATAACAATTATAAGTTGGAGCGGGACCAACGTTCCCCAGCTCAGTATAACAAGCGGGTTCGGTCAATATATCCGTTTTATTATCTTGATTAAGGCGTGATATGGTCGCTACCTGGAGAGAGAGAGAAGAAAACACTCAGCGTATGCTCTTGCAAGATTAGATTGGTTATCTAATATATCTAATCAGGATGTCTCCCACTGTTTTAATCAAATCTTCCTTCAAACCCTAAAAGGAAAGATTAGCCGGGATTAATTACACGCTACAAGTTCGCCAATCTTTCAGCCAGGCCAGTGTCGGTACTTTGAGGGAGGTCCCCCGTGCTTTCGCACGAACCTAATTACAGTAAACCTCGTTTTCCCAGAGGCGTAACCCCGTTAACACCTTTCTAGACACCTACTTAATCGGCTAATTGTAATGTGTAAAACTCTCCCAGGAGTAACTCATACTCGCAGCGGGTATCGGGATCCAACTATCTCATAGAAGGTATGCAATCTCATTGCAAATTTCAACACTTGAAATTCCCAATAATATTTTACCCCTAGTGACTTATGACCTTAACTATGGTCAACAAATCATAAGCACTAGTCAAGTTCTACCCGTCATTTCTTGATTAATTAGACCCACCCACATGACCCTTAACTAAGGTCAACAAAGTCATATGACTGTCCTAACTAATCGCATCATATGCTATATAGGAAGACATCACTTAGCTACCGCACACTGTGCCTTAACTATGGTCAACAAACACAGCACGAATACTAAGTACTCTACTTCTTAAAATGACGGAGGGTTACGACGGGTTTTTCAGAAAACCCTTTGCGTAATGAACTTGATATCGTTGTAGAATCGAGTGATTTTAAATGGAATGTATTTGAGGCTTTTCTAGTTTTGCTAAAGGGGTCACTCCCGGTGAAGGGATCGTCGGCCCTTTCCTCATCGAATAAGGTGCAGGATATATCATATATACCGCTGTGCAAAGCAGAAACTATAGAAGCAATCAAAAGACAGACCGAATTTGTAGCATCTGCCAGCTATTGCTAAAGGAGTCACTCCCGGTGAAGGGATCTCGGTCCTTTCCTTATCGAATAAGGTGCTGGATGTTCTACAAGGAACACCGCTATGCAAAGCAAGAACTGTAGCTACCAGTTTTTATAAACAAGTTTCTACAACATCTTAGGTTTCTTTTATTTCATTAATCTCATTAATGAAGTCCCATTTTAATTATGCTTCATAAGCATCTCTTTTGAAACGAAATCTGCAATATAACATATATCTCATATATATAATATATAAACATTCGTCTCAGGCAGTAATATGATCTCATCACAGAACATTGCTGCAGAAGAACATATATGAAATATTGGATATACTAGGACGTCCGTGTTTTCAATACGAGCCTGTATAAAACACGGATTCCACGGTCGCGATGAATAGACAAACCCACATCCCTAGACCCCTACGAGAGCGGCAAGTAACACTGCCAATTCTAGGGTTAGGAGACCCGGTCTCGACTCCTCGAGATGGTCTCCCACTGGACCCTAGAACCCGGTTACTTGTGCTCCCCGCCTTGGGTCTACCTAATGCGGAAAAGTAAATAATATACAACGGTGACATCTTCCGCTACCTGGAAGTGCCCCAATAAAAGAATATTACATACAAAAGAATTTTACATGAATGAAAAAGAAAAACTCTCATCTCACATAAAACCCCCGGCTATTCAAAACGCGACGATCCAATATAACATATCACAGCAACACATAATATCTCATATCATCAACGTAAGCAAGTATGCGTATCCCGATTGTCGTTGATGTATAGCAACGAAGCCGGCGATACACCACATACTACGCTTACGGTCACAGAAAAGAAAGTGTAAAACTACAACAGTTGGAATCCGCAACTTCCTTAGACATCGCATGCCTAACCAAATGAATTCCTTAGACATCACATGCCTAACAATTATAAACCCCGCATTTTAGTCTCATTATCGAAAACTCTTTTCAATGTCAAGTCGGGCAATTCAACAAGATTCCCGACGTCCTGATCGAATGCTCGTCGCAAACTTTAGTAGACGGCCGCACCCCCGATACCGTCGACGAAGTACACCAAGGCGGAACACCGCTACCACGAGCACCCGAACGGATGCTTTCGGCGATGGGGTTCTCCTACAGTCACTTGGTCGGGGCTTTGGAGTGAGGCTGCCTATTAAGTTTACCCGGCGAGTATCCGCGTACGCTACGTGATTGCGACGGACTTTTGATCGCATCAAAATTCCATGGCAACCGATCCTCTGAGACTAAACTGCTATGTTTATAATATTCAAATTAGTTATCTCATAACTACCTGTGGATTCCAAATATTGTATCACATTCCAGATAAATAGAAAAAGTTAAACTTTCCGATCGAATCATCAAGCACCCAAGATTTCCCCAATATATTTCAACACTTGAAAACAGTTTAAAAACATCCATTACATGCCACAGTACCAATGGTCCAGCCGTAGAAGGGTCAAGCCAACGCCTCACATGTGGCACGCCGTACTGCCCCAAACCCTAAGGTTCAAAGGGCAGTTCAAGACGGTCACATAATCGAGTTAAGGTTTGTTGTCTTCTAGAGGGTCCACCGAGTTACTTGCACGACTTAGAACGTTCTTAAACACGAGGAAAAATCCAACTTTTGAAAAATTTTCCGACAGGGGAAAAAGTGAGTTATTGATATCCGTTCGAACATTTTAACAGTTTCTAAAAGTTATCCGGAAAACCACATAGACAAAATTTGATACCCCGATCGAAACACCGAATCCCCAAAACAACTCCAGAAAATTCAACTCTTGAAAAAATGTTGAAAATTCCCAGAAAACCCAGAAAATTAAAATAGGAATTACTGTGCAATATTTGGGAGGTGACGTCATCACCTTGCCGCGGAACCGCCGCAGAAGCTGGGCTTCTGCCGCGGTTCCGCGCTCTGTTAGACGAATCTTTCACCTGAGTTTGCACAGTAATTCTTATAATTATTTATTGAATTTTTTGGGCATTTTTAATACGGAAAAATCCACGATTTAAAATCCGGACAGAGAGCATGTTTGGTTTGGGTTTTCGGGTTCGTTCGGACTTCAAATTCCGTCTAGACTTCGCCTAAAGCTCTAGCTTGGCTCTGATACCACTGTAGGGTTGCTAGGCACGCATACAAGGGTCTACGAGGCATCAACCATGCCCGAATAAAAATTTAGCCGTGCCGAACGACCCGAATACGGAACTTTAAACTAGAGATTAGGCGATAACTTGCATGCTAAACACTTTAACACTAAGTGAGAGGGATTATAACCTTTGTAGATCCGGTCCTTCAGTTCATATGCTCCGTGTTGTGGTCCCTTCGCTGCGATCATCGGGATCCGGACTCTCGAGAGGTTCCACGAAGAGAAAGACGCAAGCTTTGCTTCCGATCTTCGATACTATGATGATCTACCTCGAAGTTTCTTTAACACAAGCTAACACTCATGAAATGATGTGAACACCCTCATCTAAATGGCAAGGGAAGATGAGGATGATGAAGTAGGAATTTTGCTCTATTTATTTATCTTTTTCTCACTTTTATTCATCACCTTTGAAAAACTAGCAAGCTTTTCCATGGAAGAATCAATGAGGAAGAAGAAGATCAATCCATTTGTGATGAATAGGAAATAATAATATGATGGATAAAGCAACCATGGTTCACTTAACCTTTGTAGAGAATTGACTAGGGTTAGGGTTTTTGGGTAATTAAAAGAATGAGTCATGAACAAATATCTTTCACAAAACAAAACAAATCCTTCTAGAAACTTCTAGAAAGATTAACCCTAATCCGAACCCTAATCAAGTTTAAACTCCACTAAACGAGTTGCATTAGTTATCATATCATGTTACAATATTATATATCACATATATAATATTTACCGTAACAAAATAAAATAATACAATTAACATATATCGCATATATATCAATGTATTACCCGAGTGAGAAAAAGAATCTTTTAGTGAGCAAATATTAGTTAATGCAATTTAATATATCGCATATATTATTATACATTAAATTATCGAATCAACACTTGATCCGACAATCCGGCTATATCGCATATAACAGGCTAATATTTATCCGTACCGATTCATCGAATCAACACTTGATCCGATGACCCGGCTGATATCAAATATCGCGAGAATACAATACGATATCACATACCGCATTATCCTCGGTCCCGCACATATCACATATGTGCTCCTACTTCGTTTTGCCTGAGTCAAGAAACCTCTGTATAGGACTCTAAAGAATCATCAATACGCCGGCAGTAGGTGATGATCATATCAAACACCCACAAGCTGCAAGCGGTCAGCTAAACGTAACAGCTACCCAGGTATTGAGCGCTCAGAAGATCAACAAGCAAGCCTGTACATTCTCCTGTGGATCCAAACAGTAACACTCCCGTACAGTCCGGTCTCGTCGTCTGATATGTCGCATATCTCGCCTAGGGGTGGTAAACGTCAGACCCCAGTAGCTTGATAAGTCGTGTCGATATGAGGTCTATAACAGTTCGAGAAACTACTGATAACACTTACCAGTAAATCTCAGCAACCCTGGCCAGGGATTTCCGGTTATAGCCAATCGAACACAGCACAACATCAACTCCCTATACCGGGAGAGACGAATCCCCTCCTATCGCTCATTGCCTCCATATGATTCGGGACTGTACCCAAAAGCCACCTTTTTGCACGCCCTCTTGGACGTGGTATGATGGAAATCAAAGCACAGTGGGAACCACACAAGACTCTATGACGATCTCGGGTCAACAGACTACTCTGTACCAGTGTCACCGGAGAACTGCCATCTGACGTATATAATACCATCTGGGAGTTCTCAGCGAGTCCATCCAGTGTACCCAGTCTCCACTGAGCACCCGTACACCATCCTTGATGTCAAACACCGATGGATATGGGATCATCCATCGCCCATCATATGGGTCAAGATGCGTATACGCTAGTCTACTCTGGTGCATCGATGCCCTGTCTCGATACACCCTCGACTAGGAACAGTTATAGGATGTACTCGTCGACTACCGTGGCCCCACTAGTATGATCTCATCATAGTCCCAGTAGTCGAGTACATATCCTAAGGGCTTTATCAACATGTAACATAGAGACAATCAGAGTACATGTTAAGATAAAGTACAACCAGATAGCATACTATTATGTCGAGCAAGAAAGTCCTCCCTATATATGTCCTAGCATCCACTACAATATACATCGTATGTACAGTAATGGCCTCTAGGGCATACATATAACTAACAGGAGCAGGATATTCCAAATGAATACCACAATGCAAAACAAAAGTGAACGTCCTTGCAATAACAGCTTTTTGAAAAGTGTTCCAACAACATCAGATTAGGTTTGTTTTAACTTGCATTGATCCGAATCAACGCAGTCCCATCAATTGATCACACCATAAAGAACGAAAATATACTGATGTACGTATATACCATCCGCATTCGCCACTGGGTCCCGTCATTACCCGTTAGGTTAGCTAACTAACGACAGAGCGGGGACTGGACTAGCGCGGATGTAAAACATATACAACATCTACTAATATATATACCAATATATTATATTAGCTCAAGGCGTGATAAAAATGCAACATCACAGAAATGTACAGTATCACAGAACAATACAGATATCTAGGACCCCCCGGGTTTCACAGAGCCACTACTGAAACCCGACGTTCCCCTGGTCGTGTGGATAGCCTGTGCAATGAAATCCTAGACCCCTACGGGCGCAGCAAGTTACCCGCCAAAACCTGAAGCGAGGCCGCCCCCTTCAGCAACGTGAATGGACCACCCGGCACTTCACGGAATCCGGTAACTTGGGCACCCCTCCTGGGTCAACCTGTACCCCCTACGAGTGCGGCGAATAGCCCGCCAATTCTGGAGTGAAGCCCCCTTCTTCTCAATGCCATGAGATGCGGGCTTGTTGCCCTCTAGAACCCGGCTATCCGTGCACCCCTCCGCGGGGTTATCCTAGTACAGAAAGTAAAATATACATACAACGGGTACATCGACTGCAACCTGGCCGTGCCCCAAAAGAATAATACAAACAGGCAGAGACGGCAGTCCACATGTCGGACGCTCGCCCCGCAATATCAAATGTACATATAAAACAGAACTGTACTAACATTGCATCCAGGCTATCCCCCACGACCGATCCGCAACATCACAGCAAAAACATAGAACATCAAGGTGAATGTCACGTTCGCAAATCCGTCTAACCGGGCTATAGCAGTTAGACAGGATTTACCGATCAAGTGACATTCACGGTCGCAGATATAATATAAATACTGTAAACAAATGTGTTTAAAATATTCCGATCAATCAAATTTTAACAAGTGGGCCCCCAAGTACTACTGTAGCACATCAAGAAATTCTGGGCCCAAAATTAATATTCCAAAACCCCTATTTTTAACCCAGAAAGCGACTGCAAAAATTTGATACAGCGAGGACACCAATGTGCGGCGGAACCGCGGCCTGAAGGGGGGTTTGGCCACGGTTCCGCGCTTCAGTGGTCGATTCACTGTGTCGAATTTCTACAGAGTGCTTATAATTTCCAGTACATCACTTTTCTACAACCTGAAAAAATTTTCGACTCCAAAAAATTTCAACAGAAAACTGATGTGAACAAAACCGTGGATTTTAGGATTTTGGTCGATCGGAAATGTAAACACATTAAACAAAGCTAGACTAAGTTAATGGCGAGGCTCTGATACCACTGTAAGTGCACGGCGGCGCCCCGGCCGTCAATCCGACGGCCAAATGCGGAAGCGGTGATAAACTTTAATTTTGCAAACTAGCAAACCGGCACCACCGTGCACTAAACACCCGGATCGAACCATTAACTAGTCCTAGCTAACTACAAGATGGGTTAGAGATATACCGAGTGATCCGAGTCCTCCGGTCTTCTCGTCGTCGTCCCGATCTCCTGCGGAATGTCCGGTCGTCGCCTCCTTGCCGGAAGGGCACCACATCGTCTGCATCTTTTACGGGCTCCCGACTCTATACCGAGGCAACTCGGGCGCGAAGTTGGCTAGCCGACGTGTCCAAGATTTGTTGTAGGCTAGTGTAGAGTCTATGTCTCATTGGGGTTTTGTTGCCATGGAGGATGGAGGAATCAATATGAACTTTGGAGAGGTGAGAAGGATTTTGTAAACAAGCCAAAAATGAGATCATGAAATTTCCCTCATACCAAATGAAACCTCTCTCTCTCTCACTTAATTGTGGCCGGCCTCTCACTTGGGGGAAAAAGGTGGAGGGGGAAAACATAAGCAAGAGGGAGGTGAGTGTAGTAAAAGCATAGGGTGACCATATCCACAAAAGCAAGCCTCACATCTAAACACAAATCAATCTCATCACATTAATACATGTAATGATGCATGAAAAGAAAAGATGAAAAAGGAATCTAAAGATGCTATCATAATCTCTCATCTCACAAATAAACCCTCCACAAAATGTTATTTGCAAACTTGCAAATAACCCCCTCCATCTGAAAAGTCCGGCCGGGAAAGAACAAAGGAAAACCGGCCGGAACGGAATGCAAACTGGCAACCTCAGAAACTGGTCCCGTAATAAATTACAGGAAAACCCCGATACTGTGCATACACACCCGCATCTGTATTCCGACCGGATACAAATGCAATGAGACAAAATCTACACCGTACTATACTAGGATCCGGCTTAAACCAAAGCCGGCTAGTAATCTCCGTTCGATCCTGATCCGTGCAATACCGCACGTATCCGATCGAACCTTGCCATATATCTATACGGCCTCTAGTACTTACCGTCCGATCCTGATCCGTGCAATACCGCACGTATCTGATTGGACCCTGCCATATCTCCATACGGCCTCTACAGCGTTTCGCCCGAAAGCTTGAGTAACTGAAAGTGTGGTGGACTCTAAAGACTCGTCAATACTATGGCTGTGGATTTAACCACTAGCACGTCAGAGGTATAAGCCAATACGTGACGGGCCACCAGCTATTGACAAAAAGGGACGTCGATGAGCGAACTCATCCTGACACCCTACTGAGCCTGTCAGTGACAATATCCGTACAGTCCGGTCCGTTCGTCTATGAGCATCACATGGCGGGCCTAGGGGGTTGGTAAAAGTCAGACCCCCAAAAGCGGTACAAGTCGTGTCGGAGTGTAGCCCAGAACACCCTGAGATACTACTGGAATACCTACCAGTAAATCTCCTGCCTTGGCCAAGGACTTCGTGTAATGGCTCTCCTAGACACAGTGCGACCTCACCCCCAATACCGAGAGAGACGAACCCCTGAAGATACGCTCTCTGCCTCCATGTGGCTCGGGACTGTACCCAACTAAAACCTGTTTGCACGTCTCCTTTGAGCGTGGTAGGGTAGTAATCAAAGTACAGTGGGAACTCACATGAGACAAATGACGATCCCCACGTCGATGAACTAACCTGTACACATGTCACCAGGGAACTGCTATCTGACGTCAAGTATAAGACCAACTAGCATGTTCCCGGCGGGTCCTGTCCGGTGTACTCATAACCCAATGAGCACCTGTATACATCTTAGGTGAACCAACTGACACCAGTGGCTTGTGAGACTGGCCACCGCCCCTCGTCGGGGTCTCGACTGTATACACTAGTCTACTCTGGAGAATCGATGCCCTGTCTCGAAACTCCCACGACTAGGGACCTTTTTAAGGATGTGCTTATAGACTACCAGCTCCCACGTATATGATCGCCCTCATACTGCTGGCAGTCAAGCAAGAATCCTAGGGGCTCTATCAACGTGTAATAGCGACCTGTCAGGTCACCTAAAGCAGTACACGATGATAAAGGTAAACCAGATAGCATACTATCATCTCGAGTAAGACTGTCCTACCGGGATAGGTCCCCCTCAATCATTGCAATCACGTGCCTGTGATCCAATAATTGACTCTGAGGGCACTATCTCCAACACAAAGTGGGAGCAGCGGTAAAGTATGCAAGTTGCTTAAGTCCATTTATGGACTAAAGCAGGCATCTCGGAGTTGGAACATCTGTTTTGATGATGCTGTCAAAGAATTTGACTTTATCAAAAATCCAGATGAACCATACATATACAGAAAGATTGTAGGGAGAGCTGTAGTATTCCTCATCTTGTACGTGGATGACATTCTCCTAATAGGAAATGATATTCCTATGTTACAGTCAGTCAAAAGATTCTTATCACAGAAGTTCTCCATGAAAGACCTGGGAGATGCCACCTACATTCTGGGGATCCAGATCTATCGTGATAGATCTAAAAGGATGTTGGGACTTTCGCAGTCTAGGTACATAGACACCATATTAAAAAGATTCAGTATGGAAGATTCTAAGCGCGGTAACCCACCGGCTTGTCACGGAATCACCCTCTCCAAAGAGATGTCTCCCAAGACTGATTTGGAAAGGGATCGCATGTCGATTATACCCTACGCTTCAGCGGTAGGCTCTATAATGTATGCGATGTTATGTACCAGACCAGATGTAGCATACGCATTAAGCGTTGTAAGCCGGTATCAGGCAAACCCAGGGGAGAATCACTGGATAGCAGTAAAGAACATTCTCAAGTACCTGAGGAGGACTAAGGAGATGTTCTTGGTATATGGCGGAAAAGACCTCCAGATGGAGGCCTTTGCCGACTCCGGCTTCCAGAGTGACAAAGATGACTCCAAGTCCATGTCGGGTTATGTCTTTACCCTCAATGGAGGAGCGGTCGGTTGGAAGAGTTCCAAACAAAAGACCGTTGCTGACTCAACGATGGAAGCGGAGTACATAGCTGCTTGCGATGCCGCAAAAGAAGCTGTCTGGATGAAGAAGTTCCTCACAGAACTTCAGGTGGTTCCTACCAGTGTTGATCCAATACCTTTGTATTGTGACAAAAACGGCGCTATAGCTTTAGCGAAAGAACCCAGGTCCCATCAGAAGTCCAGACACATCCTAAGGCGGTATCACCTGATCAGGGAGATCGTAGATTGCAGGGTGATCGAGGTGAAAATAGTAGAGACGGAGAATAACATTGCTGATCCATTCACAAAGGCCATTCCTCAGACGCAGTTCGAGAGGCAATTCGAGATGATAGGTCTACGATATGCCAGCTCATGGCCCTAGTGCAAGTGGGAGATTGTTAGTATATATGCCCTAGGGGCCATTATTGTATCATACTAGCATGTATATTACTTAATGGAAGCTTGGGATATTCACAGATGTATTGACAGTCTTGCTAAATATGGTAGTATGCTACTTGGTTTGTGTCTACTTTAATATGTGCATATGTTTCTTGTAACATATCACTTATATATATTAGTAGAGCCCATAGGTTCTTTGCTTGATTACCAGCGTTGTGATAGCAGTCACACTAGTGGGGGCTGGGTAGTCTATAACCATCATCCTATACTTGTCCCTAGTCGTAGCATTATCGAGATAGGGCATCGATACTCCAGAGTAGACTAGTATGTATGCTTCTCATCCCAGTTGGGGAGATGGTCTGTCCCACAGCCATCAGTACGTCGTACTGGAGATAGTATACAGTTGCTCGTTAGGTTACGGGTACACCGGACAGGACTCGCAGGGGAACTGTTGGTTGGTATTATACTCGTCGTCAGTTAACAGTTCCCAGGTGACATGAGTATAGCATAGTCAGCAGACTTGACACTACTACTTCGCCTCGAGTGTGTCCCACTGTTCTTAGATTGCTATCCTACCACGGCTCAAAGGAGTCGTGCAAACAGGTAGCAGTTGGGTGCGGTCCCGAGCACTTGGAGGCAGTGGCGGTTAGACAGGATTCGTCTCTCACGGTATTGGGAGTTGATATCGCGCTGTGTCAGAGAGCCATTACGCAAACTCCATGGCCAGGGGAAGCGAGATTTACTAGTAGGTTCCAGTAGTTTCTCGGGGTGTAATGGGCTACGCTCTGACACGACCTATACCGCTATTAGGGGACTGACGCTTGCCACCCCCTAGGCTCGATATGCTATAGTCTTAGACGAACAGACCGGACTGTACGGAGATTGTCACATCAGGCTCAGTAGGTGTTCGGATGGGTTTCCTCATCGACCTTCTTATCGACATCTACCTGGGGACCGTTATGTACAGCTAGTGCTGCTTGCGGTCTGTGGTTAAACCCACTGCCAGTGTAGTGTCGAGTCTTTAGAATCCCATACAGAGAGTTTCCCTGCTCCAGGAGAAACAATATAGAGGTCGTATGGTTTTACGACAAGGGTTCGGACGCGTACGTGTGTTTACGTGCGTATGACGTTCGGAAGGTTTTTACTAGCCGGCTTTGGTTTAAGCCAGATTCTAGTATCAGGTTATAGGATTTATACAGTCTAAAATTTTTCCGTGTTTTCACGGATAGGAGGGGCGTTCTAGTAATTTGTCGGGAAGCTTCTAGATGGATGATGACATGGAGGGTAAGGTGGCTGTCACGACCCGAAATTGGCACGTGGCGGGCCTAATACTACGCAACGCCTAAAGACGTAACGCAGTAAAAGAAAGCCATAACCCAGAAATCTAAACCATAAAAAGAAGATAAGAAAATGTAATAGCAGTTTTGAAACATTTGAAATCGCAACCCAAATTCTTTAAAATTCCCTCTTTCTATATTTAAAATTTTGGCAACACCACTTTTGTAAAAACTAGCCCAAAGACGGAAAACAAACACATCACACATATACGACGCCGTAGCGAAGAAATAAAGACAATAGAGAGAAAACTGTATATAAAAGAGAACAAATCCACAAATAATATACAATAACGTCCTCACCAAGTCTCTAAATCAACAACATAATAGTAGATGGAAAGTACAAGATACAACGAATGTACAATACAAAATACAGATAACCACCAATACCCACCTAAGCAAAATAGCACACTGTGAGCCGATGCGGTATCTGTAGCAAAAGATGATATATGAATAGTTGAATAGCCAGCCTCGACTACTGTGGGGAACAACCTGAAACACCTATGGCAAAATGGGGGTGAGTTGATAACTCGTGAATAGTAGATAACATATGCAGGTAATCGCAGGAATATACGTACAGCATGAATCTAAGATATGCGATTACAGTAATAACATGTCATGTGAATGCCGAATAATGGAAAGTACACTAGGAGGAACAATCAATATGTGAAGCAATAATAATATGACAATAGTATGCAATAACTATGCAATAGGGATATGAGAATGCAAATATGCAGCTATCATGAAGGGTACACTAACAGGTACTCCTAATACACGGAACAGTGCATAAGTGAAAAGGTATAAGGTATGGAGTGAAATATGTCATCCCACGGAATCCTGTCATCATGGTAGGATCACAATCCATCAAGACACTCAAATCCCAATTCCTCAAATCAGCCCCCCACGTTGGGCTCTCACATCATATAAATCTCACATCTCCTCAAAGTACAATATCGAGTAATCTCTTATATCCCGAATGTACAAATCAATAATCCCATTTGTGTGTCCAATCTCAATGAATCACCTGATATCCCAAGTCAAGGTCTCAAGTAAGATTCTAGCATCCTAAATATATATATATGCAGAAATAAATACGATGGGGTCAATACACATATATTATCATCCCATTCCACTAATATTGGTGTAAGGGTATATATAACAACGGCTAAATCCCCTGTTATATATACAAAGGTGTTTAAAAGAAATATCATGAAAATAATGTGCCAACCATCGACACAGAAATCCTGATAGGTACTATAATACGCTGTCCCGAAAGCACGAGTTCCTAGCTTTGACCCTCACCTTTCGACGTATGCATACGTACATGACTCCCAACGGTATCTCCATGATCCCCGCCGAGTCATTGTTACTGTCACCGGATGGTATGGTTCCCCTGCCGGGCTCATCGGCTCATAGCACATCGACATCCCTTTCTTGCCCCGGGGTACCTCCGGGCCCCACCTTGTACCCTCTACGGCCTCGACGCCTCCTCGTAGGGGTATATATATATCAACACCGATAAAACCCATTGTGGATGCGCAAATATCATATCAAGGAAACCGGGTTTTTCTATGTATGCATAATTCCATGAACTCCCGCGGTTCCCAAATCCAGAAAACATCATGTAAAATCCAAATAAACAATGCGAAAATCCAGGAATAAATGTATGCGATATATCTGAAATGCGAGAAGATAAATGAGAATATGTAGCTGAAACCAGATGTATGCGAAACCAATAAGGTACAGCTAAGTAACATCAGTAAAGGTAAATATGTAGCAGCAACTGAATATGTGTGTAACATACAGGTGTAGCAATGTACAGGTGTACATACAGCTACCTATAAGAACTGATGTGGTATACCCCCTGGGTATAAGTAGAATATGTAAGATACCCCCCCGGGTGCAAATAAAACATGAGCAAGGTATACCTGTAGCTGTATCGTAAGGTGTATATGTACCTATCACTAATGGTATGATACACTATAGGTATACCGATAAGCTAGATGTCATGTGTGATAAGCAATATAGTATCTATAACGGTTGGTGTGTGACATGGCAATTATTGACGGTGTGTGTGTAGCATGCAATCCGTGCTCGTGCAACATGAACCGTCAATAATATGTGCAGTGCCCTACGGCTACTAGTCACAGTACAACTATATCTAAGTAAATAGGGTCAAGGCGCAATTCTAACAATGACGTAGAATATGCGACAAGGATTAGAATCCTAGCCCAGACGCATAACGCCATGCGGGCGATTCCGCTGTAGATGTTAAATCTACTCACCTACGCTCCACGCTAGGTGAATCCTACCATCTGCTCCCCCCTGTAGCAGTGTTCGTAGTCCCTGCCTGCAAACCTGCAAATAAGACATGGAAATCATAAATAAGCCAAATATTCCGCAAAACGCGATATCGAACCCAAACGAGAAACTCACATCGCGAACTAAACGCGCGTGTGTATACGCGTCTAAAACTATCGCGACATGCCGCGATACGCTGGATCACAGAACCCATTCACGTATCGCGCGTATCACGCAAACCCAATGGACATCAATAACGGTATTTGATCCCAGATTTTCCTACAGGTCAAATCTTACAAAACTATACATGCCAAAGCACTAGACAACACAGCAGAGTACCCTATCCAAAACCCCAAGACCCCACCCCTCTTCCTGGCCGCAAATTGCGGCCAGATTGATTAAATCGGTGGCCATAATTAGGAGTGGAGGGTTCATATTCTGCTAGTGGTATCTATACCTAGTGTACATGCTCCAGTTTGCTAAATTTTGTCCTGAAGGCACCGGGTCAAAAGCAGATCACAGATAGCCAATATATCGCTTTAAAATCACCAATATGCACTAAAAGGAAACCCTATGCTATTTTAGTGAAATCTGGGTTATTTCTCAGTTAAAGTGACCCTAATAACACTTAAATAGGTAGGGTAAACCAACACAATCACCACATAATCAAAATTCCACATAAATTACCACAATTAGCACTAAACTAGCTATTTAACACTAATCGAAGCTAATCAACACACAAGCTTAGCAACTAGGGGATTGGGTTTAGGAAATATACTCTATGGTACCCTAGAAGGCATGTGAAGAAGTGAAAGGAGCTGTTGCAAGTTGCTGGAGCTCCTGCTGCTGCTGCTGCTGCCTGCTGTTGCTGCTGCTGATGATGATGATGATGGCTGATGCTGATGATGATGGATGCTGGTGTTGGAGCTGCTGCTGCTGCCTTGCTCTGCTGCAGGTGAGTGTGTGTGTGTGTATGAGAGAGAAATGAGAGAAAAGTGAGAGTGAGAGCAACAACACAACCCCCCCTCCTTCTCTTTCATCATTAAATGGGCATGGCTTGGGCCATGTAGCCACATGCCTATCTCTCTCGCACAAAGTCAACAAGAAGCCAATTTAAAACCCCTTTTTAAGTTCATTTTTCATTTTCTTTTTAAAAGAACAACCATACACTATTAACCAAAAACACTTAATATAAATTATTAAACTAGATTAGGGAATGGTTAACCACCATATTGCTAATCAAGGTTTAACCCCGAATTAAAACCCTAGCTAACATGCACAAGTGTGTGCAAGCCTAGGAGAAATCTAATAAAATATTCATTAATTAAGATAAAATAATTGAAAGCCAATTTGGTAAACTTTTTATTAAAAAACCATATATTAAAATATAATTAGCTACAAACACAATCTAAGGTGTTACAATCCCCCCCCCTTAAAAGAAATTCGTCCCCGAATTTAAAATATACCTCTACGCGTACCTTCAAAGAGAAGATTACAACTCTCAAATCTCGCTCGCAGCCTCCCAAGTGATTACCTCACTATACGGCTACGCCCAAGAAAACCCTTCACAGATGGCAAGACCCTTGACCGACATTTCTCCACCTGCCGAGCCATTAACACAATTGGCTGCTGGTGAACGAAAGATCGCGTCCAAGCTACATGGTCTGGTGCTAAATCAAGTGAGAAAGGTCAAGAAGGTAATTGTAAAGTATCATCACAAGGAATACGGGGTGAAAATTCAATAATCTGGGTGGAAGTGCCAAATTAAAGGCAACGAAACTAACTCGCTTATAGGATCTCAGAAGGACCTAAATCCTGGGACAAGCTTCCCAAAATCCAACACGTCATTCATCGGAAAGTCTGTAGGAATACATGATTTGTCCTTGCAAACTCGAGTCTATGACCAACACAGTTGGCATAAGACCTCAGTTCGCAATGGACAATTCCCATCCTGACTTAACACAACTGGACCATCTCCGAAGTCCCTAAACTAGCTGGGGTCCACAATCCTACTTACGCAGAGTTAGAAAACAACAGACTGGTGATCGACACGACCTAACCCATAAACCTAAAGGTGTCCAATTGGAGTGTGTCCTGATAATAGCTATCGAAGGAGAACCCTAACGATGGCGAGTGACGATCCCCAACCGCTGACAACAATTAACGCAAACACACAACTTAACAAGAAACAACTGAGCAAATTGAGTATAACCGGATGACAAGAATCCGAATGGAGTCACACCCTGACTAAACTTGGGTAGAAACCATAACGAAATTCATGGAGATCTGCTCCCACTCCTACTTCGGAACGATTAAAGGTTGCAACTCTCCAGCCGGTCTCAGATGCTCGACCCAAGCACACAACAAGACAGACACTTTGAAATGAAACCTGAAACTTCTCTTTACATCCCTGTCCACCCGTAACTATCTCACAAGTCACGTCAATGTTGGTGGAACTTGAATGAAAACAGAGAGTTGACTGATGTGCCTGTCCTAGGGTTTCACGTCTCTACCCGATAACGTCAGGTACACCCACGCGTCCCTAACTTAGTACACCATTGTCACAAATCAAGGACTCTGAATCATTACCCAGCCGAGTATGCTCAAGTATCACTGACGAATGAGCATCGGCGGGCAGTGTCTCACGAAAGAGATTTAAGGAAAATGGTCGGGCGCGGACATGAGCAAGTTGTCCCCTCCGTAGAGACGAACTTAAGCTGTACTCAACGATCACACAAGAACTGTAAATCTACAGAAAACTATCACAACAATCAAAATCCGCTGCAGGAAGATGTACATTAAGCTCTGGTGGTTCGTGAAAATCTGGCACGACTTCCGAACGAGTAGTGTCTCCAAATCTCTAACGCAAAACCACTGCGACCATCTCTAAATCATGAGTGGAATATCCTTCTCGTACTTCCTCCAAATGTAGGGAAGCAAAAGCGATAACTCTATAGTTTCACCTCAGTACACACTTGAGCCCCACTCAAGAAACATTACAGTTAAACAACAAGGTCGCCCGAACCAAAAGCAAAGAAAGAACTGATGCAATTGTTAACCGAATCTCCAACTGCCGAAAACTCCTCACACATGCCTCGGTCCACAGAAAAGAAACCTCCCTTCCAGTCCATTCAGTCGACGGTGCAGCACTACTCTAGCAATCCTGCATGAAACGGCGATAGAAACCTGCTAAGCCCAACAATTTGCGGATCTCTGTCCTGCACACAAGTCTGGGCCTAAGCTGTACGGCCACGATCTCCCTCGGAACCATACGAAACCCTCTCCCGTGACTACAAGACCTAGGAGTCAACACAAAACAAGCCTGAAGAAACACTCCGAAAATTTAGCAAACTGCTGGTGCTCTCCCAGTATCTGCATAACAAATCCTCAAGTGCTACTACTGTCCCTCAAGACACATTAAATAGACCAGAATGTCGTAAATAACACAACAAAAACTGGTCGAGGAACGGCCTGAAGAAATCTGGTTCATCACATCTACGAATGCTGCTAGGGCATCAGTGAATCCAACGACTCACAAAAACACACAAAGCCCGTCGCACGCATAAGGCAGTCTTCGGAATGCCATCACCCTGAATCCGCAATAATGACGACCTGATCCCAAACAAACTTAGAAAATGTCTCGCACTCTGGAGCTGATCGGAGAAATCGTCAATGCGAGGTAAAGGATACCTATCCGCACCGTAAGCCGGTTCAAATAACGATCCGTCGATACACAACCTTAAACTGTCGTCTTTCTCCTTGACGAACAGCAATAGGAGCTTCCAAAATCGAAACACTCAGATGCACAAAACTTCCCAAAAAACTACTCTGCAGCTGATTCTTACGCTCCCAAGCTTCGCCGGCTCATCCGGAACAACGTCGGAAAAACTCTCACATGAAAGGAACCCGGTCCAACAATCCCACTGTGGCTCCAGTATCATAATTGAACGCAAAGAATCCACGACATCTCCTCAAAGCCGACTAGCGAAAAAGGCTGAATTCAAGCTGTAAGAGGCGGCACAACTATCCACCTGCACAACAAGAACTGACCTGCCGGGAAAACAAACCTGACTGTTTCCTCACGGTAGTCCACAGACGCCTAGCACGTAGTTAACCAGTCCGTGCCCAGGAGAACGTCAAATCCAACATTTCTAGAAGGACCAAAACGACGGACGAATCTCTATCTCCTATCTGATTGGCACACAACCAAATACGTGTCGCGTAACAAAAGAATTGCTGACAGAAGTTAAAACAACAAACTACGACTAATCTACCCAACCACAGTACAAGTGTGAAAAGTAAATGAGTACATCAAAAGAACAAGCGAAATAAGGATACCTGAAAACTCTGCATTGGACGCATGCGCGTCCTGATGAGTAGAAGCAAACTCCTGGGCCTTCCCTCTACCCACAACTGGCTGAACTCCTCTGGTAGACTGAGCCCTCTGAGCAAACCTTCCATGTCCATGGCCTCTCTGAAAATGATCCTGACGCCGTGCTAAGGAACAATCCCTGACGAAGTGCTGAAGGCTTCCGCATCGAAAACATCCACGCGCTGACTGCTGACCATCCTGGGGATGAGAGTTGAACGACTGTCCTCGTCCTAAGCCTCTGCTACTCCCGCGACGGCCACGAAATCTGTCTCGATGACCAAACCTCTGTCTCTGGGCTGGTACACTGGTACGAGTCCTCCACTGTCCTGGAACTCTCTGAGCCTCTGGAATATGCGCCTCGTCAACTGGAGCTGCAACCACTGGTGCTATGTAGGTGACGAACTGCTGCATGCTGATCGTAAGTGACAACTGAGTAATAGGGGTGACAACCTCCTGTCGTAGCTCCCGAACGACATCAACCAATAAGCTCATAGTCTGGCAGAAGTCCTGCATCTCTGCCAAAAGTCTATCAATAGTATGTCGTAGGCTGATCCGTCTGCACCTGTGCAACTAGACTGCCATCCTGGTCAGTACTCGTCTCACCTGAGCCAACTCTGACCTCGGCCCTCGCTCCATCACTCTGAGTCCCCATAGTCATCGGCGGCAAAGCTATCAATAGATATGAGATAAGATTCGATAAGAACAAGGAAATCGAATCTCAAGGATATGAATCATCAAGGAAAGAATTTCAAGCAAATTTGTACTTAGGTCACTTAAGGCGAAGTACCGCATCGTGGGTATGCTGCAGACATACACACACTACGTTACACTGCTTAAGCTACCTACTCCATCATACTAAGGTCATACTACACTCCGAAAGGTAAAACCTAGCGCTCTGATACCAACTTTGTCATGACCCGAAATTGGCACGTGACGGCCCTAATACTATGCAACGCCTAAAGACGTAACGCAGTAAAAGAAAGACAAAACCTAGAAATCTAAACCATAAAAAGAAGATAAGAAAATGTAATAGCAGTTTTGAAACAGTTGAAATCGCAACCGAAATTCTTTAAAAGTCCCACTTTCTATATTAAAAATTTTGGCAACACCCCTTTTGTAAAAACTAGCCTAAAGACGGAAAACAAACACATCACATATATACGACGCCGTAGCGAAGAAATAAAGACAATAGAAAGAAAGCTGTATATAAAAGACAACAAATCCATAAATAATATACAATAAAATCCTCACCAAGTCTCTAATTCAACAACATAATAGTAGATGGAGAGTACAAGATACAACGAATGTATAATACAAAATACAGATAACCACCAATACCCACCTAAGCAAAATAGCACACTGTGAGCCGATGCGGTATCTGTAGCAAAAGATGATAGATGAATAGCTGAATAGCCTGCCTCGACTACTCTGGGGAACAACCTGAAACACCTATGGCACAACGGGGGTGAGTTGCCAACTCGTGAATAGTAGATAACATATGCAGGTAATCGCAGGAATGTACGTACAGCATGAATCTAAGATATGTGATTACAGTAACAACATGTCATGTGAAGGCCGAATAATGGAAAGTACACTAGGAGGTACAATCAATATGTGAAGCAATAATAATATGACAATAGTATGCAATAACTATGCAATAGGGATATGAGAATGCAAATATGCAGCTATCATGAAGGGTACACTAACAGGTACTCCTAATACATGGAACAGTGCATAAGTGAAAAGGTATGAGGTATGGAGTGAAATATGTCATCCCACGGAATCCTGTCATCATGGTAGAATCACAATCCATCAAGACACTCAAATCCCAATTCCTCAAATCAGCCCCCCACGTTGGGCTCTCACATCATATAAATCTCGCATCTCCTCAAAGTACAATATCGAGTAATCTCCTATATCCCAAATGTACAAATCAATAATCCCATATGTGTGTCCAATCTCAATGAATCACCTGATATCCCAAGTCAAGGTCTCAAGTAAGATTCTAGCATCCTAAATATATATATATGCAGAAATAAATATGATGGGGTCAATACACATATATTAGCGTCCCATTCCATTAATATTGGTGTAAAGGTATATATAACAACGGCTAAATCGCCTGTTATATATATAAAGGTATTTAAAATAAATATCATGAAAACAATGTGCCAAGCATCGATACAGAAATCCTGATAGGTACGTATCATACGCTGTCCCGAAAGCACGAGTGCTTAGCTCTGACCCTCGTCTTTCGACGTATGCACACGTACATGACTCCCAACGGTATCTCCATGATCCCCGCCGAGTCATTGGTACTGTCACCGGATGGTATGATTCCTCTGCCGGGCTCATCGGCTCATAGCACATCGACATCCCTTTCTTGCCCCGGGTACCTCCGGGCCCCACCATGTACCCTCTACGGCCTCGACGCCTCCTCGAAGGGGTATATATATATCAGCACTGATAAAACCCATGGTGGATGCGCAAATATCATATCAAGGAAACCGGGTTTTTCAATGTATGCATAATTCCATGAACTCCCGCGGTTCCCAAATCCAGAAAATATCATGTAAAATCCAAATAAACAATGCGCAAATCCAGGAATAAATGTATGCGATATATCTAAAATGCGAGCAGATAAAAGAGAATATGTAGCTGAAACGAGATGTATGTGAAACCAATAAGGTACAGCTAAGTAACATCAGTAAAGGTAAATATGTAACAGCAACTGAATATGTGTGTAACATACAGGTGTAGCAATGTACAGGTGTACATACAGCTACCTATAAGAACTGATGTGGTATACCCCCCTTGGTATAAGTAGAATATGTAAGACACCCCCCTTGGATGCAAATAAAACATGAGCAAGGTATACTTGTAGCTGTATCGTAAGGTGTATATGTACCTATCACTAATGGTATGATACACTATAGGTATACCGAATAGCTAGATGTCATGTGTGATAAGCAATATAGTATCTATAACGGTTGGTGTGTGACATGGCAATTATTGACGGTGTGTGTGTAGCATACAATCCGTGCTCGTGCAACATGAACCATCAATATTATGTGCAGTGCCCTACGGCTACTAGTCACAGTACAACTATATCTAAGTAAATAGGGTCAAGGCGCAATTCTAACAATGACGTAGAATATGCGACAAGGATTAGAATCCTAGCCCAGACGCATAACGCCATGCGGGCGATTCCGCTGTAGATGTTAAATCTACTCACCTACGCTCCACGCTAGGTGAATCCAACCATCTGCTCCCCCCTGTAGCAGTGTCCGTAGTCCCTGCCTGCAAACCTGCAAATAAGACATGGAAATCATAAATAAGCCAAATATTCCGCAAAACGCGATATCGAACCCAAACGAGAAACTCGCGTCGCGAACTAAACGCGCGTGTGCACGATATGCTAAAACGTGTGTATACGCGTCTAAAACTATCGCGACACGCCGCGATACGCTGGATCACAGAACCCACTTACGTATCGCGCGTATCGCGCAAACCCAACGGACATCAAAAACGGTATTTGAACCCAGATTTTCCTACAGGTCAAATCTTACAAAACTATACATGCCAAAGCACTAGACAACACAGCAGAGTACCCTACCCAAAACCCCAAGACCCCACCCCTCTTCCTGGCCGCAAATTACGGCCAGATTGATTAAATCGGCGGCCATAATTGGGAGTGGAGGGTTCGTATTCTGGTGGTGGTATCTATACCTAGTGTACATGCTCCAGTTTGCTCAATTTTGTCCTGAAGACCCCGGGTCAAAAGCAGATCACAGATAGCCAATATATCGCTTTAAAATCACCAATATGCACTAAAAGGAAACCCAATGGTATTTTAGTGAAATCTGGGTTATTTCTCAGTTAAAGTGACCCTAATAACACTTAAATAGGTAGGGTTAACCAACACAATCACCACATAATCAAAATTCCACATAAATCACCATAATTAGCTCTAAAATAGCTATTTAACACTAATCGAAGCTAATCAACACACAAGCTTAGCAACTAGGGGATTGGGTTTAGGAAATATACTCTATGGTACCCTAGAAGGCAGGTGAAGAAGTGAAAGGAGCTGCTTCAAGTTGCTGGAGCTCCTGCTGCCTGCTGCTGCTGCTGATGATGATGATGATGATGTCTGCTGCTGCTGATGATGGATGCTGGTGTTGGAGATGCTGCTGCTGCCTTGCTCTGCTGCAGGTGAGTGTGTGTGTGTGAGAGAGAGAGAGAGAGAGAGAGAAATGAGAGAGAAGGAGAGTGAGAGCAACAACACAACCCCCCTCCTTCTCTTTCATCGTTAAATGGGCATGGCTTGGGCCATGTAGCCCCATGCCCATCTCACCTCTCACAAAGTCAACAAGAAGCCAATTTAAAACCCCTTTTTAAATTCATTTTTCATTTTCTTTTTAAAAGAACAACCATACACTATTAACCCAAAACACTTAATATAAATTATTAAACTAGATTAGGGAATGGTTAACCACCATATTGCTAATCAAGATTTAACCCCAAATTAACACCCAAGCTAACATGCACAAGTGTGTGCAAGCCTAGGAAAAATCTAATAAAATATTCATTAATTAAGATAAAATAATTGAAATCCAATTTGGTAAAGTTTTTATTAAAAAACCATATATTAAAATATAATTAGCTACAAACACAATCTAAGGTGTTACAGTGGCATTAGCTTTTAATGCATTTGTGACTCACTTAGATAAATCATTCAAGTGAGTTAATGAAGCATTTATTGCTTAATGACTCACTTGATGATTCATTGCATATATTTAATGAAGCATGATGATAATGCATTTTGATTTATTCTTTTTGATTTTCTTATGCTTCATAATATATTAGAAGTGAGAAGCTTTTTCATTCATAACTTATGCTCACCTTCTCTCTCCTCAAGCTCTCTCTTGAAACCCTAATCCTCCCTCTCATGTGTTGAGATCAAGGATTAGATAGACTAATACATCCATAACCTCACTCTATATCCCCTAGGTAGCTTAGATTAGCACTTTGAGCAACCTAGTTATCTCAAGTTAGAGATCAAGCTTGGACAAGGAGATCTCGGGTGGATCGTCTTTGACTCGAGGAGGCCGTTGAGGTGCCGATGTTCCAAGGAGCCTACGAGGAGTGGAGGACAGCGATGAAGACACGAAGGACAAGTAACGTGAGGTATAATTTCGAATCTGAGTAGTTAAACCTCTCGTAGTTTGCTAGAACGGTTTAAATATGATTCATGCACTCAAGTCCGTGTTACGAAGCTTTGATAATCGTTTTTCATATATTCCGCCTTCCCGCAAGTTCGTAGGGTGCGTGACATGGACTTACAACAAATAGATGGGTTCTAGAAGGTAACAAGCCCGCATCTCATGGTGTTGAGACGGAGGGGGCTTTACTCTAGAATTGGCGAGCTATTCGCCGCACTCGTAGGGGGTATAGTTTGACCCATGGAGGGGCGCCCAAGTTACCGGATTCCGTGAATTGTTGGGTGGCCTATTCACTTTGTTGATTGGGGTTGCCTTACTTCTGGGATTGGTAGGTAACTTGTCGCGCTAGAAGGGGTCCAGGTTTTCATTGCACAGGCTATCCACACGACCGGGAACGTCGGGTCTCATTTGCGGCTTAAATGAAACATGGGGCTCCAAGATTATCCACCATTCTGTGTTGTTGCCTGAGATTCTATGATGTTGCTTATTATCATGCCTGGGACGAATGTTACACACACACACACATACATACACACACACTAATAGATGTTGTATATGTTTTGCACCCGCGCTAGTCGAGCCCCCGCTCTGCCGTTAGTTAAGTAACCTAACGAGTGATGACGGGGCCCAGTGGCGAATGCGGGTGGCATATATGTACATTGTACTTTCGTTCTTTTTCTAGTGTGATAAGTTAATTGATGGGACAGCATTAATTTTGATTAATGCAAGAAAAGAAACCTAAAAGATGTTGTTGGAACAAATTTCGAAAAACTACAGTTATATTATTTCACTTTGCATAGTGGTATTCGGTCGTGAATATCCAGCACCTCATTCCAGGAGGTAAGAGCCGAGATCCCTTCATAGGGAGTGACCTCTTGAGCAAAAGTTTATACTATAGATTACTCGGTTTTCTTCAAAACGAGAAGTTTTCAAAAGCGGAGTCTAAACCACTCATTTTCAAAACTACTCAGGTTCTTTCAATGATATCAAGTTCAATACGTTAAAGTGTTTTTCACCAAAAACCCAGCCATAGCCCTTCATCATTTCTTATAAGTAATACTTAGTATTCGTGCTGCATTTGTTGACTGTGTCAAGGTGTAGTGAACGGTAGCTCGATACTGCTTATTTATAACATACGATGCGATTGGTTAGGACAGTCGTATAACCTTGTTAACTGTATCAAGGGTTATACAGGTGGGTTTAATGCAATCAAGATAATGACGGGTTGAACTTGACTAGGAATCTTTGATTTGTTGACTGTGTCAAGGTCACTTGGGCCCTAAGGGCAAAAACCACATCGGGAGTTTCAAATATACAGGAAACTTGCAGATTTAGCATACCTTCTGGAGTATGGTGACTAGAGGGGATTCCATCTAGGTCATCACACAATGATAGTTGGATCTCGATCCCACTGATGAGTAGGATTACTCTTGGGAGATTATTTTACTAAACAATCAATACTATAAACCAAGTAGGTGTCTAGAATGGTGTTAGCGGGGCTACCCCTCCAAGGAAAAGAGGTTACATAATTAAGGAACTTCACGAAAGCGTTCGAAAACCTCCCTCGAAGAACCAACACTAGCCTGGCCGAAAGGTTAAGCAAGTATTGTAAAGTGCGATTAATCCCGACTAATTCTCCTTTTAAGGTTTGATGGAGAATTCGAGGAAACAGTGGGAGTCATCCTGGTTAGATAAACTAATAACCAATCTAATCTTGCAAGAGCGCACGTTAAGTGTTTCTTTTCTCTCTCTCCAGGTAGCAACCATTTCACGCCCTAATCAAGATAATAAAAATGTATCGCTTGACCAATCTGAATTCTTATTCGGGGCTGAGGAACGTCAGTTCGGCTCTAAACTATGACAGCTGTCATGAGTATGAGCAAGGGAAAGAGGATTACATGAATTCCTTGATAACCCCAACGAAGAAGAAACACAATATTGTATCTTCTTCGGGTGTTCTTGTTATTGAGAACTGTTTTTCGGTCAGTCCTACCTCCTGGGTACTAGATACCGGATCAGGATCTCATATCTGTAATTTATTGCAGGGACTGATAAAAAGTAGGATGGCTGGATGTCACGACCCGAAATGGCACGTAACTGGCACTTGAATCATGTGGAGTCTATAGGACCCCACCTAATTCAAGTAAGCCAAAAGCCCAGAAAATCTAAATCATTTGAAAAGAGAGTGAAGGAAACTTATTTGAAAATCTACATATAATTTCACTTTGAAAGTCGTGGTAAGCATTTTTAAAACATCAAGTCATTTCCAAAAATTTCAGCAGAGTTTCCTTTGTAAATACTGGCCCTAAAAGGGTACAAACAAGAATATATATGAGTAATGCATAAAGGCATCCCCAAGCGGGAACTAGCTCTTCGCCAATTGGCGGAAACAACCATGGAATGCAATATAATATACAACGCCGAATGGCAAGGATCAAAACTCAGAAAATAAACCAACATCCTTAAGAAAACCCAATAGAAGACCCATAATAATACAAGCACGCGACTCTAAGGTCGAAAGAATATACAACTGGTCTTCTAAGTCTATCAAATAATACAAGTCTGGTTGATGGAGTTTACTAGATACAACAGAAATAAATACAAGTACTACGGTGGTAACGATACAAGTGAACCCACCTACCAAAGCAATCACCCGGAAAGAAGCAGAGTGCCAGCAAGCCACAACGAAACCTGTACGGTAAAACCTGCAAGAAACTGTGGCACAACGTGGGTGAGTTTCCAACTCGTGAGTAGAAAACATCACCGAGAAGAAATCGAATGTATGACTCTATCCTAGGTCATACAATAATATCCTCAATATATATAACCTGAAAACATCTAAAAAATGGTAAGGGTAAACATCTAAACATAAGTATATTACCTAGTGTTCATTTCAGTGCCTCGGGTAGCAACATATTGCATATATGATGTACGAATGCATTATGAATGAAACGGAATACATTTTGAATGAGAAAATTGTTTTCATATCTCAGTGAGATTTCTGTATAAAAACATAAGTAACATGAATGAAATCAACAGAGAATCCGTGTCAAGCAACGACACAAAATATATATCTCAATATCTTAGGCTCCGGCAATCCGGACTGGCCCATATCATCAAATCTCAATATCTCGGGCTCCGGCAATCCGGACTGGCCCATATCATCAAATCTCAATATCTCGAGCTCCGGCAATCCGGACTGGCCCAATATGTCGGGCTCCGGCAATCCGGACTGGCCCATGTCATCAAATCTCACGACTACGTCGGTATCCTCCGGATATCCTCCGCGTCTCGAATAACCGGTCGGTAGTGCTCCCATGCCGGGCTCAACGCCATCATCTGCGACCATCTTGCCCTGGGGTACCGCACCGGGTCCACCAAGCACCCGAAGACGGTTCAACCTCCTCCTCGAATCGGGTGTATGATATCGCTCAAGAGCCGAGAAAACTCATGGTGGACACATCTCACATCATATCACAAGAAAACCGCAATTTTCTATCTTTTAGAAATGAAAATGAGTTTATAAAATCCTTGTGGTTTCTCCAAATCCAGAAATCTCATGGAAAATCCGAAATACCAAACTCCAGAGTAAATAACAGTGAAATACCAGTATAAAGCCCCATAATATTGCATGACAAAGAATATGTATACATGCACGGGTATCTAAGTAAAGAATGCAATATCTAAACTAGCATATTAATGATATATCAGAACTATCAGCTAGCAAGCGATATCAATGAAGTAATATTCTCTAAGGTGTATATGATATGGCAATTACCGATGATGATGTGTGTGAGTCGGCAAGCAAGTGTTCGTGGACATACGCATCATCGGTAATGGTGCTGGTGTCCTGACAACATGGGTTCATAATAGCAAAAGAAAATACATGTATATAAGCATGCAATGCGATAAGAACAACACCAATATAAGGAAAAAGATGTAATAACCGCAACATATAAGAATATACATTTCTATACACGAGTCATACAGTTTGACATTTGGAATAGCATGAATCGTGGTTTTTAGAAAACAGGGCTACAGTGTTTTTGAGAAAAGGTACGTCCTGTGAAAAATCTGTAATATCCCTCAGGTTGTCCTTTCAAAATACTCACAATTCGTTAGTTTTTAAAAATAAGTATGACTCGAGCCCAGTCTAACATCTACTTAATAAACTACAGGACTAAACCAAGAGACTAATCGAAAGGGTAAGGAAATACACCTAAAGTCCGAGTCGATATATCTAGTAGTCGGCGATCCCGCCTCAGTAGCGTCACGTACGGTAAAATATATAGTATGACATCCTCGAGACAAGAGTGCGGATCAATCGTCATATTATTTCCTCGTACGGTAAAATCCATCGTACGGCATCCCAAAAATCGGGTACGGGTCAAATATCACACTAATCTCACTATTCATATGGTATCATTATCATAATATCATGAACTAGGGGTATTGATCTAAAGTCAAGTACATTCCAATACCATCAACATATATCCGCGTGTGTATGAAAACACATCGCCCATCGATCCACTATAATATCATGTCGTATCTCATATCACGACCCAATCGCATATCACAATCTCTCGGCGTCATGCCCGATCATATCGACTCACCTTCAAGTATAATATACTATCCTCATCACCCGTGTATACGTATATGTATATATATATGCACCAACGCATCCACACACACACACACACACACACACCCAATAACATATCACGTGTATGCATGTGTGTGTGTGTGTCTATACCTTTACTCTAGGGTTTCGCAACTAAGAACTAACTAAAAGCACTATCTTCCAATTACACTAAACTAACCTATGATCTCCTAGATCCGCTCTTGCTAATTATTTACATCTCACATATATATGTAATTATATATATATATATATATCATATTCACTTACTAAACTTTGAAACTGCGGGGATGCTATACGTCATCCATCCGACTTCCCCCGTAGATATACATCTACTCACCTGACCCTTGCTTGCCAAAGTTGATGTCGCCATGCTCCTCCTTGTTATCCGAAGTCCACGTAAGGGTGCCTACATAAACAACACATAGTATCGTAAACAGAAATCGTGCATGAAAACCAAAACGGCACACGAATCACACATAGGTTAAAACATATGGTCTACGCATGCAAAAGAACTAAATAGCCTTCGACATCGACGTACAAACGCCAATCGATCGAGACAAAACACATTATCCAAAGTTCAAGTCATTCAAAAGTCGCAAAACAAAACAGTAACTCAAGAAAATGGTTCCAGATTTTGTTCCAGGTGAAATTAGCCAATTTCTGCATATGGGGTAGGTCTAATTTGCCTAAAATGGAGCCATGGACCAAGCACAAGGCGATTCCACTGTATCAAGGCCGCAATTTGCGGCCAAAATGAGATAATTGGCGGCTAAGGTAAGGGGTTATAGTCTCGGGTCTTGGGAATAGCTTCTGGGTTGCCTGCACACCTCTCAGTAATTGCTAACTAATTTATCGGGCCCCCAGTTGATAGCAGATCTCGAAACAACATCACAATTTCCACAAATTTTTAATATCGGGGATTCTAAGTTCCATTCTTAGGTTTAATTCTTTGGTTTTAGTCCAATATACTATCACTAAAGGGGTTTAAGGTAACTACTAAACCTCAATTGCACCATCTCAATTCAAATCAAACCCTAACCTCAACTTGGAATTTTCAAACCTCACTTAATCACTTCTAAACTAATATAGATGTTAAAGTAAATCAAATACTATACTAATGGTAAAAGAATTACCTAATTTGGCAACTCAAGAATTTTCTTGAGTTGCCTCAAGTGTTCAAAATCCTATCTTGCTTAGTTCCTCATGCTTATAATGAGCTTGTGCATGATTTTTATGAAGGGGATGCATGGTTTTGATGTAGTTTTGGTGGTGTTGTGAGGGGGTAGAGGTGGTGGAGGGAAGAAGGAAGCCATGAGTGAAGGAGGAGAAGAAAATGATGTAGAGAATGAAGTGAAGGAAAATAGCCATAGTCAAAGGAAACACCTTACCTTCTCTCCCATGCCCATACCTCTATTCTTTATCCTTTTCTTTTCTTTTCCTATTTTCTTTTCCATTAACTCTTTTCTTTTTAAAACCAAAGACAAATAAAAACCAAGTAACATAAGTAATGAAGCATGGTTTCCAAACAAATTAAGAAATGTAACAAGTATTTTTAAAATGTGATATGGTACATGTCATGTGCTCAAAACACAATCAATGCATAATTAGTGATTATAAATCAAGATTAGACATAAACTTGTATATAATAAATTATATAATAATTCATAAAATGTCTAAATCTCACAAACTCTTTAAAAATCAACATTCAATGTAATTTTCCAATATTTTTCCAATCTATTGGTATATAATCATACCATAACATTAAAACTAATCTTCATTCATCAAAATATTCTTAATATTTATTATTTGATTTATTCAAATTCCCAAATATAATATTTTACTTTTCTGAAATGTTACATTGGACCCGGTGATATGTCCCACAGAGTAGGGAATGGAGCACAGGTTGATGCTGCAGCCGTCGGTGAATATCACCTAGTGTTACCAAAAGGCAATACTATAATTTTGAACAATTTCTACTATGTACCTTCCATGGTTTTCTATATCATATCAGTTTCTTTACTTGATAAAGATGGATATAAGTTTGTTCTTAATAAAAATATCATGAACATTTACCTTATTCAGGTATTGGTTGCAAAAGATACACTGTGTAATGGTATCTATGTTCTAAATCAAAACACAATTTTCAATATACAAGACACACACAAGAGGAAGAATCCAGAAATGAACGAATCCTACTTGTGGTATTGTAGACTTGGTCATATCAGAGAGAAAAGACTAAGTAAGTTGCATAAAGATGGATATTTGAATACATTCGAATTTTTATCTTATGAAACTTGTCAGTCCTGTCTTAAGGGAAAGATGACCAAAGCTCCGTTCACCGGACACGGAGAAAGAGCAGCAGAGCTTTTGGGACTCATACACAGTGATGTGTGTGGTTCGATATCTATACATGCAAGGGGTGCGTTCTCGTACTTCATCACATTCACTGATGATCTCTTTAGGTTCGGATATGTGTATCTTTTGAAACATAAATCTGAAGCTTTTGAGAAATTCAAAGAATTCAGAAATGAAGTAGATAACCAAACTGGCAAAAGTATCAAGATCCTCCGATTTGATAGATGAGGGGAGTACTTAAGCACCGAATTCCTAGTATATCTAAAAGAGAATGGAATTCTCTCTCAGCTTACTCCTCCGTATACACCACAGAACAACAGTGTATCGGAGTGGAGGAATCGTACCCTATTGATTTTGGTTCGCTCCATGATGAGTAGTGCTGAGTTGTCTCTTTCATTCTGGGGACATGCGCTTCAAACAGTGGCATATCTTTTGAATCAAGTTCCATCCAAATCCGTGCCTAAAACTCCGTATGAAATATGGAGTGGTAAGATTTTGTATCTTAAACGTGTTAAGATTTGGGGTTGCCCTGCTTATGTCAAAAAGAAAAACCCAGACAAACTCAAGGCACGGTCAGTTTTGTGTAAGTTTGTAGAATACCCAAAGGATTCTAATGGGTATCTTTTCTACCACGCAGAGGAACAAAGGATTATTGTTTCTTTAAACGCCACATTTTTGGAAAAAGAATTTCTTGCAAAAAATATTAGTGGCGGCGCGGTAGAACTGGATGAAGTTCCAGAAACACAAACTATAACTGAAGATTTGGTGGAATCTCTAGATTCAATAACCCCGGACGAGTCTCAGCCACTCCGCAGATCTAGTAGGATTTCTCATCCGCTCGAGAGATACTACGGTTTTCTCATAGACGGGGATCGAGAGGATTGCATCTTGGAAGAAGATGATCCTACTAGTTTCAGGCAAGACATTATCAGTAGGGACTCTGATAAGTGGTTGGATGCTATGCGATCTGAAATGGAGTCCATGTACACCAAAAAAGTGTGGACCTTGGATATTGCTCCATCTGGGGTAAAACCCGTTGGATGCAAATGGATCTACAAAAGGAAATTTGGTGTAGATGAGCAGGTGGAAACTTATAAGGCTAAACTCGTTGCAAAAGGTTCTCGTCAAAGACCAGGAGTGGACTATGACGAAACCTTTTCTCCAGTGGCTATGCTCAAATCCATTCGGATCCTACTTGCTATTGCTGCCTTCCATGACTATGAAATCTGGCAGATAGACATGAAAACGGCTTTTCTAAACGGAAGTTTGGACGAGTGCGTTTATATGGATCAATCATAAGGTTTTATAGACAGTGGGAGCAGCGGGAAGGTGTGCAAGTTGCTTAAATCCATTTATGGATTAAAGCAAGCATCGCGAAGATGGAACATCTGTTTTGATGAAACAGTCAAAGAATTTGACTTCATCAAGAACGTGGATGAGCCGTGTATTTATAAGAAGATTGTAGGATGAACTGTCGTATTTCTAGTCTTGTACGTGGACAACATTCTTTTGATAGGAAATGATATTCCTATGCTACAATCGGTCAAACTGTTCTTGTCACAAAGGTTCTCCATGATGGACCTGGGTGATGCCTCGTGCATTCTAGGGATCAAAATCTACAGAGATAGATCTAAGAGATTATTGGGACTTTCGCAGTCCAGGTACATATAGACCGTACTAAAGAGATTTAGTATGGAAGATTCACAGCGAGGTAACATACCCGCACTACACAGAATCACCCTCTCCAAAGAAATGTCTCCCAAGACTGATGAAGAGTGGGTTCGCATGAGCATTATACCCTATGCTTCGGCGGTAGGATCTATAATGTATGTGATGCTGTGTACCAGACCAGATGTAGCTTACACGCTTAGCGTGGTGAGCCGGTATCAGTCAAACCCATGTGAGGATCATTGGACGGCTGTGAAGAATATTCTTAAGTAACTGAGAAGGACTAAGGAGATATTCTTAATGAACGGTAATGGAGACCTCAAGGTCGAGTCCTTTACCGATTCCATCTTTCAGAGTGACAAGGATGACAGCAAGTCTATCTCGGGATTTGGGTTTACCCTCAATGGAGGGGCGGTGTGTTGGAGGAGTTCCAAACAGGACACCATCACAAACTCGACGATGGAGGCTGAATACATTGCTGAAAACGATGCCCCAAAAAAAGCGGTCTGGATGAAGAAGTTCATTATTGAACTTCAGGTAGTTCCGTCCATTGTTGATCCAATACCTTTATATTGCGATAACAATGGGGCTATAGCTTTAGCGAAGGAACCATGGTCCCATCAGAAATCCAGACACATCTTAAGGCGGTATCACCTGATCAGGGAGATCATTGAACGCCAAGAGATCGAGGTACAGAGAGTGGACACTAAAGAAAATACAGTAAATCCATTTACAGAGGCCCTCCCTCAAGCGTGGTTTGAGCAACATTTTGAGAAGTTGGGTATGCGGTACGCTAGCAGCTGGCCTTAGTGCAGACGTTGGGTATTCAGTACACCAATTACTGGACTTTAGTGCAAGTGGGAGATTGTTGGATAAGTATGCCCTAGAGGCCATTATTGTAAATGTGTACATGTGGATGCTGGGGATATGTATGTACAGGACATTCGTGATCGGTTATATAGTATATTATTTCAGTTGTCTTTATCATGATATGTGTATTTGTTTTTATTGATGTTTTATCTGTTAGTTATATGTATGCCCAAGAGGCCATTACTGTACATAGGATGTATATTGTAGTGGATGCTGGGACATATATAGGGAGGACTTTCTTGCTCGACATGATAGTATGCTATCTGGTTGCTCTTTACCTTAACGTGTATACTGACTGTCTCTCTATTACATGTTGGTAAAGCCCTTAGGATGTGTACTTGACTACCTGGACTATGATGTGGATCATACTAATGGGGACATGGTAGTCCATAAGTACATCCTTCAAAGTCCCTAGTCGTGGGTGTATCGAGACGGGGCATCGATATACCAGAGTAGACTAGCGTGTACCTTCTCGACCCATACAGATGGGCGATGGATGATCCCATATCCATCGGTGTTTGACATCAGAGATGATATACGGGTGCTCAGTAGAGACTGGGTACACTGGACGGACTCGCCGAGAACTCCCAGATGGTAATATACCTCACGTCAGATGGCAGTTCTCTGGTGACACTGGTACAGAGTAGTCTGTTGACCTGAGATCGTCATAGAGTCTTGTGTGGTTCCCACTGTGCTTTGATTTCCACCTTACCACGTCCAAGAGGGCGTGCAAAATGGTGGTTTTTGGGTACAGTCCCAAGTCACATGGAGGCAATAAGCGATAGGAGGGGATTCGTCTCTCCCGGTATAGGGGGTTGATGTTGCACTGTGTTCGATTGGCTATAACAGGAAATCCCTGGCCAGGGTTGCTGAGATTTACTGGTATGTGTTACCAGTAGTTTCTCAAATTGTTGTAGACCTCATATCGACACGACTTATCGAGCTATTGGGGTCTGACTTTTACCACCCCTAGGCGAGATATGCGACATATCAGACGACGAGACCGGACTGTACGGTAGTGTTACTGGTTGGATTCACTGGAGAGTGAGCGGGCTTGCTCGTCGATCTTCTGATCGCTCAATACCCGGGTGGCCGTTACGTTTAGCAGACCGCTTGCGGCTTGTGGGTGTTTGATATGATCATCATCTGCTACCGGCGTATTGACGAGTCTTTAGAGTCCTACATAGAGGTTTCCTGGCTCAAGCGAAACGAAATAGGAGCGCATATGAGATATGTGCATGACCGAGAATGATACCAGTATGTGAAACTGTATTCAATTCTCGCGATTTGTGACATTGATCGGTTATATACGATATAGCCGGGTTATCGGATCAAATGTTGATTCGATAAGTTGTTACTGTTGATATTAGTCGGTTATATGCGATATGACCGGATCGTTAAATCAAGTATTGATTTAATGATTTAATGTATAATTATATATTTGATATATTACTTTGCATTAACTAGTATCGGTTAACTTTAAGATGGATTTTCTCACTCGGATGTGCGCATTACATATGCGATATGATTTTGTGCACTTGTTTGTATCATGTTTGATGATGCATGTCTTTATGGTTAAGTGTAAAGATTTAAACCATGGTTAAGTGGATAATTAGGGTTTTACATATTCATTTATTAATCTTTTTCTTTTTGGAAAAAGGAAAAGATATGAGAAGAAATGGTGGCTTTTATTTGTTTGCACTTGAAGCTTCTTGAAGCTTTCATAAAGTAACCATTTTTGTCTCATACTTAACCCTAACTATTCCACTAAACCATGATTCACTCTCTACACCTAACCATGGTTCTATTATGATAAGAATTGATTATTCTTTTCATTTTGGAATGAACTCATCATAACATTATTTTTCTTCTTCCTTGAACTCAAGAAGAAAACCTTGCATCCATCAATGGTGATTGATGAATTAGAGTGAGAAATCCAATTCTAAAGTCTACCCACTTCCTATTTCTTCATCCTCTACCTCTTGCCAAGTAGTAGAGTGTGTTTCCTTCACAAGTTTTCTTGACTTGGTGAAGTTGGAGCTTGATCTAGTGATGCTTCGACGTAGATCATCTTCGGCACGTCGTCGATGACCTAGCCGGCCTATTCTCCGATGAAGCCGACGCTAGAGCCCGGAAATTCACTAGGACAGCGAGGGGACTTCATTGCGGAGCTATGGAGGTGGAGCACCGGATCTACAAAGGTTGTATTTCCGTTTCCTTTTTGTTAAGTTGTTAACAAGATTTCTTTTTCGCCTAGATTTCTAGCTAACGATCCGTAGTCGGGTTTCTTGGCACCTAGATTTTTTGAAATTGGCATGGTTGATGCCTTGTGAGACCTCCTTAGCGTGCCTAGGAACCCTACAGTGGTATCAGAGCCTAGCTAGAGCCTTAGGCGAAGTCTAGACGGAATTTGAAACCCGGACGAACCGAAAACCTAACCCAAAATAACTCTCTGAACTTTTTCTAAAAACTGGGATTTTTCCATATTAAAAATTGCCAAAAAATTCAGCAGGGAATAGTGTGAGTTACTGTGAAGCACGTGATGCTAACTCCACTAAAGAGGCGCGGAACCGCGGCCACCACCATGGGCTTAGCGGCGGTTCCGCGGCCACTTTGTAGAGTTACACCACGTGGATTGCACAGTAATTCTTGTCTTATAGTGCTGAGTCTTCTGGAAATTTTTAATATTTTATTCAAGAGTTGAATTTTCTGGGGTTGTTTTGGTGATTCGGTGTTTCAATCGGATTATCAAATTTTGTCTATGTGGCTTTCCGGATAAATTTTAGAATATGTTAAAAAATTCGACCGGATATAAATACCCAATTTTTCCCCTGTCGGGAAATTTCCAAGAGTTGGATTTTTCCGTAGTTTAACGACGTTCTAAGTAGTGCAAGTAACGCGATGGACCCTCTAGAATACAACAAACCTTAACTCGATTATGTGACCGTCTTGAACTGCCCTTTGAACCTTCGGGTTTGGGGCAGTACGGCGTGCCACATGTGAGGCGTTGACTTGACCCTTCTACGGCTGGACCGTTGGTACTGAGGCACGAACTGAATGTTGTTAGACTTATTTCATGTGTTGAGCTGTATCGGGAAAACTTGGGTGTTCGATCGGAAAGTTTGACATTTTCTATTTATCCGGAATGGGATACAATACTTGGAATTCAAAAATAGTTATGAGATGACTGGATGAATGTTATAAACATAGCAATTTAGTCTCACTTGATCGGTTGCCACGGAATTTTGATGTGATCAAAAGTCCGTCGCAATCACGTAGCGTACGCGGATACTCGCCGGGTAAACTTAATAGACAGCTACACCCCATAGCCCCGACCAAGTGACTGTAGGAGAACCCCGTCGCCGAAAGCATCCGTTCGGGTGCTCGCGGCAGCGGTGTTCCGCCTTGGTGCACTTCGTCGACGGTATCGGGGGTGCGGCCGTCAACTAAAGTTTGCGACGAGCATTCGATCAGGATGTCGGGAATCTTGTTGAATTGCCCGACTTGATATTGAAAAGAGTTTTCGATTTTGAGACTAAAATGCGGGGTTTATAAATGTTAGGCATGCGATGTCTAAGTAATTCATTTGGTCAAGCATGCGATGTCTGAGGTGCTTGCGGATTCCAACTGTTGTAGTTTTACACTTTCTTTTCTGTGACCGTAAGTGTAATATGTGATATCGCCGGTTTCGTTGCTATATGTCAACGACAATTGGGATGCGCATATTTACTTACGTTGATGACATGTGATGTTATGTGTTGCTGGATATGTTATATTGGATCGTCGTGTTCGAATAGCCGGGGGTTTTTATGTGAGATGAGTGTTTTTCATTTTCATTCATGTAAAAACTTGTATGTAATATTCTTTTATTGGGGCACTTCCAGGTTGCGGAAGTTGTCACCTTTTGTATATTATTTACTTTTCTGCACTAGGATAGACCCAAGGAGGAGGGCACAAGTAACCGGGTTCTGGGGTCCAGTGGGAGACCAACTCGAGGAGTCGAGTCCGGGTCTCCTAACTCTAGAATTGGACGGGTTGCTTGCCGCTCTCGTAGGGGTCTAGGGGTGTGGGTTTGGCTATTCATCACGACCGTGGAATCCGTGTTTTATACTGGCTCGTATTGAAAACACGGACATCCTAGTATATCCAATATTTCATATGTTTCTTCTGCTGCGATATCTGTGATGTGATCATGTAATGTTCTGTGATAGATACAGTATATAGTATATATGATATATTATATAGGCGTTACTTAAGTTTTACACCTGCGCTAGCCCTGCCCCTCTCTGCCGTTAGTTACCTAACCTAACGGTGCATGAGGGGACATCGAGGCGATTGCGGATGGCATAAGCGTACGTCGTATTTATCTGTGATGTTTAGGTAATTTAAATGATGGGACTTCATTAATGTGATTAATGAAATAAAAGAAACCTAAGATGTTGTAGAATCGAATTTCAAAATAAAACAGGTAGCTACAGTTCTTGCTTTGCACAGCGGTATATACGATATATCCTGCACCTTATTCGATAAGGAAAGGACCGAGATCCCTTTACCGGGAGTGACTCCTTTAGCAATAACTGGCAGATGTTATACACTCGGTTTGTCTTTTGATTGCTTTTAAGAATTCTGCTTTGCACAGTGATATATATGATATATCCCGCACCTCATTCGACGAGGAAAGGACCGACGATCCCTTCACCGGGAGTGACTCCTTTAGCAAAACTAGAAAAGCCTCAAAAGCACTCCATTTCAAAATCATTTGATTCTACAACGATATCAAGTTCATTACGCAATAGGTTTTCAGAAAAACCTGTCGTAGCCCTCCGTCATTTCAGATAAGTTGTATATAGTATTCGTGCTGCATTTGTTGGCTTTCGTCAAGGTGCAGTGTGCGGTAGCTATATGCTGCTTATCTGCAAGCATACGATGCGATTGGATTAGGGTAGTCGTGCGGCTTTGTTGGCTTTCGTAAAGGGTCGTGCGGGTGGGTTTAATTCGATCAAGAAATGTACGGGTTGAACTTGACTAGCGGGCTATGGTTTGTTGGCTTTCGTCAAGGTCATAGCACGCTAGGGGCAAAATATTATCGGGAATTTCAAGTGTTGAAATTTGCAATGAGATTGCATACCTTCTATGAGATAGTTGGATCCCGATACCCGCTGCGAGTAAGAGTTACTCCTGGGAGAGTTTTACACATTACAATTAACCGATCAAGTAGGTGTCTAGAAAGGTGTTAACGAGGTTACGCCTCTGGGAAAACGAGGTTTACATTAATTAGGTTCGTGCGAAAGCACGGGGGACCTCCCTCAAAGTACCGACACTGGCCTGGCTGAAAGATTGGCGAACTTGTAGTGTAATTAATCCCGGCTAGTCTTTCCTTTTAGGGTTTGAAAGAAGATTTGATAAAAAGCAGTGGGAGCCATCCTGATTAGATAAAATAAAACCAATCTATTCTTGCAAGAGAGCACGCTGAGTGTTTTCTTCTCTCTCTCTCCAGGTAGCGACCATATCACGCCTTAATCAAGATAATAATACGGATAATTGACCGAACCCTCTTGTTATGCTGAGCTGGGGAACGTTGGTCCCGCTCCAACTTATAATTGTTATAAGACCGAGCAGGAAATTGGGGAATACCAGATTTCCCGTGCCGCCCAAACAAAGAGAGTGCATGCTGATGCATCATCTTCGGGTGTGTTCATTACAAAGAACTGTTTCTCAGTATCCTCCGCATCCTTGGTATTTGATACCGGATCAGGATCCCAGATATATAAGATGTTACATAGGGCTACAAAAGGGTAGAAAAACTGAGAACGGGTGATAAGTTTCATGAGGCAGAAAACGGGACAAGTGTTGCAGCCAAGTCTGTCGGTCACTGTCACCCTGTATTACCGATACATTGATTCTGAACGAATGTTATTAGATACCGAACCTGATATACAAAATCATATATGTCTCTTTATTAGTAAAGAAACGATAAAATTTTGTATTGTTGGATAATGTTTTGAACATTTCCTATATCAAAAGTTGATCGGTTCAGGCACGTTATCTAAAAGCATTGATGTTCTAAATCAAACTACAGTTCTTAGTATATAGAACACACACAAGAGGAAAAGTTCAGAAATGGACGGATCCTTCTTGAGCTATTGTAGACTAGGTCATATCAATGCGACCCGACTAGCTGGAATTACATTTAGATGCATATTTAAATCAGTTTGAATTTACATCTTGTGAAACTCGCCAGTCATGTCACAAAGATAAAATGACCATAGCTCTGTTTATTGGAAATAGAGAAAGAGTTAGTGAACTCTTGGGATGATACATGTTGATGTATAAAGGTCCCCTGTCTACACATACCTGGTAAGGTTCTTTGTACTTCATTACATTCTCTGTTAATCTCTCGAGATTCAGACATATGTTCCTGTTGAAACACAAGTCTGAACCTTTTGAGATATTCACAGAATATAAGTTAGAAGTAGAAAACCAAAATACGGGTATAAGTATTATGTCCTTTGATGTGATCGAGGAGGAGAATACTTGAGCACGAAAATCCTGGACTATTCTAAAGGAGAATGAGATTCTCTCTCAGCATTACTCCTCCGTATACACCATAGCACGATGGTATATCGGGGCAGAGCAATCACACCCTATATGATAAGGTGTGCTCTATGATGAGTACTACTGAGTTATCTATTTTGCTTTTGGGAGTTATTCACTTGAGAAGTTGCATACCTATTGAATAGGGTTCCAATCAAATCAGTTGCCTACCGTTTCATATGTGATATGGAATGGGAAGAGCCCATATCTTAAGTTAGTTAAGATTTGGGGTTGTCCGGCCTATGTCTAAAAGCAAAATCCGGACAAGCTCGAGGCAAGGTCTGTAATGTACAACTGGAAAGGTTCCAGCTATACAATTTGCAGCCGATGATTTGATAAAACCAAAGGATTCAGTAGATTCCAACGAACCTCAGCCTCTCCGCCGATCTAGTAGGGTTCCTCACCCACCTGAGAGATACTTCGGTTGCTCTATGACAGTGGGAGCGAGGATTGCATCATGAGATGATGACCCAACTAGTTTCGAACTGGCCATCAGGAGTGGGACTCTGTAAGAATGGCTGGATGCTTAGCGATCTGAGATGGAATCCTTATACACCAACAAAGTATGGACTTTAGTTGCTATATCTGAAGGGTTAAATCCCCATCAGGAGCAAGTATATCTTGAGAAGATTACTTGGTGTACATGGAAAGGTTGAGACTTTCAAAGCTAGACTTGCTAAAGGTTTTCATCATCAACCAAGCGTGGATAGTGGTGAAACCTCTTCAAGTAGCTATGCTTAAGTCCATCCAGATCCTACTTGCCACGGCTACATACCATGACTACGATATCTGGTGGTTGGGTGTCATGACTGCTTTTCTAAATGATGTTTTAGAAGAGTGCGTCTATAAGTACACAGCCAGAGGGCCTCGTAGACAGTGGGAGCAGCGGAAACGTGTGCAAGATGCTTTATAGGATTAAAGCAGGCATCGCGGAGTTGGAACATCTGTTTTGATGGATTAGTCAAAGAGTTTGACATCATCAAAATGGTAGATGAACCTTGTATAAACAAAAAGGTAGTAGGGAGTATGGTGGTGATCCTCGTAGAGTACGTGGATGACATACTCTTGATAGGGAAGGAGTTTCCTATGCTACGCTCGATCAATCTCCGCTTATCACAAAGATTCTCCACGTAGGATCAAAATGATACCTACTAAATCCTGGATTTTGGATCTATGAGATAGATCTAAATGGATGTTAGGATTCTCACTAGTTGTAGTGAGATGGTATCAATCGATCCTGGGGAGAATCACTGGAAGTGTTCCAGGGTGATAAAGACGACTGAATGTCAGTCGCAGGCATTGTCTTTACCCTTAGTAAAAGGACGGTATGTTGGAAGAGTTCCAAGCTAGATACCGTGACATACTAGACGATAAAGGCAGGATACATCGCTACTTAAGATACTACCAAAGAGGCTGTTTGGGTGTATAATGGTTCATAAGATGAACTATGTTCCTCCCATTGTGTGACAATGGAGTTGTGGCTTATGCTAAGGAACGCAGGTCCCATCAGTGATCCAGACATATTCTAAGGCAGTATCACTTGATCATGGAGATAGTTGATCTCCAGGGTGATCGAGGTTTGGAGAGTAGACTCAGAGGACAACACGGCGGATCCACTCACGAAGGCCTATTCCCAGAGAGAGACTTTTATGGGATGGTTGAGTATGAGATACTTCGACCACTGCTACAGATGGCCCTAGTGCAAGTGGGAGATTGTTAGTTATATGTATGCCCTAGAGGCCATTACTGTACATAGGATGTATATTGTAGTGGATGCTGGGACATATATAGGGAGGAATTTCTTGCTCGACATGATAGTATGCTATCTGGTTGCTCTTTCCCTTAACGTGTATACTGACTGTCTCTCTATTACATGTTGGTAAATCCCTTAGGATGTGTACTTGACTACCTGGACTATGATGCGGATCATACTAATGGGGACATGGTAGTCCATAAGTACATCCTTCAAAGTCCCTAGTCGTGGGTGTATCGAGATGGGGCATCGATATACCAGAGTAGACTAGCGTGTACCTTCTCGACCCATACAGATGGGCGATGGATGATCCCATATCCATCGGTGTTTGACATCAGAGATGATATATGGGTGCTCAGTAGAGACTGGGTACACTGGACGGACTCGCCGAGAACTCCCAGATGGTAATATACCTCACGTCAGATGGCAGTTCTCTGGTGACACTGGTACAGAGTAGTCTGTTGACCTGAGATCGTCATAGAGTCTTGTGTGGTTCCCACTGTGCTTTGATTTCTACCTTACCACGTCAAAGAGGGCGTGCAAAACGGTGGATTTTGGGTACAGTCCTGAGTCACATGGAGGCAATGAGCGATAGGAGGGGATTCGTCTCTCCCGGTATAGGGGGTTGATGTTGCGCTGTGTTCGATTGGCTATAACAGGAAATCCCTGGCCAGGGTTACTGAGATTTACTGGTAAGTGTTACCAGTAGTTTCTCGAATTGTTATAGACCTCATATCGACACGACTTATCGAGCTATTGGGGTTTGACGTTTACCACCCCTAGGCGAGATATGCGACATATCAGACGACGAGACCGGACTGTACGGTAGTGTTACTGGTTGGATTCACTGGAGAGTGAGCGGGCTTGCTCGTCGATCTTCTGATCGCTCAATACCCGGGTGGCCGTTACGTTTAGCAGACCGCTTGCGGCTTGTGGGTGTTTGATATGATCATCATCTGCTACCGGCGTATTGACGAGTCTTTAGAGTCCTACACAGAGGTTTCCTGGCTCAAGCGAAACGAAATAGGAGCGCATATGAGATATGTGCGGGACCGAGAATGATACCAGTATGTGATACTGTATTCGATTCTCGCGATTTGTGACATTGATCGGTTATATACGATATAGCCGGGTTATCGGATCAAATGTTGATTCGATAAGTTGTTACTGTTGATATTAGTCGGTTATATGCGATATGACCGGATCGTTAAATCAAGTATTGATTTAATGATTTAATGTATAATTATATATTTGATATATTACTTTGCATTAACTAGTATCGGTTAACTTTAAGATGGATTTTCTCACTCGGATGTGCGCATTACATATGCGATATGATTTTGTGCACTTGTTTGTATCATGTTTGATGATGCATGTCTTTATGGTTAAGTGTAAAGATTTAAACCATGGTTAAGTGGATAATTAGGGTTTTACATATTCATTTATTAATCTTTTTCCTTTTGGAAAAAGGAAAAGATATGAGAAGAAATGGTTGCTTTTATTTGTTTGCACTTGAAGCTTCTTGAAGCTTTCATAAAGTAACCATTTTTGTCTCATGCTTAACCCTAACCATTCCACTAAACCATGATTCACTCTCTACACCTAACCATGGTTCTATTATGATAAGAATTGATTATTCTTTTCATTTTGGAATGAACTCATCATAACATTCTTCTTCTTCTTCCTTGAACTCAAGAAGAAAACCTTGCATCCATCAATGGTGATTGATGAATTAGAGTGAGAAATCCAATTCTAAAGTCTACCCACTTCCTATTTCTTCATCCTCTACCTCTTGCCAAGTAGTAGAGTGTGTTTACTTCACAAGTTTTCTTGACTTGGTGAAGTTGGAGCTTGATCTAGTGATGCTTCGACGTAGATCATCTTAGGCACGTCGTCGATGACCTAGCCCGCCTATTCTCCGATGAAGCCGACGCTAGAGCCCGGGAATTCACTAGGACAGCGAGGGGACTTCGTTGCGGAGCTATGGAGGTGGAGCACTGGATCTACAAAGGTTGTATTTCCGTTTCCTTTTTGTTAAGTTGTTAACAAGATTTCTTTTTCGCCTAGATTTCTAGCTAACGATCCGTAGTCGGGTTTCTCGGCACCTAGATTTTTTTAAATTGGCATGGTTGATGCCTTGTGAGACCTCCTTAGCATGCCTAGGAACCCTACATTATCCAGCTTGCACATATTCATAAAAACTTGATACAGTAGTATACTAATATGGTTTAACTTTATCTTAACATGGCATATGTTATATATGTTATTGTTAGTTATATATATGCCCTAGAGGCCATTACTGTACATACGTTGTATATTGTAGTGGATGCTTGGACATATATAGGGAGGACTTTCTTGCTCGACATGATAGTATGCTATCTGGTTACTCTTTATCTTAACATGTACTCTGATTATCTCTATGTTACATGTTGATAAAGCCCTTAGGATGAGTACTTGACTATCAGGACTATGATGCAGATCATACTAGTGGGGACAGTGTAGTCTCTAAGTACATCCTTCAAATGTTCCTAGTCGTGGGAGTACCGAGACAGGCATCGATACTCCAGAGTAGACTAGCGTATGCGCTTCTTGACCCATATGATGGGCGATGGATGATCCCATATCCATTGGTGTTTGACATCAGAGAAGGTATACGGGTGCTCAGTGGAGACTGGGTACACTGGACGGACTCGTCGAGAACTCTCAGATGGTATTATACCTCACGTCAGATGGCAGTTCTCTGGTGACACTGGTACAGGTTAGTCTGTAGACCCGAGATCGTCATAGAGCCTTATGTGATTCCTATTGTGCTTTGATTTCCATCATACCATGTCCAAGAGGGCATGCAAAAAGGTGGCTTTTGGGTACAGTCCCGAATCACATGGAGGCAATGAGCGGTAGGAGAGGTTTCGTCTCTCCCAGTATAGGGAGTTGATGTTACGCTGTGTTCGATTGGTTATAACTGGAAATCTCTAGCCAGGGTTGCTGAGATTTACTGGTAAGTGTTATCAGTAGTTTCTCGAACTGTTATGGACCTCGTATCGATACGACTTATCAAGCTACTGGGGTCTGACGTTTACCACCCATAGGCGAGATATGCGACATATCAGACGAAAAGACCGGACTGTACGGGAGTGTTACTGGTTGGATTCACGGGAGAATGTATAGGCATGCTTGTTGATCTTCTGATTGCTCAATACCTGGGTGGTTGTTACGTTTAGCTGACCGCTTGCAGCTTGTGTGTGTTTGATATCATCATCTCCTACTGCCGGCGTATTGACGATACTTCAGAGTCCTACACAGAGGTTCCTGGCTCAGGCAAAACGGAGTAGGAGCACATATATGATATGTGCGGGACCGAGAACAATACGTGTATGTGATACCATATTAGATTCTCGCGATATGAGATATCGGCCGGGTATATGTGATATAGCCGGGTCATCGGATCAAGTGTTGATTCGATGAACTGATACAGATTATATTAGTCGGTTATTTGTGAAATAGCCGGATTATCGTATCAAGTGTTGATTCGATAATTTAATGTATAATTATATATTTGATATATTAAATTACATTAACTAATATAAGCTCACTTAAAGATTCTTTTTCTCACTCAGGTAATACATTGATATATATGTGATATATGTTAATTGTATTATTTGGTTTTGTTGCTATAAATATTGTATCTGTGATATATAATATTGTAATAAGTTATGATTACTAATGCAACATGATTTGTGGAGATTAAACATGATTAGGGTTTGATTTGGGTTAGCACTTTCATGAAGCTTCTAGAAGCTTTATGTTTTGTTTTAAGCAAAGATATTTTGTTATGATATTTTAAAGATATTTTCTTAACCCAAACCAAACCCTTTACCATGGTTTATTCTCTGCAATGGTTAAGTCTTTTGTTTCTTAAACAAGGGTTGATTTGTAACCATAACTAATGATTTTATTATTCATCACAAAGTGATTTCTTCTTCATCTTCCTTTGAGAAAAGCTTTTTAGCTTTTTCTAATATGATGAAAATGAGTGAGAAATTGAAAACAAATGAGAGTTAAATTCCTACTTCATCATCCTCATCTATTCTAGCCGCTTAGATTAGGGTGTTTGCTTTGTTAATACTTGATTAGCAAAGCAAGAGTTTGGGTTTGACTTTCTTCAAGGTAGATCATCTTTGTTATTGAAGATCGGAAGCAAGCTTGCATCTTTCTCTTCATGGAGCCTCTCAAGAATCCGGGTACATGATGATCGCGGCGAAGGGACCTCAACACGGAGCTTTAAAAGTGAAGGAACGGACTACAAAGGTTGTAATCCCTAACTCTTAGATGTAAAGTTGTTTACTTGCTTTGTTTCGCCTGATCTCTAGTCTAAGATCTTGGTTAGAGTTGTTCGGCACTTCTAAAATTTGAATCAGGCATGGTTGATGCCTTATAGACCCTTGTGATAGTGCCTAGTAACCCTACAGTGGTATCAGAGCCAAGCTAGAGCTTTAGGCGTCTTCTAGACGAAGTTTAAAGTCCGATCGAAGCCCGAAACGTCGAATTATACCCCCTCTCTGGAAATTTTTTAAAATGTTGATTTTTTCTGTATTAAAAATACTCAAAAAATTAAGCAGGGAATTCTAAGAATTACTGTGAAGTACGGAGCCCTATATCCCTCATTGGACCGTGGAACCGCGGTCAAACCATGCGTTTGGCGGCGGTTTTGCGGCCACGTTCAAGTATTTAGTGCTACCACTTCTGGGGTTTATTCTCGGTTAATTTTGCATGCTTATAGGAATTTTTAATTCTACTCAAGTGTTGAGTTTTCTGGAGATATTTTGTATTCGTTGATTCGATCGGAAAGTTTAACTTCGTTTAAGTTTTTCTGGGTAATTTAGAACGTGTTAAAAAGTTCGAACGGATATCAATAACTCACTTTTTCCCCTGCCGGAAAATTTCCGAGTGTTGGATTTTTTCCTTAATTAAAGAACATTCATAGTTGTGCAAGTAACGCGGTGGACCCTCTAGAAGAACACAAACCTTAACTCGATTATGTGACCGTCTGAACCGCCTCTAAACCTTAGGGTTTGGGGCAGTACGACGTTGCCACATGTGAGGCGTTGGTTTGACCCTTCTACGGCTGGACCATTGGTACTGTAGCATGTGATGGATACTTTTTAAACTCCGCTCAAGTGTTAAGCAATTTGGGAAATCATGGGTGTTTTTTTATTCGATCGGAAAGTTTAACATTGTCTATTTATCTGGAATGTGATACAATATTTAGAATCCACAAGTAGTTATGAGATAACTAATTTAAATGTTATAAATCTAGCAGTTTAGTCTCATTTGATCGGTTGCCACGGGATTTTGATGTGATCAAAAGTCCGTCGCAATCATGTAGCGTACGCGGATACTCGCCGGGTAAACTTAATAGATAGCCACGCCCCATAGCCCTGACCAAGTGACTGTAGGAGAACCCCGTCGCCAAAAGCATCCGTTCGGGTGCTCGCGGCAGCGGTGTTCCGCCTTAGTGCACTTCGTCGACGGCATCCGGGGGTGCGGCCGTCTACTAAAGTTTGCGACGAGCATTCGATCAGGATGTCGGGAATCTTGTTGAATTGCCCGACTAGATATTGAAAAGAGTTTTCGATATTGAAACTAAAATGCGGGGTTTATAATTGTTAGGCATGCGATGTCTAAGGTATTCATTTGGTTAGGCATGCGATGTCTAAGAAGGTTGCGGATTCCAACTGTTGTAGTTTTACACTTTCTTTTCTGCGACCGTAAGTGTAATATGTGGTGTATCACCGGTTTGGTTGCTATACATCAACAACAATAGGGGTACGCATATTTACTTACGTTGATGATATGAGATATTATGTGTTGCTGTGATATGTTATATTGGATCATCGTGTTCTGAATAGCCGGGGGTTTTATATGAGATGGGGGTTTTCATTTTCATTCATGTAAAATTCATTGTATGTAATATTCTTTTATTGGGGCACTTCCAGGTTGAGGATGATGTCACCATTGTATATTATTTACTTTTCCGCATTAGGTAGACCTAAGGCGGGGAGCACAAGTAACCGAGTTCTAGGGTCCAGTGGGAGACCATCTCGAGGAGTCGAGACCCGGTCTCCTAACCCTAGAATTGGCAGTGTTGCTTGCCGCTCTCATAGGGGTGTAGGGATGTGGGTTTGTCTATTCATCGCGACCGTGGAATCCGTGTTTTATACAGACTCGTATCAAAACACTGACCTCCTAGTATATCCAATATTTCATATATGTTCTTCTGCTACAATGTTCTGTGATGAGATCATATTACTGCCTGAGACAAATATTTATATTATATATATGAGATATATGTTATATTGCTGATTTCGTTTCAAATGTGATGCTTGTGAAGCATAATAAAATGGGACTTCATTAATGAGATTAATGAAATAAAAGAAACCTAAAGATGTTGTAGAAACTTGTTTAAAAACTGGTAGCTCTAGTTCTTGCTTTGCATGGTGATATTTGTGAAATATCCTGCACCTTATTCGATGAGGAAAGAGCCGAGATCCCTTCACCGGGAGTGACATCTTTAGCGAAACTAGAAAAGCCTCAAAAACACTCCTTTTAAAATCACTCGATTCTACAATGATATCAAGTTCATTACGCAAAGGGTTTTCATAAAAACCTGTCATAGCCCTCCGTCATTTCAGATAAGCACTTCATAGTATTCGTACTGCGTTTGTTGACCTTGTCAAGGCGTAGTGTGCGGTAGCTATTTATGCTTATATGCAAAAGCATATGATGCGATTGAGTTAGGGTAGTCGTGTGACTTTGTTGACCTTGTCAAGGGTCATGCGGGTGGGTTTAATTCAATCGGGAAATGACGGGTTGAACTTGACTTGCGGTCTATGGTTTGTTGACCTTGCCAGGGTCATAGATCACTCGGGGCAAAATATTATCGCGAATTTCTAGTGTTGAAATTTGCAATGAGATTGCATACCTTCTATGAGATAATTGGATCCTGATACCCGCTGCGAGTAAGAGTTACTCCTGGGAGATTTTTACACATTACAATTAGCCGATCAAGTAGGTGTCTAGAAAGGTGTCAACGGGGTTATGCCTCTGGGAAAATGAGGTTTACTTTAATTAGGTCCGTGCGAAAGCACGGGGAACCTACCTAAAAGTACCGGCACTGGCCTGGCTGAAAGATTGGCGAACTTGTAGGGTGTAATTAATCCCGGCTAGTCTTTCCTTTTAGGGTTTGAAGGAAGATTTGACTAAAACAGTAGGAGACATCCTGATCAGATATATTAATAACTAATCTAATCTTGCAAGAGCATACGCTGAGTGTTTTCTTCTATCTCTCTCCAGGTAGCGACCATGTCACGCCTTAATCAAGATAATAATACGGATGAATTGACCGAACCCGCTTGTTATACTGCGCTAGGGAACGTTGGTCCCGCTCCAACTTATAAATGTTATAAGACAGAGCAGGAAATAGGGGATTACTAGAATTCCCGTGCGACCCAAACGAAGAAAGTGCATGCTGATGCATCTTCTTCAGGTATGTTCATTACCGAGAACTGTTTCTCAGTATCCTTTACGTACTGGGTATGAGATACCGGATCCGGATCCCGCAAATGTAATTTGTTACATGGGCTAGAAAGAGGTAGAGAACTGAGAATGGGTGATAAGTTTCAAAAGTTGGAAATGGTGCAAGTGTTGCAACTAAGTCTGTTGGCAGTTATCACCCTATATTACCATAATACATTAATTCTCAACGACTGTTATTAGATACCGAACTTGATATACAACATCATATCAGTCTCTTTATTAGTAAAGAAGGATATAATTTTGTATTGTTGGATAATGTTTTGAACATTTCCTATATCAAGAGTTGATCGGTTCAGGCACGTTATCTAAAAGAATAAACGTTCTAAATCCAACCACAGTTCTTAACGTACAGAACACACACAAGAGGAAGAGTTCAGAAATGAACAAATCCTTCTTGAGGTATTGTAGACTAGGTCATTTCAATGCGACCCGACTAGCTAAGTTACATAAGAGATGCATATTTAAATTTGTTTGAATTTACATCTTGTGAAACTTGTCGGTCATGTCACAAAGATAAGATGACCATAACTCTGTTTATTGGAAACAGAGAAAGAGTTAGTGAACTCTTGGGATTGATACATGATGATGTATGAAAGTCCCCTGTCTACAAAGTAGCCTTCCGCCCGTCGTGTCATCGAATTCTGCCCGCAGAGTAGGAGAGGGAAAGACCGAGACCCAAAGTCCCGCCTACGTGCCCTTTACGCCTAGTCATTCCGAAACCCCAAGGGTGGCAGGCAGATATTAGGCCCTCAACCCCTCCCATGCTTCGCACCGGGCCGGGAATCGCCTTCGGAAGAGCGGACAGAAAGAGGAGGTCAAGTTAATAAAACAAATGGAAAAAGAAGCGGGGTGTTCCCGTCCCGGAGATGTACCAGGACTGGTTCTTTGTACTTCATTATATTCACTGATGGTCTCTCAAGATTCGTACATGTGTTCTTGTTGAAACACAAGTCTGAACCTTTTGAGAAATTCAATGAATATGAGTTAGAAGTAGAGAACCAAAACGGGTATAAGTATTATGTCCTTTGATGTGATCAGAGAGGAGAATACTTGAGCACAGGATTCCTGGACTATTCTAAAGGAGAATGAGATTCTCTCTCAGCATTACTCCTCTGTATACACCATAGCAGGCCGGTGTATCGGGGCGGAGCAATCACACCCTATTAGATATAGTGCACTCTATGATGAGTACTACTGGGTTTTCTATTTCCTTTTGCGAGTTATGCACTTGAGAAGCTACATACCTATTGAATAGGGTTCCAATCAAATCAGATGCCTACCACTCCATATGTGATATGGTATGGGAAGTGCCCATCTCTTAAGGATGTTAAGATTTGGGGTTGTCCAGCCTATGTCTAAAAGCAAAATCCGGACAAGCTCGAGGCAAGGTCAGTTCTGTGGAAGTTTGTTGGATATCCCAATCATTCGAAAGGGAATATCTTCTACCAAACTGAAGAACAAAAGATGTTTTGTTTTCTCAGCATGCAACCTTTTGGAAAGGGAATTTCTTGTAAAGAAATTAGTGGTCATGAGGTAGAACTGGAAGAAGTTCCAGCTATACAAACTGCGGCTGATGATTTGGTAGAACCGAAGGATTCAATAGTTTCTAACGAACCTCAGCCTCTCCGCCGATCTAGTAGCGTTCCTCATCCACCTGAGAGATACTTCGGTTTCTCTATGACAGTGGGAGCGAGGATTGCATCATGAGATGATGACCCAACTTGTTTCGAGCAGGCCATCAGGAGTGGGGACTCTGTGAGAATGGCTGGATGCTTAGCGATCTGCGATGGAATCCTTATACACCAACAAAGTATGGACTTTGGTTGCTTTATCTGAAGGGTTAAATCCCTATCAGGAGCAAGTATATCTTGAGAAGATTACTTCGTGTACATGGAAAAGTTGAGACTTTCAAAGCTATGCTTAAGTCCATCCAGATCCTACTTGCCACGGCTACATACCATGACTACGATATCTGGCGGTTGGGTGTCATGTCTGCTTTTCTAAATGATGATTTGGAAGAGAGCGTCTATAAGTACACAGCCAGAGCGCTTCGTAGACAGTGGGAGCAGTGGAAACATGTGCAAGATATTTTATGTGATAAATCAAGCATCGCGGAGTTAGAACGTCTGTTTTGATGTAGTAGTCAAAGATTTTGACTTCATCAAAATGGTGGATGAACCTTGTATATACAAAAGGGTGGTAGGGGGTATGGTGGTGATCCGTGCATTGTACGTGGATGACATACTCTTGATAGGGAAGGAGTTTCTTATGCTACGATCGGTCAATCTCCGTTTATCACAAGGATTCTCCATATAGGATCAAGGTGATACCTCCTAAATCCTGGATTATGGATCTATGAGATAGATCTAATTGGATGTTAGGATTCTCACTAGTTATAGTGAGATGGTTTCAATCGATCATGGGGAGAATCACTGGAAAGGTTCCAGGGTGATAAGTACAACTAAATGTCAGTCGCGGGCATTGTCTTTACCTTCAGTGGAGGGACGGTATGTTGGAAGAGTTCCAAGATAGATACCGTGACTTACTAGACGATAAAATCAAGATACATCATTACCAAAGATGCTACCAAAGAGACAGTCTGGATATATATTAGTTCATGAGATGAACTTCGTTCCTGCTATTGTGTGACAATGGAGTTGTGGCTAATGCCTAGGAACCCCCATCCCATCAGAGATCCAGACATATTCTTAGGCAGTATCGCCTGATCATGGAGATGGTTGATCTCCAGGGAGATCGAGGTTAGGAGAGTAGATACAGAGGACAACAGCGCGGATCCACTCACAAAGGCCTATTTCCCAGTAGAAACTTTTATGGGATGGTTGAGTATAAGATACTTCAACAACAGCTGATTGTTGGGTATGCGATACCACAACAGATAGCCCTAGTGCAAGTAGGAGATTGTTAGTTATATGTATGCCCTAGAGGCCATTACTGTACATACGTTGTATATTGTAGTGGATGCTTGGACATATATAGGGAGGACTTTCTTACTCGACATGATAGTATGCTATCTGGTTACTCTTTATCTTAACATGTACACTGAATGTCTATATGTTGCATGTTGATAAAGCCCTTAGAATGAGTACTTGACTACCAGGACTATGATGCAGATCATACTAGTGGGGACAGTGTAGTCGCCAAGTACATCCTTCAAATGTTCCTAGTCATGGGAGTACCGAGACAGGACATCGATACTCCAGAGTAGACTAGCGTATGCGCTTCTTGACCCATACGATGGGCGATGGATGATCCCATATCCATTGGTGTTTGACATCAGAGAAGGTATACGGGTGCTCAGTGGAGACTGGGTACACTGGACGAACTCGCCGAGAACTCCCAGATAGTATTATACCTCACGTCAGATGGCAGTTCTCTGGTGACACTGGTACAGGTTAGTCTGTAGACCCGAGATCGTCATAGAGTCTTGTGTGATTCCCACTGTGCTTTGATTTCCATCATACCACGTCCAAGAGGGCATGCAAAAAGGTGGCTTTTGGGTACAGTCCCGAATCACATGAAGACAATGAGCGGTAGGAGGGGTTTCGTCTCTCCCGGTATAGGGAGTTGATGTTGCGCTGTGTTCGATTGGCTATAACTGGAAATCCCTGGCTAGGGTTGCTGAGATTTACTGGTAAGTGTTATCAGTAGTTTCTCGAACTGTTATGGACCTCATATCGACATGACTTATCAAGCTACTGGGGTCTGACGTTTATCACCCCTAGGCGAGATATGCGACATATCAGACGAAGAGACCGGACTGTACGGGAGTGTTACTGGTTGGATTCATGGGAGAATGTACAGGCTTTCTTGTTGATCTTCTGATTGCTCAATACCTGGGTGGCTGTTACGTTTAGCTGACCGCTTGCAGCTTGTGGGTGTTTGATATGATCATCACCTACTGCCGGCATATTGACGATTCTTTAGAGTCCTACACAGAGGTTTCCTAGCTCAGGCAAAACGGAGTAGGAGCACATATATGATATGTGCGGTACCGAGAACAATACGTGTATGTGATACCGTATTAGATTCTCGCGATATGAGATATCGGCCGGGTATATGTGATATAGCCGGGTCATCGGATCAAGTGTTGATTCGATGAACTGATACAGATTATATTAGACGGTTATTTGTGAAATAGCCGGATTATCGGATCAAGTGTTGATTCGATAATTTAATGTATAATTATATATTTGATATATTAAATTACATTAACTAATATAAGCTCACTTAAAGATTCTTTTTCTCACTCGGGTAATACATTGATATATATGTGATATATGTTAATTGTATTATTTTATTTTGTTACTATAAATATTGTATATGTGATATATAATATTGTAACAAGTTTTGATTACTAATGCAACGTGATTTGTGGAGATTAAACATGATTAGGGTTTGATTTGGGTTAGCACTTTCATGAAGCTTCTAGAAGCTTTATGTTTTGTTTTAAGCAATGATATTTTGTTATGATATTTTAAAGATATTTTCTTAACCCAACCCAAACCCTTTACCATGGTTTATTCTCTACAATGGTTAAGTCTTTTGTTTCTTAACCAAGGGTTGATTTGTAACCATAACTAATGATTTTATTATTCATCACAAAGTGATTTCTTCTTCTTCTTCCTTTGAGAAAAGCTTTTTAGCTTTTTCTAATGTGATGAAAATGAGTGAGAAATTGAAAACAAATGAGAGCTAAATTCCTACTTCATTATCCTTATCTATTCTAGCCGCTTAGATTAGGGTGTTTGCTTTGTTAATACTTGATTAGCAAAGCAAGAGCTTGGGTTTGAGTTTCTTCAAGGTAGACCATCTTTGTTATTGAAGATCGGAAGTAAGCTTACATCTTTCTCTTCATAGAGCCTCTCTAGAATCCGGGTACATGATGATCGCGGCGAAGGGACCTCAACACGGAGCTTTAGAAGTGAAGGAACGGACTACAAAGGTTGTAATCCCTAACTCTTAGAAGTAAGTTGTTTACTTGCTTTGTTTCGCCTAATCTCTAGTCTAAGATCTTGGTTAGGCTTGTTCGGCACTTCTAAAATTTGAATCGGGCATGGTTGATGCCTTATAGACCCTTGTGACAACCCTACAGTTATTACATATTGCGGTTACATGTTGATAAAGCCCATAAGATCTTCCTTGACTACCTGCGTTGTGATGGTGATCATACTTGTGGGAGCAGGGTAGTCCATAAGCACATCCTTAAATGGTCCCTAGTCGCGTGAGTATCTAGACTGGGCATTGATACTCCAGAGTAGACTAGTATATACATTTCTAGACCCCGACGAGGGGTGATGGTTGTGTTAGTTATATGTATGCCCTAGAGGCCATTACTGTACATTGGATGTATATTGTAGTGGATGCTGGGACATATATAGGTAGGACTTTCTTGCTCGACATGATAGTACGCTATCTGGTTGCTCTTTATCTTAACACGTATACTTTCTGTCTCTCTGATTACATGTTGATAAAGCCCTTAGGATGTGTACTCGACTTCCAGGACTGTGATGTAGATCATACTAGTGGGGCCTGGATAGTCCATGAGTACATCCTTGAAATGTTCCTAGTCGTGGGAATATCGAGACGGGGCATCGATATTCCAGAGTAGACTAGCGTATATCTTCTCGACCCATGCGATGGGCGATGGATGATCCCATATCCATTGGTGTTTGACATCGGAGATGGTATGCGGGTGCTCAGTGGAGACTGGGTACACTGAACGGACTCGCCGAGAACTCCCAGATGGTATTATACCTCACGTCAGATGGCAGTTCTCTGGTGACACTGGTACAGCTTAGTCTGTTGACCCGAGATCGTCATAGAGTCTTTTGTGTCTCCCACTGTGCTTTGATTTCCACCCTACCACGGCTCTACTGAGTTGTGCAAACAGGTGGTTATTGGGTACAGTCCCGATTCACATAGAGGCAATGAGCGATAGGAGGGGATTCGTCTCTCCCGGTATTGGGGGTTGATGCTGCGCTATGCTCGACTGGCCATATCAGGAAATCCCTGGCCAGGGTTACAGTGATATACTGGTAAGAGTTATCAGTAGTTTCACGAATGTTATGGACCTCACGTCGGCATGACTTACCAAGCTACTGGGGTCTGACGTTTACCATCCCTAGGCGAGATATGCACCATATCAGACGAACAGACCGGACTGTACGGAAAGTGTTACTGGTTGGATTCACAGGAGTGTGAGCGGGCTTGCTCGTCGATCTTCTGATCGCTCAATACCCGGGTGGCCGTTACGTTTAGCAGACCGCTTGCGGCTTGTGGATGTTTGATATGATCATCATCCGCTGCCGGCGTATTGACGAGTCTTTAGAGTCCTACACAGAGGTTTCCTGGCTCAAGCGAAACGAAATAGGAGCGCATATGAGATATGTGCGGGACCGAGAATAATGCGTGTATGTGATACCGTATTTCATTCTCGCGATGAATGTGTCGAATGGTTGTATGTGATATAACCTAGTTATCGAATCAAGGATTGATTCGATAAGCCGATACATTGGATACTAGCCGGTTATATGCGATATGACCGGATCATTGAATCAAGTGTTGATTTAATGATTTAATGTATAATTATATATTTGATATATTACTTTGCATTAACTAGTATTGGTTCACTTTAAATGGATTTACTCACTTGGTTTGTGCACATTGTATATGTGATATATTTTGTGCACATGATTGTATCATGTTTGATAATACATGCAAGCTAGGGTTAGTGTAAAGAATTAGACCATGGTTAAGTTTATGATTAGGGTTTTCTTTTTAATTACTTATTCATTTATTTATTCTTTTTGTTTATTTTGGAAAAAGGAAATGATAATGAAAATGGAATGGTGGCTTGATTTGTTTGTAGTTGAAGTTTCTTGAAACTTTGACTAAGTCACCATTCTTGTCTCATCCTTAACCCTAACCATTCAAGTTAACCATGGTCCATTCTCTACAACTAACCAAGGGTTAGTAAATGATAAGTATTGATTTATTTATCATTTACATAACACTCATCATATTCTTTATCATCTTCTTCTTCATCTCCAACTTGAAAAAAGCTTGCACCATCAATGGCAAGCCAAAATGAGTGAGAAATCCAAATCTAAAGTCTACCCACTTCCTATTTCTTCATCCTCTACCTCTTGCCAAGTAGTAGAGTGTGTTTCCTTCACAAGTTTTCTTGACTTGGTGAAGTGGGAGCTTGATCTAGCGATGCCTCGACGTAGATCATCTTCGGCATCGTCGTCGATGACCTAGCCCGGGGTTCGACTTGGACAGCGAGGAGACATCATCGCGGAGCTATGGAGGTGGAGGACCGGATCTACAAAGGTTGTATTTCCGTTCCCTTAGTAAAGTAGTTTACTAGTTGCTTCTTTCGCCTAAATATCTAGTTAACGATCCGTAGTCTAGGGTTTCTCGGCACCGTAAAATTAGAAATTGGCATGTTTGATGCCTTGTGAGACCTCTTGGGAGTACCTAGGAACCCTACAGTGGTATCAGAGCCTAGCTAGAGCCTTAAGCGAAGTCCAGACGGAATTAGAACTCCGATCGAATCAAAACCCAAACCCTAATATTGCTCTCTGGACTTTTTCTGAAATCGTGGTTTTTTCGAAATTAAAAATATGCAGAAAAATCAGCAGGTAATCCTAAGAATTACTGTGAAATTCGAGAGAATGATTCCTCTAGAGTGCGGCGGAACCGCGGCACAAGCATGGCTTGTGCGGCGGTTCCGCGGCCAAGTTGTCCCACCATCTGTTTAAATTTTCACAGTAACTCCTAGTTTTTAGTGCTGGTTTTCCTGGGAATATTTTAATATTTATTCCAGAGTTTTATTTTCTGGGTTGTATTGGGGACTCGGTGTATTCGATCGGACTGTCTAATTTTTGTCGGTGTGCTTTTCCGGGTATTTTTAGAATATGTTAAAAAGTTCGACCGGATATAAATACCCACTTTTTCCCCTGTCGGGAAATTTCCAAGTGTTGGATTTTTCCGTAGTTTAACGACGTTCTAAGTAGTGCAAGTAATGCGATGGACCCTCTAGAAGACAACAAACCTTAACTCGATTATGTGACCGTCTTGAACTGCCCTTTGAACCTTCGGGTTTGGGGCAGTACGGCGTGCCACATGTGAGGCGTTGGCTTGACCCTTCTACGGCTGGACCGTTGGTACTGAGGCACGAACTGAATGTTGTTAGACTTATTTCATGTGTTGAGCTGTATCGGGAAAACTTGGGTGTTCGATTGTTCGATCGAAAAGTTTAGCATTTTCTATTTATCCGGAATGTGATACAATACTTGGAATTCGTAAAAAGTTATGAGATGACTTGATGAATGTTATAAACATAGCAGTTTAGTCTCACTTGATCGGTTGCTACGGAATTTTGATGTGATCAAAAGTCCGTCGCAATCACGTAGGGTACGCGAATACTCGCCGGGTAAACTTAATAGACAGCCTCACCCCATAGCCCCGACCAAGTGACTGTAGGAGAACCCCGTCGTCGAAAGCATCCGTTCGGGTGCTCGCGGTGCGGTGTTCCGCCTTGGTGCACTTGGTCGACGGCGTCGGGGGTGCAGCCGCCTACTAAAGTTTGCGACGAGCATTCGATCAAAATGTCGGGAATCCTGTTGAATTGCCCGACTTGATGTTGAAAAGTGTTTTCGATAATGAGACTGAAATGCGAGGTTTATAATTGTTAGGCATGTGATGTCTAAGGAATTCATTTGATTGGGCATGCGATGTCTAAAGAGGTTGCGGATTCCAACTGTTGTAGTTTTACACTTTCTTTTCTGTGACCGTAAGTGTAATATGTGATGTCGCCGGTTTCGTTGCTATATGTCAACGACAATTGGGATGCGCATATTTACTTACGTTGATGACATGTGATGTTATGTGTTGCTGGATATGTTATATTGGATCGTCGTGTTTGAATAGCCGGGGGGTTTTTATGTGAGATGAGTGTTTTTTCATTTTCATTCATGTAAAAACTTGTATGTAATATTCTTTTATTGGGGCACTTCCAGTTGCGGATGTTGTCACCATTTGTATATTATTTACTTTTCTGCACTAGGATAGACCCAAGGAGGGGAGCACAAGTAACCGGGTTCTGGGGTCCAGTGGGAGACCAACTCGAGGAGTCGAGTCCGGGTCTCCTAACCCTAGAATTGGTAGGGTTGCTTGCCGCTCTCGTAGGGGTCTAGGGGTGTAGGATTGGCTATTCATCACGACCGTGGAATCCGTGTTTTATACTGGCTCGTATTGAAAACACGGACGTCCTAGTATATCCAATATTTCATATGATTCTTTCTGCTGCGTTATCTGTGATGTGATCATGCGATATTCTGTGCTCTGTTCAGATAGATGTAGTATATAGTATATATGATATATTATATAGACGTTGCTTATGTTTTACACCCGCGCTAGCCCTGCCTCGCTCTGCCGTTAGTTACCTAACCTAACGGTGCAGACGGGACATCGAGGCGAATGCGGATGGCATAAGCGTACGTTATATTTATCTGTGATGATTAGGTGGAATTATATGATGGGATATTCATTAATGAGATTAATGAAAGAAAATAAACGTAATTGATGTTGTGGAATCGAATTTCAAAATGAAAACAGGTAGCTACAGTTCTTGCTTTGCATCGCGGTGTTCCTTGTAGAACATCCTGCACCTTATTCGATAAGGAAAGGACCGAGATCCTTTCACCGGGAGTGACTCCTTTAGCAATAACTGGCAGATGCTACAACCCTCGGTTTGTCTTTTGATCGCTTCTATAGTTTCTGCTTTGCACAGTGATATATATGATATATCCCGCACCTCATTCGACGAGGAAAGGGCCGACGATCCCTTCACCGGGAGTGACCCCTTTAGCAAAACTAGAAAAGCCTCAAAAACATTCCATTTAAAAACCATTTGATTCCGCAACGAGATCAAGTTCAAAGCGTTAAAGGTTTTCACAAAAACCATTCGCAACCCTCCGTCATTTTAGGAAGTAGAGTACTTAGTATTCGTGCTGTGTTTGTTGACTTTAGTTAAGGCACAGTGTACGGTAGCTAAGTGATGTCTTCCTACACCGCATATGATGCGATTAGTTAGGACAGTCGCGTGACTTTGTTGACCTTAGTTAAGGGTCATGTGGGTGGGTCTGATTAATCACGAAATGACGGGTAGAACTTGACTAGTACTTATGATTTGTTGACCATAGTTAAGGTCATAGGTGCTAGGGGTAAAAACCTTTATCGGGAGTTTCGAGTGTTGAAACTTGCAATGAGATTGCATACCTTCTATATGATAGTTGGATCCCGATACCCACTGCGAGTAATTGTTACTCCTGGGAGAGTTTTGCACTTTGCAATTAGCCGATCAAGTAGGTGTCTAGAAAGGTGTCAACGGGGTTACGCCTCTGGGAAAACGAGGTTTACAGTAATTAGGTCCGTGCGAAAGCACGGGGAACCTCCCTCAAAGTACCGACACTGGCCTGGCTGAAAGATTGGCGAACTTGTAGAGTGTAATTATTCCCGGCTAGTCTTTCCTTTTAGGGTTTGAAGGAAGATTTGATAAAAACAGTGGGAGCCATCCTGATTAGATAAAATATATAACCAATCTGATCTTGCAAGAGCGCACGCTGAGTGTTTTCTTCTCTCTCTCCAGGTAGCGACCATATCACGCCTTAATCAAGATAATAATATGGATGTATTGACCGAACCCTCTTGTTATACTGAGCTGGGGAACGTTGGTCCCGCTCCAACTTATAATTGTTATAAGACAGAGCAGGAAATAGGGGAATACCAGATTTCCTATGCCGCCCAAACGAAGAAAGTGCATATGATGCATCTCCTTCGGGTGTGTTCATTACAAAGAACTGTTTCTCAGTATCCTCTGCATCCTGGGTATATGATACCGGATCAGGATCCCAGATATGTAATCTGTTACATAGGGCTACAAAAAGGTAGAAAAACTGAGAACGGGTGATAAGTTTCATGAGGCAGAAAGCGGGGCAAGTGTTGCAGCCAAGTCTGTTGGTCACTATCACCATGTATTACCAATACATTGATTCTGAACAAATGCTATTAGATACTGAACCTGATATACAAAATCATATCAGTCTCTTTATTAGTAAAGAAATGATATAATTTTGTATTGTTGGATAATGTTTTGAACATTTCCTATATCAAAAGTTGATCGGTTCAGGCACGTTATCTAAAAGCATTGACGTTCTAAATCAAACTACAGTTCCTTGTATATTGAACACACACAAGAGGAAGAGTTCAGAAATGAACGAATCCTTCTTGAGGCATTGTAGACTAGGTCACATCAATGCGACCCGACTGGCTGAAGTTGCATTTTAGATGCATATTTAAATCAGTTTGAATTTACATCTTGTGAAACTTGCCAGTCATGTCACAAAGATAAGATGACCATAGCTCTGTTTATTGGAAACAGAGAAAGAGTTAGTAAACTCTTGGGACTGATACATTATAAAGTATGTAAGGTCTCTTGTCTACACATGCCAGGACTGGTTCTTTATACTTCATTACGTTCTCTGATAATCTCTCAAGATTCAGTCATATGTTCCTGTTGAAACATGAGTCCGAACCTTTTGAGATATTCACAGAATATAAGTTAGAAGTAGAGAACCAAAATACGGGTATAAGTATTATGTCCTATGATAAGATCAGGGAGGAGAATACTTGTGCATAGAATTCCTGGACTATTCTAAAGGAGAATGAGATTTTCTCTCAGTGTTACTCCTCTGAATACACCACAGCACAACGGTGTATCGGGGCGGAGCAATCACACAATATTAGATATCGTGTTCTCTTTGATGAGTATTACTGAGTTACCTGTTTCCTTTTGGGTGTTATGCACTTGAGAAGCTACATACATATTGAATTAGGTTTGAATCAAATCAGTGCCTACCACTCCATATGAGATATGGTATGGGAAGAGCCCATGTCTTAAGCTAGTTAAGATTTGGGGTTGTCTGGCCTATGTTTAAAGCAAAATCCGGACAAGATCGAGGCAGGATCAGTTCTGTAGAACTGGAAAGGTTCCAGCTATACAAAACCGCAGTTGATGATTTGACAGAACCAAAGGATTCTATAGTTCCCGACGAACCTCAGCCTCTCCGCCGATCTAGCAGGGTTCCTCATCCGCCTGAGAGATACCTCGGTTTCTCGATGACAGTGGGAGCGAGGAATGCATCATGAGATGATGACCCATCTAGTATCGAGCAGGCCATCAAGAGTAGGGACTCTGTAAGAATGGCTGGATGCTTAGCGATCTGAGATGGAATCCATGTACACCAACAATGTATGGACTTTGGTTGCTATATCTGAAGGGTTAAATCCCCATCAGGAGCAAGTATATCTTGAGAAGATTACTTGGTGTAGATAGAAAAGTTGAGACTTTAAAAGCTAGACTTTTTAAAGGTTTCCGCCATCAACCAGGCACGAATAATGATGAAACCTTTTCCAGGAAATATGCTTGAGTCCATCCAGATCCTACTTGCCACGGCTACATACCATGACTACGATATCTAGTGATTGGGTGCCATGACTACTTTTCTAAATAATGATTTAGAAGAGAGAGTCTATAAGAACACAGCCAGAGGGCTTCGTAAACAGTAGGAGCAGCAGAAACATGTGCAAGTTGCTTTACATAATGAAGCAGGCATCGCAGAGTTGGAACGTCTGTTTTAATGTGATAGTCAAAGTGTTTGACTTCATCAAAATGGTAGACGAACCTTGTATATACAAAAGGGTAGTAGAGAGTAAGGTGGTCATCTTCGTATTGTACGTAGACTACATACTCTCGATAGGAAAGGAGTTTCCTATGCTACGATCGGTCAATCTCCTATTATCACAAGGATTCTCCAAAAAGGATCAAAGTGATACCTCCTAAATCCTGAGTTTTTCATCTATGAGATAGATGTAATTGGATGCTAGGATTCTCACTAGATGTAGTGAGATGGTATCAAACGATCCTGAGGAGAATCACTGGAAGAGTTCCAGGGTGATAAAGATAACTGAATGTCAGTCACAGGCATTGTCTTTACCCTTAGTAAAGGGACGGTATGTTGGAAGAGTTCCAAACTAGATACCGTGGCAAACTAGACGATAAAGGCTGGTAACATCGCTATTAAAGATACTACCAAAGAGGCAGTTTGGGTGTATATTGGTTTATAAGATGAACTAGGTTCCTGCCATTGTATGACAATGGAAGTGTGGCTTCGGCCCTGGAACCCTGGTCCCATCAGTTGTAGGGTTCCTAGACACTCTCAAGGGGTCTCACAAGGCATCAACCATGCCCGTTTCAAAAAATACGGTGCCGAGAAACCCTAGACTACGGATCGTTAGCTAGATGTCTAGGCGAAATAGAAACTAGTTAACAAATAAACTACAAGGAACGGAAATACAACCTTTGTAGATCCGTTTCTCCACCTCCATAGCTCCGCAACGAAGTCTCCTCGCTGTCCATATCAAATCCCGGGCTCTAGCGTCGGCTTCATCGGAGAATGGACGGGCTAGGTCATCGACGACGTGCCGAAGATGATCTACGTCGAGGCATCGCTAGATCAAGCTCCAACTTCACCAAGTCAAGAAAACTTATGAAGGAAACACACTCTACTACTTGGCAAGAGGTAGAGGATGAAGAAATAGGAAGTGGGTTCATTTTAGAATTGGATTTCTCACTCTTTTTCTCACTTTGCCATTAAAGCTTTCAAGCTTTTTCTAGAAGTGAACAAGAAGAAGAAGATGAAGAATATGATAAGTTATTTTCAAAAGAATAAAAAAAATGGAAACTTATCATAATCTTAACCTTAGTTGTAGAGAATAGACCATGGTAAGTTATGATGGTTAGGGTTAAGCAAAAGACAAGAATGGTTAACTAAGTCAAAGCTTCATGAAAGTTCATGAACAAACAAAGAAAGCCACCATTATCCTCTTATGCCAATTATTTTATTTCCAAAAAGAATAAATGAAAAAGTTAAATAAATGAATAAGGAAAACCAAAACCCTAACCATTTAAATAACCATGGTTTAATTCTTTACACAAACCAAGTAAGTATGCATCATCAAACATGATACAATCGTGTGCACAAAACTATATCAAATATACAATGTGCACATCCGAGCGAGAAAATCCATTTAAAGTGAACCGATACTAGTTAATGCAAAGTAATATATCAAATATATAATTATGCGTTAAATCATTAAATCAACTCTTGATTTAACAATCCGTTCATATCGTATATAACCGGCTAGTGTCTAATGTATCGGCTTATCGAATCAATCCTTGATTCGATAACTAGGGTATATCTCATATAACCTAATCGATACATTCATCGCGAGAATGGAATACGGTATCACATACACGCATTATTCTCGGTCCCGCACATATCTCATATGCGCTCCTATTTCGTTTCGCTTGAGCCAGGAAACCTCTGTGTAGGACTCTAAAGACTCGTCAATACGCCGGCAGCAGGTGATGATCATATCAAACACCCACAAGCCGCAAGCGGTCTGCTAAACGTAATGGCCACCCGGGTATTGAGCGATCAGAAGATCGACGAGCAAGCCCGCTCACACTCCTGTGAATCCAACCAGTAACACTTACCGTACAGTCCGGTCTGATCGTCTGATATGTCGCATATCTCGCCTAGGGGTGGTAAACGTCAGACCCCAATAGCTCGATAAGTCGTGTCGATATGAGGTCTATAACAATTCGAGAAACTACTGGTAACACTTACCAGTAAATCTCAGCAACCCTAGCCAGGGATTTCCTGCTATAGCCAATCGAACACAGCGCAATATCAACTCCCTATACCGGGAGAGACGAATCCCCTCCTATCGCTCATTGCCTCCATGTGACTCGGGATTGTACCTAAAAACCACCGTTTTGCACGCCCTCTTAGACGTGGTAAGATGGAAATCAAAGCACAGTGGGAACCACACAAGACTCTATGACGATCTCGGGTCAACAGACTACTCTGTACCAGTGTCACCTGAGAACTGCCATCTGACGTGAGGTATAATACCATCTGGGAGTTCTCGGCGAGTCCGTCCAGTGTACCCAGTCTCTACTGAGCACCCGTATATCATCTCTGATGTCAAACACCAATGGATATAGGATCATCCATCGCCCATCTGTATGGGTCGAGAAGGTATACGCTAGTCTACTCTAGTATATCGATGCCCCGTCTCGATCTACCCACGACTAGGGACTTTGAAGGATGTACTTATGGACTACCATGTCCCCACTAGTATGATCCGCATCATAGTCCAGGTAGTCAAGTACACATCCTAAGGGCTTTACCAACATGTGATAGAGAGACAATCTGAGTACACGTTAAGGTAAAGAGTAACCAGATAGCATATTATCATGTCGAGCAAGAAAGTCCTCCCTATATATGTCCCAGCATCCACTACAATATACATCCAATGTGCAGTAATGGCATCTAGGGCATACATATAACTAACAATCTCCCACTTGCACTAGGGCCATCTGTAGCAGTGGTTGTAGTATCTCATACTCAACCATCCCATAAAAGTCTCTCTCTGGGAACAGGCCTTCGTGAGTGGATCCGCCGTGTTGTCCTCTGAGTCTACTCTCTTAACCTCGATCACCCTGGAGATCAACCATCTCCATGATCAGGTGATACTGCCTTAGATTATGTCTGGATCACTGATGGGACCTGCGTTCCTTGGCATAAGCCACAACTCCATTGTCATACAATGGGAGGAACGTAGTTCATCTCATGAACCAATATACACCCAAACTTCCTCTTTGGTAGCATCTTAAGTAGCGATGTATCCAGCCTTTATCGTCTAGTATTCCACGGTATCTAGCTTGGAACTCTTCCAACATACCGTCCCTTTACTGAGGGTAAAGACAATGCCTACGACTGACATTCAGTTGTCTTTATCACCCTGGAACCCTTCCAGTGATTCTCCCCAGGATCGATTGATACCATCTCACTACAACTAGTGAGTATTCTAACATCCAATTAGATCTATCTCATAGATCCAAAACCCAGGATTTAGTAGGTATCACTTTGATCCTATGTGGAGAATATTTGTAATAAGCGGAGATTGATCGAGCGTAGCATAGGAAACTCCTTCCCTATCAAGAGTATGTTATCCACGTACTCTACGAGGATCACCACCATACTCCCTACTACCTTTTTGTTTATACAAGGTTCATCTACCATTTTGATGATGTCAAACTCTTTGACTAAGACATCAAAACAGACGTTCCAACTCCGCGATGCCTGCTTTATCCTATAAAGCATCTTGTTCACATTTCCGCTGCTCCCACTGTTTACGAAGCCCTCTGGCTGTGTACTTATAGACGCCCTCTTCCAAAACATCATTTTAGAAGAGCTGTCTTGACACCCAACCACCAGATATCGTAGTCATGGTATGTAGCCGTGGAAAGTAGGATCTGGATGGACTTAAGCATAGCTACTTGAAAAAGGTTTCATCATAATCCACGCCTGGTAAATGATGCAAACTTTTAACAAGTCTAGCTTTGAAAGTCTCAACTTTTCCATGTACACCAAGTAATCTTCTCAAGATATACTTGCTCCTGATGGGGATTTAACCCTTCAGATATAGCAACTAAAGTCCATACTTTGTTGGTGTATAAGGATTCCATCTCAGATCGCTAAACATCCAGCCATTCTTACAGAGTCTTACTCCTGATGGCCAGCTCGAAGCTAGTTGGGTCATCATCTCATGATGCAATCCTCGCTCCCACTGTCATAGAGAAACCGAAGTATCTCTCAGGTGGGTGAGGAACCCTACTAGACCGGCGGAAAGGCTGAGGTTCGTTGGAATCTACTGAATCCTTCGGTTCTGTCAAATCATCAGCTGCAGTTTGTATAGCTGGAACATTTCCAGTTGTACATAACTGACATTGCCTCGAGCTTGTCCGGATTTTGCTTTTTAGACATAGGCCGGACAACCCCAAATCTTAAGGAACTTAAGATATGGGCTCTTCCCTTTCAATATCACATATGAAGTGGTAGGCAACTGATTTGATTTGAACCCTATTCAATAGGTATGCAACTTCTCAAGTGCATAACACCCAATAGGAAAAAGGTAACTCAGTAGTACTCATCATAGAGCACACCATATCAAATAGGGTGTATCTGCTCCGCCCCGATATACCATCGTGCTATGGTGTATACAGAAGAGTAATTCTGAGAGAGAATCTCATTCTTAGAGTAGTCCAGGAATCCCGTGCTTTAGTATTCTCCTCCTTGATCACATCAAAGGACATAATACTTATACCCGTATCGGTTCTCTACTTCTATCTTATATTCTGTGAATATCTCAAAAGGTTCAGACTTGTGTTTCAACAGGAACATATGTCTGAATCTCGAGAGATTATCAGAGAATGTAATGAAGTACAAAGAACCTTACCAGGTATGTGTAGACAGGGGACCTTTATACATCAACATGTATCATCCCAAGAGTTCACTAACTCTTTCTCTGTTTCCAATAAACAGAGCTATGGTCATTTTATCTTTGTGACATAACTGGCGAATTTCACAAGATGTAAATTCAAACTGATTTAAATATGCATCTATATGTAACTCTAGCTAGTCGGGTCACATTGATCTGACCTAGTCTACAATACCTCAAGAAGAATCCGTTCATTTCTGAACTCTTCCTCTTGTGTGTGTTCCATATACTAAGAACTGTAGTTTGATTTAGAACTTCAATGCTTTTAGATAACGTGCCTGAACCGATCAACTTTTGATATAGGAAATGTTCAAAACATTATCCAACAATACAAAATTACATCATTTCTTTACTAATAAAGAGACTGATATGATTTTGTATATCAGGTTCGGTATCTAATAACATTCGTTCAGAATCAATATATAGGTAATACAGGGTGACTGTGACCAACAGACTTGGATGCAACACTTGCCCCGTTTTCTGCCTCATGAAACTTATCACCCGTTCTCAGTTTTTCTACCCTTTTGTAGCCCTATGTAACATATTACATATCTGGGATCCTGATCCGGTATCATATACCCAGGATGCAGAGGATACTGAGAAACAGTTCTTTGTAATGAACACACCCGAAGATGATGCATCATATGCACTTTCTTTGTTTGGGCGGCACGGGAAATCTGGTATTCCCCAATTACCTGCTCTGTCTTATAACAATTATAAGTTGGAGCGGGACCAACGTTCCCCATCTCAGTATAACAAGCGGGTTCGGTCAATAATCCGTTTTATTATCTTGATTAAGGCGTGATATGGTCGCTACCTGGAGAGAGAGAGAAGAAAACACTCAGCGTGCGCTCTTGCAAGAATAGATTGGTTATTATTTTATCTAATCAGGATGGCTCCCACTGCTTTTTATCAAATCTTCCTTCAAACCCTAAAAGGAAAGACTAGCCGGGATTAATTACACACTACAAGTTCGCCAATCTTTCAGCCAGGCCAGTGTCGGTACTTTGAGGGAGGTCCCCCGTGCTTTCGCACGAACCTAATTAATGTAAACCTCGTTTTCCCAGAGGCGTAACCCCGTTGACACCTTTCTAGACACCTACTTGATCGGCTAATTGTAATGTATAAAACTCTCCCAGGAGTAACAATTACTCGCAGCGGGTATCGGGATCCAACTATCTCATAGAAGGTATGCAATCTCATTGCAAATTTCAACACTTGAAATTCCCGATAATATTTTGCTCCTAGCAGCTATATGACCTTAACATAGTCAACAAATCATAAGTGCTAGTCAAGTTCAACCCGTCATTTCCCGATTGAATTAAACCCACCCGCACGACCCTTAACATAGTCAACAAAGTCGCACGACTACCCTAATCCAATCACATCATATGCATATGCAGATAAGCACTAATTAGCTACCGCACACTACGCCTTAACATAGTCAACAAACGTAGCACGAATACTAACTAGGACTTATCTGAAATGACGGAGGGCTACGACAGGTTTTTCTGAAAACCTATTGCGTAATGAACTTGATATCATTGTAGAATCAAATGATTTTAAAAATGGAGTGCTTTTGAGGCTTTTCTAGTTTTGCTAAAGGAGTCACTCCCGGTGAAGGGATCGTCGGTCCTTTCCTCGTCGAATGAGGTGCGGGATATATCATATATATCACTGTGCAAAGCAAAAAACACTTAAAAGCAATCAAAAGACAAACCGAGTGTGTAGCATCTGCCAGTTATTGCTAAAGGAGTCACTCCCGGTGAAGGGATCTCGGTCCTTTCCTTATCGAATAAGGTGCAGGATATATCATATATACCGCTGTGCAAAGCAAGAACTGTAGCTACCTGTTTTATTTTGAAATTCGATTCTACAACATCTTAGGTTTCTTTTATTTCATTAATCTCATTAATGAAGTCCCATCATTTAAGTACCTAAACATCACAGATAAATAAGTCGTACACTTATGCCATCCGCATTCGCCTCGATGTCCCCTCGTGCACCGTTAGGTTAGGTAACTAACGGCAGAGCAGGGCAGGGCTAGCGCGGGTGTACAACATAAGTAACATCTATATAATATATCATATATACTATATACTGTATCTATCACAGAACATCACATGATCACATCACAGATATCGCAGCAGAAGAATCATATGAAATATTGGATATACTAGGACGTCCGTGTTTTCAATATGAGCCAGTATAAAACACGGATTCCACGGTCGCGATGAATAGCCAAACCTACACCCCAAGACCCCTACGAGAGCGGCAAGCAACCCTACCAATTCTGGAGTTAGGAGACCCGGACTCGGCTCCTCGAGTTGGTCTCCCACTGGACTCCAGAACCCGGTTACTTGTGCCTTCCTCCTTGGGTCTATCCTAGTACGGAAAAGTAAATAATATACAAAAGGTGACTACTTCCGCAACCTGGAAGTGCCCTAATTAAAAGAATATTACATACAAGTTTTTACATGAATGAAAATGAAAAACACTCATCTCACATAAAAAATCCCGGCTATTCAAACACGATGATCCAATATAACATATCCAGCATCACATAACATCACATGTCATCAACGTAAGTAAATATGCGCATCCCAATTGTCGTTGACATATAGCAACGAAACCGGCGATATCACATATTACACTTACGGTCACAGAAAAGAAAGTGTAAAACTACAACAGTTGGAATCCGCAACCTCCTCAGACATCGCATGCCTGACCAAATGAATTCTTTAGACATCGCATGCCTAACAATTATAAACCCCGCATTTTAGTCTCAAAATCGAAAACACTTTTCAATATCAAGTCGGGCAATTCAACAAGATTCCCGACATCCTGATCGAATGCTCGTCGCAAACTTCAGTAGGCGGCCGCACCCCCAATACCGTCGACGAAGTGCACCAAGGCGGAACACCGGCACCGCGAGCACCCGAACGGATGCTTTCGGCGACGGGGCTCTCCTACAGTCACTTGGTCGGGGCTATGGAGTGAGGCTGTCTATTAAGTTTATCCGGCGAGTATCCGCGTACGCTACGTGATTGCGACGGACTTTTGATCACATCAAAATTCCGTGGCAACCGATCAAGTGAGACTAAAGTGCTATGTTTATAACATTCATTCAGTTATCTCATAACTTCTTGTGAATTCCAATTATTGTATCCCATTCCGGATAAATAGAAAATGTCAAACTTTCCGATCGAACAATCGAACACCCAAGTTTTCCCGATACAGATCAACACATGAAGCAAGTCTAAAAACATTCAGTTCGTGCCTCAGTACCAACGGTCCAGCCGTAGAAGGGTCAAGCCAACGCCTCACATGTGGCACGCCGTACTGCCCCAAACCCGCAGGTTCAAAGGGCAGTTCAAGACGGTCACATAATCGAGTTAAGGTTTGTTGTCTTCTAGAGGGTCCATCGAGTTACTTGCACTACTTAGAACGTCTTTAAACCCTGGAAAAATCCAACACTTGGAAATTTCCCGACAGGGGAAAAATTGGGTATTTATATCCGGTCGAACTTTTTAACATATTCTAAAATTTATCCGGAAAGCCACACTGACAAAATTTGATGATCCGATCGAATCTTTGATTCCTAATACAACCCCAGAATACTCTCCTGTCGAGTCACAATAAAAATACCCCAGAAAATACAGCATTAAATTATATGAGTTACTGTGCAGAAATCATTAAACAAAGGAACAGTACGGCCGCGGAACCGCCGCACCATGCATAGCACGTGCCACGGTTCCGCGGTGGAAAAGTCGATTCAGACCCTCGTATTTCACAGTAATTCATAAAAAACCCTGCTTGATTTTCTGCATATTTTTAATATTGAAAAATCCATAATTTTCAAAAAAGGACAAAGAGCAATTTGGAGTTAGGGATTTCGATCGATCGGGCTTCAAAAAGCGTCTGGACTTCGCTTAAGGCTGTAGCTAGGCTCTGATACCACTGTAGGGTTCCTAGGCACTCTCAAGGGGTCTCACAAGGCATCAACCATGCCCGTTTCAAAAAATACGGTGCCGAGAAACCCTAGACTACGGATCGTTAGCTAGATGTCTAGGCGAAATAGAAACTAGTTAACAAATAAACTACAAGGAACGGAAATACAACCTTTGTAGATCCGTTTCTCCACCTCCATAGCTCCGCAATGAAGTCTCCTCGCTGTCCATATCAAATCCCGGGCTCTAGCGTCGGCTTCATCGGAGAATGGACGGGCTAGGTCATCGACGACGTGCCGAAGATGATCTACGTCGAGGCATCGCTAGATCAAGCTCCAACTTCACCAAGTCAAGAAAACTTGTGAAGGAAACACACTCTACTACTTGGCAAGAGGTAGAGGATGAAGAAATAGGAAGTGGGTTCACTTTAGAATTGGATTTCTCACTCTTTTTCTCACTTTGCCATTAAAGCTTTCAAGCTTTTTCTAGAAGTGAACAAGAAGAAGAAGATGAAGAATATGATAAGTTATTTTCAAAAGAATAAAAAAAATGGAAACTTATCATAATCTTAACCTTAGTTAGTTGCAGAGAATAGACCATGGTAAGTTATGATGGTTAGGGTTAAGCAAAAGACAAGAATGGTTAACTAAGTCAAAGCTTCATGAAAGTTCATGAACAAACAAAGAAAGCCACCATTATCCTCTTATGCCAATTATTTTATTTCCAAAAAGAATAAATGAAAAAGATAAATAAATGAATAAGGAAAACCAAAACCCTAACCATTTAAATAACCATGGTTTAATTCTTTACACAAACCAAGTAAGTATGCATCATCAAACATGATACAATCATGTGCACAAAACTATATCAAATATACAATGTGCACATCCGAGCGAGAAAATCCATTTAAAGTGAACCGATACTAGTTAATGCAAAGTAATATATCAAATATATAATTATGCGTTAAATCATTAAATCAACTCTTGATTTAACAATCCGGTCATATCGCATATAACCGGCTAGTGTCTAATGTATCGGCTTATCGAATCAATCCTTGATTCGATAACTAGGGTATATCTCATATAACCTAATCGATACATTCATCGCGAGAATGGAATACGGTATCACATACATGCATTATTCTCGGTCCCGCACATATCTCATATGCGCTCCTATTTCGTTTCGCTTGAGCCAGGAAACCTCTGTGTAGGACTCTAAAGACTCGTCAATACGCCGGCAGCAGGTGATGATCATATCAAACACCCACAAGCCGCAAGCGGTCTGCTAAACGTAACGGCCACCCGAGTATTGAGCGATCAGAAGATCTACGAGCAAGCCCGCTCACACTCCTGTGAATCCAACCAGTAACACTTACCGTACAGTCCGGTCTGATCGTCTGATATGTCGCATATCTCGCCTAAGGGTGGTAAACGTCAGACCCCAATAGCTCGATAAGTCGTGTCGATATGAGGTCTATAACAATTCGAGAAACTACTGGTAACACTTACCAGTAAATCTCAGCAACCCTGGCCAGGGATTTCCTGTTATAGCCAATCGAACACAGCGCAACATCAACTCCCTATACCGGGAGAGACGAATCCCCTCCTATCGCTCATTGCCTCCATGTGACTCGGGACTGTACCAAAAAACCACCGTTTTGTACGCCCTCTTGGACGTGGTAAGATGGAAATCAAAGCACAGTGGGAACCACACAAGACTCTATGACGATCTCGGGTCAACAGACTACTCTGTACCAGTGTCACCTGAGAACTGCCATCTGACGTGAGGTATAATACCATCTGGGAGTTCTCGGCGAGTCCGTCCAGTGTACCCAGTCTCTACTGAGCACCCGTATATCATCTCTGATGTCAAACACCAATGGATATGGGATCATCCATCGCCCATCTGTATGGGTCGAGAAGGTATACGCTAGTCTACTCTGGTATATCGATGCCCCGTCTCGATATACCCACGACTAGGGACTTTGAAGGATGTACTTATGGACTACCATGTCCCCACTAGTATGATCCGCATCATAGTCCAGGTAGTCAAGTACACATCCTAAGGGCTTTACCAACATGTGATAGAGAGACAATCTGAGTACACGTTAAGGTAAAGAGTAACCAGATAGCATACTATCATGTCGAGCAAGAAAGTCCCCCTATATATGTCCCAGCATCCACTACAATATACATCCAATGTACAGTAATGGGCTCTAGGGCATACATATAACTAACATCAGTGACCCAGACATATTCTGAGGCAGCATCACCTGATCATGGAGATAGTAGATCTCCAGGTTGATCGAGGTTAGGAGAGTAGACTAGGAGGGCAACACGGCGGATCCACTCACGAAGGCCTTTTCCCAGAGAGAGACTTATATGGGATGGTTGAGTATTAGATATTGCAACCACTGCTACAGATGGCCCTAGTGCAAGTGAGAGATTGTTAGTTATATGTATGCCCTAGAGGCCATTACTGTACATTGGATGTATATTGTAGTGGATGCTGGGACATATATAGGTAGGACTTTCTTGCTCGACATGATAGTACGCTATCTGGTTGCTCTTTATCTTAACATGTATACTTTCTGTCTCTCTGATTACATGTTGATAAAGCCCTTAGGATGTGTACTCGACTTCCAGGACTGTGATGTAGATCATACTAGTGGGGCCTGGATAGTCCATGAGTACATCCTTGAAATGTTCCTAGTCGTGGGAATATCGAAACGGGGCATCGATATTCCAGAGTAGACTAGCGTATATCTTCTCGACCCATGCGATGGGCGATGGATGATCCCATATCCATTGGTGTTTGACATCGGAGATGGTATGCGGGTGCTCAGTGGAGACTGGGTACACTGAACGGACTCGCCGAGAACTCCCAGATGGTATTATACCTCACGTCAGATGGCAGTTCTCTGGTGACACTGGTACAGCTTAGTCTGTTGACCCGAGATCGTCATAGAGTCTTTTGTGTCTCCCACTGTGCTTTGATTTCCACCCTACCACAGCTCTACTGAGTTGTGCAAACAGGTGGTTATTGGGTACAGTCCCGATTCACATGGAGGCAATGAGCGATAGGAGGGGATTCGTCTCTCCCGGTATTGGGGGTTGATGCTGCGCTATGCTCGACTGGCCATAACAGGAAATCCCTGGCCAGGGTTACAGTGATATACTGGTAAGAGTTATCAGTAGTTTCACGAATGTTATGGACCTCACGTCGGAATGACTTACCAAGCTACTGGGGTCTGACGTTTACCACCCCTAGGCGAGATATGCACCATATCAGACGAACAGACCGGACTGTACGGAAAGTGTTACTGGTTGGATTCACAGGAGTGTGAGCGGGCTTGCTCGTCGATCTTCTGATCGCTCAATACCCGGGTGGCCGTTACGTTTAGCAGACCGCTTGCGGCTTGTGGATGTTTGATATGATCATCATCCGCTGCCGGCGTATTGACGAGTCTTTAGAGTCCTACACAGAGGTTTCCTGGCTCAAGCGAAACGAAATAGGAGCGCATATGAGATATGTACGGGACCGAGAATAATGCGTGTATGTGATACCGTATTTCATTCTCGCGATGAATGTGTCGAATGGTTGTATGCGATATAACCTAGTTATCGAATCAAGGATTGATTCGATAAGCCGATACATTGGATACTAGCCAGTTATATGCGATATGACCGGATCATTGAATCAAGTGTTGATTTAATGATTTAATGTATAATTATATATTTGATATATTACTTTGCATTAACTAGTATTGGTTCACTTTAAATGGATTACTCACTTGGTTTGTGCACATGGTATATGTGATATATTTTGTGCACATGATTGTATCATGTTTGATAATACATGCAAGCTAGGGTTAGTGTAAAGAATTAGACCATGGTTAAGTTTATGATTAGGGTTTTCTTTTTAATTACTTATTCATTTATTTATTCTTTTTGTTTATTTTGGAAAAAGGAAATGATAATGAAAATGGAATGGTGGCTTGATTTTTTTGTAGTTGAAGTTTCTTGAAACTTTGACTAAGTCACCATTCTTGTCTTATCCTTAACCCTAACCATTCAAGTTAACCATGGTCCATTCTCTACAACTAACCAAGGGTTAGTAAATGATAAGTATTGATTTATTTATCATTTACATAACACTCATCATATTCTTTATCATCTTCTTCTTCATCTCCAACTTGAAAAAAGCTTGCACCATCAATGGCAACTAGCCAAAATGAGTGAGAAATCCAAATCTAAAGTCTACCCACTTCCTATTTCTTCATCCTCTACCTCTTGCCAAGTAGTAGAGTTTGTTTCCTTCACAAGTTTTCTTGACTTGGTGAAGTGGGAGCTTGATCTAGCGATGCCTCGACGTAGATCATCTTCGGCATCGTCGTCGATGACCTAGCCCGTCCATTCTCCGATGAAGCCGACGCTAGAGCCCGGGGTTTGACTTGGACAGCGAGGAGACATCATCGCGGAGCTATGGAGGTGGAGGACCGGATCTACAAAGGTTGTATTTCCGTTCCCTTAGTAAAGTAGTTTACTAGTTGCTTCTTTCGCCTAAATATCTAGTTAACGATCCGTAGTCTAGGGTTTCTCGGCACCATAAAATTAGAAATTGGCATGTTTGATGCCTTGTGAGACCTCTTGGGAGTGCCTAGGAACCCTACAGGTTGGTCCCGCAGCCATTGGTCTAATGCACCTAAGATCGTATGCAGGTGCTCACTGGGTGTGAGTACACTAAACGGACTCACGGAGAACTTCCATATGGTAATATACCTATCGTCAAATAGAAGTTCTCAGGTGACATGTGTACAGGTTAGTCTTTGGGCATGAGATCGTCATTTGTCTCGTGTAAGTTCCCACTGTGCTTTGATCACTACCTTCCACGGCTCTACTGAGTCATGCAAACAGGTTTTGGTTGGGTACAGTCCCGAGCTACATACAGGCAGTGAGCGATTGTTGGGGATTTGTCTCTCCCGGTATTGGGAGTCGATATCGTACAGTGTTCGATTGGTCAGGACCATAATGTTAGTTATATATATGCCCTAGAAGCCATTACTGTACATTGGATGTATATTGTAGTGGATGCTGGGACATATATAGGTAGGACTTTCTTGCTCGACATGATAGTACGCTATCTGGTTGCTCTTTATCTTAAAATGTATAATTTCTGTCTCTCTGTTACATGTTGATAAAGCCCTTAGGATATGTACTCGACTTGCAGGACTATGATGCAGATCATACTAGGGGGGCCTGGGTAGTCCATGAGTACATCCTTCAATGTTCCTAGTCGTGGGAATATCGAGACGGGGCATCGATATTCCCGAGTAGACTAGCGTATATCTTCTCGACCCATGTGATGGGCGATGGATGATCCCATATCCATTGGTATTTGACATCAGAGATGGTATGGGGGTGCTCAGTGGAGACTAGGTATACTGAACGGACTCGCCGAGAACTCCCAGATGGTATTATACTTCACGTCAGATAGCAGTTCTCTGGTGACACTGGTACAACTTAGTCTGTTGACCCGAGATCGTCATAGAGTCTTGTGTGTCTCCCACTGTGCTTTGATTTCCACCCTACCACGGCTCTACTGAGTCATGCAAACAGGTGGTTTTTGGGTACAGTCCTGATTCACATGGAGGCAATGAGCGATAGGAGGGGATTCGTCTCTCCGGGTATTGGGGGTGGATGTTGCGCTATGCTCGACTGGCCATAACAGGAAATCCCTGGCCAGGGTTGCAGTGATATACTGGTAAGAGTTATCAGTAGTTTCATGAATGTTATAGACCTTACGTCGGCATAACTTATCAAGCTACTGGGGTCTGACGTTTACCACCCCTAGGCGAGATATGCGACATATCAGACGAACAGACCGGACTGTACGGTAAGTGTTACTGGTTGGATTCACAGGAGTGTGAGCGGGCTTGCTCGTCAAACTTCTGATCGCTCAATACCCGGGTGGCCGTTACTTTTAGCAGACCGCTTGCGGCTTGTGGGTGCTTGATATGATCATCATCTGCTGCCGGCGTATTGACGAGTCTTTAGAGTCCTACACAGAGGTTTCCTGGCTCAAGCGAAACGAAATAGGAGCGCATATGAGATATGTGCGGGACCGAGAATAATGTATGTATGTGATACCGTATTCCATTCTCGCGATGAATGTATTGAATGGTTATATGCGATATAACCTAGTTATCGAATCAAGGATTGATTCGATAAGCCGATACATTGGATATTAGTCGGTTATATGCGATATGACCGGATCGATAAATTAAGTGTTGATTTAATGATTTAATGCATAATTATATATTTGATATATTACTTTGCATTAACTAGTATAAGTTCACTTTAAATGGATTTTCTCACTTGAAATGCACATTGTATATGTGATATATTTTTGTGCACTTGTTTGTATCATGTTTGATGATACATGCTCACTTGGGTTTGTGTAAAGAATTAAACCATGGTTATATGAATAGTTAGGGTTTTGTTTATTTACTTATTTATTTATTTATTTATTTTGGAAAAGGTAAAGAGAAAATGGTGGCTTTCTTTGTTTGTAGTTGAAGCTTCATGAAGCTTTGACTAAGTGACCATTTTGTCTTCATGCTTAACCCTAACCCTTCAAACTAACCTTAGTTTATTCTCTACACCTAACCATGGTTGCTATATGATAAGTATTCATTTATTTTCTATTTTGGGATAATACTTATCATATTCTTTCTTCTTCTTCTTCATCTTCAACAAGAAGAAAACCTTGCCTTCATCAATGGCAACTTGTGAAAATGAGTGAGAAATCCAATTCCAAAGTAAACCCACTTCCTATTTCTTCATTCTCTACCACTTGCCAAGTAGTATAGGGTGTTTTCTTCACAAGTTTTATGACTTGGTGAAGTGGGAGCTTGATCTTGTGATGCCTCGACGTAGATCATCTTCGGCATCGAAGCCGACGACCCAGCCCGCCCTTTTCTCCGATGAAGCCGATGCTAGAGTCCAAGATCCGATTTGGATAGCGAGGGGACTTCATCACGGAGCCATGGAGGTGAAGGACCGGATCTACAAAGGTTGTAGCCCTTTCCCTTTAGCTATAAATTCGTTTATTTGCATCGCCTATATATCTAGTTAACGATCCGTATTAGGGTTTCTCGGCACTTGTAAAATTTTAATTGGCCATGTTTGATCACTTGTGAGACCTCATTAGTGTGCCTAGGAACCCTACAGTGGTATCAGAGCCTAGCTAGAGCCTTAAGCGATGCGTAGACGGAGTTAGAAGTCCGATCGACCTGAAACCCTAACTCCAAAATGCTCTCTGGAAATTTTCTGAAAATTTGGATTTTTGTGAATTAAAAATTGCTAAAAAATTCAGCAGGGAATACTATGAATTACTGCGAAGCACGTGACATTGATTCGACAGAAGCGCCGCGGAACCGCGGCCTCACCCTGGCTTGCGCGGCGGTTCCGCGGCCAAAGTGCTGAATCAATGCACGTGGTTTGCACAATAATTAGTTTCTGTATGTTCTGTATTTTATGGGAATTTTTAATATTTACTCAACAGTTGAGTTTTCTGGGGTTGTATTGGGGACTCGGTGTTTCGATCGGATTGTCTAATTTTGTCTGTGTGTTTTTCCGGATAATTTTAGAATATGTTAAAAAGTTCGACCGGATATAAATAGCCATTTTTTCCCCTGCCGGGAAATTTCCAAGTGTTGGATTTTTTCCGTGGTTTAAAGACGTTCTAAGTAGTGCAAGTAACACGATGGTCCCTCTAGAAGACAACAAACCTTAACTCGATTATGTGACCGTCTTGAACTGCCCTTTGAACCTTCGGGTTTGGGGCAGTACGGCGTACCACATGTGAGGCGTTGGCTTGACCCTTCTACGGATGGACCGTTGGTACTGAGGCACGAACTGAATGTTTCTAGACTTATTTCATGCGTTGAGCTATTTCGGGAAAACTTGGGTGTTCGATTGTTCGATCGGAAAGTTTAACATTTTCTATTTACCCGGAATGTGATACAACATTTGGAATTCACAAGCAGTTATGAGATAACTGAATGAATGTTATAAATCTAGCGGTTTAGTCTCACTTGATCGGTTGCCACGGAATTTTGATATGATCAAAAGTCCGTCGCAATCATGTAGTGTACGCGGATACTCGCCGGGTAAACTTAATAGACAGCTACACCCCATAGCCCCGACCAAGTGACTGTAAGAGAACCCCGTCGCCGAAAGCATCCGTTCGGGTGCTCGCGGCAGCGGTGTTCCACCTTGGTGCACTTCGTCGACGGCGTCGGGAGTGCGGCCGCCTACTAAAGTTTGCGACGAGCATTCGATCAGAATGTCGGGAATCCTGTTGAATTGCCCGACTTGATATTGAAAAGTGTTTTCTATAATGAGACTAAAATGCGGGGTTTATATTTGTTAGGCATGCGATGTCTAAGCAATTCATTTGGCTAGGCATGCGATGTCTAAAGAGTTTGCGAATTCCAACTGTTGTAGTTTTACACTTTCTTTTCTGTGACCGTAAGTGTAATATGTGATATCGCCGGTTTCGTTGCTATATGTCAACGACAATTGGGATACGCATGTTTACTTACGTTGATGACATGTGATATTATGTGTTGCTGGATATGTTATATTGGATCGTCGTGGTTGAATAGCCGGGGGTTTTTATGTGAGATGAGTGTTTTTCATTTTCATTCATATAAAAACTTGTATGTAATATTCTTTTATTGGGGCACTTCCAGGTTGCGGAAGATGTCACCCATTGTATATTATTTACTTTTCCGCATTAGGATAGACCCAAGAAGGGGAGCACAAGTAACCGGGTTCTAGGGTCCAGTGGGAGACCATCTCGAGGAGTCGAGTTCGGGTCTCCTAACCCTGGAATTGGTAGGGTTGCTTGCCGCTCTCGTAGGGGTCTAGGGGTATGGGATTGGCTATTCATCGCGACCGTGGAATCCGTGTTTTATACCGGCTCGTATTAAAAACACGGACGTCCTAGTATATCTAATATTTCATATGTTTCTTCTGCTGCGCTATCTGTGATGTGATCATGTGATGTTCTGTGATAGATATAATATATAGTATATATGATATATTATATAGACGTTGCTTATGTTTTACACCCGCGCTAGCCCTGCCTCGCTCTGGCGTTAGTTACCTAACCTAACGGTGCAGACGGGACATCGAGGCGAATGCGGATGGCATAAGCGTACGTTATATTTATCTGTGATGATTAGGTGGACTTAAATGATGGGATATTCATTAATGAGATTAATGAAAGAAAATAAACCTAATTGATGTTGTGGAATCGAATTTCAAAATAAAACAGGTAGCTACAGTTCTTGCTTTGCATCGCGGTGTTCCTTGTAGAACATCCTGCACCTTATTCGATGAGGAAAGGACCGAGATCCCTTCACCGGGAGTGACTCCTTTAGCAATAACTGGCAGATACTACAACCCTCGGTTTTTCTTTTGATTGCTTTTATAGTTTCTGCTTTGCACAGTGATATATATGATATATCCCGCACCTCATTCAATGAGGAAAGGGCCGACGATCCCTTCACCGGGAGTGACCCCTTTAGCAAAACTAGAAAAGCATCAAAAACATTCCATTTAAAAACCATTTGATTCCGCAACGAGATCAAGTTCAAAGCGTTAAAGGTTTTCATAAAAAAAACCAGCTGCAACCCTCCGTCATTTTAGGAAGTAGAGTACTTAGTATTCGTGCTGTGTTTGTTGACCATAGTCAAGGCACAGTGTACGGTAGCTAAGTGATGTCTTTCTACACCGCATATGATGCGATTAGTTAGGACAGTCAAGTGACTTTGTTGACCTTAGTTAAGGGTCATGTGGGTGGGTCTAATTAATCACGAAATGACGGGTAGAACTTGACTACTACTTATGATTTGTTGACCATAGTTAAGGTCATAGGTGCTAGAGGTAAAAACCTTTATCGGGAGTTTCAAGTGTTGAAACTTCCAATGAGATTGCATACCTTCTATGTGATAGTTGGATCCCGATACCCACTGCGAGTAATTGTTACTCCTGGGAGAGTTTTGCACTTTACAATTAGCCGATCAAGTAGGTGTCTAGAAATGTGTCAATGGGGTTACGCCTCTGGGAAAACGAGGTTTACTGTAATTAGGTCCGTGCGAAAGCACGGGGAACCTCCCTCAAAGTACCGACACTGGCCTGGCTGAAAGATTGGCGAACTTGTAGAGTGTAACTAATCCCGGCTAGTCTTTCCTTTTAAGGTTTGAAGGAAGATTTGATAAAAACAGTGGGAGCCATCCTGATTATATAATATATATATAACCAGTCTAATCTTGCAAGAGCGCACGCAGAATGTTTTCTTCTCTCTCTCTCCAGGTAGCGACCATATCACGCCTTAATCAAGATAATAATATAGATGTATTGACCGAACCCGCTTGTTATACTGAGCTGGGGAACGTTTTTCCCGCTCCAACTTATAATCGTTATAAGATAGAGCAGGAAATAGGGGAATACCAGAATTCCTATGCCGCCCAAACGAAGAAAGTGCATATGATGCATCTCCTTCGAGTGTGTTCACTACAAAGAACTGTTTCTCAGTATCCTCTGCATCCTGGGTATTTGATACCGGATCAGGATCCCAGATATGTAATTTGTTACATAGGGCTACAAAAAAGTAGAAAAACTGAGAACGGGTGATAGGTTTCATGAGACAGAAAACGGGGCAAGTGTTGCAGCCAAGTCTGTTGGTCACTGTCACCCTGTATTACCAATACATTGATTCTGAACAAATGCTATTAGATACCGTACCTGATATACAAAATCATATCAGTCTCTTTATTAGTAAAGAAATGATAAAATTTTGTATTGATGGATAATGTTTTGAACATTTCCATATCAAAAGTTGATCGATTCAGGCACGTTATCTAAAAGCATTGATGTTCTAAATCAAACTACAGTTCCTAGTATACAGAACATACACAAGAGGAAGAGTTCAGAAATGAACGTATCCTTCTTGAGGCATTGTAGACTAGGTCATATCAATGCGACCCGACTGGCTGAAGTTACATTTTAGATGCATATTTAAATCAATTTGAATTTACATCTTGTGAAACTTGCCAGTCATGTCACAAAGATTAGATGACCATAGCTCTGTTTATTGGAAACAGGGAAAGAGTTTGTAAACTCTTAGGATTGATACATGATGATGTATGTAAGGTCTCCTGTCTACACATGCCAGGACCGGTTCTTTATACTTCATTACGTTCTCTGATAATCTCTCAAGATTCAGACGTATGTTCCTGTTGAAACACAAGTCCGAACCATTTGAGATATTCGCAGAATATAAGTTAGAAGTAGAGAACCAAAATACGGGTATAAATATTATGTCCTATGATAAGATCAAGGAGGAGAATACTTGTGCATGGCATTCCTGGACTATTCTAAAGGAGAATGAGATTCTCTCTCCGTATTACTCCTCTGAATACACCACAGCACAACGGTGTATCAGGACGGAGCAATCGCACCATATTAGATATGGTGTGCTCTATGATGAGTACTACTGAGTTACCTATTTCCTTTTGGGGTTGTGCACTTGAGAAGCTGCATACCTATTGAATTAGGTTCGAATCAAATCAGTGCCTACCACTCCATATAAGATATGGTATGGGAAGAGCCTATCTCTTAAGCGAGTTAAGATTCGGGGTTGTCCGGCCTATGTCTAAAAGAAAAATCCGGACAAAATCGTGGCAAGGACAGTTCTGTAGAACTGGAAAGGTTCCAGCTATACAAAACTGCTGATGATTTGACAGAACCAAAGGATTCAATAGTTCCTGACGAACCTCAGCCTCTCCGCCGATCTAGTAGGGTTCCTCATCCGCCTGAGAGATACCTCGGTTTCTCGATGACAGTGGGAGCGAGGAATGCATCATGAGATGATGACCCAACTAGTTTCGAGCAGGCCATCAAGAGTAGGAACTCTGTAAGAATGGCTAGATGCTTAGCGATCTGAGATGGAATCCATGTACACCAACAAAGTATGGACTTTGGTTGCTATATCTGAAGGGTTAAATCCCCATCAGGAGCAAGTATATCTTGAGAAGATTACTTGGTGTAGATGGAAAAGTTGAGACTTTCAAAGCTAGACTTGTTAAAGGTTTTCGTTATCAACCAAGCATGGATAATGATGAAACCTTTTTCCAGGGACTATGCTTAAGTCCATCCAGATCCTACTTTCCATTGCTGCATACCATGACTACGATATCTGGTGGTTGGGTGCCATGACTACTTTTCTAAATAATGATTTAGAAGAGAACGTCTATAAGAACACAGCCAGAGGGCTTTGTAAATAGTGGGAGCAGCGGAAACGTGTGCAAGTTGCTTTACATAATGAAGCAGGCATCGCGGAGTTGGAACGTCTGTTTTGATCTGATAGTCAAAGTGTTTGACTTCATCAAAATGGTAGACGAACCTTGTATATACAAAAAGGTGGTAGAGAGTAAGGTGGTCATCTTCGTATTGTACGTAGACAACATACTCTTGATAGGAAAAGAGTTTCCTATACTACGATCGGTCGATCTCCTCTTATGATAAGGATTCTCCAATAGGATCAAAGTGAAACCTCCTAAATCCTGGGTTTTGGATCTATGAGATAGATCTAAATGGATGTTAGGATTCTCGCCAGCTATAGTGAGATAGTATCAGTTGATTCTAGGGAGAATCACTGGAAAGGTTCCAGGGTGATAAGGACGAATGAATGTCAGTCGCAGGCATTGTCTTTCCCCTCAGTAAAGGGACGGTATGTTGGAAGAGTTCCAAGCTAGATACCGTGGCAAACTAGATGATAAAGGCTGGTAACATCGCTATTAAAGATACTACAAAAGAGGAAGTTTGGGTGTATATTGGTTCATAAGATGAACTAGGTTCCTGCCATTGTATGACAATGGAAGTGTGGCTTTAGTCCTGGAACCCTTATCCCATCAGTGACCCAGACATATTCTGAGGCAGCTCACCTGATCATGGAGATAGTTGATCTCCAGGGTGATCGAGGTTAGGAGAGTAGACTCAGAGGACAACACGGCGGATCCACTCACGAAGGCATTTTCCCAAAGAGAGACTTCTAGGGGATGGTTGAGTATTAGATACTACAACTACTGCTACAGATGGCCCTAGTGCAAGTGGGAGATTGTTAGTTATATGTATGCCATAGAAGCCATTACTGTACATTGGATGTATATTGTACTGGATGCTGGGACATATATAGGTAGGACTTTCTTGCTCGACATGATAGTACGCTATCTGGTTGCTCTTTATCTTAACATGTATAATTTCTGTCTCTCTGTTACATGTTGATAAAACCCTTAGGATGTGTACTCGACTTCCAGAACTATGATGCAGATCATACTAGTGGGGCCTGGGTAGTCCATGAGTACATCCTTCAATGTTCCTAGTCGTGGGAATATCGAGACGGGGCATCGATATTCCTGAGTAGACTAGCGTATATCTTCTCGACCCATGTGATGGGCGATGGATGATCCCATATCCATTGGTGTTTGACATCAGAGATGGTATGCGGGTGCTCAGTGGAGACTGGGTACACTAAACGGACTCGCCGAGAACTCCCAGATGGTATTATACCTCACGTCAGATGGCAGTTCTCTGGTGACACTGGTACAACTTAGTCTGTTGACCAGAGATCGTCATAGAGTCTTGTGTGTCTCCCACTGTGCTTTGATTTCCACCCTACCACGGCTCTACTGAGTCGTGCAAACAGTTGGTTTTTGGGTACAGTCCCGATTCACATGGAGGCAATGAGCGATAGGAGGGGATTCGTCTCTCCGGGTATTGGGGGTGGATGTTGCGCTATGCTCGACTGGCCATAACAGGAAATCCCTGGCCAGGGTTGCAGTGATATACTGGTAAGAGTTATCAGTAGTTTCACGAATGTTATGGACCTTACGTCAGCATGACTTATCAAGCTACTGGGGTCTGACGTTTACCACCCCTAGGCGAGATATGCGACATATCAGACGAACAGACCGGACTGTACGGTAAGTGTTACTGGTTGGATTCACAGGAGTGTGAGCGGGCTTGCTCGTCGATCTTCTGATCGCTCAATACCAGGGTGGCCGTTACTTTTAGCAGACCGCTTGCGGCTTATGGGTGCTTGATATGATCATCATCTGCTGCCGGCGTATTGACGAGTCTTTAGAGTCCTACACAGAGGTTTCCTGGCTCAAGCGAAACGAAATAGGAGCGCATATGAGATATGTGCGGGACCGAGAATAATGCGTGTATGTGATACCGTATTCCATTCTCACGATGAATGTATTGAATGGTTATATGCGATATAACCTAGTTATCGAATCAAGGATTGTTTCGATAAGCCGATACATTGGATATTAGTCGGTTATATGCGATATGACCGGATCGATAAATCAAGTGTTGATTTAATGATTTAATGCATAATTATATATTTGATATATTACTTTGCGTTAACTAGTATCAGTTCACTTTAAATGGATTTTCTCACTTGAAATGCACATTGTATATGTGATATATTTTTGTGCACTTGTTTGTATCATGTTTGATGATACATGCTCACTTGGGTTTGTGTAAAGAATTAAACCATGGTTATATGAATGGTTAGGGTTTTGTTTATTTACTTATTTATTTATTTATTTATTTTGGAAAAGTTAAAGAGAAAATGGTGGCTTTCTTTGTTTGTAGTTGAAGCTTCATGAAGCTTTGACTAAGTGACCATTTTGTCTTCATGCTTAACCCTAACCCTTCAAACTAACCTTAGTTTATTCTCTACACCTAACCATGGTTTCTATATGATAAATATTCATTTATTTTCTATTTTGGGATAATACTTATCATATTCTTTCTTCTTCTTCTTCATCTTCATCAAGAAGAAAACCTTGCCTTCATCAATGGGAACTTGTGAAAATGAGTGAGAAATCCAATTCCAAAGTGAACCCACTTCCTATTTCTTCATCCTCTACCACTTGACAAGTAGTATAGGGTGTTTTCTTCACAAGTTTTATGACTTGGTGAAGTGGGAGCTTGATCTTGTGATGCCTCGACGTAGATCATCTTCGGCATCGAAGCCGACGACCCAGCCCGCCCTTTTCTCCGATGAAGCCGATGCTAGAGTCCAAGTTCCGATTTGGACAGCGAGGGGACTTCATCACGGAGCCATGGAGGTGAAGGACCGGATCTACAAAGGTTGTAGCCCTTTCCCTTTAGCTATAAATTCGTTTATTTGCATTGCATCGCCTATACATCTAGTTAACGATCCGTATTAGGGTTTCTCGGCACTTGTAAAATTTTAATTGGCCATGTTTGATCACTTGTGAGACCTCATTAGTGTGCCTAGGAACCCTACACATAAGACCTTGGCCAAAGCAGTTGGGATTTACTAATAGGTTGATAAGTAGTTTCCCAGATTGGTCCTGAGCCACATCGGCACGAATTATCGGGTTATTAGGGTCTGACGTTTACCACCCCCAAGATCCGGTATGCGATACTCTTAGATGAAGAGACCAGACTGTACGGAGATTGTCACGGATAGAATCAGTTGGAGTTCGGACGAGTTTGCTCGTCGGCCTTCCTTTTCGACAAGTACCGGGGTAGCCGTTACGTACAGCTAGTGCCGCTGACGTGCTTATAGTTAAACCCACTGACAGCGTACTGTTGAGTCTTTAGAGTCCTACACGGAGAGTTTCCCTACTTCAGGAGAAACGATGTAGAGGTCGTATGGTTTTACGGAAGGGGTTCTATAACATACGTATACTTGTGCACTTATGATGTTCGGGCGGATAATACTGGTGGGCTTTGGTTTAAACCGAATCCTAGTATTATATTCTTGGATTATCTTGTCTCATTGCATTTGTATTTTCTTAAAATACGGATACAGATATGTATATACAGGAGAGGGGTATTCTTGTAATTGTGCAAGGTGCTTCTAGAAGAAGACACCTCATTATTTTGATTAACCATTTAGGTTAAATGGTTCAATGAGGTGGAGAGTGAGGTGTTATCATTCATTGAATGAAGCATGGCTAAGTTATGACTCATGCAGTGACTCATGGTTTACTATTCTAGTATGCTTGATATTTTGTGGAGATAATTTGTGTTTGCATTATTATCTCATACACTTAGCCATTCTTCATTCTATTCTTTTACACAACACTCTCACTTTCCTCCAACCGTTCTTCTTCTATCTCAAACCCTAATAGTCGCATGTGTTGAGAAACCTAGTGTTCTTGAGACAAATCAATACATCATCTCACTCTACTTCATCTAGGCTACTTAGATTAGCAAGCTAAGTACTCTAGTTATCTCATATTTGAGGTAGGAGCTCAAAGTAGGCCGTCTCGGGTGGATCATCTTTGACGGGAAGAGGTCGTCGATCAAGCGCGATCCGTACATCCTTTGAGGAGCTTAAGGAGAGGATCGAAGACTCGAAAGACTTGGTTTCTTTAGGTATAATTTTTATCATACTAGATAGAGATTCTCTAATTGATAGTAAAGTTTATGGTTAGATCTGGTTTAGAGTTATTCTAGCGCCAAGTTTCGTATCGTATTAAAAATTTTGTTCCGCGAACGGCCACGGATGATGGACAGGGCATTAGCATAACCTTTTATTAGGTTATTGGATATGATCATAACTTACTACCAGCATATTGATTGAGTCTTTAGAGTCACACACAAAGGTTTTTCCCACTTAGGCAAAACGATGTAGTGTGTGTATGGTGATACGTGCAGGAGTTCGATTAAATACGTATATTAGATACATGTATATTAATCGGATGTTTTTCATACTAGCCGGTTTATATTTGAATCGGATTATTAAATCAAGTTTTGATTTAATATTATTATTATTATATATATATATATATATATATTCTAGTATTATGTTCACGTTATATTTCTCTTTCATTCGTATTTCGTATTCGGTACAAATACGGGTATGTGTATTTGGTACACATATAGATGTTTATGTAATACACACACACACACACTAGAATTTGTGCACGTGCGTTGCATATGTTAATTAACAATTAATTATTTTTTAGGAGAAGAAGGAGATGACGTGGAGATATATATATATATATATATATATATATATATATATATATATATATATTAGGGGGGAGATGATGTGGAGGGTTCAGTTAATTATTTTTCTGGGAGAAGAGGGAGGGAGGGAGAAGAGAGAGGGAGGATTTTTCTTCTTTTTTCTTTCTTTTTTAAAAAAAATGGAGGGGGCTCTAACAAGGGTATTTGCATTATATAATAGAATGATATATATAAGAAGGACACTCGTTTTCTACTTTTGGTAAAAGAAAATGAAAAAAAATGGAATGAGGTGGAAAGGAGGAATGGTAGAGAGGTATGAGTTTTCATTTCTTTATTGTAAAATGATTTCAAAATTGCATGGTTGCTAACTTTTGACGATCACTCTCTCATGCCCACTCTCCCTCTTCTCTTTCTTCTTTCTCTTCTTCCTTCACTCTCTAGAGATGATGGAAATGATAAAATGAGAGATATAATTATTGTGAGATTACTACATTTTATCATCTCACTCACTAGTAAAGTTTAGGATCATGCAATGTAACGTTTTGGAAATCGTTTAGGAGATTTTCCGTTTTTAGGGTAATATAGTCGGTGTTTTCCGTAAAAACCTAGAAGCGATATTTTTGCAGTATAAAATTCACTGCACCTAGTTTAGCTAGGAAATTGCTAGTTTGCGGGTTTTTGTAAGTCACTTGTAATTTTTATGCATTTTAATATTCTTTCCCTAATTAAAATATTATTTTAAGTTGTTAATTATACACTTAAATTAGTGTAATTACAATTTTGGTTTGGGTTAATTATTTCTAATGTGAATTTATGCTAAGCTAATCACTAGATTTAAGTTTAATCCATCCATCGAAAATATCTAGATATTTGTGAATTAAAATGAAAATTTAAAGAAAAGGAAATGAGGTGGCTTGTGATATTATTGCATTAATGAGCTTTAATTGTTGTTTTACACTAGAATTTGCTACACAATTCCACAAACCCCTTCACTTTACCTCCTTAGCCGAGCCCCCCCCCCCCCCAATTCTGCCCTCTCTTTTTCTTGCTTCATTTTCATCTCTCCAAGCTCACAAAAATCATCAAAAATAATAAATAAATCCCACAAACTCATAAATAAATCAATACCCAATATTCTTCATCACTAATCAAGCTTAGATCATCATGAAATACTTCATTTTGGAGGACTAAATTTGGAGTTAGTTGCAAATTTGTGTTCTTGAGGAGGTATAAATCCTAACACTAAACTCTATTTGTTGTGTTAAAATCATTAAGCTAGCTATTTAAATGTTTAATATATCTTTATTTGCATGTTTAGATGAATCTTGAAATGGTTTTTGATAATCAAGTTAGGGTTTTTTTAGTGAAATGGTTAAGTGAGTTGTTTAGACAAAAGAAAACTTAACCTAATTGCTAGATTGTTAAATGATATTTTTCCTAAATTGTCTAATTATCTTAAGTGCAAACTAAACTTTTAATAAATCCTATTTGACTGAGACTAAAATTGTAGTAAAGGTTTGAGTGGTTTAATCAAGCTATATTGTGATGATTGTGATTACTAGTTTTGGTAAAACTTATAGATTTGGGCTAAATGATTAAATGTTCTTACCAGATTTCGGTAAAGTTTAGACATGGGTTTCTTTTGACGTTGCGACGTTATATATATATATTAGTTTCCACGATATATTTTGTGTTGTGAATGCGCAATCGGTACGATCGAAGTCTAGGCTTGGTGGTTGCGTAGTTTTGCGTTCCTAGTTAGGGTTATGACGATATCGTGTGTGTTTTGTGCAGTGAGTGCACAGTGTGTTTATCTTGTGGGCGTTATCCTTGCGCTACGTGTCTTTGTGTAGTTTTTGCTCTTGAGTTGGTTTCGTAGTGTCGCTACGCATGTTAGCCACTAGAAGAACACTTGAAAGTATGTTTAGAGTTGATGCGTCGGTTAAACGCAGTTTGTATGTGTTGCTGGTCGATTACTAATATACACTTGTTATTGTTGTTTTTGATCTTAGGGACGCAGGAGAGGACTTCGGGCGCTGCGAAGAAGAGAAAGCGAGTGGTTGGCTTTACCTAGACCCAGGATCATCAGTGACTAGATTTAACATCTACAGGGGAATTGCCCGCATGGCGTTATGCGTCTGGGCTAGATATGATATGATGTTAGCCGCATGTTTATTTGCATATATAGAGATTGTGCATAGACTTCATTGCATATCATTACTTGTTGTGTTTAGACTTGTACCTATTGGACACTTCACTATTATTGACGGTTCATGTCGCACGAGCACTGATTGTATGCCACGCACACCATCGATAATTGCCATAATACGCACAACACACATACCGATGTGATATTGTATGGTTAGTGGCTTTTAGATGTTTATTCATGTCCTTTGCGCATATGACCTATAGCATACCTGTATACCTACATGCTTACACATATGTCTTGCCATACCTACATACTAGCTACACATATACCTATATGGTAGGGTACCATTAGTGGCAGATATATACACATATGAGATATACCTACATGTACATCTTGCATACATACTTACATGTACACCGATATATCTTGTTATAGTTACATGTTCACATTTATATGATGTTGCGTTGGATTTGGATATTAGGAACAGCATGATATATTTAATAACCTGTTAGAGTTAAATAGCAGTTTTTTCGTTATATGCGCATATTACTGTTTATGTTGCGTATATTATATTTCATGGATTTTCGCATTGAGATATGGATTTCCTATGATGTTTTCTGGATTTGAGGACCGTGGTAGTTTCATGAAATTATGCATTATTTGAAAGATCCGGTTTCTCTTGATATGATATTTCAGTGCGTCCACCATGAGATTTCTCGGTTCTGATATTTGTGATATATACCCGATGCGAGGAGTGGAGTGGGCCGTGTGCGGGTACATGGTGGGGCCCGGAGGTACCCCGGGGCAAGATTGTCGCAGATGATGGCGATGAGCTCAAGGCAGGGGAGTACTACCTTACCGGTGACAGTATTGGACTCGGCGGTGATCGCGGAGATACCAACCGAAGTCATGTACATATGGATACGTGGAATTTCGAGTGTTGAAGCTGGGCACTCGGGTTTCGAGCTATCGTATGATACGTACCTATCAGGGCCAGTCGTGGTGACGACGCCTGATAGAACAGTTTTTATGTGTCGATACTGGACACTAGTTTTTATGATATTTTCGGGTGTCGATGTTAAACACTCAGGTTTCATGAGACTTACAGGATATGAGGGCCGATCTGATGGTCGATATGAAGGCCGATCTGAGGACCGATATGAGTGCCGATCTGAGGGCCGATTTGAGGAATTTGGGATTTAGATTGTCTTGAAAGACACTGGTCCTACCACGATAAGGATTCCGTGAGGATGACATGTTTTATCCCATACTCCGCATTTATTTGATATGAATTGCTTCATGTATTAGTAGTACCTAATAGAGTACCTTTCATGACTGTTGCATATACATATTGCTATTTATTGCTATCAGCTTGCATGTGATAGATTAGCGCAGTACGTGCATACTTGCAATTACCTGCATATGTTATTTATGATTCACGAGTTGGCAAGTCACCCCCGTTGTGCTACAGGGTTGTACAGGTTGTCCCTCAGAGCAGTCAGAGGCATGGCTTTCATCTATCGTATCATCTTTTGCAGCGGATACCGCTATGGCTGACTCGGTGCAGTTTTGCTATAGGTGGGTTTTGCGGTTATCCGATGTTGCTCATTTTATATTCGTTGTATCTAGTACTCACCATCTACCACTTTCATGTATTGACTTAGAGACGAGATATGAGGACGATATTGTATATTTTTGGTGACTCGGGATGTCTTTTATGCAGTTTTATTTATATCGTCTTTTATTTTTTCGCTATGGCGTCGTATATCTGCTGTGGTGGTTGTTTCCTCCTTTGGGCGTTGATTTTGCTCCCGTTCGGGATGCTTTATTTATATATTTGTATGTACCCATTTTTTGGGGCTAGTTTTTACAAAGGAGGTGCTGCCAAAATTTTTAAGAAAGTAAAATTTGAACTTTAAAGAATTTGTACTTGAAAATTTTCAAAAGTTTTAACAATATTCTTATCACTTACTACTTTTGATGGTTTAGATTGCTGGGTTTTCGGCTTACTTGAATTGTGTTATGCCTGTAAACGTTACGTAATTTAAGGGCCATCACGTGCTAAATTTCGGGTCGTGACATGCTACTTTACAAGATACTTACATTGGTGGAGTTGAAGTTTGAGCTGAGGTTTCCTCGATGTGGATCATTTTCGATAAGGAAATTAGCTTGCAAGCTCGATTTGGAGGCGGCGGAGTTTAACTCGGGTCTTCCACGAACAGGTGGATACTTTACAAAAGTTGAAACCCCCTAAACTCCCCTCCAGTTCTCTTGATTTTGCAATTCTAATAAATACTTGATCTTGTTTTTGGAATTGGTTGCTATGCATGCACAAAATTATTGTTTTACGCTTCCTTCGGGTGTGCAACCATTACGACCCTGTAACATTTCAGAAAAATAAAATATTATTTTTGGGAATTTTTATAATTGAATAATAAAATATTGAATATTTTAATAAGGCGGTATAATTAAATACCGATAAATTGGGGAAAAATTTGGAAAATTATGGAAATTACTAAAAAGAGGGTACTTTATGTGATTCATACAAATTATGAAAGTTTATGATTTATTTGACACTATTTTTGTGCTAATCGCGATTAAAAAATCGCTAATCGGACTTTAAGCGTGTTTTGAGCACATGTCATTTTTTTTAGCGTAGCACTTGTTACATTTTCTTTATGGCCTTCTCTTCATTTTTTTGGCATGGTTGTTGTTTTATTTGAGAAGAAAAGAAAAGGAAAAAGAAAAAAATAGAAAATGATGCATAGTGAAGGGTATGGGCAAGAGAGAGAAGGAGAGGGGTTCCTTTGACTTTGGACCATTGTCTTCATCTTCATCTTCTTCATCATTTCCCTCCCTCTTCATTTCAGCTGCTGCCCCCTCTCTTCCTCCTCCACTACAACCCCCAAAACTCCATTAAAAACTACACCAAAACCCCATTCCCACTTCACTAAAATTGTGCACAAGCTCTCAAGCTACACTTTGGACAAAGAAAAATCACATTTTGGTGCTGTAGGTGTTAGTGATATGTATGCCCTAAGGCTGTTGGAGATAGTGCCCTCAGAGTCAATTATTGGATCACAGGCACGTGATTGCAATGATTGAGGGAGGACCTGTCCCAGTAGGACAGTCTTACTCAAGAAGATAGTATGCTATCTGGTTTATCTTTATCATCGTGTACTGCTTTAGGTGACCTTACGAGTCGCTATTACACGTTGATAGAGCCCCTAGGATTCTTGCTTGACTACCGGCGGTATGAGAGCGATCATATACGTGGAAGCTGGGGTCTATAAGCACATCCTTAAATGGTCCCTAGTCGTAGGAGTTTTGTTAGTGTATATTCCCTAGATGCCATTACTGTATCATACTAGTATGTATATTACTTGATGGAAGCTTGGGATATTCACAGTTGTATAGACAATCTTGCTCGATATAGTAGTATGCTACTTGGTTTGTCTCTGCTTTAATGTGTACATGTGTGTTTATTTATTATATCACCTATACGCATTAGTAGAGCCCTTAGGATCTTTGCTTGATTACCGGCGTTGTGATGGCGATCACACTCGTGGGGGCTGGGTAATCCACAAGCACATCCTTATACACGTCCCTAGTCGTGGGAGTATCGAGATAGGGCATCGATACTCCGGAGTAGACTAGCGTATGCGCTTCTCATCCCAGCACGGGAGACAGTCTGTCCCACAGCCGTCAGTACGCCGTACTTGAGATAGTATGCGGGTGCTCGTTAGGTTACGAGTACACTGGACAGGACTCATCGGGAACTGATGGTTCGTATTATACCTATCGTCAGTTATCAGTTCCCAGGTGACATGAGTACAGCTTAGTCTGCTGACTTGACACTGTCACTTTGCCTCGAGTGTGTTCCCACTGTTCTTTAATTACTACCCTACCACGGCTCTACTGAGTCGTGCAAACAGGTAGTAGTTGGGAGCAGTCCCGAAGCACTAGGAGGCAGTGACGGTTAGATAGGATTCATCTCTCCCGGTATTAGGGGTTGACATCGCGCTGTGTCTAGGAGAGCCATTACACGAGTAGTCCCTGGCCAGGGCAAACGAGATATACTGGTAGGTTTCCAGTGTTATCTCAGGGTGTTCTGGGCTTCACTCCGACACGACTTGTACCGCTTTTAGGGGACTGACGTTTACCGCCCCCTAGGCCCGCCATGCGATGTATCAGACGAACAGACCGGACTGTGCGGAGATTGTCACATACAGGCTCAGTAGGAGTTCGGATGGGTTCACCTCATCGGCCTTCTTATCGACATCTACCTGGGGACCGTTATGTACAGCTAGTGACGCTTGCGGTCTGTGGTTAAACCCACTGCCAGCGTAGTGTCGAGTCTTTAGAGTCCCACATAGAGAGTTTCCCTGCACTGAGCGAAACATGTAGAGGCCGTATGGTTTTACGGCAGGGTTGTGATCACTTACGTATACTTGTATGCGTATGGTGTTCGGGCAGGCAATACTAGTGGGTTTGTTCTAAGCCGGATCCTAGTATTGCACGGATGGATTTGTTTTGTCTTCTGTGCATCCGCATTCTACGGAATACGGATGCAGGTATGTATGCACAGTTTTCCGGAGCGGTGAAGGAGGAGGTGCATCATTAGGGTTTTGGCAGTTGGTTCGGCCAAAACTGTTATGTGGCAGGCTCATTAGGATTTTGACAGTTCGTTTGGTCAAAACCATTATGAGCCGCGGATATCATTTAATAATCCTTTTAGTGATAATTTTATGATGGCTAATTGCATTGACCATTTGACTCCGTTGACCTCTCTTGACTTTGTTGACCGGTTGACCGCGTTGACCATTGACTTTCAAGAGGGATCTACACTCTTCTTTTCTTTTTCTTTTTCTTTTTCTTTTTCTTTTGGATTATGATAATGGTCATTTCAATGTAGCCATCAAACTTTATCTTGATGGGATTAGTAATGATGTTGTTTTTACATTATTGCAACCATGGTTACTTTTCTTTGTATCATAATTTCTTTCTCATTCTCTCTCTTGTTTTTCAAGTGAGAAGAAAAGAAATAAACCATGGTTGTTGCTCCTCCTCCTTCTTCCTCCTCTTGATTTATCTTTTGATCTCATGTGTTGAGAGATAAAGATCCCACAAAGACAAAACCATTCATCTACCACTTTTACACAACCTAGGGCTTCTAGATTAGCAATCTCTTTGCCCTAGTTACATCGGCTCGAGGTGGAGCTCGGTACACATCTCTCGGGTGGATCGTCTTCGACTCAAGGAGGCCGCGGAAGTGACCAAAGTCCGGATCAACCCTCGGAGCAAGAAAGGAGAAGAACAACAAGAAGAGAAGGAGTTCAAGTTGAGTGACCAAAGTCCGGATCAACCCTCGGAGCAAGCAAGGAGAAGAACAACAAGAAGAGAAGGAGTTCAAGTTGAGGTATAACCCCTAACCGAGTAGATAAATCTCTAGTTAGGATGCTAGTGTATTGTTTAGCAAAGATCCGGCTTTTACGGTCCATGTTGCCAAGTCCAGAAAAATTTTTGTTTTACCGTTTCCGCAACCCCGAAAGTACCGGGAGAGGTAACGTGGACCCAACAGTGGTATCAGAGCCTAACTAAACACACCCTAGCATGTTAGCAAAGTATTTAGAATTTCGACCGGACGAAAAACCGCAAAACACCCCGGAAATTTGAAGTTTCTGCCGAATTTTAGAACTGTTCCAAAATTAAAAATTCATACACTAAAAATCGGCTCAGGCTTTTGTTAGAAAACTGCAAAAATTTGACCCCCCAACTCGACTAAAGCGCCGTGGTTCCACGGCATAAGCTTGCTTATGCCGCAGAACCGCGGCCAGTTTGGCTCAGGTGGGGGATCTGCTTCTTGCAGTTTTCTTAGATGGGTATTTTGGGATTTTTACAATATGACTTTTTTGCCCAGATTTTCCAGAAAGAAAAATTAGTTTTTGGGGCTCAAAAATCCGTATTTTTGGTCGATGTTCTGTAAACTTTGGCTAATGGTTATATCTGTAATATTATATGTGTATTGAGCATCTACTAATCGCTATACGTCGATTAGTGGGGGTTATACATATCTGTGATCTGTGTTGTTGATGGTTTGTGTATATGAACTCGTTGGATTGTCGCGGATGAATAGCCGGGGTGGATGTGAGATGAGAGTTTCTTTTTCTTTCATTCATGTAATAAATTTGTAAATTGATGTAATATTATTTGTATGGCTGCACAACCGGGTCAGGGTTGTAGCCGTCATTGTATAATTCTTTTTACTGTTTTTGCTCCTAGGATAGACCCATGGAGGGGGTGCACAAACTACCGGGTATCTCGAAGTGCCGAGTGGCCTACTCACGGCGTTGAGGGAGGTTGCTTCGCTTCGGGTACTTGGCGGGTAGTTTGCCGCACCCGTAGGGGTCTTGGGTGGGATATTAGCTATTCATCGCGACCGTGTAATCCGCTTTTCGTTGCAGGCTCGAACGAATCGCAGGTTCCTAGTATATCCAAAGTGTTCATCTGTGATCTGGATTGGCTATCATTGCTGTATATCTATATATAATAACTATTTAGGCGTTGCTTATGTTTTACAGCCGCGCTAGCCCAGCCCCCGCTCTGTCGTTAGTTAAGTAACCTAACGGGTGATGACGGGGCCCCGTGGCGAATGCGAATGGCATAAGCGTACGTCATATTTTGGTTGTTTTCTGCAAAGGTAGGATTTAAATGATGGGACGCATTAAAAGAACTAATGCAAGAAAATAAACCTAAAAGACGTTGTTGGAACAAGTTTTTCAAAAAGCTATTATTGCAAGGACGTTCATTTTTGTTTTGCATCGCGGTATTCGGTTATGAATGCCCAGCACCTCAATCGACGAGGCAAGGGCCGAGATCCCTTCATCGGGAGTGACCCCTTGGACAAAAGTTTGCGTCAGGGTAATAACTTCACTATAGTCGATTATTCTTGCTTTGCATCGAGGTATTCAATTTGGAATATCCTGCACCTCATTCGACGAGGAAAGAGCCGAGATCCCTTCACAGGGAGTGACCTCTTTAGCAAAAGTTTTCGCCGCTATATTTTCAAAAAGATTACCAGGTTCCTTCAACGATATCAAGTTCATTACGTTAACGGGTTTTTCGCCAAAAACCCAGCCGTAGCCCTCCGTCATTTCTTACAAGTAACACTTAGTATTCGTGCTGCGTTTGTTGACTCCGTCAAGGCGTAGTGTACGGTAGCTAAGTGCTGTTTGTTTGTATCGGTATATGGGATTGATTAGGACAGTCATATAACCTTGTTGACTCCGTCAAGGGTTATGCGGGTGGGTTTAATGCAATCCAGATAATGACAGGTTGAACTTGACTAGGACTCTTTGATTTGTTGACTCTGTCAAGATCACTTGGGTCCTAGGGGCAAAAACCACATCGGGAGTTTCAAAAGTACTGAAACCTGCAGAAATAGCATACCTTCTGGAGTGTGGCGACTAGAGTGGATTCCATCTAGGTCATCACACAGTGATAGTTGGATCCCGATCCCGCTAATGAGTTGGATTACTCTCGGGAGATTATTTCACTTAACAATCAATGCTATAAACCTAGTAGGTGTCTAGAAAGGTGTTAGCGGGGTTACGCCCCCAGGGAAAAGAGGTTCTTAAATTAAGGAACTTCGCGAAAGCGTTGGAAAACCTCCCTCGAAGTACCGACACTAGCCTGGCTGAAAGGTTAAGCAAGTATTGTGACGTGAATTAAATCCTGACTAGTTCTTCTTTTAAAAAGGTTTTAAGAAGAATTTGAGGAAACAGTGGGAAACATCCTGGTTAGATAAACTAATAAACCAATCTAATCTTGCAAGAGCGCATGCTGAGTGTTTCTTTTCTCTCTCTCCAGGTAGCAACCTTTTCATGCCCTAATCAAGATAATAAAATGTATCGCTTGACCGATCCGAATTCTTATTCGGGGCTGGGGAACGTTGGTTCAGCTCTAACTTGTGACAACAGTCATGAGTATGAGAATAGGAAAGGGGATTGTATGGATTCCCAGGATACCCAGTTGAAGAAGAAGCATGGTTTTGCATCTACTTCAGGTGTTCTTGTAATTGAGAACTGTTTTACGGTCAGCCCTGCCTCCTGGGTACTTGATTGATGTGAAAGATGTGTTTTTGTAGTTTAACCGCAATCAATAACGGTGTCGCGTGTAGCTAGACCGAGATGAGTACGGGTCGTCCTCTGGGAAACGTGGAACCTCTTATTTTTACTTTAGATGTGTTGAGAAAGGAGAAAGAAATAAGAATGGTTGTAGGATGTTTTCTAGATCTACGTTTAATAAGAATGTAAATATAGATCTAGATTAGTTTAAAGATGTGATTAATTATAATAAGAAGGGCTTGTAGGGTTCGTTAGGATTTAGTAGTTATGAGAGATTAATTAAAAGTTACCCTTTTTATCCATTAATAGATTTAGAACTAGAACGACGGTGATGCGTGTAGATTAGGGTTTCTGGAGGGAAAAGGAATCCCACTCGTAACCCTTATCTCGACACGGAACTCCGTTCATATCTAGCCTTTACCAAAACAATCATTAATCTAATCTCTAATCGTGGTCGGAACTAGCAAGGAATTGCTAGCGCGCCCGATTAGGATGTTAATGAGTATTTTGATAAAGTTCCTAAACTTTATAGGACTTAAAAAGGGTTTAATTATTTTCATCCCCCATTAACCTACCCTAATCCTACGAACCCTAACAAGCGGAGAATTACTCGCGCATGTTGGGAGAAGAAGATGAAAAGAAAGAGAGGAAGAACATAATGTAAAATCAAACAATTAAATAAAAAAAACTACCTTTATTAATCAACTCCTTCAACTACACTTTTAATCCATAGAAAATGATTACAAAACTTGATTTGCTTCTCGATCCTTCCTAGGGAGGTAGTCGAACAGTCGATGATCAGCCTGGATGCGTGAGCGTCGGGAGCTTCGTGATCTCTTCGGCTTGATAGCCTTTTCTAAGATGCCCTCGGTGCCTTTTTATAGTGCGAAGCCAGAATCTTTTTGTTCAGAAGTTGGTAAAATTCAGCACTTGAAAATCTCCCAAAATATTGCATTCCGACCTCATCAAACCGCGGCGGATCCGCGGCCCCAGGGTGGGTTTGGCCGCGGATCCGCGGTCCTCTAATCTCCATCGTTGATGGTTTTTCTGGGGCTTTCTGATGGTGACATTTGGCACTCCTAAACATCTTCAGAATCTGAAAATATTTTCTCGGCTGCTTCCAGACTTAGTCTCCAAGTTTGCTCTTTAATTTGGAAAGTATTCTTCAACAAATTGATTTGTTTGTTAAATCCTTCATAACAACTTGGAAATAATCTGCACAACAACTCATATAAGATTTTAGTAGACTTTGTTCTACTAGGATTAGACCAATAATATTATTTGCATACATTTTCCTACCAAATGATAATTAAATATATTAACATATGGAAAATAATGTTTTTACACATAAAACCTCATATGTATAATATATTATAATAAAGTCCTTTTTTAATATAAAAATGGTAGGAAAAATGTATTACAAATGTGCAGTTTTATCGACTGAACAAATACCCCCAAACTTATCTTTGATCGTCCCGAGCAAATTAGTTTATTTAAGAGGAGAAAAAGAAAGGAGAAAACTAAGCACACTTTCGTAGGCAGAGACGATTGCACTGAGCACGTGCAACAAGCCGTTAAACCTCTAGGTGTCCCTAGTAGGAGGAGTGTTGTCTCCTGAGGGTTTTCAGCGGATTACACCCACAAAATCCAATAACAAAAAGAAAGATGGTGAAATTTACATATAAAGATAAGAACCATAAAAGAAATACTTTGAAAAGAAGAGTTTCCAACTATACTAGCTTTTCAGTTGTCATGAGCCCTATCTTAATAGTCATGAAAAAATGTTAGAAATCACATCATCCCTCAATAAAACATCGTCTTTATTCTTCATTCCTACCTTTTGTCCAAACATTGATCATATAACCCCACGTGTGTGTAAAGAACATCCCTACACTCAGAGAATTCAATTCAAGCTATCATACTCTTGTCCATCTACCTTAGTACTTTTTACTTTGATGAATACTTAGAATTGCTTACACATTTTCATGCGACCGTTAATACTTCTTGAGGTACTAACCGACCGATTACTCATGTGCTTGCAGATTTGGTGATAATATTTTCCTTGTCTTGCACCACCTAAGGCTAAGCAGTGACTCCCAGACCAGTTGGCCTTAGGGCACTAGGTGAAGAGGCACCCTCGCTATATTTTTTTATTGCTACCTTAGCGATACAAAACTAGTGTTCATTTTTTTTTTTTTCTTTTCACCATTTTATATTTTCTTCATCATTTCCTTCATACTATGGCTTTTAGACAAGAGCATTTCAAGGTATCTTCTACTATCCCGAGTTTCAAGACGTGTGTAGGTGCATATTGTAGGGTATCAACATTCAAATGTTTGGCTTCCAGAATAGAAACTATTTTTCAGACTTATTTTTATCCTCAGATTAGTGACTTCCTTCATCTTACTAACCCTTGGGACAACAGCTCATAACTACTTATTACCAGTTCGTGTAAGAAAACTTCTAATTTTCTTGGTTTTCTTAAACTATTCCTATCTTTTGGATGTAATTTTTCACTTTCTATTCTTTTGTTATAAAAAAAATTTTAATTTTTGAAAATGTTGTGCTTATGCAAAATATGATGCAAATTGATGTGTAAATAAGCACAAACCTCCCCCAAACCTGTTTACAGCAGTGTCCTCACTGATGTCATCCGTTAAGCTCAAAAAACCTGTAGACTTGGGAGGAAATTATTAATGGGGGCAAGAATATATGAAAGTGAAAATCCTCTCCCAAACTTATTTTAGGCTCACAATTTTGTAAAAATCATTTTCTTTCAAGAGCCAAAATATACCACCCCACCCCCAAACTTGAGTTAAATAATGTTAAGCAATTAAAATCATTAGGGGGGGTAAAGTTATTGGTCAATGCCAAGCTTTGCAAAGACCGAAGGTCAACACCAACCATTTAAAAATTTTATCGATGAAGCACCAAGGTAGGTGGAAGAACAAGTCACCTATTGACGTGAAGAAGTGGGGAGGTGACAAGAGGTGTATTGGAAAAGGATTGCGTCTCAATTTGGAGAGACGACACAGTGATAGTAATGATGGATTACTCACATTGTCATGATTGTCCAAAAGAGGGGGTGGTGGTCCAATTTCTTCATCTTGGAGTTGATTCATCTCAACACCCGTGTCTTGTAAAAATGCGAGTTCATCAGCGAAAATTTCCTCAAAGCTTTCATCGATACCCCGAAAAATAATGTCATCAGAAAAAATGGGGTGATCGTCAGACTCAATATAAAATTCCTCATTAGATGTTGACCCGGACAGCTCGGTGGAAGAGTAAATGGTTGGGTCAAACAACAACATATGAAAAGAGTCTGCATCATGAGGTTGATCAAATTCGCTGCTGTCGACATCCATTAATTCGACAGAACAAACATGAGCATAGGGTTCGGAGGGTTCACTTCCTAACTTGTAAATGTTAAGCTCAATTGACTTCTTTCCAAAGGATAGGGTCATAGAGCCGTTTCTACAATTAATTACTGCGTTGGAAGTGGCCAAAAAGGGTCGACCGAGTATCACCGGGATTTGATTGCGTGGGTTTGCCACAGGTTGTGTATCAATAACGATAAAGTCCACAGGAAATATGAATTCCCCGACTTTAATTAACACATCCTCTAGCTCACCCCTAGGTTGGGTGATAGATCGATCGGCCATCTGAAGAGTGCAATGCGCCGGCTTTAACTCTCCGATCCCTAATTGCTCATAAACAGAATATGGAAGCAAGTTAACACTAGCACCTAGATCGAGTAGAGCACGATTAATATTTTTACCCCCAATAGAAATTGAAATTGTAGGACTTCCGGGGTCCTTTCGTTTCTTGGGTAGTTGTTGTGTAAAAGCAGTGCTCACATTACTCGCAAGGAAAACTTTTTTAGGTACTTGAACTTTTCTCTTCCTAGTGCACAAGTCCTTTAAGATTTTCGCATATGACGGAACTTGTTGAATAGCATCTAGGAGAGGAATGTTTATGTTAACTTGCTTAAAAATTTCCACAATCTTCTCCATTTGTGGACTTGGTCTGTTGCCCCTCAACCTGTTTGGATAAGGTGCTTGATCAATAAGTTTTGGGTCCAACGTTTGTGGAGAAGACTGTGGGGATGGATTCGATCCCAAAACTGGAGTGGGAATCGACTTAGATATATTTGGCGAAGTGGGCGAAGGGTTCGAGCCTTGGGGAAAACGGAGAATAGGCTCGGATGAAGGTGGGAGACTAGACGAATTAGGGGAAGAAGAAGAAGAAGAAGAAGGGATATCAAATGTGTCACTATCATCAAACTGCTCACCCACTTGGTCATTCAGCACTCTCCCCGATCTCAACGTAGTGACGGCATTCACGTTATGACTTTGTGAATGGCCAGGATTAGGTAGGGGTTGAGATGGGAGTTTCCCTTTCTCTCTCGCACTCATTGCGGCGTTTAACTGTGCGATTTGGTTTTCTATTGATTTAATACTCTCACCATGGGAGGAGGAGTTTTTCGTTAGGGCATCAATAGAAGACCTCATATCAGCCGAATTTTGCATGGATTGTTTCATGAACATATCCAAAGTTTGTGCAAGTGAGTTGTCAATACCGGCCACTTGTGGTGTAGAAATGTTGGCCGGATTTTGGAAATTCTGTGACTGAAAGGGGGGATGATTCTGTGGTTGTGGTTGCTGTGGAGGAGGTCTTTGATAATTACTTTGTTGGTTTTGATTCCAAGCAAAGTTAGGATGATTCCTCCATCCTTGATTGTACGTAGAAGAATAAGGGTCGTTTCTAGGTCGCTGCTGAAAAGCAGCATTAGCTTGAAACGATGCATTCATAGGACATTCTTCCGTTAAGTGTGAAGGATCCGAACAGCAACCACAAACGGTCTTAGGAAGCGCAACCTGATTTAGGGAGAATGATGAAAATTTATTCTCCATAGCATCGAGTTTCTTCTGCATCGCTGCCATTTCGGCTTTTACTGCGATGGAAACATCGAGTTGGTGAATACCTCCCTTAGTTGAAGGTGGTCTTACGCTTTCCCACTGCAACGTGTGTTCAGCGAGATCTTCCAGATATTTCCATGCTTCACCGTCATCTTTAGACATGAAATTGCATTGACACATTGTTTCAAGCATCTGCTTTGTCGTTGGATTAATGCCCTCATAAATAATCCGACATAAATCCCATCTTTGTATCCCGTGATGGGGGCATTGGACAAGCAGATCTTTGAAACGTTCAAAGCACTTCCAAAATGGTTCATTGGGAAGCTGGGTGAACTGGTTAATCTCGCTCCTAACATGTGCAGTCTTATGATTTGGGTAAAAATTCTTAAGAAATGCTACGACGAATTCATCCCAATTAGCGATAGAGTGTGCGGCAGTATTATAAAGCCATTTTTCTGCCAAGTCGCACAGTGTGAATGGGAGAAGACGTAAGCGCATAGCATCTAAAGTCAATTGTGAAGTACCCATCATTGCGCATACGTTTTCGAATTTGGTGATGAAAACGTACGCGTCTTCCGACTTAAGCCCGTGAAATTTGGGCAGCAGATTGATGTAGTGGGGTTTAATCTCGAAATTATCCCCGTTAGATGGTGGAAGAGATAGACAAGTAGGAAGGGGACCACGAATAGGATAGCATCTCTCTTGGAGAGAGATGCGCGGTGGATTCTGCGCACCTGCGGGTGGTGGCAGCGTGGTGTTATACTCTGATGGAGTGCCGTCCATCTCGGTCGATTGTGGTGGGGGAAAAGAAGATGAAGAAGTACCGACTTCGGCGTCGATAACAGGAACGCGGACAAGACGGGCACTAGGATCCCGTGTCCAGCCGAGCATGCACTAAGCGGGTTTAGTGCAAGTGGCAGCGTGTGTGTGATTTAAAATTGGCTTGTTTTGAAAAAGTGGGACTCAAGACAAATCTCCCTAAAATGCACAAGCAACCCTAGAACTAAGGTTACCTAGGTCAGTCTCTAGACAGCTCCTAACTAAGGCTAGAAATAGACCTCAAACCGCCTCTTCACGGACAAGTACAGCCAGGTAAGTGGGAAGGAACCACCACTACAGTGGGCCTAATTAAAAACCACTAGCCTAGACACCGCAATGTCAGTTAGGATAAACGGCCGATGCCTATACTAGTCTTTTTCCTATTGAGCTCGACAGTCCTTAGAGTCTGGTCTAGATATTTTTTAAATTAATGAAGGGTTGTGCTATATGCTCGGTTTGTGATTTGTGGGGCTTAGGAAGGGTGATGAAATCCCCACCTAATCTTGATTTGGTCTTTGCCCCTTAGAATCCGTATTAAATATGCAAAACAAAACCAATCACAAAACTTTTGCAAAAAGATTTTTGAGCGGCGCAATTTTTTTGCAAAGAATCCTGCAGAAAATAGATTTTATTGGATTTGAGGAGAGAGAGAAGGAGTTAAGAAAGCTACCAGAGAAGACAGAAGCCCTAATTCCTCCACCCTGCCGCGCTTCCGCCGCCAAAGAGGCCCTTCTGCCGCGCTTCCGCCGCGAGGTGGTTGGATCACTTGATGAAAATTTTTCTGTGTCCCTCTGTGCTCCTCTGGATCTCTAAAAAAGTCTCTGTTTCCTGTTTACCTCAATTCTGTGACTCCAGATCTCCTTGCAAAAATCCACGCACAAATCGTTAAATATACAATTTGCAGTTTTGTGTTAATAATGATATGACTCGTCTAAGAAATCAACACAAATAGTAAAAATAAAAAATTACGCACGTATCCCCGGCAACGGCGCCATTTGATTGGTGTGAAAAGTTGTGTGTAGTTTAACCGCAATCAATAACGGTGTCGCGTGTAGCTAGACCGAGATGAGTACGGGTCGTCCTCTGGGAAACGTGGAACCTTTTATTCTTACTTTAGATGTGTTGAGAAAGAGAGGAGGAATAAAGAATTTTGTGAAAAGTTTTTAGATCTACTTTAAACAAGAATGTTAAATATAGATCTAGATTATTTTAGAGATTTAAATAATATAATAATAGGGCTTGTAGGGTTCGTTAGGATTTAGTAGTTATGGAAGATTAATTAAAAGTTACCCTTTTTATCCATTAATAGATTTAGAACTAGAACGACGGTGATGCGTGTAGATTAGGGTTTCTGGAGGGAAAAGGAATCCCACTCGTAACCCTTATCTTGACACGGAACTCCGTTCATATCTAGCCTTTACCAAAACAATCATTAATCTAATCTCTAATCGCGGTCGGAACTAGCAAAGAATTGCTAGCGCGCCCGATTAGGATGTTAATGATTATTTTGATAAAGTTCCTAAACTTTATAGGACTTAAAAAGGGTTTAATTATTTTCATCACCCATTAACCTACCCTAATCCTACGAACCCTAACAAGCGGAGAATTACTCGCGCATGTTGGGAGAAAAAGAGATGGAGAGAAATTGCATAATTAAACTACGAAGAAATAGAATAAGAAAAAGAACTACCTTTATTAATCAACAAGATCAAGTACACTTTGATTCCTTAGAAAATGATTACAAAAACCTAGTTTGCTTCTCGATCTCTTCCAAGGAAGGTAGTCGAACAGTCGATGATCAGCCTGGATGCGTGAGCGTCGGGAGCTTCGTGATCTCTTCGGCTTGATAGCCTTTTCTAAGATGCCCTCGGTGCCTTTTTATAGTGCGAAGCCAGAATCTTTTTGTTCAGAAGTTGGTAAAATTCAGCACTTGAAAATCTCCCAAAATATTGCATTCCGACCTCATCAAACCGCGGCGGATCCGCGGCCCCAGGGTGGGTTTGGCCGCGGATCCGCGGTCCTCTAATCTCCATCGTTGATGGTTTTTCTGGGGCTTTCTGATGGTGACATTTGGCACTCCTAAACATCTTCAGAATCTGAAAATATTTTCTCGGCTGCTTCCAGACTTAGTCTCCAAGTTTGCTCTTTAATTTGGAAAGTATTCTTCAACAAATTGATTTGTTTGTTAAATCCTTCATAACAACTTGGAAATAATCTGCACAACAACTCATATAAGATTTTAGTAGACTTTGTTCTACTAGGATTAGACCAATAATATTATTTGCATACATTTTCCTACCAAATGATAATTAAATATATTAACATATGGAAAATAATGTTTTTACACATAAAACCTCATATGTATAATATATTATAATAAAGTCCTTTTTTAATATAAAAATGGTAGGAAAAATGTATTACAAATGTGCAGTTTTATCGACTGAACAGTACTTGATACCGGATCAGGATCTCATATCTGTAATTTATTACAAGGACTGAGAAAAAGTAGGAAAGTTGCACCGGGTGATATGTCGCTCAGAGTAGCGAACGGAGCACAAGTTAATGCGGCAGCCGTCGGTGAATATCACCTAGTATTGCCAAATGGCAAGACTATGATTTTGAACGATTGCTACTATGTACCCTCCATGGTTTGCAACATCATATCAGTTTCTTTACTCGATAAAGATGGATATAACTTTATTCTTGACAAGAATATCATGAACATTTACCTTGATAAGGTACTGGTTGCAGAAGGTACACTGTGTAATGGTATCTACGTTCTAAATCAGAATACAGTTCTCAATCTATCCAGATATCTAAAAAAGAATCGATTTCATTTTTTAGACCAAATCTCCGTTCACCGGACATGGAGAAAGAGCAGCAGAGCTCTTGGGACTCGTACATAGTGATGTATGTGGTCCGATGTCTATACATGCAAAGGGTGGGTTCTCGTACTTCATCACATTCACTGAAGATCTCTTAAGGTTCGGATATGTGTATCTAATGAAACACAAATCTGAAGCTTTTGAAAAATTCAAGGAATTCAGAAACGAAGTAGAGAACCAGACTGGAAAAATTATCAAGATCCTCCGGTCTGATAGAGGAGGGGAGTACTTAAGCACGGAATTCCTAGATTACTTAAAAGGGAATGGTATTCTCTCTCAGCTTACTCCTCCTTATACACCACAGCACAATGGTGTTTCGGAGCGGAGGAATCGTACCCTGTTGGATATGGTTCGCTCCATGATGAGTAGTGCTGAGTTGCCTCTTTCATTTTAGGGACATGCGCTTCAGACAGCGGCATACCTATTGAATTATGTTCCATCCAAATCAGTGCCTAAGACTCCATATGAAATATGGAGTGGAAGAAATCCGTATCTTAAGCGATTTAAGATATGGGGTTGTCCGGCCTATGTGAAAACACAGAAACCGGACAAGCTAGAGGCACGGTCAGTTCTGTATAAATTTATGGGATATCCTGAAGACTCACTAGGATATCTGTTCTACCACACTGAGGAACAGAAGGTGTTTGTATCTCGCCACGCTACCTTTTTAGAAAGGGAGTTTCTTGCAAAAGAAACTAGTGGGAGTTCAGTAGAACTGGAAGAAATTCAGCGACCACAAAATGTAACTGAAAATTTGGAGGAACCGCTAGATTCAATAAACCCAGACGAACCTCAGCCACTCCGCAGATCTGGTAGGATTTCTCATCCGCCCGAGAGATACTACGGTTTTCTCATAGACGGGGATCGAGAGGATTGCATCTTGGAAGAAGATGACCCTACCAGTTTCAGGCAGGCCATTATCAATAGGGACTCTGATAAGTGGCAGGAAGCAATGCAATCCGAAATGTAGTCCATGTACGCCAATAAAGTGTGGACCTTGGATATTGCTCCACCTGGGGTAAAACCCGTTGGATGCAAATGGATCTACAAAAGGAAACTTGGTGTAGATGGGCAGGTGGAAACCTATAAGGCTAGACTCGTTGCAAAAGGTTTTCGTCAAAGACCTGGTTTGGACTATGACAAAACTTTTTCTCCGGTGGCTATGCTCAAATCCATTCGGATCCTACTTGCCATTGCTGCCTTCCATGACTATGAAATCTGGCAGATGGATGTTAAAACGGCTTTCCTAAACGGTTGTTTGGAAGAGTGCGTTTACATGGATCAACCAGAAGGTTTCGTAGACAGTGGGAGCAGCGGGAAGGTGTGCAAGTTGCTTAAATCTATTTATGGATTAAAGCAGGCATCGCGGAGCTGGAACATCTTTTTTGATGAGGCAATCAAGGAATTTGATTTCATCAAGAACGAAGATGAACCCTGTGTTTATAAGAAGATTGTAGGACGAACTGTCGTATTCCTAGTCTTGTACGTGGACGACATTCTTTTGATAGGAAATGACATTCCTATGCTACAATCGGTCAAGCTATTTTTGTCACAAAGGTTCTCCATGAAGGACCTGGGTGATGCCTCGTACATTCTGGGGATCAAGATCTATAGAGATAGATCCAAGAGACTACTGGGACTTTCGCAGTCCAGGTACATAGAGACCGTACTAAAAAGATTTAGTATGGAGGGTTCCAAGCGCGGTAACATACCCGCATTGCACGGAATTATCCTCTCCAAGAAGATGTCTCCTAAGACTGACGAGGAGAGGGTTCGCATGAGCACTATACCCTACGCTTCGGCGGTAGGATCTATAATGTATGCGATGCTATGTACAAGACCAGATGTAGCTTACGCACTGAGCGCGGTAAGCCGGTATCAGTCAGACCCAGGGGAGGACCACTGGACAGCAGTGAAGAACATTCTCAAGTACCTAAGAAGGACTAAAGAGATGTTCCTGGTTTACGGTAATGGAGACCTCAGGGTCGAGTCCTTTACCGATTCAAGCTTCCAGAGTGACAAAGATGACAACAAGTCTGTCTCGGGTTTTGTGTTTACCCTCAACGGAGGGGCGGTATGTTGGAGGAGTTCCAAACAGGATACCGTCGCAGACTCGACGACGGAGGCTGAATACATTGCTGCAAGCGATGCCGCAAAAGAGGCGGTCTGGATGAAGAAGTTCATTAGTGAACTTCAGGTGGTTCCGTCCATTGTTGACCCAATACCTTTGTATTGCGATAACAACGGGGCTATAGCTTTAGCGAAGGAACCAAGGTCCCATCAGAAATCCAGGCACATCTTAAGGCGGTATCACCTGATCAGGGAGATCATTGATCGCCAGGAGATCGAGGTGCGGAGAGTGGACACAAAGAACAACACAGCGGACCCATTCACGAAGGCCTTACCCCAGACTCAGTTCGAGCGGCTGATCGAGATGATAGGTCTTCGATACGCCAGTGCATGGCCTTAATGCAAGTGGGAGATTGTTAGTATATATGCCTTAGAGGCCATTACTGTATCAAACTAGTATGTATATTACTTGATGGAAGCTTGGGATATTCACAGTTGTATAGACAATCTTGCTCGATATAGTAGTATGCTACTTGGTTTGTCTCTGCTTTAATGTGTACATGTGTGTTTATTTATTATATCACCTATACGCATTAGTAGAGCCCTTAGGATCTTTGCTTGATTACCGGCGTTGTGATGGCGATCACACTCGTGGGGGCTGGGTAATCCACAAGCACATCCTTATACACGTCCCTAGTCGTGGGAGTATCGAGATAGGGCATCGATACTCCGGAGTAGACTAGCGTATGCGCTTCTCATCCCAGCACGGGAGACAGTCTGTCCCATAGCCGTCAGTACGTCGTACTTGAGATAGTATGCGGGTGCTCGTTAGGTTACGAGTACACTGGACAAGACTCGTCGGGAACTGATGGTTGGTATTATACCTATCGTCGGTTATCAGTTCCCAGGTGACATGAGTACAGCTTAGTCCGCTGACTTGACACTGTCACTTCACCTCGAGTGTGTTCCCACTGTTCTTTGATTACTACCCTACCACGGCTCTACTGAGTCGTGCAAACAGGTAGTAGTTGGGAGCAGTCCCGAAGCACTTGGAGGCAGTGACGGTTAGACAGGATTCGTCTCTCCCGGTATTGGGGGTTGACATCGCGCTGTGTCTAGGAGAGCCATTACACGAGTAGTCCCTGGCCAGGGCAAACGAGATATACTGGTAGGTTTCCAGTGTTATCTCAGGGTGTTCTGGGCTTCACTCCGACACGACTTGTATCGCTTTTAGGGGACTGACGTTTACCGCCCCCTAGGCCCGCCATGCGATGTATCAGACGAACAGACCGGACTGTGCAAAGATTGTCACATACAGGCTCAGTAGGAGTTCGGATGGGTTCATCTCATCGGCCTTCTTATCGACATCTACCTGGGGACCGTTATGTACAGCTAGTGCCGCTTGCGGTCTGTGGTTAAACCCACTGCCAGCGTAGTGTCGGGTCTTTAGAGTCCCACATAGAGAGTTTCCCTGCACTGAGCGAAACGTGTAGAGGCCGTATGGTTTTACGGCAGGGCTGTGATCACTTACGTATACTTGTATGCATATGGTGTTCGGGCGGGCAATACTAGTGGGCTTTGTTCTAAGCCGGATCCTAGTATTGCACGGATGGATTTGTTTTGTCTTCTGTGCATCCGCATTCTACGGAATACGGATGCAGGTGTGTATGCACAGTTTTCCAGAGCGGTGGAGGAGGAGGTGCCTCATTAGGGTTTTGGCAGTTGGTTCGGCCAAAACCGTTATGTGGCAGGCTCATTAGGGTTTTGACAGTTCGTTTGGTCAAAATCATTATGAGCCGCGGATATCATTTAATAATCCTTTTAGTGATAATTTTATGATGGCTAATTGCATTGACCATTTGACTCCGTTGACCTCTCTTGACTTTGTTGACCGGTTGACCGCGTTGACCATTGACTTTTAAGAGGGATCTACACTCTTCTTTTCTTTTTCTTTTTCTTTTGGATTATGATAATGGTCATTTCAATATAGCCATCAAACTTTATCTTGATGGGATTAGTAATGATGTTGTTTTTACATTATTGCAACCATGGTTACTTTTCTTTGTATCATAATTTCTTTCTCATTCTCTTTCTTGTTTTTCAAGTGAGAAGAAAAGAAATAAACCATGGTTGTTGCTCCTCCTCCTTCTTCCTCCTCTTGATTTAACTTTTGATCTCATGTGTTGAGAGATAAAGATCCCACAAAGACAAAACCATTCATCTACCACTTCTACACAACCTAGGGCTTCTAGATTAGCAATCTCTTTGCCCAAGTTACCTCGGCTCGAGGTGGAGCTCGGTGCACATCTCTCGGGTGGATCGTCTTCGACTCAAGGAGGCCGCGGAAGTGACCAAAGTCCGGATCAACTCTCGGAGCAAGAAAGGAGAAGAACAACAAGAAGAGAAGGAGTTCAAGTTGAGTGACCAAAGTCCGGATCAACCCTCGGAGCAAGCAAGGAGAAGAACAACAAGAAGAGAAGGAGTTCAAGTTGAGGTATAACCCCTAACCGAGTAGATAAATCTCTAGTTAGGATGCTAGTGTATTGTTTAGCAAAGATCCGGCTTTTACGGTCCATGTTACCAAGTCCAGAAAAAATTTTGTTTTACCGTTTCCGCAACCCCGAAAGTACCGGGAGAGGTAACGTGGACCCAACAAGTTTCGAGACAGGGCATCGATACTCCAGAGTAGACTAGTGTATACAGTCGAGACCCCGACGAGGGGCGGTGGCCCGTATCACAAGCCACTGGTGTCAGTTAGTTCACCTAAGATGTATACAGGTGCTCATTGGGTTATGAGTACACCGGACAGGACTCGCCGGGAACCTGCTAGTTGGTATTATACCTGACGTCAGATAGCAGTTCCCTGGTGACATGTGTATAGGTTAGTTCATCGACCTAAGATCATAATTTGTCTCGTGTGAGTTCCCACTGTGCTTTGATTACTACCCTAACACGCTCAAAGGAGACGTGCAAACAGGTTTTAGTTGGGTACAGTCCCGAGCCACATGGAGGCAGTGAGCGGATCTGCAGGGGTTCGTCTCTCCCGGTATTAGGGGTGAGGTCGCACTGTGTCTAGGAGAGCCGGTACTTGAAAAGTCCTTAGCCAAGGCAGGAGATTTACTGGTAGGTATTCCAGTAGTATCTCAGGGTGTTCTGGGCTATACTCCGACACGACTTGTACCTCTTTTGGGGGTCTGACTTTTACCAACCCCCTAGGCCCGCCATGCGATGCTCATAGAAAAAAGGACCGGACTGTACGGATATTGTCACTGACAGGCTCAGTAGGGTGTCAGGATGAGTTCGCTCATCGACGTCCCTTTTGGTCAATAGCTGGTAGCCCGTCACGTATGGCTAATACCTCTGACGTGCTAGTGGTTAAATCCACAGCCATAGTATTGACGAGCCTTTAGAGTCCACCACACACAGTTACTCAGGTTTCGGGCGAAACGCTGTAGAGGCCGTATGGAGATATGGCAGGGTTCGATTAGATACGTGCGGTATTGCACGGATCGTGATCGGACGGATTTTACTAGCCGGCTTTGGTTTAAGCCGGATCCTAGTATTAGACAGTGTAGATTTTGTCTCTTTGCATTTGTATTCAGTGGGAATACAAATACGGGCATGTATATGCAGTCGTGGGGTTTTCCTGTAATTTATTACGGGATCAGTTTTCTGAGGTTGCCAGTTTGCATTTCGTTACGGCCGGTTTTCCTTTGTTCCTTCACGGCCGGACTTTCTGATGGAGGGGGTTATTTGCAAGTTTGCAAATAACTTTTATGGAGGGGGTTTATTGTGATTTGTGGCTTCTATCATCATGAGATGCTTTATCCATCTTTTCCTTTGCTTTTATGAGATTAGAATGAGATGAGAAATGATAGACTTTGAGGTGACCATTTTTCCTTATCTTCATCTTGCATTTTTCTCCTCTTGTTATTCATTCATTCTTTTTCCCACCCACAAAAAAAGAGGCCTGCTATTCTTGGAAGAGAGAATGAGAGAGATTCATTTTTGAGTGGTGGCATTTTTCTTCATCTCATTTCATGCTAGGAAAAATGAAAGCACCATTTTTCCTTATCTTCATTCCTCCACATCCATGGCAACATAAACCCCAAAAGAGACATAGTATTCTACACTACATCTACAGCAAATCTTGGACGCGTCGGCTAGCCAACTTCGCGCCCGAGTTGCCTCGGTCCAGAGGTGGGAGCCCGTAAAAGAATCCGGCTACGTAGTGCCCTTTCCGACGAGGAGGTGACGGACGGAGATTCCGCGAGAGATCGGAGTGGAGACGAAGACCGAAGGACACGGATCGCTTGGTATAACTCTCTACCCATCTTTTAGTTTGCTAGTTGTTAGGTTAATAGCCCGATCCGGGATAAAAGTGCGCGGTGGGGCCGGTTTGCTAGTTTGCAAAGTTTTTCGTTTCCGCGTTTCCAGCGTTGGCTCGACGGCCGGGGCGCCGCCGTGCACTTACACTGGTATCAGAGCTACTCCATTAACCTAGTCTAGCTTGCTCTAATCTGTTTACAAGTTCGATCGAACAAATTTCCGAAAACCCGATTTCCATTGCACATGTTTCTGTCGAAATTTTTTTGGGCTCTAAAAATTTTTCAGGTTGTTGCCGAATAACATGCAGGGAATTCTAAGACTTCTGAGAAAATTTGGTGACTTGAATCCACTGTTCCACCGCGGAACCGCGGCCAAACCCATGCATTGGCCGTGGTTCCGCGGCCATAGTAAGTCCTTGTTGCACCAAATTTTTCCAGTGGGTCTCAGACTGTGAAATGGGGTTTTTGAAACATTCTTTTTGGGCCCAGATTTTCTGTGAGTGCTACAGTAGTGCTTGGGGCCCACTTGGGTATATTTGATCGATCGAAAATTTTAAACATGTTAGTTCACAGTATTTACATTATATCTGCGACCGTGAATGTCATTTGATCGGTAAATCCTGTCTAACTACTATAGCCCTTTTAGACGGATTTGCAAACGTGACATTCACGTTGTTGTTCTGTGTTGTGTTGTGATGTTGCGGATTGGTCGTGGGGGATAGCCTGGTTGCAGTGGTAGTACAGTTTTGTTTTATATGTACATTTGATATTGCGGGGCGAGCGTCCGACATGTGGACTGCCGTCACTGCCTGTTTGTATTATTCTTTTGGGGCACGACCGGGTCGAGGTCAATGTACCCGTTGTATTTATATTTTACTTTCTGTACTAGGATTACCCCGCGGAGGGGTGCACGGATAGCCGGGTTCTAGAGGGAAACGAGCCCGGATCTCATGGCATTGAGACGGAGGGGGCTTTACTCTAGAATTGGCGGGCTATTAGCCACACTCGTAGGGGGTATAGGTTGACCCAGGAGGGGTGCCCAAGTTACCGGATTCCGTGAAGTGCTGGGTGGTCCATTCACGTTGCTGAAGGGGGCTGCCTCGCTTCAGGTTTTGGCGGGTAACTTGCCGCGCCCGTAGGGGTCTAGGATTTCATTGCACATGCTATCCACACGACCAGGGGAACGTCGGGTTTCAGTAGCGGCTCTATGAAACCCGGGGATCCCAGATATCTGTATTGTTCTGTGATACTTATTACATTTCTGTGGTGTTGCATTTTATCACGCCTTGAGTGAAATATTATATATTGATATATATACTAGTAGATGTTGTATATGTTTTGCATCCGCACTAGTCCAGTCCCCGCTCTGTCGTTAGTTAAGTAACCTAACGGGTGATGACGGGACCCAGTGGCGAATGCGGATGGCATATACGTACATCATTATTTTCGTTCTTTTGTGGTGTGATCAATTGATGGGACTGCGTTGATTCGGATCAATGCAAGATAAACAAACCTATTCTGATGTTGTTGGAACATTTTTCAAGCTGTTATTGCAAGGGCATTCTCTTTTGTTTTGCACAGTGGTATTCAGTTGGAATATCCTGCTCCTCAGTCGACGAGGCAAGGGCCGAGATCCCTTCACCGGGAGTGACCCCTTGGACAAATGTTTGCGTCAGGGCAATAACTTCACTATAGCCGATTACTTTTTCTTTGCATCGTGGTATTCAGTTGGAATATCCTGCACCTCATTCCACGGGGAAAGAGCCGAGATCCCTTCACCGGGAGTGACCTCTTTAGAAAAGGTTTTCGTCACTGTATTTTAAAAAGCTATCTGGTTCCTTCAACGATATCAAGTTCATTACGTTAAAGGTTTTCGCCAGAAACCATTCGTAGCCCTCCGTCATTTCATATGAATAGTCAATAAGTATTCAAGCTGTGTATGTTGGCCAAAGTCAAGGCACAGTGATTGGTAGCTATTGGGTATTCATATGCTGCATAGATAGATGCGTTGGTTTGGGACAGTCGTACTACTATTTTGGCCAAAGTCAAGGGTATGTACGGGTGGGTTCAAATTAACCTGGACAATGACGGGTAGAACTTGACATGTGACTTATGATATGTTGGCCAAAGTCAAGGTCATAAGAGCATGGGGCAAAAATCACATCGGGAGTTTCTAAAGAAACTGAAACTTGCCAGATATACGCATACCTTCTGGAGTGTGGTAGTGTGAGCGGATTTCGTCACGTTACCATGCGATGATAGTTGGATCCCGATTCCCATTGATGAGTTGGTTTACTCCTCGGGTGATCCCGACTAATTCTTCTTTCAGGTTTGGAGGAGAATTTGACGGTACAGTGGGAGGTTTCCAGATTAGATAAATTGGTAACCATTCTGATCTAGGTTAGAGTGCACGCTGAGTGTTTCTTTTCTCTCTCTCTTTGGCAGCGACCATTGACTCGACCCTAAGACTATGACTCAGAGACCAAAGTTGATCGAACCTTCTTAAACACTGGCTTTTGGATTGTCAAAGTTGCATACCTCATTGCCACTCCTACTTTTACCCCTTTCTCCAGGACACCCCGTATTACTACGAACGTCCACTTCCATTGGACAAAACCATCGTATGGTTAGATACGAACTTGAAGGAATTTATTCGAGGATGGTTTCACGTTCTGAAGAAAACGGATAGGACTATTCAGTTGTCTTTTCCTTTTTCCTTCTCTCAGGTTGCGAGTACTCCTTGGTTTAGGAGATAGTACACCTATTACGCAAATTGGATAGTCTTTTTCCAGACCATAGGCAGGTGCCGACCGGTAGGGAATGAAGAAAACCAATTAGCCTAACAATGGTGTACAGAAGGTATTATGTAAAGACAAAGAAAGGGATTAGAAGGAGGGCAAAGTAAATTACGGCTGCTATTCACGACCAAACCAAGTATTTCATTACCACTCCTACATCACCTTTGTATTTCTCCAGGACACTCCGTATCACTACGAAGATCCACAGTTTATTGGATATTCCATCGTATGGTTATATACGAACTCGAAAGGAACTTGTTCCAGTTCGGGGATGGATTCTGGTTCAGGAGAAATAGGAATAAGGTTTATTCGGTTGTCTTTTATCTTCACCTTCTCTCGCATTGCGAGTGCTCCTAGGATTAGGACAGTACACCCATTATGCTTATTGGATAGTCTTCTTCCAAACCATAGGCTGGTGCCGAACGGTAGGGAAGGAAGAAAACCATTTGGCCTAAAGGGGTGTGCAAGAGGTAATGACTAAAGAAATATAAAGGGATTTGGAGAGATGGCAAAGAATTATACGGTTACAGTTGTGAATCTGATAATGGAAGAGGCATTACTAGGAATACCAGGATACCCCTACGAAACATTTCAATGTTTCAGTTTCACTGTGTACTGTTAAAAGAAAAACTGATTTCCCAATTAGACACTTGCTCCAGGGTATATATTTACCAGGTTTGATTCTCACATCTGTATGGTTTTACAGATGATGAGTGGGAGTAAGTTATTGGGAATTAGGTAATCATCCTCATTATATCGGAATTCGTTGTAATTGGTGATATTTGAGGAAGTCACCTGGGTTGTTTGCCGGACGGCAAATATTTGGTTTTGAATATCCGCTGTTATGCACCAATTTCAAATTGATATATTTGTATGTCTATTTTTATAGAGTGAGATATACCTTTTTGAAATTATGTGTTAGTGTATATGCCCTAGAGGCCATTACTGTATCATACTGGTTTGTATATTATTTAATGGAAGCTTGGGATATTCACCTTGTATATACAATCTTGCTCAAAATGGTAGTATGCTACTTGGTTTGTTTCTACTTCAATGTGTGTACATGTGTTTATTTTATGATATCACCTATACGCATTAGTGGAGCCCTTAGGATCTTTGCTTGATTATCAGCGTTGTGATGGCAGTCACACTAGTGGGGGCTGGGTAATCTATAAGCACATCCTTATGCAGGTCCCTAGTCGCAGGACTATCGAGACAGGGCATCGATACTCCGGAGTAGACTAGCGCATGCGCTTCTCATCCCAGTGTGGGAGACGGTCTGTCCCACAGCCGTCAGTATGTCGTACTTGAGATAGTATGCGGGTGCTCGTTAGGTTACGAGTACACTGGACAGGACTCGTCGGGAACTGACTAGTTGGTGTTATAACTATCGTCAGTTATCAGTTCCCAGGTGACATGAGTACAGCTTAGTCCGCTGACTTGACACTGGCACTTCGCCTCGAGTGTGTTCCCACTGTACTTTGATTACTACCCTACCACGGCTCAAAGGAGTCGTGCAAACAGGTGGTAGTTGGGTGCAGTCCCGAAGCACTTGGAGGCAGTGACGGTTAGACAGGATTCGTCTCTCCCAGTGTTGGGGGTTGACATCGCACTGTGTCTAGGAGAGCCATTACACGAGTAGTCCCTGGCCAGGGCAAGCGAGATATACTAGTAGTCTTCTAGTGTTATCTCAGGGTGTTTTGGGCTTCACTCCGACACGACTTGTACCGCTATTAGGGAACTGACGTTTACCGCCCCCTAGGCCCGCCATGCGATGTATCAGAAGAACAGACCGGACTGTACGGAGACTGTCACATTCAGACTCAGTAGGAGTTCAGATGGGGTTCACCTCGTCAGTCTTCTTATCGACATCTACCTGGGGACCGTTACGCACAGCTAGTGCTGCTTGCGGTCTGTGGTTAAACCCACTGCCAGCGTAGTGTCGAGTCTTTAGAGTCCCACACAGAGGGCTATTCGCCATTGGGCAAAATAGAGTAGAGGTCGCATGGTTTTGCGACAGGGTTCGTTCTCATCCGCACACTTGTGCACGTTTGGAGTCCGGACGGATATTACTAGCGGGCTCTGGTTTGAGCCAGATACTAGTATATGTTTTGGGGTTGGTTTTATCCCATTGTATTCATGTTCCTCGGAACAAGAATGCGGGTGTGTATGCACAGTTTATTGAGGCAGAGGAAGAGGATTTTCATTAGGGTTTCGGAACGGGTGTGTATGCACAGTTGACAGTCGTCTTTTTCCAAACCCTAATGAATTTATGATATATCAATTAATAATATTAATTAAATGAAATTGTGTCATGGTTGGGTTTGTTGACTTGTTGACCAAGGTTGACTTGTTGACCATGGTTGAAACTTTGACTATCATCATTACATATCAAAGATGCTCTTTGATTCTAGCAAAACCATTTAATGTGTGTAATGATAATTGTCATTCCAAACCATCCATCAACTATTTCATTTAGATTATTATTATTAATTTGATAATTCATTTCATATTATGTTATGGTTGTAAAAAAGTTATTCATTCTATCATAACACTTCTCTCTCCTCTCTTCTTCTTCCTCCTCCTCTAGTTCAAGGAGACTCACTCTCATGTGTTGAGAAACCCTCTCCTTGAGATAAAAACACCCCACACTACTCTCTACTCACTCTAGGGTTAGAGGTCTAGCAAGCCAAAGACCCTAGTTCCCTCAAAGTTCGAGAAAGAAGCCCGAAGGTTGAACCCTCGGGTGGATCCATCTTTGACGGAAGAAGGCGACGAGGAAAGCACCATCCAAGCTCTACAAAGGTTTCAAGAAGAAGGAGTTCACGTTAGGTATAACATCTTTTCCGAGTAGCTAACTCTTTTTAGCTTGGTAGCTAGTTTAGTTTAGAAATGATCCCGACTTTTGTTAGTCCATATTGCCGAATGCGCTAAAAAATTGTTTTTTTATACCGTTTCCGCCTCCCCGCAAGGACCGGGGTTGGCAACGTAGACTTACAGTGGTATCAGAGCCTAACTAAACTTAAACTAGCTTAGTAGTAAAATGTATGGAAGTTCGATCGGAAAAATCACAAAAACCTAAACATCAAAACCCTAACTTTCTGTTGAAATTTTTTTGTGCTCTAAAAATAAAAAGTTTTACTCCAAAAATCGGCTCAGGGTTTTGTGAAGACACCCGCCAAAAACGGTCGAGTGAACCCATCAAAGCGCGGCAGTTCCGCGGCAAAACTATGCTCATTGCCGCGGAACCGCCGCCGTTTAGCCACTGTTCTCGACCGGGTTTGGTGCAGTGTTCTTCTGGTAGAGTTTTGGGATTTTTAAGATGGTTTATTTGTGCCCAGGTTTTCCAGAAAAGAAATTTGTTTTTGGGGGCCTATAAATCCGTATTTTTGATCGAACTTCACTGTAATTTGACTAATCGGTTATATCTGTGATGTTTATATGTATTGAACGTCGGCTAATCGCTATATGTCGATTAGTGGGGGCTATACATATATGTGATCTGTATTTGATGATGGTATGTGTATATGAATGCCTTGGACTGTCGCGGGTGAATAGCCGGGGTGGATGTGAGATGAGTGTTTCTTTTTCTTTCATTCATGTAATATGTAAATTGATGTAATATTATTTGTATGGCCGCACAACCGGGTCGGGGTTGTAGCCGTCATTGTATAATTTCTTTTTGCTGTTTTTGCTCCTAGGATAGACCCATGGAGGGGGTGCACAAACTACCGGATATCTCGAAGTGCCGAGTGGCCTACTCACGGCGTTGAGGGAGGTTGCTCCACTTCGGGTACTTGGCGGGTAGTTTGCCGCACCCGTAGGGGTCTTGAGTGGGGTATTGGCTATTCACCGCGACCGTGTAATCCGCTTTTCGTTGCAGGCTCGAACGGATTGCAAATTCCTAGTATATCCAATGTATTCATCTGTGATCTGTAATGTCTATCATTGTTAAATATTTATAACTATTTAGGCGTTGCTTATGTTTTACAGCCGCGCTAGCCCAGCCCCCGCTCTGTCGTTAGTTAAGTAACCTAACGGGTGATGACGGGGCCCCGTGGCGAATGCGAATGGCATAAGCGTACGTCATATTTTGGTTGTTTTCTGCAATGGTAGGATTAAATGATGGGACGCATTAAAAGAACTAATGCAAGAATATCACGCATTAAAAGAACTAATGCAAGATAATAAACCAAGCAAAAGTCGTTGGAACATTTTCGAAAAACCACTCGGTTCTTTTCAAAACCAACTTTTAAATGCGGAGCTTGAACCACTCCTTTTAAAAGCTATCTCGTTCCATCGATTATATCAAGTTAACTACGTTCACGGTTTAGCCAAAACCATTCGTAGCCCTACATCATTTCAGTTAAATATTCGGTAGTATTCAAGCTATGTATTTTGACCTCACGCCAAGGCATAGTGATTGGTAGCTACCGGATATTTATCTGTTGCATAGATAGAATGCGTTGTTTTGGGACAGCCGTACTGCCATTTTGGCCTATGTCAAGGGTAGGTATGTGTGGGTTCAAATCAACCGGGATAATGATGGGAAGAACTTGACATGTGACTTATGACATTTTGACCTCACGCCAAAGTCATAAGAGCATGGGGCAAAAATCCACATCGGGAGTTTCATAAGTACTGAAACTTGCTAGATTTGCATACCATTTGGAGTATGATGATTCTGGTAGGATTCCTTCAGTTTCGTCACGCGATGATATTTGGATCCCGATCCTACTGTGAGTATATGCTACTCCTCGGGAAATTTCTTACTAAACGATCAATGCTATAAACCTAGTAGGTGTTTAGAAAGGTGTTAGCGGGGCTATGCCCCCAGGGAAAAGTGGTTCTTAAATTAAGGAACTTCGCGAAAGCGTTGGAAAACCTCCCTCGAAGTACCGACACTGGCCTGGCTGAACGGTTAAGCAAGTATTGTGAGGTGGGATTGATCCCGACTAATTCTTCCTTTATGGTTTGAGGAGGGATTCGAGAGACAGTGGGAGCCATCCTGTTTAGACAAACTAAAAACCATTCTAAACTTGCAAGAGCATCGTGCTGAGTGTTTCTTCTCTCTCTCCTAATTGCAGCGACCAATCGACATGACTGGACTTAAGTTACTTTTAGATAAAAACATATTGACAGGGCCAAACTACAAAGATTGGCTCAGGAATGTCAGAATGGCAATCACTTACGACAAGCTGGGGTATCTTCTTACCACCAAAGCTCCCCCCGTCCCAGGTCCCACCCCCAGCGTCGCGGATAAGGAAATCCGTAAGACTTGGGAGATTGATTGCGCGAAGGCCAAGTGCCTCGTGCTTGCCTCTATGGACAACGAACATCAGAGGAGGCACGAGAATATAGACCTGGAATCCATATTTCTCCATACAAAAGAACTGTATGGAGAGCAGTCTCGTATCGCAAGATACGAAGTGTCGAAGAAGTTATTTTCGGCAAGATTGGCCATCGGATCATCGGTAGCGGAACACGTGCTTAAGATGATTGGCTACATTGAGGAGCTCGCAGAACTTGGGACCACGTTGGAGAGTGAGCTCTATACGGACTTGATTCTCCAGCCCCTTCCTTCCACTTACGCCCAGTTTATACTGAACTTCAACTTACAAGAAAAAGGGGTTGAACTTTCAGAACTCCTCAACATGCTGAGGAGCACAGAGGGCACCCTACAGAAAGGTAGGGAAACATCCACTTTGTTTGTAGGAGGATCTTCTTCTTCTAGGTCCAAGGCGAAAGCCAAGAGAAAGAAGAGGAAAGACCCCGCCAAACCAAAGGGCGGTGTTAGTAAAGTGGATACGAAGGGAAAGGGAAAGGCAACAAAGATAGCGGGGAAGCTTGTGGTTAAAGAAGAATGCTTCTATTGTCATAAGAGTGGACACTGGAAGAAAGATTGCAGGGCTTGGAAGGCCAGGACACAGGAACTGAAGCAGGTTGCGGCTTCAGCTTCAGGTGTGTATGTTATTGAAAACTGTCTTTCTATAAACTCTACTTCCTGGGTATTGGATACCGGATCAGGATCTCATATCTGTAATTCTTTGCAGGCGTTGAGAAACCGTAGGGTTTTGAAGGCAGGTGACATGACCCTCAGAGTTACAAACGGAGCTAGCATGGATGCTAAAGCTGTGGGGGACTATCACCTGGGAATGTCAGATGGGCATGTTTTGGTTTTGCGTAATTGTTTTTTTGTACCCAACGCAACTTGTAATATCATTTCTGTATCTTTGGTTTCTAAAGAAGGTTATGAATTTGCGTTTGTAAGCAATATTGTAAACATTCACCTTAATCAAGTTCTGATTGGGTCAGGTACATTGAGCAATGGTATATACGTATTAAACCAACCACAGATTTTCAATGTCCAGAATACACACAAAAGAAAGTCTCCAGAAATCAATCAAGCTTTCTTATGGCATTGTAGACTGGGTCATATCAATGAGAGAAGGTTGACTAAGTTACATACAGAAGGATATTTGAATCCGTTCGAATATCAATCGTATGCCACTTGTCAATCCTGTCTCAAAGGAAAGATGACAAAGACTCCGTTCACTGGACACGGAGTAAGAGCGAGCGAGCTCTTGGGACTCGTACACAGCGACGTGTGCGGTCCAATGTCTACACATGCGCGAAGCGGTTTTTCTTACTTCATTACTTTTACGGATGATTTTTCAAAGTTCGGACATGTCTTCTTAATGAAACATAAATCCGAAGCTTTTGGAAAATTCCAGGAATATAAGAATGAAGTAGAAAAACAAACCGGCAAAAGTATCAAGATTCTAAGATCGGATCGAGGTGGTGAATACTTGAGTGCTGAGTTCCTGGACTATTTAAAAGGGAATGGAATTCTCACTCAGCTTACTCCTCCGTACACTCCACAACATAACGGTGTATCGGAGAGACGGAACCGCACCCTATTGGATATGGTGTGGTCCATGATGAGTAACGCTGAGTTACCGCGATCATTCTGGGGATATGCGCTAGAATCAGCCGCATACCTTTTGAACCGAGTTCCCACTAAGACTGTGCCTACCACACCATATGTGTTATGGAGTGGGAAGAAACCCTATCTTCAATATCTGAAGATCTGGGGATGTCCAGTTTTTGTCAAAAAGCAGCATGCGGACAAACTCGAGGCACGCTCAGTACTATGCAAGTTTGTGGTGTTGGAGATAGTGCCCTCAGAGTCAATTATTGGATCGCAGGCACATGATTGCAATGATTGATGGAGGACCTATCCCGGTAGGACAGTCTTACTCAAGATGATAGTATGCTATCTGGTTTATCTTTATCATCGTGTACTGCTTTAGGTGACCTGATAGGTTGCTATTACACGTTGATAGAGCCCCTAGGATTCTTGCTTGACCACCAGCAGTATGAGGGCGATCATATACGTGAGAGCTGGCAGTCTATAAGCACATCCTTAAAAGGTCCCTAGTCGTGGAGTTTCGAGACAGGGCATCGATACTCCAGAGTAGACTAGTGTATACAGTCGAGACCCCGACGAGGGGCAGTGGCCGATCTCACAAGCCATTGGTGTCAGTTGGTTAACCTAAGATGTATACAGGTGCTCATTGGGTTATGAGTACACCGGATAGGACTCGCCGGGAAGATGCTAGTTGGTCTTATACCTGACGTCAGATAGCAGTTCCCTGGTGACATGTGTGCAGGTTAGTTCATCGACCTGGGGATCATCATTTGTCTCGTGTGAGTTCCCACTGTACTTTGATTACTACTCTACCACGCTCAAAGGAGACGTGCAAACAGGTTTTAGTTGGGTACAGTCCCGAGCCACATGGAGGCAGTGAACGTATCTTCAGAGGTTCGTCTCTCCCGGTATTGGGGGTGAGGTTGCGCTGTGTCTAGGAGAGCCATTACATGAAGCCCTCGGCCGAGGCAAGAGATTTACTGGTAGGTATTCCAGTAGTATCTCAGGGTGTTCTGGGCTACACTCCGACACGACTTGTACCGCTTTTGGGGGTCTGACTTTTACCAACCCCCTAGGCCCGCCATGTGATGCTCATAGACGAACGGACCGGACTGTACGGATATTGTCACTGACAGGCTCAGTAGGGTGTCAGGATGAGTTCGTTCATCGACGTCCCTTTTGGTCAATACCTGGTAGCCCGTTACGTATTGGCTTATACCTCTGACGTGCTAGTGGTTAAATCCACAACCAAAGTATTGACGAGTCTTTAGAGTCCCCCACATTCAGTTACTCAGCTTTCCGTCGAAAAGCTGTAGAGGCCGTATGGAGATATGGCAAGGTCCGATCAGATACGTGCGGTATTGCACGGATCAGGATCGGACAGTTTGTACTATAGGCCGTATGGATATATGGCAGGGTTCGATCAGATACGTGCGGTATTGTACGAATCAGGATCGAACAGAGATTACTAGCCGGCTTTGGTTTAAGCCGGATCCTAGTATAGTACAGTGTAGATTTTGTCTCATTGCATTTGTATTTCGGTCGGAATACAGATGCGGGTGTGTATGCACAGTAGCGGGGTTTTCCTGTAATTTATTACGGGACCAGTTTTCTGGAGTTGCCAGTTTGCTTTCCGTTTCGGCCATTATCATTTGTATCTTTCAATGGCCGAAGATTGGTGGAGGAGGGCTTATTTGTACAAATGCAAATAAGCAATTGTGGAGGGGGGTCTTTGCATATTTTATTGTATCATGATGGTTGCCCCATTCCTTCACCATTTGACTTATTCTTTTCATCATGGCTTGACCTTGGAGCTATCATGGTTGTTGTTGATTAGTTGGTGGAGTGTGGTTTTGTTAGTGATCATTGCTTGACTTTGGAGTCATCATGCTTTTGTTGATGGTTGAATATGATAACCATTTCCTTTTCCCTTGATTATTCTTGTGGCTATCCTTTTTTTCACTCACTCCCTCACTCTATTCTCACCACCACAATAGCCATGGCCGGCCTTGCTCTTGATGGGGCTGTCCAAAATTCTAGTGTAGGGATTTACACTCATTTGGCTTGGCAAAAATCATATTAGCTCCTCCTCTAAAAGCTTGTATCAATTCCTCCACCATATGGCAATTCCTACAACCCCAAAATAAGACATGAGTTCTCTACTACATTCTACAGCAAACCTTAGGCACGTCGACTAGCCAGCTTCGTGCCCGAGTTGTCTCGGCATTGAGGTGGGAGCCCGTAAAAGATGTAGGCGATGTGGTGCACTTCCGGCGATGAGGTGGAGACAGGACATTCCGCGGGAGATCGAGACGACGACGAGAAGACCGGAGGACACGGATCAGTCGGTATATCTCTCTTCCCTTTCTTGTAGTTAGCTAGGACTAGTCAATGGTTCGATCCGGGTATTAGTGCACGGTGGTGCCAGTTCATGAAAAATTTAAGTATATCACCGCTTCCGCATTTTGGCCTCGGGATGGAGGCCGAGGCACCGCCGTGCACTTACAGTGGTATCAGAGCCTCGCCATTAACATAGTCTAGCTTTGTTTAATGTGTTTGCATTTCCGATCGACCAAAATTCCAAAAACCCGCGTTTTCTTCACATCGGTTTTCTGTCGATTTTTTTTTGGCTCGAAAAAATTTTCAGGGTGTAGAAAAGTGATGTACTGAAAGTCGTAAGAACACTGGAAAAATTTGGTGCCCTGATCCTTCCGTACGACCGCGGAACCGCGGCCATAACCCCTCTTTGGCCGCGGTTCCGCCGCAGGAATGTGGATTCATGTCATCATTTTTTTGCAGTGGGCTTGTGGGCTGAAAATAGGGGTTTTGGTATACTTTTTTTGGGCCCAGAATTTCTGTGAGTGCTACAGTATTGCTTGGGGGCCCACTTGGTAAAATTCAATCGATCGGATATTTTAAACACATTATTTCACAGTATTTACATTATATCTGCGACCGTGAATGTCACTCGATCGGTAAATCATGTCTAACTGCTATAGCCCGGTTAGACGGATTTGCGAACGTGACTTTCATGTTGATGTTCTGTGTTATGCTGTGATGTTGCGGATCGGTCGTGGGGATAGCCTGGATGCAATGCTAGTACAGTTTTTGTTGTATTATGTACATTTGATATTGCGGGGCGAGCGTCCGACATGTGGACTGCCGTCAGTGCCTGTTTGTATTATTATTTTGGGGCACGACCAGGTTGCGGTCGATGTACCCGTTGTATGTATATTTTACTTTCTGTACTAGGATTACCCCGCGGTGGGGTGCACGGATAGCCGGGTTCTAGAGGGCAACAAGCCCGCATCTCATGGCATTGAGACGGAGGGGGCTTCACTCTAGAATTGGCGGGCTATTCGCCGCACTCGTAGGGGGTACAGGTTGACCCAGGAGAGGTGCCCACGTTACCGGATTCCGTGAAGTGCTGGGTGGTCCATTCACGGTGCTGAAGGGGGATGTCTCGCTTCAGGTTTTGGCGGGTAACTTGCCACGCCCATAGGGGTCTAGGATTTCATTGCACAGGCTATCCACACGACCAGGGGAACGTCGGGTTTCAGTAGTGGCTCTGTGAAACCCGGGGATCCCAGATATCTGTATTGTTCTGTGATGCTATACATTTCTGTGATGTTGCATTTTTTTCACGCCTTGAGCGAAATATAATATATTGGTATATATATTAGTAGATGTTGTATATGTTTTGCATCCGCGCTAGTCCAGTCCCCGATCTGTCGTTAGTTAGCTAACCTAACGGGTAATGACGGGACCCAGTGGCGAATGCGGATGGCATATACGTACGTCATATTATTTTCGTTCTTTGTGGTGTGATCAATTGATGGGACTGCGTTGATTTGGATCAATGCAAGTTAAAAACAAACCTTATCTGATGTTGTTGGAACACTTTTCAAAAAGCTGTTATTGCAAGGACGTTCACTTTTGTTTTGCATCGTGGTATTCAGTTGGAATATCCTGCTCCTCAGTCGACGAGGCAAGGGCCGAGATCCCTTCACCGGAAGTGACCCCTTGGACAAAAAGTTTGCGTCAGGGCAATGACTTCACTATAGCCGATTACTTTTGCTTTGCATCGTGGTATTCAGTTGGAATATCCTGCACCCCATTCTACAGGGAAAGAGCCGAGATCCCTTCACCGGGAGTGACCTCTTTAGCAACGGTTTTCGTCACTATATTTTTAAAAAGCTATCCGTTCCTTCAACGATATCAAGTTCATTACGTTAAAGGTTTTCGCCAGAAACCATTCGTAGCCCTCCGTCATTTCAGACGGGTAGCACGTAGTATTCATGCTATGTTTGTTGACCTTCGTCAAGGCATAGTGTATGGTAGCTGCTTGTTACCTTTCTGCTGCATAGATAGATGCGTTGGTTTGGGACAGTCGTATAGCCTTGTTGACCTTCGTCAAAGGCTTGTACGGGTGGGTTCAAATTAACCTGGACAATGACGGGCGGAACTTGACATGTGACTTATGATTTGTTGACCTTCGTCAAGGTCATAAGAGCATGGGGCAGAAATCACATCGGGAGTTTCAAAAGAACTGAAACTTGCCAGATATGCGTATACCTTCTGGAGTGTGATACCGTGAGCGGATTCCGTCACGTTATCATGCGATGATAGTTGGATCCCGATTCCCACTGATGAGTTGGTTTACTCCTCGGGTGATCCCGACTAATTCTTCTTTCAGGTTTGGAGGAGAATTTGACGGTACAGTGGGAGGTTTCCAGATTAGATAAATTGGTAACCATTCTGATCTAGGTTAGAATGCATGCTGAGTGTTTCTTTTCTCTCTCTCTTTGGCAGCGACCATTGACCCGACCCTAAGACTATGACTCAGTGACCAAAATTGACCGAACCTTCTTAAAACACTGGCTTTTGGATTGTCAGAGTTGCAAACCTCATTGCCACTCCTACTTTTACCCTTTTCTCCAGGACACCCCGTATTACTACGAACGTCCACTTCCATTGGACAAAACCATCGTATGGTTAGATACGAACTCGAAGGAATTCGAGGATGGTTTCCGGTTCTGGAGAAAAAGGATAGGATTATTCAGTTGTCTTTTCCTTTTACCTTCTCTCAGGTTGCGAGTGCTCCTTGGTTTAGGAGACAGTACACCTATTACGCAAATTGGATAGTCTTCTTCCAAACCATAGGCAGGTGCCGACCGGTAGGGAATGAAGAAAACCAATTAGCCTAACGATGGTGTACAGAAGGTATTAAGTTAAGACAAAGCAAGGGATTAGTAAGAGGGCAAAGTAAATTGCGACTGATATTCATGACCAAACCAGGTATTTCTTCGCCAATCCTAAAATCACCTTTGTATTTCTCCAGAACACTCCGTATCACTACGAAGATCCACAGTTTATTGGATACTCCATCGTATGGTTATATACGAACTCGAAAGGAACTTGTTCCAGTTCGGGGATGGATTCTGGTTCAGGAGAAATAGGAATAAGATTTATTCGGTTGTCTTTTATCCTCACCTCCTCTCGCATTGCGAGTGTTCCTAGGATTAGGACAGTACACCCATTATGCTTATTAGATAGTCTTCTTCCAAACCATAGGCTGGTGCCGAACGGTAGGGAAGGAAGAAAACCATTTGGCCTAAAGGGGTGTGCAGAAGGTAATGACTAAAGACATATAAAGGGATTTGGAGAGGTGGCAAAGAATTACACGGTTACAGTTGTGAATCTGGATAATGGAAGAGGCATTACTAGAAATACCAGGATACCCCATCGAAACATTTCAATGTTTCAATTTCACTGTGTAAAGTTAAAAGAAAACTGATTTCCCGATTAGATACTTACTCCAGGGTATGTATTTACCAGGTATGATTCTCACATCTGTATGGTTTTACAGATGATGAGTGGGAGTAAGTTATTGGGAATTGGGTGATCATCCTCATTATATCGGGATTCGTTGTAATCAGTGATATTTGAGGAAGTCACCTGGGTTGTTTGCCGGACGGCAAATATTTGGTTTTGAATATCCGCTGTTATGCACCAATTTCAAATTGATATATCTGTATGTCTATTTTCATAGAGTGAGATATACCTTTTTGAAATTAAGTCTGTGACATTTACCTATATCAGTGGATGGTTAGGTAAGGAGCATTAAACAGCAGTGTAATTCTTCTTAACCATAAGTACAGTTTTCAACCTACGACACACAGTGAATGAGTTATCCGACTCAAGGGACTTATACAGAGTATTGTATGTTGTCCAGGGTCCATCAGGACAGAGGGGTTGGTCCTCGTACTATATTCGGTTTACTTATGACTTCTCTAGTTTTTAGACAGGTGTTTCGTGGAAACACAGGGTCCGAATTTTGAGAAGTTATCGGTATTTGAATAAAGTAGAGAACCAGGTATTGCAAGTATCGGGATTCTTCAAAGTGATCGAAGATGTAGATAATTGAGTATGGTATTCAGTTGATAGTAATGATTAAGAGAACTTGCTTCTCTTTCAGATTACTCATAATTGGAAGTATTCCTAAGTTGAGTAACGCTGATCGGCCTCCTTCCATTTAGTTGACATGCACTGGAGATAGCTGCATGATTTGAATCTGGTTCAATTAAATCAGTGCCTCTGGTTCTATATTGGATATAGTACAGTTCATATCTTAACATCGTTAATGTACGGGGAGTTGTCCGGCTTATGATTAAAACCAGACACTGGACAACTCAAGGCACGTTTCTGTAATGGCTGTTTGTGAGTTGACCCAGGCTACGACGAGGGTTGATTTTCTACCATCTGGTAGATCAATAGAAATATTGTTCTAGACTCGCCATAGTTTTTATTAAAAATGGATTTTTTCAGAAAACAGTAGTGGGAGTATGGTAGAACTGGAAGTGATTCCAGAACCACAAACGATTACTGAAGATTTGATAGGAATCTAAAGATTCAATCTGGATTGACATTCCATTGGCCACTCCGCAGATACGGTGGGTAACTTCAGGCACCCGAGAGGTACTCCGGTAGACTCAAGGACGGTGACAGGGAAGTTCTTGTTTACCCACAATTGCCATTGCTGTTGTTCCAGGTTACGAGACCCGGCGGGAGGATGAGTATAGCGTCGCTCTAAACTAGCTTTAGAAGTGTACGTATATATCACTCTGGCAGAGGGTTGTCGTAGTCAGTGGGAGCAGCGGAAGCATTGGTGGACAGGTAGCTTATGTCTATTTATAGACTGAAGCACCAGTAGCGGAGATAGATCATCTATTTCTGATGTGACAGTCATAGGTTTGACTTCATCAGAATAGGGGATGGATCTGTTGAGTAGGTAGTAGGGTGTGATGTCATGGTATTTGGATGACATACACAGAGTAGGAAAAGAAACTCCTATACTACGATCGGTTATACTTTGGTCGTCACACAGTGGTTCCTCCACATGGGACTTGGACATTATATCAGACATACTGGTTACTAGATCTATGGTTTTAGATCTAGATTTGGGTGGTTTCCCAATTAAGGGTACTTAGACAGCATTCTAAGGGCATTTAGAATGGACGACTCCTAACACGGTAGTGTACCTGCAGGTGATGGAGTCACCCTCTCTAAAGGTGTCTTAAAGACTAAAGGGGAGAGGGACGTGCATGATTGGCAGATCACTTGCTCAGGCAATTGAGTCAATCATGAGATGTCAAGTACCACACCAGATGTTGTTCTTGCACTAGATGCAATAAGTTGACATTGATCCAATCCTGGAGAAACAGTCGGAAGCAGCTTTAGAACATAAGTGGATGTTCTAGGGATATGATAACGACAGCCTCATTCGGGAGACAGTTATCATTCCAGGCTTCCAAGGTAACCTGGACGACAAGGAGGTTGTCAGAGTTATAGTTTTCCTTCTGACGAGGGGCAGTATTTTGGACAGGTGGTCCAAGGCAATACTGAGGGAGGCATGGTGCAGGATACTGATTAAGTTCAGTTGACGATACAGTCTAAGAAGTTTGGATTTGGAGTTCATTTATGAGCTAGGTCCCATCAGAAATCCAGACATATTCTAAGACAGGTATTGCTCATTTCGGGAGATGGCTTTCTCCGCGAACTTGAGATATAGAGAGACATAGAAAGAAGCATCAAGGCGGATCCACTCACTGAGGCTATTCCTCGAACGCAATAGTTTCATGAACAGGCTTTGCGAGACTGACTAGTAGAGGAGTTGGGTGTTCGGTATCACACGGGCTGTGAGTATGCAACATCGTAATAATTAGCCTTGAGTGCAAGTGGGAGATTGTTGGAGATAGTGCCCTCAAAGTCAATTATTGGATCACAGGCGCGTGATTGCAATGATTGAGGAGGACCTATCCCGGTAGGACAGTCTTACTCAAGATGATAGTATGCTATCTGGTTTATCTTTATCATCGTGTACTGCTTTAGGTGAGCTGACAAGTTGCTATTACACGTTGATAGAGCCCCTAGGATTCTTTCTTGACCACCAGCAGTATGAGGGCGATCATATACGTGAGAGCTGGCAGTCTATAAGCACATCCTTAAAAGGTCCTTAGTCGTGGAGTTTCGAGACAGGGTATCGATACTCCAGAGTAGACTAGTGTATACAGTCGAGACCCCGACGAGGGGCAGTGGCCGATCTCACAAGCCATTGGTGTCAGTTGGTTCACCTAAGATGTATACAGGTGCTCATTGGGTTATGAGTACACCGGACAGGACTCGCCGGGAACATGCTAGTTGGTCTTATACCTGACGTCAGATAGCAGTTCCCTGGTGACATGTGTGCAGGTTAGTTCATGTCACGACCCGAAAGTACGGAACATGACCGGCACTTAGACTACGAACGTCTCAAGGCGTACGTATGCTAAGTAAGCCGAAACCCAGAAATCCAAACCAAGTGAAGTAGTAGAGAATAGGAAAAACCATACCAAATCAACCTGTATGCATCAGAATATACAACGCCTAAAGGCGAGGATCACAACAGAAATGAAACTCAACCAGCAAGAACCCATCGAAATATAACCCGCGACTCTAAGGTCGAAAGAATAAACATCACTGGTCTCTATCTCAAATAAGTACATATTTGGTTGATGGAAATTCTAGATACAACTGAAATATAATATACAAAGTATAATGATGGGTAAGATACAATAAACCCACCTACTAGCAAGTCACCCAAAAGGTACAGTGCCCGCAAAGCCGTAATGAAATCCATACGGCAACACCTGCAAGAAACTGGGGCACAACGGGGGTGAGTTGCCAACTCGTGAGTAGAAAAAGATCTACGAACAGAAAATCGCATGTATGACGCAACCCTAGGTCATACGATCAATATATATAATCCTCAAGTATATAACCAGCAATCTCTAACCATGGCTAGTGTAAATATCTAACCCAAATGTAATCCCATATGTCCATGTCAGTGCATCAGGTAACAATGTATCATATAAATGATGTATGAATGCATGAAACAGAATACATGTACTGAAGAAAACTGCTTTCATAATTTGTGAGATTTCTGTATTTTTAAAATGAGGTATCATAAATGAAATCAGCATAAACAGTGCCTAGCTTCGGCACAAAACATAAGTCTCAGTATCTCGATACCTCTGTATCACAATCTCTGTACCTCAATATCTCGAAATCTCAATGTCTCAATCACAAAATCTAGGGCGCCGTCAGTCCAGATCGGCCCCTACCATCCATCTCATGACTACGACGGTATCCTCCGGATATCCGACGTGTCGGGTAAAATCACCGGTAGGTAGTGCTCCCCTGCACAGGCTCAACGCCATCTCCTGCGATCTTCTTGCCCCGGGGTACCGCACCGGGTCCACCATGTACCCGCAATCGGTCTCATCCGCCTCCTCGATTCGGGTTTCACATGTCACTCTCAGCACCGAGAAAACACATAGTGAACGCACTGAAATATCATATCAAGGGTAACCGGGTTTTTAAAACATTTACATAATCTCTTTAAAATACCCACGGTTCCCAAATCCAGAAATAACATAGAAACAGCATATCTCAATGCGTATAATCAGGAAGCATGATGTATGTGACATATAAATGGAATGCAAGTGTAACAGTATGTCCTGCAACATGAAATAATAGTATGCACATACAAGGGTCATATCCTGATGCAATAATACTACTGTGTAGTGACATGGCAATTACCGATGAAGATGTGTGTGAGCTGGCAAGTAAGTGTATGTGGATCATACGCATCATCGGTAATGGTGCTGGTGTCCTAACAGCATGATATCAATAATAGAATATGAATCATAACAGTATGCGATGCAGAGCAACAATAATAATATGCGGGAGCTGAAATACTGAACACCATGATCGCTAAACTGCATCTAATGTCATAAAGGTCATATAGCTACACTACTACAAGGCTGAGCTAAAGCTAGTAGTAGGTAAGGGAAACCGCCTAAGCTCTGAGTCGATACACATATATATATATATATATATGCACATATATAGTCGGTGATCCCGCCTCGATCATATCACATCCGATACCGTATCCCTATAATCGGTTATTCCCAAGTCAAATAGGCGGATCAAACATCAAAATATAGCTCGTACGTAAATCCGTCGTACGGCCTCCCCAATCTGGGTATGGGTCAATATCACATTTGTCATATCATTCATCGAGTATTCTCTTTATCAATTATCATCATCTGGGTACTGACCTATGTCTAGTACAATTCCAACATCATCACTATAATCAAGATCTAACTACTGATCGACAGTCTAGTATAGATCGATATTATCCTCATATATCATCACCAGAGTATACATCACCTAAGGTGGCCTATCACAAGTATCCTGTCATATCATATCCCATCGTATATCATAATCACATGTCGATCACATAATATATATGTCGCTATTACTATGGCATCATCATTCCCAAAATCCTCTAAAGTATCAAGGTGTATCTTAATTATGAATCTTATCATATCACCGACATCATGATCTCATATCAAACCATCGATTCACACCGATCCCATGTATCATCCTCAAGTCCGTATGTGAACACAAAATCCCAAACCCATGTGAACACATATCCATAACGAATTCCATAACCATATATGAAATGAGGATGTTTGCAAGTATGCATGTGTGAGTATGTATGTGTAGTGCACCCACTACCCTATGGTTCGCAATACTAAATCATCCAAGTCCACCAATATCCATTTAACATCAATAATTAATCCCAACAACAAATAATAATAATGGTAGGTGTGTATACGCATCCGTATACATCACCACGGACTGCGGGGGTGCTATACGCCATCCACCCGACTTCTCCCCGTAGATATAAATCTACTCACTTTGATATGTGTGCCGGTGCCGATGTCGCCATTTGCATCTCCAACGCCTCGACGTCACGTGAGTACCTACAAGAATATCACAAGCTAAAACTCATGAAAATCATGTCGGAAACCAAAATGGTACACACTACGCCCATAGGTAAAAACCTGTGACCTTGTGTGCAAACACTGCCAAAATCCACTGTCGTTGACGTCCAAACGCCACCCGACAGAAACGAATCATCGAATATTAAAATCCATACGAAAACACGTCGTAAATCATACGCCAACTCATGAAAATGAACCCAGATTTTACCCTAACAGGAAACAGTCAAAACTGGACATGCCCGGGGTCAATTTTACATGAAAAGGGGCTGTGCACGCAAAACGAGGCAGTTTTATACTGGTCTGGCCGCAAATTGCGGCCAGGGGGATGAAATTTGCGGCCGGGACTTTGAGGTGGTGGCTAGGGCTTTGGGTAGGGGTTCCAGGGTGCCTGCACAGCTCTCTGCCAAGTCAATTTTTCTCTAGGAGGCCCCGGGTGAAAGCAGATCTCAGAAAGGCCTCAAAATCGACAAAAACGCTAAAATACGCCAAGTCGAATAACTCTGGTAACTAACTAGAGATCTGGGGTTATATTGGTTACAATGGTCTCAAAAACATCTAATAAGGTTATACCAACGATCAAAACCAAAACTAGGTCAAGTTTCACTCAAATTTGCCTACTAGGCAATGTCACAAATAAAACAGTAAACTTTCAGATATTTAACCAGTACTGAGCAAGAACTGAGTTGGGATGCGAGATTATACCTCCAGGGGGTCCTAGGAGGAAGGAGAAGGGAAGGAGAATGAGGTGAAGTGGGTTGGTGCTGCTGGGGAGCTTCTCCATTTGCTCCAGAAGATGCTGAAGTAGTTGATGCTGATGCTATTTCTTCAGTTGCTGCTTGCAACTCTCTCCCTTTTGGTTTTCTTTCTTTCTTTTCTCTTCCATTCTTTTTCTAAGTGTTGCAGGATCAGAGTGTTGTGCTGTGGCTATTGTTATTGTTGCTTAGGTGTTGTGGGAATGGTTGTGGTGGTGGTGGTGTTGTTTCAAATGATGTTGCTGCTGGGGCTGCAGATGCTGAAGCTGATGGTGTAATATTGGGGCTGAAAATGCTGAAGCTGATGGTGTAATATTGGGGCTGAAAATGCTGATGTATTGCTATGGTGCTAGGAGCTAGGGGTTGCAGCTGATGCTAGTGGCTAGGGTGGCTGAAGTCAGCTATTGTGGCTAAAGTTAGGCAGAATTTGGGCTGATGCAATGATGGTGCTGCTGATTGGTAACAAAAGTCAGCCATTGTGCTGCTGATTGGTAGTAAAAGTCACCCATTGGGGGATAAAAATGATGATGGGAGAGTGTAGATCAGCTAGGGAATGATAAGTCTTGATGGGGGGTGTGTTGGTCAGCTATGGAGGCTGATGTAGCTGAATTGATGCATGTTTTCAGCTGAATTTAGGGGCTGGTGTGGTGTATCAGCAGTTGATGCGTTGATGGAGGCTGAAGTGAGTGTGTATGTCAGCAATGTGGGCTGAAACATCATGATGGGGTGTGCAAGTCAGCTATGGTGGGCTGAAAATGTTGAGGGCAGGCTGATGTTCACATCAGCTGTTGAATTTGTGCTGATGTAGCTGCCGTAGCTGCTGTTCTGGTGGCTGAAAATGCGCTGTTGATGTTGGGTGTGGGGCTGATGGTATTGCAGCTTGTAGCAGCAGCTAGGGTGGCTAATGTGTGGGTGTATATGTCTGGTGTAGACAGGTTGGTATATGTGTGTTTGAGAGGCAAACCAAAGTTTTGAAATGAGATGAGTTAACTCTCACCATCCCATTTACCATGAACCGAACCAAACCTGATTAACCCACTTAACTTAGCCAAATGGTTTAAAACTCACCATGGTATGGTTCAACCCTAGGTCACCATCAGTCCAAAACATGAACCAAATGCGACAGGTGTGGAAATGTCATGTGCACATTGCACAAAAGCCAAAAATCCGGTTAACGATCTTCAATCGCAATTAACACTAAAGTCGCATATAATTCATCATAAAAATTGTAAAATGACATATTTCCACAAAATACCCTATTTTAGAATTTCTAAAATTTTCTCCGGAATTTTCACCATTTATCGGTATTTAATTACACCGACTGTTAAAATATTCATTAAAAATTATGAAAATTCCCAAAAATAATATTTTATTTTTTTGAAATGTTACAGTTCATCGACCTGGGGATCGTCATTTGTCTCGTGTGAGTTCCCACTGTACTTTGATTACTACCCTACCACGCTCAAAGGAGACGTGCAAACAGGTTTTAGTTGGGTACAGTCCCGAGCCACATGGAGGCAGTGAGCGTATCTTCAGGGGTTCGTCTCTCCCGGTATTAGGGGTGAGGTCGCGCTGTGTCTAGGAGAGCCATTACACGAAGCCCTCGGCCGAGGCAAGAGATTTAGTGGTAGGTATTCCAGTAGTATCTCAGGGTGTTCTGGGCTACACTCCGACACGACTTGTACCGCTTTTGGGGGTCTGACTTTTACCAACCCCCTAGGCCCACCATGCGATGCTCATAGACGAACGGACCGGACTGTACGGATATTGTCACTGACAAGCTCAGTAGGGTGTGAGGATAAGTTCGCTCATCGACGTCCCTTTTGGTCAATACCTGGTAGCCCGTTACGTATTGTCTTATACCTCTGGCGTGCTAGTGGTTAAATCCACAACCAAAGTATTGACGAGTCTTTAGAGTCCCCCACATTCAGTTACTCAGCTTTCGGTCGAAAAGCTGTAGAGGCCGTATGGAGATATGGTAAGGTCCGATCAGATACGTGTGGTATTGAACGGATCAGGATCGGACAGTTTTTACTATAGGCCGTATGGATATATGGCAGGGTTCGATCAGATACGTGCGGTATTGCACGAATCAGGATCGAACAGAGATTACTAGCCGGCTTTGGTTTAAGCCGGATCCTAGTATAGTACAGTGTAGATTTTGTCTCATTGCATTTGTATTTCGGTCGGAATACAGATGCGGGTGTGTATGCACAGTAGCGGGGTTTTCCTGTAATTTATTATGGGACCAGTTTTCTGGAGTTGCCAGTTTGCTTTCCGTTTCGGCCATTATCATTTGTATCTTTCAATGGCCGAAGATTGGTGGAGGAGGGCTTATTTGCATTTGTGCAAATAAGCAATTGTGGAGGGGGGTCTTTGCATATTTTATTATATCATGATGGTTGCCCTATTCCTTCACCATTTGACTTATTCTTTTCATCATGGCTTGACCTTGGAGCTATCATGGTTGTTGTTGATTAGTTGGTGGCGTGTGGTTTTGTTAGTGATCATTGCTTGACTTTGGAGTCATCATGCTTTTGTTGATGGTTGAATATGATAACCATTTCCTTTTCCCTTGATTATTCTTGTGGCTATCCTTTTTTTCACTCACTCCCTCACTCCATTCTCACCACCACAATAGCCATGGCCGGCCTTGCTCTTGATGGGGCTGTCCAAAATTCTAGTGTAGGGATTTACACTCATTTGGCTTGGCAAAAATCATATTAGCTCCTCCTCCAAAAGCTTGTATCAATTCCTCCACCATATGGCAATTCCTACAACCCCAAAATGAGACATGAGTTCTCTACTACATTCTACAGCAAACCTTGGGCACATCGACTAGCCAGCTTCGTGCCCGAGTTGCCTCGGCATTGAGGTGGGAGCCCGTAAAAGATGTAGGCGATGTGGTGCACTTCCGGCGATAAGGTGGAGACAGGACATTCCGCGGGAGATCGGGACGACGACGAGAAGACCGGAGGACACGGATCAGTCGGTATATCTCTCTTCCCTTTCTTGTAGTTAGTTAGGACTAGTTAATGGTTCGATCCGGGTATTAGTGCGCGGTGGTGCCAGTTCATGAAAACTTTAAGTATATCACCGCTTCCGCATTTTGGCCTCGGGATGGAGGCCGGGGCGCCGCCGTGCACTTACATGTGGGATACCCAAAGAACACCAGGGGTATCTTTTCTACCATGCAGAGGAACAAAAAGTCCTTGTTTCTCGTAATGCCCATTTTCTAGAACACCAGTTCTTAGAAAAGGAAATTAGTGGGAGCGCAGTAGAACTGGAAGAAATTCCAGAACCACAGACTGTTACTGAAAGCTTAGTGGAACCAGAGGGTTCAAAAGAACAGGACATTCCTACGCCAATCCACAGGAGTAGTAGGCAGTCTCATCCGCCCGAGAGATACTACGGTTTTCTCATAGACGGGGATAGAGAGGATTGCATCATAGATTATGGTGAGCCTACTAGCTTCCACCAGGCCGTTCAGAGCGTTGACTCGGTAAAATGGCTGGATGCAATGCGGACCGAAATGGAGTCCATGTACACCAACAAAGTATGGACGTTGGACATTGCTCCAGACGGGATAAAACCCGTAGGATGCAAGTGGATCTTCAAAAGGAAGATTGGTGTAGATGGACAGGTTGAGACCTATAAAGCTAGACTTGTTGCAAAGGGTTTTCGTCAAAGACCTGGTTTGGACTATGACGAAACCTTTTCTCCAGTGGCTATGCTGAAATCTATTCGGATCCTTCTTGCCATTGCTGCATTCCACGATTATGAGATTTGGCAGATGGACGTAAAGACCGCTTTTCTAAATGGAAATTTGGAGGAGTGTGTCTATATGGACCAGCCAGAGGGTTTCATTCAGAGTGGGAGCAGCGGAAAGGTGTGCAAGTTGCTTAAGTCCATCTATGGACTAAAGCAGGCATCGCGGAGTTGGAACATCTGCTTTGATGAGACGGTCAAATAATTTGGCTTTATCAAAAATCCAGATGAACCATGCATCTATAGTAGATTTGTAGCAAGAACTGTAGTATTCCTCGTTTTATACGTGGATGACATTCTTTTAATAGGAAATGACATTCCTATGCTACAATCTGTCAAGGGGTTCTTGTCGCACAGGTTCTCCATGAAAGACCTGGGTGATGCCTCATACATCTTAGGGATCCGGATCAATCGTGATAGATCCAAGAGGATATTAGGACTTTCACAGTCCAGGTACATCGACACCATACTGAAAAGATTCAGTATGGAAGATTCCAAGCGCGGTAACCTACCGGCTTGTCACGGGATCACCCTCTCTAAAGAGATGTCTCCCAAGACTGATTTGGAGAGGGATCGCATGTCTATTATACCCTGTTAGTTATATGTATGCCCTAGAGGCCATTACTGTGCATAGGATGTATATTGTAGTGGATGCTAGGACATATATAGGGAGGACTTTCTTGCTCGACATGATAGTATGCTATCTGGTTGATCTTTACCTTAACGTGTATACTGATTGTCTCTCTGTTACATGTTGGTAAAGCCCTTAGGATGTGTACTTGACTACCTGGACTATGATGCGGATCATACTAGTGGGGACATGGTAGTCCATAAGTACATCCTTCAAAGTCCCTAGTCGTGGGTGTATCGAGACGGGGCATCGATATACCAGAGTAGACTAGCGTGTACCTTCTCGACCCATACAGATGGGCGATGGATGATCCCATATCCATTGGTGTTTGACATCAGAGGAGATATACGGGTGCCAGTAGAGACTGGGTACACTGGACGGACTCGCCGAGAACTCCCAGATGGTATTATACCTTACGCCAGATGGCAGTTCTCTGGTGACACTGGTACAGAGTAGTCTGTTGACCCGAGATCGTCATAGAGTCTTGTGTGGTTCCCACTGTGCTTTGATTTCCACCTTACCGCGTCCAAGAGGGCGTGCAAAATGGTGGTTTTTGGGTACAGTCCCGAATCACATGGAGGCAATGAGCGATAGGAGGGGATTCGTCTCTCCCGGTATAGGGAGTTGATGTTGCGCTGTGTTCGATTGGCTATAACCGGAAATCCCTGGCCAGGGTTGCTGAGATTTACTGGTAAGTGTTACCAGTAGTTTCTCGAACTGTTATAGACCTCATATCGACACGACTTATCGAGCTACTGGGGTCTGACGTTTACGACCCCTAGGCGAGATATGCGATATATCAGACGAAGAGACCGGACTGTACGGTAGTGTTACTGGTTGGATTCACTGGAGTGTGAGCGGGCTTGCTCGTCGATCTTCTGATCGCTCAATACCCGGGTGGCCGTTACGTTTAGCAGACCGCTTGCGGCTTGTGGATGTTTGATATGATCATCATCTGCTACCGGCGTATTGACGAGTCTTTAGAGTCCTACACAGAGGTTTCCTGGCTCAAGCGAAACGAAATAGGAGCACATATGAGATATGTGCGGGACCGAGAATGATACCAGTATGTGATACTGTATTCGATTCTCGCGATTTGTGACATTGATCAGTTATATGCGATATAGCCGGGTTATCGGATCAAGTGTTGATTCGATAAGTTGTTACTGTAGATATTAGTCGGTTATATGCGATATGACCGGATCATTAAATCAAGTGTTGATTTAATGATTTAATGCATAATTATATATTTGATATATTACTTTGCGTTAACTGGTATCGGTTCACTTAAGATGGCTTTTCTCACTCACTTATGCACATTGTATATATGATATAGTTTTGTGCATTTGATTGTATCATGTTTGATGATACATGAAAGCTAGGGTTTGTGTAAAGAATTAAACCTTGGTTAAGTAAATGGTTAGGGTTTATATTTATTCATTCATTTATCTTTTTAACTTGGATTAAAAAGAAATGGGATAAAAGAAAAACAAAATGGTTTTGTTTCTTTCTTTCATGAAGCTTGTTGAAGCTTCATGAAGCTTTGACCATTTTGTCTTCATCCTTAACCCTAACCATTCATCTAACCTTAGTCAATTCTCTACACCTAACTATAGTTAAAATTATGATAAGAATTGTTTTTTCTATTCTATTCTAAACACTTATCATAATATTATCTTCTTCTTCTTCTTCTTCAAGAAGAAAAACTAGATTCCATCAATGGTGATTGATGAAAAAGAGTGAGAAATCCAAATCTAAAGTGAACCCACCTCCTATTTCTTCATCCTCTACCTCTTGCCAAGTAGTATAGGGTGTTTCCTTCACAAGTTTTCATGGCTTGGTGAAGGTGGAGCTTGATCTTGTGATGCCTCGACGTAGATCATCTTCGGCACGAAGCCGACGACCTTGCCCGCCCATTTCTCCGATGAAGCCGATACTAGAGTCCGGGATTCATTTTGGACAGCGGAGAGACATCATTGCGGAGCTATGGAGGTGGAGCACCGGATTTACAAAGGTTGTATTTCCGTTCACTTAGTTAAAGTAGTTAGCTAGTTTCATTTGTCGCCTAATCTCTAGTCAATGATCCGTATTAGGGTTTCTCGGCACCCGTTAAATTAGAAATTGGCATGGTTGATGCCTTGTGAGACCTCTTGAGAGTGCCTAGGAACCTTTCATACCCTACGCTTCTGCGGTAGGCTCTATAATGTATGCGATGTTGTGTACCAGACCGGATGTAGCTTATGCACTGAGTGTGGTAAGCCGGTATCAGTCAAACCCTGGGGAGAAACACTGGATAGCGGTAAAGAACATTCTCAAGTACCTGAGAATGACTGAGGAGATGTTCTTGGTGTATGGCGGAAAAGACCTCCAGATCGAGGCCTTTGCTGACTCCAGCTTCCAGAGTGACAAGAATGATTCTAAGTCCATGTCGGGTTTTGTCTTTACCCTCAATGGAGGGGCGGTGTGTTGGAAGAGTTCCAAACAGGAAACCGTTGCAGACTCGACTATGGAAGCGGAATACATCGCTGCATCTGATGCCGCAAAAGAAGCCGTCTGGATGAGGAAGTTCTTGAAAGAACTTCAGGTGGTTCCGTCCATTGCTGATCCAATACCTCTGTATTGCGACAACAACGGGGCTATAGCTTTAGTGAAGGAACCCAGGTCCCATCAGAAATCCAGACACATCTTGAGGCGGTATCACCTGATCAGGGAGATCGTAGATCACCAGGAGATCGAGGTTCGGAGGGTTGCTTCAGAAGAAAACACTGCAGATCCATTCACCAAGGCCTTGCCCCAGACTCAGTTCGAGCGGCTGATCGAGATGATAGGTCTTCGATACGCCAGTACATGGCCTTAGTGCAAGTGGGAGATTGTTAGTGTATATGCCCTAGAGGCCATTACTGTATCATACCGGTTTGTATATTACTTAATGGAAGCTTGGGATATTCACCTTGTATATACAATCTTGCTCAAAATGGTAGTATGCTACTTGGTTTGTTTCTACTACAATGTGTGTACATGTGTTTATTTTATGATATCACCTATACGCATTAGTGGAGCCCTTAGGATCTTTACTTGATTACCAGCGTTGTGATGGCAGTCACACTAGTGTAATCTATAAGCACATCCTTATGCAGGTCCCTAGTCGCAGGACTATCGAGACAGGGCATCGATACTCCGGAGTAGACTAGCGCATGCGCTTCTCATCCCAGTATGGGAGACGGTCTGTCCCACAGCCGTCAGTACGTCATACTTGAGATAGTATGTGGGTGCTCGTTAGGTTACGAGTGCACTGGACAGGACTCGTTAGGAACTGACTAGTTGGTGTTATACCTATCGTCAGTTATCAGTTCCCAGGTGACATGAGTACAGCTTAGTCCACTGACTTGACACTGGCACTTCGCCTCGAGTGTGTTCCCACTGTACTTTGATTACTATCCTACCACGGCTCAAAGGAGTCGTGCAAACAGGTGGTAGTTGGGTGCAGTCCCGAAGCACTTGGAGGCAGTGACGGTTAGACAGGATTCGTCTCTCCTAGTGTTGGGGGTTGACATCGCGCTGTGTCTAGGAGAGCCATTACACGAGTAGTCCCTGGCCAGGGCAAGCGAGATATACTGGTAGGCTTCCAGTGTTATCTTAGGGTGTTTTAGGCTTCACTCCGATACGACTTGTACCGCTATTAGGGGACTGACGTTTACCGCCCCCTAGGCCCGCCATGCGATGTATCAGACGAACAGACTGGACTGTACGGAGACTGTCATATTCAGACTCAGTAGAAGTTCAGATGGGGTTCACCTCGTCAGTCTTCTTATCGACATCTACCTGGGGACCGTTACGCACAGCTAGTGCCGCTTGCGGTCTGTGGTTAAACCCACTGTCAGCGTAGTGTCGAGTCTTTAGAGTCCCACACATAGGGCTATTCGCCATTGGGCAAAATAGAGTAGAGGTCGCATAGTTTTGCGACAGGGTTCGTTCTCATCCGCGCACTTGTGTACGTTTGGAGTCCGAACGGATATTACTAGCGGGCTCTGGTTTGAGCCAGATACTAGTATATGTTTTGGGGTTGGTTTTATCTCATTGTATTCATGTTCCTCGGAACAAGAATGCGGGTGTGTATGCACAGTTGATTGAGGCGGAGGAAGAGGATTTTCATTAGGGTTTTGGAACGGGTGTGTATGCACAGTTGACAGTCGTCTTTTTCCAAACCCTAATGAATTTATGATATATCAATTAATAATATTAATTAAATGAAATTGTGTCATGGTTGGGTTTGTTGACTTGTTGACCAAGGTTGACTTGTTGACCATGGTTGAAACTTTGACTATCATCATTACATATCAAAGATGCTCTTTGATTCTAGCAAAACCATTTAATGTGTGTAATGATAATTGTCATTCCAAACCATCCATCAACTATTTCATTTAGATTATTATTATTAATTTGATAATTCATTTCATATTATGTTATGGTTGTAAAAAAGTTATTCATTCTATCATAACACTTCTCTCTCCTCTCTTCTTCTTCCTCCTCCTCTAGTTCAAGGAGACTCACTCTCATGTGTTGAGAAACCCTCTCCTTGAGATAAAAACACCCCACACTACTCTCTACTCACTCTAGGGTTAGAGGTCTAGCAAGCCGAAGACCCTAGTTCTCTCAAAGTTCGAGAAAGAAGCCTGAAGGTTGAACCCTCAGGTGGATCCATCTTTGACGGAAGAAGGCGACGAGGAAAGCACCATCCAAGCTCTACAAAGGTTTCAAGAAGAAGGAGTTCAAGTTAGGTATAACAACTTTTCCGAGTAGCTAACTCTCTTTAGCTTGGTAGCTAGTTTAGTTTAGAAAAGATCCCGACTTTTGTTAGTCCATGTTGCCGAATGCGCTAAAAATTTGTTTTTTTATACCGTTTCCGCCTCCCCGCAAGGACCGGGGTTGGCAACGTGGACTTACATTATGTCCATGACATTTACCTATATCAGTGGATGGTTAGGTAAGGAGCATTGAACAGCGGTGTTATTCTTCTTAACCATAAGTACAGTTTTCAACCTACGGCACACAGGGAATGAGTTATTAGACTCAAAGGAATTGTACAGAGTATTGTATGTTGTTCAGCGTCCATTAGGAAAGAGGGTTTGGTCCTCGTACTATATTCGGTTTACTTATGACTTCTCTAGTTTTTAGACAGGTGTTTCGTGGAAACACAGGGTCCGAATTTTGAGAAGTTATAAGTATTTGAATAAAGTAGGGAACCAGGTATTACAAGTATCGGGATTCTTCAAAGTGATTGAAGATATAGATACTTGTGTATGGTATTCAATTGATAGTAATGATTAAGAGAATTTGCTTCTCTTTCAGGTTACTCATAATTGGAAACATTCCTAAGTTGAGTAACGCTGATCGGCCTCTCTCCATTTAGTTGACATGCACTGGAGACAGCTGCATGATTTGAATCTGGTTCAATTAAATCGGTGCCTTTGTTTCTATATTGGATATAGAACAGTTCATATCTTGACATTGTTAAGGTACGGGGAGTTGTCCAGCATATGCTTAAAACCAGACTCTAGATAACTCAAGGCACGTTTCTGTAATGGCAGTTTGTGGGTTGACCCGAGCTATGACGAGGGTTGACTTTCTACCATCTGGAAGATCAATAGTGATATTGTTCTTGACTCGCCACAGTTTTAATTAAAAATGGATTTTTTCAGAAAACAGTAGTGGGAGTATGGTAGAACTGGAAGTGATTCCATAACCGCAAACGATTACTGAAGATTTGATAAGAACCTAAAGATTCAATCTGGTTTGACATTCCATTAGCCACTCTGCAGATAAAGTGGGTAACCTCAGGCACCCGAGAGGTACTTCGGTATGCTCAAGGACGGTGGCAGGGAGGTTCTTGTTTACCCAGACTTTCCATTGCTGTTGTTCCAGACTGTGAGACCCGGCAGGAGGATGAGTATAGCGTCGTTCTAAACTGGCTTTAGAAGTGTACGTCTATATGACTCTACCAGAGGGTTTTCGTGGTCAGTGGGAGCAGCGGAAGTATGGTGGACAAGTGGCTTATGTCTATTTATAGACTAAAGCAGATAGAGCGGAAATAGATCATCTATTTCTGATGTGACAATCATAGGTTTGACTTCAACAGAATAGGGGATGGATCTGGTAAGAAGGTAGTAGGGTGTGATGTCCTGGTATTTGATGACATACACAGAGTAGGAAGTGATATTCCTATACTACGATCGGTTATACTTTGGTCGTCACACAGTGGTTTCTCCACATAGGAATTGGATCTTATATCGTACATTCTGGTTACTAGATCTATGGTTTTAGATCTAGATTTGGGTGGTTTCCCAATCAGGGTACTTAGACAGCATTCTAAGAGTATTTAGGATGGACGACTCCTGCCATGGTGGTGTACCTGCAGTTAATGGAGTCACTGTCACGACCCGCAGGGTACGGAACGTGACTGGCACTTAAGTTTACGAAACGTCTCAAGACGTCCGTAAAATAAGTAAGCCAAAGCCCAGAAAACAAAAACCAAATAAGCAAAAGAGTGAAGAGAACCCAATCAATTGAAAACGGGTTTATCAAATAAGTCATATAAAACCTCTTTAAAAACAATATCAATTTTTCCGAAAATTTCGGCAGAGTCTCCTTTGTAAATACTGTCCCCCCCTCCAAATGGGTACAATAAGAATATATATGAATCCAACAAATAAGGCATCCCCAAGCGGGAGCTAGCTCTTCGCCACAAGGCGGTCACAAATCCCACGCAATATAAAGCAACAACATGCGAAATAATCATAAGGAAGCATGAGAAAAGCAGCATATCGACTCAAGTGAGCTCGACCCCATAATACAGCATAAAAGTCCACAAATCTCACAGTCTCATCTCTAGGTCAAAATACAACAATATTGGTAGATACAGTAGATGGAGTACACTAGATACAAAGAATATACAAGGTGGTACAAAAATAATGATATAACCCACCTAAGAGCAAAACCTCGAGTCCAGGCAAAAGAGGCAAAAGAAGCAAGTGCGCCCGCCGCTACTGTACTGACGGAGCGGACCTGCAAAAGGCTGTGGCACAACGGGGGTGAGTTGCCAACTCGTGAGTAATAAATAACTTCTACAAAGGCTATCGTATGCATGCACACAAGCATCCTAGCATCTGAAATACAGGTATGACTGGATGCACTAGCAGGTGTGTATACAACATCAGTGTACTAGCAGGTGTATGTATGCAAAATGAATATCTGAGGTCTGAATAGGTATATATAAGAAACATTTTATCTCTTTTTGTTTTTGAAACTCTTTTAGAATGCCAGCATAATAATCATAGAATCGACAACAATCTGTGTCCAACAACGACACCTAAAAACTGTCTCAAATCTCATAAATCCATGTCATAGTGTCTCTGGCCTCAGCCATCCGGCTGACCCATCTCAATATAAATATCTCATCCTCTCGCGGCCCCGGTCGGTATCCTCTGGATATCCTCCGTGCCCAATGAAGTCACCGGTAGGTAATCCGTCCCCTGCCAGGCTCATCGTCAGCAACACGAGCTTCTTGCCCCGGGGTACCTTACCGGGCCCACCATGTACCCGAGACGGTTCATCCAACTCCTCGAAACGGGTCTCAAAAACCACAGCAAACTCGTGGTGGACGACACTTACATCACTAGAAAACCGCAATTTACATATTTTAAAAATATAATAAGTTTAGAAATTTTGCGGCTTTCCCCCGAAATCCAGAAATATCATAAAATCTCAAGAAATCCTCATAAGTGCATATGTCAATGATAATGAATGCATATGGTATCAATAATCAAGTTGCGATGTGTGATTAATAGATTAGGCATGAACAAATAATATGATGAAGTACATGCACATGAATAGCAATCCTACGATTTCATTTTAAGGAATTAAAGGCAATAGCACAAGTTTAAGTGTCAATTATAGTAAAAGGTTTCAATTTAAAGGTTATCTAGTGTGGTGGCATGGCAATTACCAGAGTGTGTGTGTAAGCATGAATAGTGCTCGTGCTGCATATAAAAACCCTGGTAATGGTGCAGGTGTTCTATAGAATGGGTTCGTATATGTATGTCAATATAAGGCATGAATATAGAAAATAATTATACAAGTATTACATCCCTAATTACTAACATTACTAAGAATCCTTTTAAGCTACTAAAACTATCGGGCGACTTGCGCCATCCAACGATAGTCCCCCGTAGATGTTACATCTACTCACCGGAATCCCTAGCTAGTCACGTCCAATCACCGCTTTCCCCTTTCGAACCGCGTCTGACGTCTCCGCGACCGAACCTGGAATTACATCAATACCAAACATAAGGTTACATATCAAGAACGACGCAAAACCCAAACGAAGATACTAACGTTCACAAGCTAGGTACAACGTGCACAGGTGCGCGGAACGCACGCGAAAATCGCAAAACTACTAGAATCGTCGATTAGGTCGCCCGGAAAAACTAAAACCCGATTACTCAAAAATCCGCACTCACACATCCTAAATGTCATAGGATATGCCAACAATATAATCTAGATATCGCAATTAATTCGTCACAGTAATTTACATAAAAACCTAGTAAGCTAGAAATTTGCAATTTGGAACAAACATCGAAATTTAGCGACAAAGTTAACACAATCCAACACAACAATCCAAACTAACCCACTAGCTAGCCATTACACTAATTTTAAACCATTAACTATGCATCAAACCATAATTCCAACACAAATCCTTCTCTTGATTTTTGGCAATTAGCAACAACAATGAAAATTTCACACAATTTAACTTAGATTAGCATAATATCAAGCCACTTAAGCAAAGTAACCATATAGATTGGTTAAGTAAACAAATAGATTAATTAAAAGATTTAATTAACTAAAACATGGTTTCAAGAAACCCTAGTTAACTCAACCATTAACTTTAAACAAAAATAGAATAAGAATAGCACTAAATTAACACTAAAACAACTAAATTAAAGAATTCTAACCATATTAACTTAAAAGAGTAGAAATTATACCTCAAATCTATGGATCTAGCAAGAATAAATTTGCTTCAATTGATGGCCTCATAGCATCATGATCCAAGCAAAGGAGGTGAAGGAAAAAGGGATGAAGGATGGGGTTATTTTGTGAGGTTTAATTTTGGAATTTTTGGAGCAACTTAATGAATTTTTTGAAGAAAATGAAAAGAACAAAGAGATGAAGGGGGGCTTCTGGAATTCGGCCAGAATGAGGGAGAGGGGATGGTGTGGGGTGTAGGAAAAAAGGTCTTGGTCAACTCCTACCAACCACAAAAGACCATACCCAAAAACAATTCAAAAACCTTTAAAATAAAACCCCATTTCCACACAATATACAAGTCAAAAGAGCATGGAATTTTCTTCCATGAGCTACTGGAAATGGGCCAGCCTAGGGTGAGGGAAAAGTGAGAGAGAGTGCACAAAAAAAATTTTATGCAAAAAGACCCCCTACAAGTCAAAAATTGCAAGTTTAAGCTTAAATTCAATAAATTTCGTTTTCCATCATAAAAATTAGTTAAAACTTGAAATAAAATACTAAAAATTTATGTTACAACTAGATTTTAATTAACATGATTTTAAAGCTTAAATTTAGCCCATTTATCGCTAATTTAATGTATTTTCTTACCGGCTTAAAATAATATTAAAAATTGAAAAAATTAGGGAAAAATTTTAAACGACCAGAATTTCATAATTAACTCATTAGCTACTAAAACCTAGCAATTACCTATCCAAATTAGGTATAATTAGTCCTAAACTGCAAAATAACAAAATGACGGTTTACGGAAAAATACCGAATTTTCACCGATTTTCAGGAAAACTCCAAAACGACCTTTCAAGGCGCTACAGTCACCCTCTCTAAAGGTGTCTTACAGACTAAAGGGGAGAGGGGTATGCATGATTGGCATATCACTTGCTTAGGAAATTGAGTCAATCATGAGATGTCAAGTACCACACCAGATGTTGTTCTTGCATTAGGTGCAATAAGTTGATATTGATCCAATCCTGGAGAAACGATCGGAAGCAGTTTTAGAACATAATTGGATGTTCTAGGGATATGATAACGACAGCCTCATTCGGGAGACAATTATCATTCCAGGCTTCCAAGGTGACCTGGATGGAAGAGTGGTTGTCAGAGTTATAGTTTTCCCTCTGACGCGGGGCAGTATTTTGGACAGGTGGTCCAGGTGGATACTGAGGGAAAGCATGGCGCAGGATACTGATTAAGTTCAGTTGACGATACAGTCTAAGAAGTTTGGATTTGGAGTTCACTTATGAGCTAGATCCCATCAGATATCCAGACACTTTCTAAGACAGGTATTGCTCATTTCGGAAGATGGCTTTCTCCGCGAACTTGAGATAAAGAGAGACATAGAAAGAAACATCAGAGCGGATCCACTCACTGAGGCTATTCCTCGAACGCGATAGTTTCGCAAACGAGCTTTGTGAGACGGACTAGTAGAGGAGTTGGGTGTTCGGTATCACACGAGCTGTGAGTATGTGACAACGCAATAATTAGCCTTGAGAGCAAGTGGGAGATTATTAGAGATAGTGCCCTCAGAGTCAATTATTGGATCACAGGCATGTGATTGCAATGATTGGGGGAGGACCAGTCCCAGTAGGACAGTCTTACTCAAGATGATAGTATGCTATCTGGTTTATCTTTATCATCGTGTATTGCTTTAGGTGACCTTACGAGTCGCTATTACACGTTGATAGAGCCCCTAGGATTCTTGCTTGACTACCGGCAGTATGAGGGCGATCATATATGTGGGAGCTGGGGTCTATAAGCACATCCTTAAATGGTCCCTAGTCGTGGGAGTTTCGAGGCAGGGCATCGATACTCCAGAGTAGACTAGTGTATACAGTCGAGACCCCGACGAGGGGCGGTGGCCGGTCTCACAAGCCACTGGTGTCAGTTGGTTCACCTAAGATGTATACAGGTGCTCATTGGGTTATGAGTACACCGGAAAGGACTCGCCGGGAACCTGCTAGTTGGTATTATACCTGACGTCAGATAGCAGTTCCCTGGTGACATGGGTACAGGTTAGTTCATCGACCTGAGATCGTCATTTGTCTCGTGTGAGTTCCCACTATGCTTTGATTACTACCCTACCACGCTCAAAGGAGACGTGCAAACAGGTTTTAGTTGGGTACAGTCCCGAGCTACATGGAGGCAGTGAGCGGATCTGCAGGGGTTCGTATCTCCCGGTATTGGGGGTGAGGTCGCGCTGTGTCTAGGAGAGCCAGTACATGAAAAGTCCTTGGCCAAGGCAAGAGATTTGTTGGTAGGTATTCCAGTAGTATCTCAGGGTGTTCTGGGCTACACTCCGACACGACTTGTACCGCTTTTGGGGTCTGACTTTTACCAACCCCCTAGGCCCGCCATGCGATGCTTATAGACGAACGGACCGGACTGTACGGATATTGTCACTGACAGGCTCAGTAGGGTGTCAGGATGAGTTCGCTCATCGACGTCCCTTTTGGTCAATAGCTGGTAGCCCGTCACGTATGGCTAATTCCTCTGACGTGCTAGTGGTTAAATCCACAGCCATAGTATTGACGAGTCTTTAGAGTCCACCACACACAGTTACTCAGGTTTCGGGCAAAATGCTGTAGAGGCCGTATGGAGATATGGCAGGGTTCGATCAGATACGTGCGGTATTGCACGGATCGTGATCGGACGGATTTTACTAGCCGGCTTTGGTTTAAGCCGGATCCTAGTATTAGACAGTGTAGATTTTGTCTCTTTGCATTTGTATTCAGTGGGAATACAAATGCGGGCATGTATATGCAGTCGTGGGGTTTTCCTGTAATTTATTACAGGATCAGTTTTCTGAGGTTGCCAGTTTGCATTCCGTTCCAGCCGGTTTTCCTTTGTTCCTTCACGGCCGGACTTTCTGATGGAGGAGGTTATTTGCAAGTTTGCAAATAACTTTTGTAGGGGGGTTTATTGTGATTTGTGGCTTCTATCATCATGAGATGCTTTATCCATCTTTTCCTTTGCTTTTATGAGATTAGAATGAGATGAGAAATGATAGACTTTGAGGTGACCATTTTTCCTTATCTTTATCTTGCATTTTTCTCCTCTTGTTATTCATTCATTCTTTTTCCCACCCACCAAAAAAGAGGCCGGCCATTCTTGGAAGAGAGAATGAGAGAGATTCATTTTTGAGTGGTGGCATTTTTCTTCATCTCATTTCATGCTAGGAAAAATGAAAGCACCATTTTTCCTTATCTTCATTCCTCCACATCCATGGCAACATAAACCCCAAAAGAGACATAGTATTCTACACTACATCTACAGCAAATCTTGGACGCGTCGGCTAGCCAACTTCGCGGCCGAGTTGCCTCGGTCCAGAGGTGGGAGCCCGTAAAAGAATCCGGTTACGTGGTGCCCTTTCCGACGAGGAGGTGACGGACGGAGATTCCGCGAGAGATCGGAGTGGAGACGAAGACCGAAGGACACGGATCGCTTGGTATAACTCTCTACCCATCTTTTAGTTTGCTAGTAGCTAGGTTAATGGCCTGATCCGGGATAAAAGTGCGCGGTGGTGCCGGTTTGCTAGTTTGCAAAGTTTTTCGTTTCCGCGTTTCCGGCGTCGGCTCGACGGCCGGGGCGCCACCGTGCACTTACAGAGGCCATTACTGTATATATGATGTATATTGTAGTAGATGTTTGGACATATATATGGAGGACTTTCTTGCTCAATATGATAGTATGCTATCTGGTTGCACTTTATCTTAACATGTACTCTGATTGTCTCTATGTTACATGTTGATAAAGACCTTAGGATGAGTACTTGACTACCAGGATATATGATACAGATTATACTAGTGGGAACAGTGTAGTCGCTAAGTACATCCTTCAAATGTTCCTAGTCGTAGGTGTATCGAGACAGGGCATCGATATACCATAGTAGACTAGCGTATAGCTTCTCGACCCATGTAGATGGGCGATGGATGATCCCATATCCATTGGTGTTTGACATCAGAGACAGTATACGGGTGCTCAGTAGAGACTGGATACACTGAACGGACTCGACGAGAACTCCCAGATGGTATTATACTTCACGTCAGATGGCAGTTCTCTGGTGACACTCGTATAGGTTAGTCTGTAGACCCGAGATCGTCATAGAGTCTTGTGTGATTCCCACTGTACTTTGATTTCCACCTTACCACTTCCAAGAGGGCGTGCAAAATGGTGGCTTTTGGGTACAGTCCCGAATCACATGGAGGCAATGAGCAATAGGAGGGGTTTCGTCTCTCCCGGTATAGGGAGTTGATGTTGCGCTGTGTTCGATTGGCCATAACTGGAAATCCCTGTCCAGGGTTGCTGAGATTTACTGGTAAGAGTTATCAGTAGTTTCTCGAACTGTTATGGACCTTATATCGACACGACTTATCGGTTATTGGGGTCTGACGTTTACCACCCCTAGACTGGATTTTCGACATATCAGACGAAAAGACCGGACTGTACGGGAGTGTTACTGATTGGATTTGCAGGAGAATGTACAGGCTTGCTTGTTGATCTTCTGATCGCTCAATACCTTGGTAGCTGTTACGTTTAGATGACCGCTTGCAGCTTGTGGGTGTTTGATATGATCATCACCTACTGCCGGCATATTGACGATTCTTTAGAGTCCTACACAGAGGTTTCCTGGCTCAGGCAAAACGGAGTAGGAGCACCTATGTGATATGTGCGGGACCGAGAATAATACTAGTAAATGATATTGTATTCTATTCTCGCGATATGAGATACCGGCCGGGTATATGTGATATAGCCGGGTCATCGGATCAAGTGTTGATTCGATGAAATGGTACATGTTATATTAGTCGGTTATATGCTGTATAGCAGGATTATCGGATCAAGTGTTGATTCGATAATTTAATGTATAATTATATATGTGATATATTACTTTACATTCACTAATATAAGCTCCCTTTATTGATTCTTTTTCTCACGGGATAATACATTGATATATATGCGATATATGTTAATTGTATTATTTTCTTTTGTTACAAAATATATTATATGTGTGATATATAATATTGTAACAAGTTAGGGTTACAAATGCAACATGTTTTGTAGAGTTTAAACATGGTTAGGGTTTGGATTAGGGTTAAGCTTGGATGAAGCTTTCATGAAGCTTCATGAAGTTTTGACTTTGACCTTTGATATTTTGTGTTGATATTTATTAACCCAAACCTTAGCCTCTAGTTTATTCTCTACAAGGGTTAACTCTATCATTCTTAACCCATGGTTGATTTGTAACCACAACAATAATTCATTATTGATCACAAAAGGTTTTGCTTCATCTTCTTCTTCTTGCTTCATGAAGAAAACCTTTACTAGTTTTTTCATTTGTGATGTTTATTTGTGAGAAATTGAAAACAAAAGAGAGAAAAATTCCTACTTCATCATCCTCATCTATTCTAGCCACTTAGATTAGGGTGTTTTCTTTGCTAATACTTGATTGGTGAAGCAAGAGCTTGTGTTTGAGATTCTTCGAGGTAGATCATCTTGGATTAGTGAAGTCTTCAAGCAAGGTGCATCATTCTCTTCATGGAGCCTCTCGAGAGTCGGAGTTCATGATGATTGTAGCGAAGGGACCTCAACACGGAGCTAATGAAGCGAAGGAACGGACTACAAAGGTTGTAATCCCTATCTCTTTACTTCTTTGTATGTGATACAAACTTGTTGCCCTAGAAATTCTAGCATGATTCATGGTTTGCTTGCTTTGCACCTCTCTAAAATTTTAAAGTGGCATGTGTGATGCTACCAAACCCTAGACTAGGTGCAAGGGAAGCCCAACAGTGGTATCAGAGCCAAACTAGAATTCTAGATACGGTGTTATAACAATTACGAAAACGAAAACCACTTCGAAATACGATATTAGGGAACCCTCATTTTGCTCTCTGGAAATTTTTCAAAAAGTCCTTTAAAAAATTTTTAAACAGGTGCAAAATGGTCTTTGGAGCAAAATATGAAAAAAGGTGAAATACGGGGGGGGGGGGGGTCCTCGGTTTTGGACCGGCCACCTTAGAGGAAATTCCGGCCATGCTGGCCCCACCACCTCCTCTGGCTCCCATATTACTTCTGTGCTCATTTGACTCCATTTTGGGTTTCCTAGTATTGTTTATTTAGCCCAATTTTCATGTGATGATTGGTTTGACCTGGGGCTAATTCGTAGTGTTTCGTAGTCGTATTATTAAACATTGTATTGGTAACCTTGATTATTTTTAACAGTTCGAACAAACATCGAACACCACACTTTATACCCCGCTGAAATTTTCAAGTGTTGTTACTTTCCTAAGTTAACTCTATATTCAATAGTCGTGCAAATATCCTATGGACCCTCTAGATGATCATAATAACCTTAACTCGATTCTATGCCCACAGTACCGCGAACGAACCTTCGGGTTTGCCGTAGTTCCGTGGTGTCATAGGTGAGGCGTTGGTTAACTCCTTCTACGGCTGGACCATAGACACTGTGGCGCGATTTTGGGTATTTGTAACTTTGCTCAAGTGTTGAGCTCTTGGGGTAAAACGTGGGTGTATGTTGAATCGATCGAAACGTTAAACGTCGTCATGATATTCTGGAATGTGATACAATATTTGGAATCCACAAGTAGTTATGAGATAACTAATTTGAATGTTATAAATCTAGCAATTTAGTCTCATTTGATCGGTTGCCACGGGATTTTGATGCGATCAAAAGTCTGTCGCAATCACGTAGCGTACGCGGATACTCGCCGGGTAAACTTAATAGATAGCCACGCCCCATAGCCCTGACCAAGTGACTGTAGGAGAACCCCGTCACCAAAAGCATCCGTTCGGGTGCTCACGGCAGCGGTGTTCCGCCTTAGTGCACTTTGTCGACGGTATCGGGGGTGCGGCCGTCTACTAAAGTTTCCGACGTGCATTCGATCAGGATGTCGGGAATCTTGTTGAATTGCCCGACTAGATATTGAAAAATGTTTTCGATATCGAGACTAAAATGCAGGGTTTATAATTGTTAGGCATGCGATATCTAAGGAATTCATTTGGTTAGGCATGCGATGTCTAAGGAGGTTGCGGATTCCAACTGTTGTAGTTTTTCTCTTTCTTTTCTGTGCCCGTAAGTGTAATATGTGGTGTATCGCCGGTTTCTGTGCTATATGTCAACGACAATTGGGATACGCATATTTACTTACGTTGATGACATGTGATGTTATGTGTTGCTTGGATATGTTATATTGGATCGTCGTGTTTTGAATAGCCGGGGGTTTTATGTAAGATGAGAGTTTTTTATTTTCATTTATGTAAAATTCATTGTATGTAATATTCTTTTATTGGGGCACTTCCGGGTTCAGGATGATGTCGCCATTGTATATTATTTACTTTTCCGCATTAGGATAGACCCAAGGCGGGGAGAACAAGTAACCGGGTTCTAGGGTCCAGTAGGAGACCATCTCGAGGAGTCGAGACAAAGTCTCCTAACTCTAGAATTGGTAGGGTTGCTTACTGCTCTCGTGGGGGTCTAGGGTTGTGGGATTGGCTATTCATCGCGACCGTAGAATCCGTGTTTTATACAGGCTCGTATTAAAACATGGACCTCCTAGTATATCCAATATTTCATATATGTTCTTCTGCTGCAATGTTCTGTGATGAGATCATATTACTGCCTGAGACGAATGTTTATATTATATATATGAGATATATATTATATATTGTTGATTTCGTTTCATATCTGATACTTGTGAAGCATAATAAAATGGGACTTCATTAATGAGATTAATGAAATAAAAGAAATCTAAAGATGTTGTGGAATCGAATTTTCAAAAATAGGAAGCTCTAGTTCTTGCTTTGCATAGTGGTGTTCCTTGTAGAATATCGAGCACCTTATTCAATAAGGAAAGAGCCGAGATCCCTTCACCGGGAATGACCTCTTTAGCAATAACTGGCAGATGCTACACACTCAGTTTGTCTTTTTATTGCTTCTATAGTTCTTGCTTTGAATGGTGGTATTTGTGAAATATCCTGCACCTTATTCGATAATGAAAGAGCCGAGATCCCTTCACCGGGAGTGACCTCTTTAGCAAAACTAGCAAAGGCCTCAAAAACACTCCATTTTAAAACACTCGATTCTACAACGATATCAAGTTCATTACGCAAAGGGTTTTCTTAAAAACCTGTCGTAGCCCTCCGTCATTTCAGATAAGTACTTTATAGTATTCGTGATGCGTTTGTTGACCTTGTCAAGGCGTAGTGTGCGGTAGCTATTTATGCTTATCTGCATAAGCATATGATGCGATTGAGTTAGGATAGTCGTGCGACTTTGTTAACCTTAGCCAAAGGTCGTGGGGGTGGGTTTAATTCAATCGGGAAATGGCGGGTTGAACTTGGCTAGCGCTTATGATTTGTTGACCTTAGCCAAGGTCATAAGTTGCTAGGGGTAAAATATTATCGGGAATTTCAAGTGTTGAAATTTTCAATGAGATTGCATACCTTCTATGAGATAGTTGGATCTCGATATCCGCTGGGAGTAAGAGTTACTCCTGGGAGAGTTTTACACATTACAAATAGCCGATCAAGTAGGTGTCTAGAAAGGTGTTAACAGGGTTACGCCCCTGGGTAAACGAGGTTTATTTTAATTAGGTCCGTGCGAAAGCACGAGGAACCTCCCTCAAAGTACCGACACTGACCTGGCTGAAAGATTGGCGAACTTGTAGGGTGTAATTAATCCTGGCTAGTCTTTCCTTTTAGGGTTTGAAGGAAGATTTGACTAAAATAGTGGGAGCCATCCTGATTAGATATATTTATAACCAATCTAATCTTGCAAGAGCATACGCTGAGTGTTTTTCTTCTCTCTCTCTCCAGGTTGCGACCATGTCATGCCTTAATCAAGATAATAATACAGATGTATTGACCGAACCCGCTTGTTATACTGCGTTAGGGAATATTGGTCCCGCTCCAACTTATAATTGTTATAAGACCGAGTAGGAAATAGGGGATTACCAGAATTCCCGTGCCGCCTAAACGAAGAAAGTACATGTTGATGCATCTTCTTCGGGTGTGTTCATTACAAAGAACTGTTTCTCAGTATCCTTTACGTCCTGGGTATGAGATACCGGATCAGGATCCCACATATGTAATATGTTACGTGGGCTACAGATAGGTAGAGAACTGAGAACGGGTGATAAGTTTCAAGAGTTGGAAATAGTGCAAGTGTTGCATCCAAGTATGTTGGCAGTTATCACCCTGTATTACTAAATACATTGATTCTGAACGAATGTTATTAGATACCGAAACTGATATACAATATCATATCAGTCTCTTTATATAGTAAAGAAGGATATAATTTTGTATTAATGGATAATATTTTGAACATTCCATATATCAAGAATTGATCGGTTCAAGCATGTTGTCTAAAAACATATACGTTCTAAATTAAACCATGGTTCTTGATGTACAGAACATACACAAGAGGAAGAGTTCAGAAATGAACGAATCCTTCTTGAGGCATTGTAGACTAGGTCATATCAATACGACCCGACTAGCAAAGTTATATAGAGATGCATATTTAAATCTGTTTAAATTTACATCTTATGAAACTTGTCAGTCATGTCACAAAGATAAGATGACCATAGCTCCGTTTATTGGAAACAGATAAAGAGTTAGTGAACTCTTGGGATCGATACATGATGATGTATGTAAGGTCCCCTATCTACACATGCCAGGACCGGTTCTTTGTACTTCATTACATTCACTGATTATCTCTCAAGATTCGGACATATGTTCTTGTTGAAACACAAGTCTGAAGCTTTTGAGAAATTCAATGAATATAAGTTAGAAGTAGAGAACCAAAACAGGTATAAGTATTATGTCCTTTGATATGATCAAGGAGGAGAATACTTGAGCACGAAATTCCTGGACTATTCTAAAGGAGAATGAGATTCTCTCTCAGCATTACTCCTCTGTAAACACCACAGCACGTCGGTGTATCGGGGCGGAGCAATCGCACCCTATGAGATATGGTGTGCTCTATGATGAGTATTACTGAGTTGCCTATTTCCTTTTGGGGGTTATACACCTGTGAAGCTGCATACCTATTGAATAGGGTTCCAATCATAGAATGAGTAGAGAGTGGCTTTGGTGTTTTATCTCAAAAGAAATGGTTCTCAACTCATGAGAATGATTTTCCTTGAGCTAGAAAAAGAGGAAATGATGAGAGAGAATGAGAATGAGAGAATAAGATGAGTTTTGCAACCATAACAAATATATGTGAATTAATCAATTAATAAAATTAATCAAAAAGGAAAAAGGTGATGGTATGTTGAAATGACCATTATCATTTCACATTAAATGAGTTTTGCAAAGATCAAAGAGCATCTTTGCTTGAAATGATGATGGTCATCTTTTCAACCTTGGTCAACAAGTCAACCTTGGTCAACAAGTCAACAACCCTAACCATAACTCAATTTCCTTTAATTAATATTATTAATTGATATTTCACATATTCATTAGGGTTTGGTAAATGACAACCGTCAACCATGCATACACACCCGCACCAAAACCCTAATGAGAATCCTCTTCCTCTGCCTCAGTCAACTGTGCATACACACCCGCATTCGTGTTCCGAGGAACACGAATACAATGAGATAAAACTAACCCCAAAACATATACTTGGATCTGCCTCAAACCAGAGCCCTCTAGTAATGACTGTCCGGACACCAAACATGCACAAGTGTGTGGATGTGAACGAACCCCGTCGCAAAACCATGCGGCCTCTACTCTGTTTTGCCCAAAGGCGAATAACCCTCTGTATAGGACTCTAAAGACTTGACACTACACTAGCAGTGGGTTTAACCACAGACCGCAAGCGGCACTAGCTGTACGTTGTTGGGGTAAAAATTTACACCCCGGTTGACCGAGTCAAAGTCAAGGTCACCCCCCAAGCTAGGTGGGCCCAAGCCCAGGTCAAGCGGACCCATGCCCAAGTCAAGCCCACGGACAGCCTCCCCATGGCAACGACAAAATCATGTAATAAATAATTATTATGTAATTTTTTATACATGAATGTATGTAAAATGGGCATAAAGCCAATATTTTGTAAGCCCATGGCTTATGTGCAAAAATGTAATGGCACATGCCATGGAATAGGCAAAATGCCATTTTGTAAAGCCCAAGGGGCTATATGCAAATATGTAAGCCTATAAAAGGCAACATGATGATGAATAAAGTAATACTTTTTCATTCCCCCAAAAATAGGGTTCTTTGTGCCTCCTGCTCCTTCTCCAAGGTTCTAAACCTTCTCATTTCTTTGAATTAAATCAAGAGTTTTACTCTTTCTTTTCCAAAACTAAGTAGTTTTCCACCACAAAACCCACAAAGAGGAACTCAGATCTTCCATCAGATCTTAAAAAGGAGTGATTTTTAAAATCTCCCACTTCTTGATCTTCAAGATCCGGCCAAACAATAGGAGGAAGAAGAAGAACCCCCTTCATCAGCTTCAAAACATCCTAGGAGTTTAACTCCATATATATAAAACAACAAATATTTCCCTTTTGAAGCATAGCTTCTGTTTCTTAGGCTAAAAGCCTCCTTTTCTCGCCGGCGCTCAAGCGCAGAGCGCCCGCGTGCCGACACGTGGCGCACTTGCGCTCCAGCACAAGCGCTCGAGCGCAAGTCGCCCCGGTGCCGACACGTGGAGCGCTTGCGCTCGAGCGCAAGTCGCCCCCGTGCCGACACGTGGCGCGCTTGCGCTCAAGCGCAAGCGCTCAGGCGCAAGTCGCCCCCGTGCCGACACGTGGAGCGCTTGCGCTAAAGCTCGAGCGCAAGTCGTCCCCGTGCCGACACGTGGCGCGCTTGCGCTCAAGCGCAAGCGCTCATGCGCAAGTAGCCCCCGTGCCGACACGTGGCGCGCTTGCGCTCAAGCGCAAGCGCTCAGGCGCAAGTCGCCCTCGTGCCGACACGCGCAGAACGCCCATGTGCCGACACGTGGCACTCTAGCGCCTGAGCGCACAGCACCTAGGCGCACAGCGCCCAAAGTGCTGCCCCCACGCATCCTTTTGGATGCCTTTTCCCCCTCTTTCTTTTATATATATATACATATATACATATATATATATATACACACATATGTATACATATTTATACACACACATACTCCATGGCACTGTCCCTGTTAGGAAAAAAATTTCTAACGGGGCGCTGCCCCGCACCCTGCAAGGGGGCTGCTAGCCCCATTGACCCCCAGCCCGCTATCCGGGTAGCGGGACCCCCGTAAAAAACTCTGCGTGGCTCCCGATATATCCAAACCCCCCTTTTCAAAACACAATACACGTACACTGCACATTGAGTTCGCATGACCAGTTTAACCCGTCAATCGGAGGTTCCCTCGCCCCAAAGGCGGGGGGTAATTAACGGCAGCTTAGTTCGCGGCTGCCGGAGATTCGGATCCCCACAATCATTAAACCCCCGCCTACCCTAGGCAGGGGGAATCTGTAGTACGCCTGACAAGCGCGCGCGTATTCCCATCTCAATGGGGTGATGAAAAACACCCTACAGATTCTGGCACGCCCGGTGGGACATATCTCTCCTCCCATATTTCGGGTTAAACGTTCATGCGAACTCAGTCAATATATATACCTATATTTATACTGAAATAATGCTCTTTCATGCAGATTTTCAAACAATCACCTTCTGACGATGTCTTCGATGATGAACTCAGCTCCCGTCTCCTACACGATGAAGATAGACTCCAGGACGGTCCTTCCAGCCAGTCTCGGGCGACAATGGGAGGAGCCGCTCCTACTATTCGGCTCTATTATGTTCATGCCAGTTGGCGCCATCCCAGCTCCTGAAGCCCCGGTGGCAGACAAACCAGTCTCGAAAGGAAGGAGGCCAAACGTGGTGATCTCAAGGGCGCCCCAACCCAAACGCAAGTCGGTATCTGAATGACTTTCCTTGGCCACAGCTGGGGGCAAGGCCATCAACACCAATAAAGCTACAACGCGTCCCGAGCAAGCTCCAGCGGCGCCCCTGACAAATGCTCGATCGGGTGTCTTCTCTAAGCTCCCCGCTGATCAACTCACAATGGCTTCCCGGATAGCGGATACCCGCCAAGCCTTCAAGATCGAGAAGCTGAGGCAGAAGCGGCTCAGATGTAGAGCCAACAAAAGGGCTAGGGCTCTGGCCATGTTAAAACTTATGAATTTCCAAAGCCCGGACCGCTCCGCGAAACCAGCTGCTAGTGATGAAAGAATGGCTGAATGTGTTATCCACACTGTCTACATGGCCGGACATGAAGAAACGAACCCTCCTCTTCTTCATAGCCATAGTGATGATATGGTTGACGCTACCCAGCATCGGCTCGATCTAAATGATGAAGAGCCCGCTCAGGACGATAAGCCAGAGGAGCCCGTGGTTCCTACAGAATTGAGCTCAGGCAATAAAGATTATCCGGTTGTCATAGCCGGAACTACAGAACAAGCATTATTTCAATGGCTTCAAAGGCAATTTCAGGACAGTGATGAGAAGATTGCCGAGGTCGATTCCAAAGTCGACGAGCTGGCAAACGTCGTGGCAGATCTCGCGACCCAAGTCGCCCGATTGCAATTACAACAGAATCAAATTTTGGCTCATGAGCCAGGGATTGATACCCGGAGGCAGCCAACTGATATCCCTTTCAACCTAAAAGCGGAGCGCCTTCATGAAAAACGGCCGCAATCAGCCTCCAGTCCCTCCGATACATACACCGGGGGGGAATCGCCTCTGAAAGAGAAGCTGGAAAAGGTCTATTCCTTCAAAAGGGAAAAAGTCCACAAGATATTCAAGGACGCCCTGAAGAACGGTCTACAACTGCCGGAATCAAAGAGACCGCAAGAAGCGAATATGACCGACGACCCAGAATATTGCCCCTATCACAGGGTGATAGGTCATGCCATTGAGGACTGCTTCGTCTTCAAAGATTGGGTCGAAAGGCAATATAGGATGGGAGAGATAGAACTGTCTAAAGGCGTGTTAGCAAACAGTCAAGCTACGATCGCCAATTTCATGCGATGGAGACCGAAACCTTTCGGGAACCTAATCCTCCCAGACATGTACCTCGAGGACCAGCATCAGTAAAGGCACCAACTCCAATGGAGGGAAAGAAGAAAGTATACTCCTCAGGAGGGATGAAGTCCGCAAAATATTCATGGACGCCCTGAACAGCGGTCTGCAACTGCCTGTTCCAAAGAGGCCACAGGAAATGAACATGACCGGCAATCCCATATACTGCCCATATCATAGAGTGGTGGGTCATACCATCGAAGACTGCTATATTTTCAAAGATTGAGCAGAGGACCAATATAAGCTTGGAAAAACCTCACAATCCTCGGATGTATCGGCAAGCCACAGAGCTAGGTCATCAACACAGCTCCGCCAAGATCAAAGTTCAAGGAGCTGGGATAAGCAAAAGAGACCACCATGTCATTAAACTGGGAACAATCGACCTCTAAGTCGTTAAACTGGGAATGTAAAATATATATATATATATATATATATGTATGTATGTAAATAAACAAAAACTGTGTAAATAAAAGAAAAATAAGGAAAAGCCGAAATGATGGGGCAACTCGCAATAAAAATAAGCGAGTAAAGATAAACATGAAAATAAAGCCGAAATGATGGGGCAACCGCGAATAAATAGCCGAAATGATAGGGCAATCGCGACCTTCGCGATGAGAAAAGCTGAAATGATAGAGCAATCGCGGTAAAAAAAAACACAAAAAAGAAAAAAAACAATGGCGAATGATGAGTCGCTCCCGGTACCGTATTCCAGTGTAGCGATGCAGACGCCAACCAAAATCCAATTTTTCAAAATTCTTTTGGCCCTACGGCTAGTCCCCAAATTGATTGTCGTATACAATCCACGGGCTCAAATAATTCTCAGCATACCAATTCCCCACCGTAACCACCAGTTACGCGGCTGGTCTCCGCCTTTGGAGTTATGCTCCATTGAGAAGACCCACTCATGTGTCCCCATGATACATGAGGAGAACAAACCTTTGTGGGATCCTTACGACTCACAAAGGAAAAACACACTTAGGAGTCCTCACGACTCCTAAGGAGAAAATACACCTGCGGGATCCTCATGACTCGCAGGGAGAAAATGCTTTTATGGGACCCTCACGGCCCATAAAATTGAAAAGCCTTAGGCGATAGGGGCTTAAACCCGTCTCCTAAGCCATCGCTCCGCCAACAAGAGTAGGCAAATGGTGAATTGCTCCTGGCACCTCTGCTTCAGTGTTAGCAACGCTGATGCCGGCCCCTACCCTAAAATTCCAAGCTCGACATCAATAGACCCCTAAGTCGTTAAACTGGAAACAGTAGACCCCTAAGTCTTTAAACTGGAAACAGACGACCTCTAAGTCGTTAAACTGGAAACAGATGACTACCACGTCGTTAAACTGAAAACAGATGACCTCTAAGTCGTTAAACTGGAAACAGTCAACCTCTAAGTCGTTAAACTGGGAATATAAATATATATATATATATATATATATATATATATATATATATATATATATGTATGTATGTATGTAAATAAACAAAAACTGTGTAAATAAAAGAAAAATAAGGAAAAGCCGAAACGATGGGGCAACTCGCAATAAAAATAAGCGAGTAAAGATAAACATGAAAATAAAGCCGAAATGATGGGGCAACCGCGAATAAATAGCCGAAATGATAGGGCAATCGCGACCTTCGCGATGAGAAAAGCTGAAATGATAGAGCAATCGCGGTAAAAAAAGCACAAAAAAGAAAAAAAAAACAATGGCGAATGATGAGTCGCTCCCGGTACCGTATTCCAGTGTAGCGATGTAGACGCCAACCAAAATCCAATTTTTCAAAATTCTTTTGGCCCTACGGCTAGTCCCCAAATTGATTGCCGTATACAATCCACGGGCTCAAATAATTCTCAGCATACCCATTCCCCACCGTAACCACCAGTTACGCGGCTGGTCTCCGCCTTTGGAGTTATGCTCCATTGAGAAGACCCACTCATGTGTCCCCACGATACATGAGGAGAACAAACCTTTGTGGGATCCTTACGACTCACAAAGGAAAAACACACTTAGGAGTCCTCACGACTCCTAAGGAGAAAATACACCTGCGGGATCCTCACGACTCGCAGGGAGAAAATGCTTTTATGGGACCCTCACGGCCCATAAAATTGAAAAGCCTTAGGCGATAGGGGCCTAAACCCGTCTCCTAAGCCATCGCTCAGCCAACAAGAGTAGGCAAATGGTGAATTGCTCCTGGCACCTCTTCTTCAGTGTTAGCAACGCTGATGCCGGCTCTACCCCAAAATTCCAAGCTCGACATCAATAGACCCCTAAGTCTTTAAACTGGAAACAGATGACCTCTAAGTCGTTAAACTGGAAACAGTAGACCCCTAAGTCTTTAAACTGGAAACAGACGACCTCTAAGTCGTTAAACTGGAAACAGATGACTACCACGTCGTTAAACTGAAAACAGATGACCTCTAAGTCGTTAAACTGGAAACAGTCGACCTCTAAGTCATTAAACTGGGAACGAGGGAAATCCACTCATGTGTCCTCACGATACATGAGGAGAACAAACCTTTGTGGGACCCTTACGACTCACAAAGGAAAAGCACACTTAGGAGTCCTCACGACTCCTAAAGAGGACATACACCTGCGGGATCCTTACGACTCGCAGGGAGAAAATACCTTTATGGGACCCTCACGGCCCATAAAATTGAAAAGCCTTAGGCGATAGGGATCTAAACCTGTCTCCTAAGCCATCGCTCCCCAATCCCCAAGTGGCGAATGATGAGTCGTTCCTAGTACCATATTCCAGTGCAGCGATGCAGACGCCAACCAAATTCCAAATCCCATACCCCAATGGTGAATGATGAGTCGCTCCTGGTACCATATTCCAGTACAGCGATGCAGATGCCAACAAAGTCCCGAAAGTTTTATGGCCCGACGGTCTGGATCATACATCCTACAAAACCGTATACAATCCACGGGCGTAAAACAACCCCGATCCCTAAAAAAACGGTATGTCCACAAACAAAATGGGCACGGATGAAAACCCGAAAGGGCTCCGTGAGTAAAAACAGCAGGACTGCCGGCGAGTTTGTGAAAACCCGAAAGGGCGCAAACTCGTAAAAGAAGGAAAAGAAATGAAATGCACTCGCAAAGTTCTCTCGACTTTGTGAGGAGAAAATTCCCGCGTGAGATCCCTATGACTCACAAAGGAGCAACACACTTAGGAGTCCCCACGACTCCTAAGGAGAAAATACACATACGGGATCCTTACTGTAAGTGCACGGCGGCGTCCGGGCCGTCAATCCGACGGCCAAATGCGGAAGCGGTGATAAACTTTAATTTTTCTTGAACTGGAAAACCGCCGCGCACTAATACCCGGATCGAACCATTAACTAGTCCTAGCTAACTACAAGAAAGGGAAGAGAGATATACCGACTGATCCGTGTCCTCCGGTCTTCTCGTCGTCGTCCCGATCTCCTGCGGAAGCTCCGGTCTCCACCTTATCGCCGGAAGGACACCACATCGCCTACATCTTTTACGGGCTCCCACCTCAATGCCGAGGCAACTCGGGCACGAAGCTGGCTAGTCGACGTGCCCAAGATTTGCTGTAGAATGTGTAGAACCATGTCTCATTTTTTGGGTAGTAGGAATTGCCTTTTGGTGGAGGGATGAACTATGGAGTTTGGAGATTGATCTTATGGGATTTTTGCAACATGAAATGAGCCAAAAACCCATACCAAAAAATTTGGACAGCCCCTAATGGGAGTGGCCGGCCTCTTTTGTGAATGGGGAGAGTGAGAATGAGAGTTGTGTTGTATCAAAGATAATGGGAGCCATACCAAATCCAAGGGAGAGAGAGAGAAGGCTATCATGCAAAAAGAAATGATCACAAGACTAAACTAACACTCCACTACAACTATCACCTCACAAAGTCAAGCTATGATAGAAGAAGAAGTCAAGGTCAAAGAATGGTGCAACCATCATAACACAAGAATATGCAAAGACCCCCGCCGCAAAAACTTATTTGCACAAATGCAAATAAGCCCTCCTCCACCAATCTTCGGCCAATGAACGATACAAAGGAAATTGGCCGAAACAGAAAGCAAACTGGCGACTCCAGAAAACTGGTCCCGTAATAAATTACAGGAAAACCCCGATACTGTGCATACATACCCGCATTTGTATTCCGACCGAAATACAAATGCAATGAGACAAAATCTACACTGTACTATACTAGGATCCGGCTTAAACCAAAGCCGGCCAGTAATATCCGTTCGATCCTGATCCGTGCAATACCGCACGTATCTGATCGAACCCTGCCATATATCCATACGGCCTATAGTACAAACTGTCCGATCCTGATCCGTGCAATACCGCACGTATCTGAACGGACCTTGCCATATCTCCATACGGCCTCTACAACTTTTCGCCCGAAAGCTGAGTAACTGAATGTGGGGGACTCTAAAGACTCGTCAACACCTTGGTTGTGGATTTAACCACTAGCACGTCAGAGGTATAAGCCAATACGTAACGGGCTACCAGGTATTGACTAAAAGGGACGTCTGTGAGCGAACTCAGCCTGACGACCCTACTGAGCCTGTCAGTGACAATATCCGTACAGTCCGGTCCGTTCGTCTATGAGTATCGCATGGCGGGCCTAGGGGGTTGGTAAAAGTCAGACCCCCAAAAGCGGTACAAGTCGTGTCGGAGTGTAGCCCAGAACACCCTGAGATACTACTGGAATACCTACCAGTAAATCTCCTTGCCTCGGCCGAGGGCTTCGTGTAATGGCTCTCCTAGACACAGCGCGACCTCACCCCCAATACTGTCACGACCCGAAAGAGCACGTGACTGGCCCTTGAACCATATGAAGTCTATAGGACTCCATCTGATCCAAGTAAACCAAAAGCCCAGAAATCTAAAACCATTTTTAAGAATAAGTAAAGAAACTGGTTTAAAGAAGTGAAGAAAAACATGTTTGAAATCAAGGTTTTTAAATAACTAAGCCGAATATGCATTTTTAAAAACAGTACAGTCTTTTCTAAAAATTTCGGCAGAGTTTCTTTTGTAAAACTGGCCCCGAATGGGGTATAACAAGGATAACAATATATGCAATGATAAAGGCATCCCCAAGCGGGAGCTAGCTCTTCGTCAATCGACGGTCACCACCACACATGCAACAATAATATACAACGCCAAGTGGCGAGGATCAAATCCAAAAGAAAGCTCAAAAGCAACAAGAAAACCGCAACACTACTAAGCGCGACTCTATGGTCGAATAATACATCACTAGTCTAGGTCTGAAACAATATACGAGTTTTGGTTGATGGATATTCTAGATACAATGAATAATATAAATACAACGGCGGTTCTGATACAAAAGAACCCACCTATCCAAGCAAATCACCCAAAAGGAAGCAGTGTGCCAGAAATGCCGCTATAGAACTGTACGGCAAACCTGCAAGAACTGGGGCACAACGGGGGTGAGTTGCCAACTCGTGAATAGAAAGATATCTACAAGCAGAGATCGAATGCATGACCCAACCTAGGTCAATACGATCAGATATAAAGAAACCTCAATATGAATAAAGCTGAAGCATGCTAAACTGGCAATGTAATCTCTATACGTGAATGTAGTGCCAAGTGCTCGTGCTAGTGCTTCAGGTAATAGTATGTCATGAATATGAGGTATGAATGCATGAAAGCAGAATACATGTAAATGAAGAAACTGTTTTCATAATTTAGTGAGATTTCCCTTGTATTTTTAGTTGAGGTATCATAATGAAATCAGCATAAAACAGTGCCTAGCATCGGCACAAAACGTAATCCCAATATCTCGATATCTCTGTATCACAGTCTCTGTACCTCGAAATCTCGAAATCCCAATGTCTCAATCATAATATCTAGGGCGCCGTCAGTCCAGACCGGCCCCTACCATCCATCTCAAGACCACGACGGTATCCTCCGGATATCCGATGCGTCGGGTAAAATCACCGGTAGGTAGTGCTCCCCTGCCAGGCTCACATCGTCATCACCACGCGCTTCTTGCCCCGGGGCACCTTACCGAGTCCACCATGTACCCGAAACGGTTCATCCGTCTCCTCGAATCGGGTTTCCAAATCCATCAGCAAACTCATGGTGGACGACTCATACATCATGGGAAAACCGCACTTTTTATTTTAAAGAGAGAAAAGAAGTTTATATAAGTTTTGCGGTTTTCCCCCAAATCCAGAAAATCTCATGGAAATCCGAATCCAATCCTCAATAGCATGTAAACAGTGCATACAGGCATAAAAATCCATGAATAATAACATGCATGATGTAACAACTAATAATTACAATGTCTAATCTAGCATATACGGCAAGTACACTAATATCATGTCTAAATTATTAGCTAACAACCTATGTCGATGCAATAATATTTTCTAAGGTGTACGTGACATGGCAATTACCGATGAAGATGTGTGTGAGCCGGCAAGTAAGTGTACGTGGTACATACGCATCATCGGTAATGGTGCTGGTGTCCTAACAGCATAACATCAATAAAGGAGTATGAAACATAATATAAGCATGCGATGCGATGCGAACCACAATAATGAGCGGAAGCTGAATACTAGACGCAACTATAACTAATCTGCATTAATCTAAAATAACCTCTACAATTGGTGCCTTTTGAAATAACACGAATCATGGGGTTTTGAAAATAGGGGCTACGGTGTTTTTATGAAAAGATACGTCTTTTGAAATATCCGTAGGATCCCTTGGGCTGTCTTTTAAAATACCCACGATTCGTTAGTTTTTGAAATAGGTAGGAGTCTAATCTAATCTAACAACCATCTTAAACTATACGGCTGAACTAACAAGTAGAGCTACGGGTGAGGAAACCGCCTAACATCTGAGTCGATACATATACATACATGTATATATATTAGTCGGTGATCCCGCCTCAATAATATCATATCCGATACCCTATCTATAATCAGACATCCCAAGTCAAGAGTGCGGATCAATCATCAAAATATAGCTTGTACGTAAATCCATCGTACGGCATCCCAAATCTGGGTACGGGTCAATATCACATTCATCATACTATTTATCTGGTATCCTCTTTATCAAATGTCATGATCGGGGTACTGATCTACGTCTAGTACAATATTGATACCCTCTATGTATGCATGCAGGTGTAAGAATCACTACGTCAAAAGACCCGCTAAAACATCGTGTCGTATCTCAATACGAACCAAATCACATCACCGATCTCCTGGCCTCAAGCCCAATCTCATCGACTCATCTCAAATCCCAAATACTATCCTCAAATCCAGTATATAAACACATAGTCCCATACCCATGTGTAGATATACGCACCATCATATGCACTCTAATAAATGAAAGAATGAATGCAAGTATGTGTGTAAATGTATGTGTGAGTGCAACCACTACTCTAGGGTTCGCACTAAACTAAACCAATATATTCTTATCATCAAAATATCATTATTACCATCAATAACCCTAAACAACACATAATAAATATTCGTGTGTATACGTATTCGTATACATCACCACGGACTGCGGGGGTGCTATACGCCATCCACCCGACTTCTCCCCACAGATATAAATCTACTCACATTGCTTCTCGTGTGCCAAAGCCGATGTCGCTATCTTCACCTCCTTTGCCTCAACATCACGCGGGGTACCTACAAGTATATCACAATGCTAAAGCACATGAAAATCACATCGGAAACCAAAATAGCACACGCTACCCGCATAGGTAAAAACCTATCGACTCGCATGTAAACACAATCAAAATCCACTTGTCGTTGACGTCCAAACGCCACCCGACAGGAATGAATCACCAAATACCAAAATCCATGCTAAAACAAGTCCCAAATTATACACCAACATAGGAAAATCAACCCAGATTTCACCCTAGATGGAATCAGTCAAAACTAGACATACTCAGGGTCAAAACTAGAGGAAATGGGGGCATGCACAGAAAACGAAGCAATTCCTTAAAATACCTTATTTTAGAATTTTCCATAATTTTTCCCCATTTATCTGTATTTAATTATACCAGAATATTAAAATATTCATTAAAATAATATTAAATTATAAAATTTCCCAAAAATCATATTTTATTATTTTGAAGACGTTACAATCTACCCCCCTTAAAGAAATTCGGTCCCCGAATTTAAATTTAAACCCCCAAATACTAAAATATTTCAATACAAATTCCAAGTCATCGGGGCTCCGAAATCATCTATACATAAAACATCATAGCGCAATGCATGCGCATGAGTACTGAGCAGATAACTCAAAAGCAACACTCCATCAAGCATCCGCAATCATCGGAGTCATGGTAACGACACAATGTCAAATCCAATACAAAATCAATATGATATGGACCAAGACTATACATGTAGACATCCAATCTATACATGTAAATGGCTGATGCAAATGTATGCCAAATCTTTTTAAGTCGCTGTGCGATGCGCGTAACACTGCACAGTGGCGGACGTTTCTCATAAGAAAATAACTATATATGTGTATATATATCCTTTGTTTAATAGGTACGTTCCGCCATTTTGAAAACAGTTTAGAAGGGTTTCCTTGTTTTTAAAACGTTTCGTGTCATATCGGACACGTAGGTATATACTGAGACTATAGCTCGCTTTTCGGAAATCCCTTCGATAACTATCGATGCATGCAAAATATATCCAGGTACTGCCCACTGACTAGTCCTGCTCAGTATGAAAGCAAATATCCAACATCATAAAAATGTACTGCTCCAAAAGGAATAAATCCCAAAAATCACATAACACCACCCTGTGCGTCTGGTGCGCACGGAAATCAAAATCCATATATGTGCTAAACATGTGCACAAAACAACATCTAGGTGCAACGGGTGTGCACGAAGCATCTGTCATAGGCAACGTGTGCCTGGCAGCCAAAACAGGTGCATCTGACATGCACGAAGAATCTCGATTTAGTGTATCTGGTGTGCCCCAAAATCGTATCTCAAAACATGCGCCCAACATGCGCGAAAATCCAAATCGGTGCATCCATCATGCACGAATGAAAATCTAGACCCTGCGCACTCAATATGCACGGAATCACAAAATCCAATAGCAACGTCGAATATGCGTAAGTCCAGTCAAAAGCACGGAGTGCAAGAATCCACATCAATATCACAATCAAAATCGACATACCGAAAGGCATCAAATCGAAGTCAGGTGCAATCGTAATGCACAAAATATAAATCCGGTGCAACAAAGGCACGAAATATAAATCTGATGCGATAAACGCAAGAAACATAAAACTGGTGCGACAAATGCACGAAGTATAGAACTGGTGCATCCCATGCACAAATACCAAGCAATAACTCAAATACGTAAGCAGCAACACCAAGTGTATCCAGATATGAAGAAAATCATAAACGTGTGCAGCTGCGGGCACAAAACACATATCGATACACTACAAGCACATATAAGCTATACCGAGTGCAAAATCAAAACACTAAAATTACATGAAACTCTGCTGGAAGCGTAAATCAAATCACCAGTATAAAATAGGCATGAAATCGCAATCAACAGCTCAAGAGTAATAACTATGTACAAGGTATAAATACCCAGTAGGTGCAACCATGGTGCACAAAATCAAATATCATGAAACTCAGTCATCAAGACTAAATCATGTGAATAGATCGCCCAAAATACCGAAATCCAAAGCAACGGATACGTGATAATCAAATCACAAAATCACAAATCATAATTACCGTCGTCGGTATACCATCCTTCAGGGTCGAGAAGGTACCGGAACATCCGATGCTAGCTGCGCAAGATATCTACTTGCCTCTTGCTCGCGGCTGGCGTCCTCTGCCTCTGGTTCCTGATCTTTCCTGTAGATTACCAATCTCGCAATCCATCGGCTCATCGGCCCGGTCAGGAGTACTGACAGGAACGATTCCGTTCTGGCACTTTCCTGGTCACCTTTCGGTCAATCCTCACGACCGCTCGTAAGGCAGCGTATCACTGGCGTCGGCCTCTGGCTCTCTGAAAGCACGTCACACATCTGATCCTGGGTGCAAACATCATTGCAGCAATGTCCTGGAAGGAATCCTGCTCAAGGTCTCTTCCGATCATGCCTATGCCGATCTGTACAGAGGCTGGCTTCCTGCACAACCTCTTCTCGCTCAAAAACACCTGTGTCCTCAGCACAATATTTTCTCGGAAACTGGTCACATTCCAACGTCTCTGTAAGCATATCAGGTCTCTAGTCTCGACGGGAAGCAATGACAGCTCATCAGTGTCTCACACGAACCTCTTGTTCCAACTGTCTCTATCGTCGTCCACTATGACGTCACGCCAAGCTACTACGCAATGCACTATTCTCGGCCACGGTCAATCTGAAGTCTCTCGCACGGACTCGAAATCGCATATTCTGTAGCTTCATCATTCTGTAGAGGATGTCAGGCCGAACAGGTCCTCGGGAACACGTCCCAACCATCGGAGGAATACTCATCACTCGTCCGTCCCTGATCAATCTGCAACGCATCTGGGTAAGTTCCTTTATCCGAACATGGTCAACTACCTCGTCGACAATGCCGAACTCTGTCCTGCTGGGTGTGCGCAATACGACCACTCCTGGTCTAGGTCTTCTCGTAACGTACTCCAGAAAGGTCCTGTCGAGGTTCCTTTCTCAAATCTCAATCCTGCCGAAATGCCCGGAAGTCATCATCCAATGCTGAAGCTAAAGCTTATTCCGGAACGGCTGCATACCTATCGCGCTTCTCTCTGGAAGATACATCCATATACCACGCCTCGGGGTGCATATCACATCTCTAATGTCAGCGGAGTGGGACGTCATCTCGTCAAAATCTCATACGAACTCCTTACTCCACCTTGCTCAATGTCGACTGATTCGGACTTAACTCATCGTGGCTACACGAACTGCGCTCCGACGGCTACGCTCGCATCTGGAGTCTCCCAAGCAGTGTCCCATCACGATATCCGAGAGATGTCGAACCATCCGATCGACTCGTCAGATCCTCATAATCCCCCAAGAGATCACATCATGGGTACAGTTTAATAGTATCGAGTACATGCCACAGCGTCGGTGGTCCAGCCGTAGAAGGGCAAACCCAAGCCTCACTAATGGCGCCGAGGAACCGCCGCAAACCCGAAGGTTCAAAGGCTTTCACACGGTCATTAAGTCGAGTTAGGGTTTCATTCTTCTAGAGAGTCCATAGAATCACCTGCATGTCTTTCCGTATATTTTAAACTTGGAAAATGGGCTCCTGACATTCGATCGTCTCTATCGACTCTCAACGAACCTGCGTGAAGTCGTCTCTAGCTGGAAACAATCTATCTGATGACCTCGCATCGGTAAACAAACGAACCACCTGTCCTAGTCATTCATCCTCAGGTGACTAGCGACTCGCTATCATCTCTCTAAGTATATGTTCACGCTGCAGTAGCTCCAACCATCTGGGCGACAACTCGTCATTTGCAGCAGCAACTGGCTTATTCTCCTGTACGCCGAACAGCGCCTCAATCCTCCAGGAAAGGCAATACATAGGCGGTCATCTCTGAGTCGGTCTGCTCTAGATCTGAGTAAGACTCTCCACACTGGAAATCTTCAACTCATCAGGGCCCGCTCCGGCGCAAAATCGGACGAATCACCTTCGTCTCTCAAATCGGGTAGACTAGCTGTCATCTGTCTCATATCTGCCTGAAAGCTACGGCAATCTCAGCTCGTAAGCTTCGGAAGCGACATCCTGTCAATCTCAGCAACAGCTGGTCCATCTGTCTGCACGGTAGGCGACATCACAATCTCTAAGGTATGCTGTACATCAACAGTCCTCTCTCAACTGGCAGCTCTAACAATGGCCCGATCATCCGGTGCAAGACCAAGCACTCGCCTCCACTAGAGGTCACAATCACCAACACTAACTCGAGACGTTCCCATGTCACCAGAAAACACAATGGTCGGCCCTCGTACCAAACGAGCTCACACCGGCCGTAACCCTAGCAGCAGCCCAAACTGCCCTCAAACATGGTGACAGGAACCTCAATCGAGTATCAAGGAGAGCACATCAATGGCAAGAAAGGAAACAACAGATCCAAAGTGGATACATGATCATGGGAAGGAACAGCATCAATAAAGGTATGATCATGAAACTAATAGAATCGGGGATCTCAAATGGATGTATAATCCTGGATATAAAGAGGATCACTGATCTCGAAAATATGTACATCCTAAGGTTCCTTAAGCGGAGTGGCGTGTCGTAAGTATGCCGCGGAACATACCAACGGTACGTCACTCTACTTTAGTTACCTATTCCATCAACCAAGGGTCATCCTACACGACGAAAGTTCGGGTCTAATACCCCCTCGACCAAGTCTAAGTTCCGTAAGGTCAAGCCTAAGTTCCGTATATATATAAACGCCCTAGGCTCCACATAGTCAAACTTAGACTCGAACCAAGGTCAACCTAGCGCTCTGATACCAACTTTGTCACGACCCGAAAGAGCACGTGACTGGCCCTTGAACCATATGAAGTCTATAGGACTCCATCTGATCCAAGTAAGCCAAAAGCCCAGAAATCTAAAACCATTTTTAAGAATAAGTAAAGAAACTGGTTTAAAGAAGTGAAGAAAAACATGTTTGAAATCAAGGTTTTTAAATAACTAAGCCGAATATGCATTTTTAAAAACAGTACAGTCTTTTCTAAAAATTTCGGCAGAGTTTCTTTTGTAAAACTGGCCCCGAATGGGGTATAACAAGGATAACAATATATGCAATGATAAAGGCATCCCCAAGCGGGAGCTAGCTCTTCGTCAATCGACGGTCACTACCACACATGCAACAATAATATACAACGCCAAGTGGCGAGGATCAAATCCAAAAGAAAGCTCAAAAGCAACAAGAAAACCGCAACACTACTAAGCGCGACTCTATGGTCGAATAATACATCACTAGTCTAGGTCTGAAACAATATACGAGTTTTGGTTGATGGATATTCTAGATACAATGAATAATATAAATACAACGGCGGTTCTGATACAAAAGAACCCACCTATCCAAGCAAATCACCCAAAAGGAAGCAGTGTGCCAGAAATGCCGCTATAGAACTGTACGGCAAACCTGCAAGAACTGGGGCACAACGGGGGTGAGTTGCCAACTCGTGAATAGAAAGATATCTACAAGCAGAGATCGAATGCATGACCCAACCTAGGTCAATACGATCAGATATAAAGAAACCTCAATATGAATAAAGCTGAAGCATGCTAAACTGGCAATGTAATCTCTATACGTGAATGTAGTGCCAAGTGCTCGTGCTAGTGCCTCAGGTAATAGTATGTCATGAATATGAGGTATGAATGCATGAAAGCAGAATACATGTAAATGAAGAAACTGTTTTCATAATTTAGTGAGATTTCCCTTGTATTTTTAGTTGAGGTATCATAATGAAATCAGCATAAAACAGTGCCTAGCATCGGCACAAAACGTAATCCCAATATCTCGATATCTCTGTATCACAGTCTCTGTACCTCGAAATCTCGAAATCCCAATGTCTCAATCATAATATCTAGGGCGCCGTCAGTCCAGACCGGCCCCTACCATCCATCTCAAGACCACGACGGTATCCTCCGGATATCCGATGCGTCGGGTAAAATCACCGGTAGGTAGTGCTCCCCTGCCAGGCTCACATCGTCATCACCACGCGCTTCTTGCCCCGGGGCACCTTACCGGGTCCACCATGTACCCGAAACGGTTCATCCGTCTCCTCGAATCGGGTTTCCAAATCCATCAGCAAACTCATGGTGGACGACTCATACATCATGGGAAAACCGCACTTTTTATTTTAAAGAGAGAAAAGAAGTTTATATAAGTTTTGCGGTTTTCCCCCAAATCCAGAAAATCTCATGGAAATCCGAATCCAATCCTCAATAGCATGTAAACAGTGCATACAGGCATAAAAATCCATGAATAATAACATGCATGATGTAACAACTAATAATTACAATGTCTAATCTAGCATATACGGCAAGTACACTAATATCATGTCTAAATTATTAGCTAACAACCTATGTCGATGCAATAATATTTTCTAAGGTGTACGTGACATGGCAATTACCGATGAAGATGTGTGTGAGCCGGCAAGTAAGTGTACGTGGTACATACGCATCATCGGTAATGGTGCTGGTGTCCTAACAGCATAACATCAATAAAGGAGTATGAAACATAATATAAGCATGCGATGCGATGCGAACCACAATAATGAGCGGAAGCTGAATACTAGACGCAACTATAACTAATCTGCATTAATCTAAAATAACCTCTACAATTGGTGCCTTTTGAAATAACACGAATCATGGGGTTTTGAAAATAGGGGCTACGGTGTTTTTATGAAAAGATACGTCTTTTGAAATATCCGTAGGATCCCTTGGGCTGTCTTTTAAAATACCCACGATTCGTTAGTTTTTGAAATAGGTAGGAGTCTAATCTAATCTAACAACCATCTTAAACTATACGGCTGAACTAACAAGTAGAGCTACGGGTGAGGAAACCGCCTAACATCTGAGTCGATACATATACATACATGTATATATATTAGTCGGTGATCCCGCCTCAATAATATCATATCCGATACCCTATCTATAATCAGACATCCCAAGTCAAGAGTGCGGATCAATCATCAAAATATAGCTTGTACGTAAATCCATCGTACGGCATCCCAAATCTGGGTACGGGTCAATATCACATTCATCATACTATTTATCTGGTATCCTCTTTATCAAATGTCATGATCGGGGTACTGATCTACGTCTAGTACAATATTGATACCCTCTATGTATGCATGCAGGTGTAAGAATCACTACGTCAAAAGACCCGCTAAAACATCGTGTCGTATCTCAATACGAACCAAATCACATCACCGATCTCCTGGCCTCAAGCCCAATCTCATCGACTCATCTCAAATCCCAAATACTATCCTCAAATCCAGTATATAAACACATAGTCCCATACCCATGTGTAGATATACGCACCATCATATGCACTCTAATAAATGAAAGAATGAATGCAAGTATGTGTGTAAATGTATGTGTGAGTGCAACCACTACTCTAGGGTTCGCACTAAACTAAACCAATATATTCTTATCATCAAAATATCATTATTACCATCAATAACCCTAAACAACACATAATAAATATTCGTGTGTATACGTATTCGTATACATCACCACGGACTGCGGGGGTGCTATACGCCATCCACCCGACTTCTCCCCACAGATATAAATCTACTCACATTGCTTCTCGTGTGCCAAAGCCGATGTCGCTATCTTCACCTCCTTTGCCTCAACATCACGCGGGGTACCTACAAGTATATCACAATGCTAAAGCACATGAAAATCACATCGGAAACCAAAATAGCACACGCTACCCGCATAGGTAAAAACCTATCGACTCGCATGTAAACACAATCAAAATCCACTTGTCGTTGACGTCCAAACGCCACCCGACAGGAATGAATCACCAAATACCAAAATCCATGCTAAAACAAGTCCCAAATTATACACCAACATAGGAAAATCAACCCAGATTTCACCCTAGATGGAATCAGTCAAAACTAGACATACTCAGGGTCAAAACTAGAGGAAATGGGGGCATGCACAGAAAACGAAGCAATTCCTTAAAATACCTTATTTTAGAATTTTCCATAATTTTTCCCCATTTATCTGTATTTAATTATACCAGAATATTAAAATATTCATTAAAATAATATTAAATTATAAAATTTCCCAAAAATCATATTTTATTATTTTGAAGACGTTACAAATACCGGGAGAGACGAACCCCTGAAGATACGCTCACTGCCTCCATGTGGCTCGGGACTGTACCCAACTAAAACCTGTTTGCACGACTCCTTTGAGCCGTGGTAGGGTAGTAATCAAAATAAAGTGGGAACTCACACAAGACAAATGACGATCCCCAGGTCGATGAACTAACCTGTACACATGTCACCAGGGAACTGCCATCTGACGTCTGGTATATGACCAACTAGCATGTTCCTGGCGAGTCCTGTCCGGTGTACTCATAACCCAATGAACACCTGTATACATCTTAGGTGATCCAACTGACACCAGTGGCTTGTGAGACCGGCCACCGCCCCTCGTCGAGGTCTCGACTGTATACACTAGTCTACTCTGGAGTGTCGATGCCCTGTCTCGAAACTCACACGACTAGGGACCATTTAAGGATATGCTTATAGACCCCAGCTCCCACTTATATAATCGCCCTCATACTGCTGGTGGTCAAGCAAGAATCCTAGGGGCTCTATCAACGTGTAATAGCGACTTGTCAGGTCACCTAAAGCAGTACACGATGATAAAGATAAACCAGATAGCATACTATCATCTCGAGTAAGACTGTCCTACCGGGATAGGTCCTCCATCAATCATTGGAATCATGTACCTGTGACCTAATAATTGACTCTGAGGGCACTATCTCCAACACTTACGACCCGTAGGGAGAAAATGCTTTGTGAGACCCTTACGGCTCACAAAATGGAAAAGCCTTAGGTGATAGGGATCTAAACCTGTCTCCTAAGCCATCAATTCCCAAATTCTCTCGGGGCAAATGATGAGTTGCTCCTGGCATCATTCCAGTGCAGCAATGCAGATGCCGACAAAAAAAAAATTCCCAAATCCTATCGGGTAAAATGATGAGTTGCTCCTGGCATTATTCCAGTACGGCAATGCAGATGCCGACAAAAAAATCCCCAAATCCTCTCGGGGCAAATGATGAGTTGCTCCTGGCATTATTCCAGTGCAGCAATGCAGATGCCAACCAAAACCAATCCCAAAATCCTCTCATGGCAGACGATGATTCGCTCCTGGTACCATATTCCAGTATAGCGACGCTGATGTCAACTCAAGTCAAACAAATCAAACCAACCAATTCCAACATCGACCTTTGCGTCAAACAGCGACACTCCGCACAGGGGAAAAGTCTATCAGCGACACTCCGTGCTAGGGAAAAGTCAACCCGACACTCCGCGCCGGGGAAAAGTCCATCAGCGACACTCCGTGCCGGGAAAAAGTCAACCCGACACTCCGCGCCGGGGAAAAGTCCATCAGCGACACTCCGTGCCGGGGAAAAGTCAACCCGACACTCCGCGCCGGGGAAAAGTCCATCAACGACACTCCGTGCCGGGGAAAAGTCAACCAGCGACACTCCGCGTCGGGGAAAAGTCCTTCAGCGACACTCCGCGCCGGGGAAAAGTCCTTCAGCGACACTCCGCGCAGGGGAAAAGTCGATCAGCGACACTCAATGCCGGGGAAAAGTCAACCCGACACTCCGCGCCACGGAAAAGTCGATCATCGCCACTCCGTGCCGGGGAAAAGTCAACCACTGACACTCCGCGCCGGGGAAAAGTCGATCAGCGACACTCCGTGCAGGGGAAAAGTCAACCTGACACTCCGCGCCGGGGAAAAGTCCATTAGCGACACTCCGTGCCGGGGACACGTCAACCAGCGACACTCTGCATCGGGGGAAAACGTCCAACACAGACACCCCGCATCAGGGAAACGTCAACCAGCCGATACTCCGCCTCGAGGAAACGTCGACCAGCGACACTCCGTGCCGGGGACACGTCTACCAAATCGCTTCGGATCAGAGCGTCGACCGTCCATGTCGTAAAAAGGGCAGTGCATCCCAAAAAGTGGGAACCAAATCAAGTCGCCTCCACGTGAAAGAAGATCCATCAATTTCAAGCACACGACCCACATGTGGTGTGCATTTATTGATGGGGGGCAATTTGTTGGGGTAAAAATTTACACCCCGGTTGACCGAGTCAAAGTCAAGGTCACCCCCCAAGCTAGGTGGGCCCAAGCCCAGGTCAAGCGGACCCATGCCCAAGTCAAGCCCACGGACAGCCTCCCCATGGCAACGACAAAATCATGTAATAAATAATTATTATGTAATTTTTTATACATGAATGTATGTAAAATGGGCATAAAGCCAATATTTTGTAAGCCCATGGCTTATGTGCAAAAATGTAATGGCACATGAGCCATGGAATAGGCAAAATGCCATTTTGTAAAGCCCAAGGGGCTATATGCAAATATATAAGCCTATAAAAGGCAACATGATGATGAATAAAGTAATACTTTTTCATTCCCCCAAAAATAGGGTTCTTCGTGCCTCCTGCTCCTTCTCCAAGGTTCTAAACCTTCTCATTTCTTTGAATTAAATCAAGAGTTTTACTCTTTCTTTTCCAAAACTAAGTAGTTTTCCACCACAAAACCCACAAAGGGGAACTCAGATCTTCCATCAGATCTTAAAAAGGAGTGCTTTTTAAAATCTCCTACTTCTTGATCTTCAAGATCCGGCCAAACAACAGGAGGAAGAAGAAGAACCCCCTTCATCAGCTTCAAAACATCCTAGGAGTTTAACTCCATATATATAAAACAACAAATATTTCCCTTTTGAAGCATAGCTTCTGTTTCTTAGGCTAAAAGCCTCCTTTTCTCGCCGGCGCTCAAGCGCAGAGCGCCCGCGTGCCGACACGTGGCGCGCTTGCGCTCCAGCGCAAGCGCTCGAGCGCAAGTCGCCCCCGTGCCGACACGTGGAGCGCTTGCGCTCAAGCGCAAGCTCTCGAGCGCAAGTCGCCCCCGTGCCGACACGTGACGCGCATGCGCTCAAGCGTAAGCGCTCAGGCGCAAGTCGCTCCCGTGCCGACACATGGAGCGCTTGCGCCCAAGCGCAAGCGCTCAGGCGCAAGTCGCCCCCGTACCGACATGTGGCGCGCTTGCGCCCAAGCGCAAGCGCTCAGGCGCAAGTCGCCCCCGTGCCGACATGTGGCGCGCTTGCGCTCAAGCGCAGAACGCCCATGTGCCGACACGTGGCACTCTAGCGCCTGAGCGCACAGCGCCCAAAGTGCTGCCCCCACGCATCCTTTTGGATGCCTTTTCCCCCTCTTTCTTTTATATATATATACATATATACATATATATATATATATACACACACATATGTATACATATTTATACACACACATACTCCACGACACTGTCCCTGTTAGGAAAAAAATTTCTAACGGGGCGCTGCCCCTCACCCCGCAAGGGGGCTGCTAGCCCCATTGACCCCCAGCCCGCTATCCGGGTAGCGAGACCCCCGTAAAAAACTCTGCGTGGCTCCCGATATATCCAAACCCCCCTTTCAAAACACAATACACGTACACTGCACATTGAGTTCGCATGACCAGTTTAACCCGTCAATCGGAGGTTCCCTCGCCCCAAAAGCGGGGGGTAATTAACGGCAGCTTAGTTCGCGGCTGCCGGAGATTCGGATCCCCACAATCATTAAACCCCCTCCTACCCTAGGTAGGGGGAATCTGTAGTATGCCTGACAAGCGCGCGCGTATTCCCATCTCAATGGGGTGACGAAAAACACCCTGCATACGTAACGGCCCCCAGGTAGATGCCGATAAGAAGACTGATGAGGTGAACCCATCCGAACTCCTACTGAGCCTGTCTGTGACAATCTGCGTACAGTCTGGTCTGTTCATCTGAGAATATCGCATGGCGGGCCTAGGTGATGGTAAACGTCAGTCCCCTAATAGCGTACAAGTCGTGTCGGAGTGTAGCCCAGAACACCCTGAGATAACACTGGAAACCTACCAGTGTATCTCGCTTGCCCTGGCCAGGGACGACTACGTGTAATGGCTCTCCTAGACACAGCGCGATATCAACTCCCAATACCGGGAGAGACGAATCCTATCTAACCGTCACTGCCTCCAAGTGCTTCGGGACTGCACCCAACTACTACCTGTTTGCACGACTCCTTTGAGCCGTGGTAGGGTAGTAATCAAAGTACAGTGGGAACACACTCGAGGCGAAGTGACAGTGTCAAGTCAGCGGACTAAGCTGTACTCATGTCACCTGGGAACTGATAATTGATGATAGGTATAGTACCAACCAACAGTTCCCGACGAGTCCTGTCCAGTGTACTCGTAACCTAATGAGCACCCGCATACTATCTCAAGTACGACGTACTGACGGCTGTGGGACAGACTGTCTCCCGTGCTGGGATGAGAAGCGCATACGCTAGTCTACTCCAGAGTATCGATGCCCTGTCTCGATAGTCCTATGACTAGGGACCTGCATAAGGATGTGCTTGTGGATTACCCAGCCCCCACGAGTGTGACTGCCATCACAACGTTGGTAATCAAGCAAAGATCCTAAGGGCTCCACTAATGTGTATAGGCGATATGTTAAAAGAAACACACGTACACACATTGAAGTAGAAACAAACTAAGTAGCATACTACTATTTTGAGCATGATTGTCTATACAATGGTAAATATCCCAAGCTTCCATTAAGTAATATACAAACTAGTATGATACAGTAATGGCCTCTAGGACATATACACTAACAATCTCCCACTTGCACTAAGGCCATGTACTGGCGTTTCGAAGACCTATCATCTCGATCAGCTGCTCGAACTGAGTCTGGGGTAAGGCCTTCGTGAATGGATCTGCAGTGTTATCTTCTGATGCAACCCTCCGAACCTCGATCTCTTGGCGTTCCACGATCTCCCTGATCAGGTGATACCGCCTTAAGATGTGTCTGGATTTCTGATGGGACCTGGGTTCCTTTGCTAAAGCTATATCCCCATTGTTGTCGCAATACAGAGGTATTGGATCAACAATGGACGGAACCACCTGAAGTTCTTTCAAGAACTTCCTCATCCAGACGGCTTCTTTTGCGGCATCAGATGCAGCGATATATTCCGCTTCCATTGTCGAGTCAGCAACAGTTTCCTGTTTGGAACTCTTCCAACACACCGCCCCTCCATTGAGGGTAATGACAAAACCTGACATGGACTTGGAATCATCCTTGTCACTCTGGAAACTGGAGTCAGCAAAGGCCTCAATCTGGAGGTCTTTTCCGCCATACACCAAGAACATCTCCTTAGTCCTTCTCAGGTACTTGATAATGTTCCTTACCGCTATCCAGTGCTTCTCCCCAGGGTTTGACTGATACTGGCTTACCACACTCAGTGCATAAGCGACATCTGGTCTGGTACACAACATCGCATACATGATAGAGCCTACCGCAGAAGCGTAGGGTATAATAGACATGCGATCCCTTTCCAAATCAGTCTTGGGAGATATCTCTTTGGAGAGGGTGATCCCGTGACAAGCCGGTAGATTACCGCGCTTGGAATCTTCCATACTGAATCTTTTCAGTATGGTGTCGATGTACCTGGACTGTGAAAGTCCTAATATCCTCTTGGATCTATCACGATGGATCCGAATCTCCAGAATGTAAGAGGCATCACCCAGGTCTTTCATGGAGAACCTGTGTGACAAGAATCCTTTGACAGATTGTAGCATAGGAATGTCATTTCCTATCAAGAGAATGTCATCCACGTATAAAACGAGGAATACGACAGTTCGTGCTACAAATCTACTATAGATGCATGGTTCATCTGGATTTTTGATAAAGCCAAATTATTTGACCGTCTCATCAAAGCAGATGTTCCAACTCCGCGATGCCTGCTTTAGTCCATAGATGGACTTAAGCAACTTGCACACCTTTCCGCTACTCCCACTCTGAATGAAACCCTCTGGCTGGTCCATATAGACACACTCCTCCAAATTTCCATTTAGAAAAGCGGTCTTTACGTCCATCTGCCAAATCTCATAATCGTGGAATGCAGCAATGGCAAGAAGGATCCGAATAGATTTCAGCATAGCCACTGGAGAAAAGGTTTCGTCATAGTCCAAACCAGGTCTTTGACGAAAACCCTTTGCAACAAGTCTAGCCTTATAGGTCTCAACCTGTCCATCTACACCAATCTTCCTCTTGAAGATCCACTTGCATCCTACGGGTTTTACCCCATCTGGAGTAACGTCCAAAGTCCATACTTTGTTGGTGTACATGGACTCCATTTTGGTCCGCATTGCATCCAGCCATTTTACCGAGTCAACGCTCTGAATGGCCTGCTGGAAGCTAGTCGGCTCATCATAATCAATGATGCAATCCTCTATATCCCCGTCTATGAGAAAATCGTAGTATCTTTCGGGTGGATGAGACTGCCTACTACTCCTGCGAAGCGGCGCAGGAATGTCCTGTTCTTTCGAACCTTCTAGTTCTACTAAGCTTTCAGTAATAGTCTGTGGTTCTGGAATTTCTTCCAGTTCTATTGCGCTCCCACTTATTTCCTTTTCTAAGAACTGGTGTTCCAGAAATTGGGCATTACGAGAAACAAAGACCTTTTGTTCCTCTGCATAATAGAAAAGATACCCTTTGGAGTTCTTTGGGTATCCCACAAACTTGCACAGTACTGAGCGTGCCTCGAGTTTGTCTGCATGCTGCTTTTTGACAAAAGCTGGACATCCCCAGATCTTCAGATATTGAAAATAGGGTTTCTTCCCACTCCATATCTCATATGGTGTGGTAGGCACAGTCTTAGTTGGAACTCGGTTCAAAAGGTATGCAGCTGATTCTAGCGCATATCCCCAGAATGATCGCGGCAACTCAGCGTTACTCATCATGGACCGTACCATATCCAATAGGGTTCGATTTCGTCTCTCCAATACACCGTTATGTTGCGGAGTGTATGGAGGAGTAAGCTGAGAGAATTCCATTCTCTTTTAAGTAATCCAGGAACTCGGCACTTAAGTATTCACCACCTCGATCAGATCTTAGTGTCTTGATACTTTTGCCTGTTTGTTTTTCTACTTCATTCTTATATTCCTTGAATTTTTCAAAGGCTTCAGATTTATGCTTCATTAAGAAGACATGTCCGAACCTTGAAAAATCATCCGTAAAAGTAATGAAGTAAGAATAACCACTTCGCGCATGTGTAGACATTGGACCACACACGTCACTATGTACGAGCCCCAAGAGCTCGCTCGCTCTTACTCCGTGTCCAGTGAACGGAGTTTTTGTCATCTTTCCTTTGAGACAGGATTGAAAAGTTGCATATGAATGATATTCGAACGGATCCAAATATCCTTCTGTATGTAACTTCGTCAACCTTCTCCCATTGATGTGACCCAGTCTACAATGCCATAAGAAAGCATGATTGATTTCTGGAGACTTTCTTTTGTGTGTATTCTGGACATTGAAAATCTGTGGTTGGTTTAATACGTATATACCATTGTTTAATGTACCCGACCCAATCAAAACTTGATTAAGGTGAATGTTCACAACATTACTTACAAATGCAAATTCATAACCTTCTTTAGATAATAAAGATACAGATATGATATTACAGGTTGCATTGGGTACAAAATAACAATCACGTAAAACCAAAACATGTCCATCTGAAATTCCCAGGTGATAGTCTCCCACGGACTCAGCATCCATGCCAGCTCCGTTTGCAACTCTGAGGGTCATATCACCTGCCTTCAAAACCCTACGCCTTCTCAGTGCCTGCAAAGAATTACAGGTATGAGATCCTGATCGGTATCCAATACCCAGAATATAGAGTTTATTGATAGACAGTTTTCAATAATATACACACCTGAAGCCGAAACCGCAACTTGCTTCAGATCCTGGTTTCTGGCCTTCCAAGCCCTGCAATCCTTTTTCCAGTGTCCACTCTTGTGACAGTAAAAGCATTCTTCCTTTCCCACAAGGTTTCCCGCTACCTTTGTTGCCTTTGTCTTTCCCTTCGTATCCACTTTACTAACACTGCCCCTTGGTTTGGCAGGGGCTTTCTTCTTCCTTCCCTTGGCTTTCTCCTTGAACTTAGAAGAGGAAGATCCTCCTATAAAAAAAGTGGATGTTTCCCTACCTTTCTGTAGGGTGCCCTCAGCACTCCTCAACATGTTCAAAAGTTCGGAAAGTTCAACCTCCTTTCCTTACATGTTGAAGTTTAGAATAAACTGGGCGTAAGTGGAAGGAAGGGACTGGAGAATCAAGTCCGTATAGAGCTCGTTCTCTAACGTGGTCCCAAGGTCCGCGAGCTCTTCAATGAAGCCAATCATCTTAAGCACGTGTTTCGCTACCGATGATCCGACGGTCAATCTTGTCGAAAACAACTTTTTCGAGATTTCGTATCTGGCGATACGGGATTGCTCTCCATACAGATCTTTTATATGAAGAAATATGGATTCTAGGTCCATATTCTCATGCCTCCTCTGATGTTCATTATCCATAGAGGCAAGCACGAGGCACTTAGCCTTCGCGCAATCAATCTCCCATGTCTTACGGATTTCTATATCCGCGACGCTGGAGGTGGGACCTGGGACAGGGGGAGCTTTGGTGGTAAGGAGATACCCCAACTTGTCGTAAGTGATTGCCATTTTGACATTCCTGAGCCAATCTTTGTAGTTTGGCCCTATCAGTATATTTTTATCTAGTAATAACTTAAGTCCGGTCATGTCGATTGGTCGCTGCAATTAGGAGAGAGAGAAGAAACACTTTAGCATGATGCTCTTGCAAGTTTACAGTGGTTTTTAGTTTGTCTAAACAGGATGGCTCCCACTGTCTCTCGAATCCCTCCTCAAACCATAAAGGAAGAATTAGTCGGGATCAATCTCACCGTACAATACTTGCTTAACTATTCAGCCAGACCAGTGTCGGTACTTCGAGGGAGGTTTTCCAACGCTTTCGCGAAGTTCCTTAATTTAAGAATCTCTTTTCCCTGGGGGCGTAGCCCCGCTAACACCTTTCTAGACACCTACTAGGTTTATAGCATTGATCGTTAAGTGAGAAATTTCCCGAGGAGTAGTATATACTCACAGTAGGATCGGGATCCAAATATCATTGCGTGACAAAACTGAAGGAATCCTACCAGAATCATCATACTCCAAATGGTATGCAGCGCTTGCAAGTTTCAGTTTCTTTTGAAACTCCCGATATGGATTTTTGCCCCATGCTCTTATGACCTTGGCGTAGGTCAAAATGCCATAAGTCACATGTCAAGTTCTACCCATCATTATCCAGGTTAATTTGAACCCACCCATACCTACCCTTGACGTAGGCCGAAATGGCAGTATGACTGTCTCAAACCAACACATTCCATCTATGCAACAGATAAATATCAGGCAGCTACCAATCACTATGCCTTGGCGTAAGGTCAAAATACATAGCTTGAATACTACCGAATATTTAACTGAAATGATGGAGGGCTACGAATGGTTTTAGCGAAACCGTGAACGTAGTGAACTTGATATAATCGATGGAATGAGATAGCTTTTAAAAGGAGTGGTTCAAGCTCCGCATTTAAAAGTTGGTTTTTGAAAAGAACCGAGTGGTTTTGAAAGTGTTCCAACGACTTTTACTTGGTTTATTTTCTTGCATTAATTTTAATGCGTCCCATCATTTAATCCTACCATTGCAGAAAACAACGAAAATATGACGTACGCTTATGCCATCCGCATTCGCCACGGGGCCTCGTCATCACCCGTTAGGTTACTTAACTAACAATAGAGCGAGGGCTGGACTAGCGCGGATGCAAAACATAAGCAACGCCTAAATAGATATCATACATAGATATATATACATTCGTCAGATACAATGATAGCCATTCCAGATCACAGATGAATACATTGGATATACTAGAAATCCACATTCCGTTCGAGCCTGTAACGAAAAGCGGATTACACGGTCGCGATGAATAGCCAAAACCCCACCCTAGACCCCTACGGGTGCGGCAAACTACTCGCCAAGTACCCGAAGCGAAGCAACCTCCCTCAACAACATGAGTAGGCCACTCGGCACTTCGAGATACCCGGTAGTTTGTGCACCCCACCTTGGGTCTATCCTAGGAGCAAAAATAATAAAAAGAAATTATACAATGGCGGCTACAAACTCATCCCGGATGTGCGGCCATACAAATAATATTACATCAAATTTACATTTTACATGAATTGAAAGATAAAGAAAAAACTCTCATCTCACGACCCCCCGGCTATTCATCCGCGACAATCCAACGAATTTATATACACATACCATCAACATTACAGATCACAGATATGTATAACCCCCACTAATCGACGTATAGCGATTGGCAGACGTTCAATACATATATAACATTACAGATACAACCCATTAGCCAAAGTCTACAGAAAAACGATCAAAATACGGATTTGTAACCATCCGAAAAACAAATTTATTCTCTGGAAATTCTGGGCAGAAACAAACCATCCTAAAAATCACAAAACACCAACACAAGAATACTGCAGGAGAAACGATCCACGGCCGAGTCAACTCGGCCGCGGTTCCGCGGCAGGAGCAAGCTCATGCCGCAGATCTGCGGTGAGTTGGTCGACTCACTGGATCGTTTTTCTTGCATGTTCTGTAAAAACCCTGAGCCGATTTTTAGTACATGATTTATTATTTTTTGAGCAGAAATAAAAATCGGCAGAAAGTTGAATTTTTCAGGGTGTTTTGAGGTTTTTTAGTTCGATCGAAATTCTAGATATTTTGCTAACATGCTAGGGTGTGTTTAGCTAGGCTCTGATACCACTGTAAGTCCACGTTATCTCTCCCGGTTCTTTCGGGCTTGCGGAAACGGTGAAAACGATTTTAAGGGTTATGGTAACATGGACTATAAAACACGGATCTTTGCTAAACTACACACTAGCAACTAACAAGAGTTTTACCTACTCGGTTAGGGGGTTATACCTTAACTTGAACTCCTTCTCTTGGACTCCTTGTGGTGGTCGGATGATTCTCTCCTCATCGCCTTCTCTTGCCGAAGATGGATCCACCTGAGGGTCTCTACCTTGAGCTCCTGCCTCGAACTTGAGGAAACTAAAGTGTTCGGCTTGCTAGACCTTCAACCTTAGGATGAGTAGAGAGTGGCTTTGGTGTTTTATCTCAAAGGAAATGGTTCTCAACTCATGAGAATGATTTTCCTTGAGCTAGAGGAAGAGGAAGAGGAAATGATGAGAGAGAATGAGAATGAGAGAATAAGATGAGTTTTGCAACCATAACAAATATATGTGAATTAATCAATTAACAAAATTAATCAAAAAGGAAAAAGGTGATGGTATGTTGAAATGACCATTATCATTTCACATTAAATGGGTTTTGTAAAGATCAAAGAGCATCTTTGCTTAAAATGATGATGGTCAACTTTTCAACCTTGGTCAACAAGTCAACAACCCTAACCATAACTCAATTTCCTTTAATTAATATTATTAATTGATATTTCACATATTCATTAGGGTTTGGTAAATGACAACCGTCAACTGTGCATACACACCCATACCAAAACCCTAATGAGAATCCTCTTCCTCTGCCTCAGTCAACTGTGCATACACACCCGCATTCATGTTCCGAGGAACACGAATACAATGAGATAAAACTAACCCCAAAACATATACTAGGATCTGGCTCAAACCAGAACCCGCTAGTAATGAATGTTCGGACACCAAACGTGCACAAGTGCGCGGATGTGAACGAACCCCGTCGCAAAACCATGCGACCTCTACTCTGTTTTGCCCAAAGGCGAATAACCCTCTGTGTGGGACTCTAAAGACTCGACACTACACTGGCAGTGGGTTTAACCACAGACCGCAAGCGGCACTAGCTGTACGTAACGTCCCCCAGATAGATGCCGATAAGAAGACTGATGAGGTGAACCCATCCGAACTCCTACTGAGCCTGTATGTGACAATCTGCGTACAGTCCGGTCTGTTCGTCTGAGGATATCGCATGGCGGGCCTAGGGGGTGGTAAACGTTAGTCCCCTAATAGCGGTACAAGTCATGTCGGAGTGTAGCCCAGAACACCCTGAGATAACACTGGAAACCTACCAGTGTATCTCGCTTTCCCTGGCCAGGGACGACTACGTATAATGGCTCTCCTAGATACAGCGCGATATTAACTCCCAATACCGGGAGAGACGAATCCTATCTAACCGTCACTGCCTCCAAGTGCTTCGGGACTGCACCCAACTACTACCTTTTTGCACGACTCCTTTGAGCCGTGGTAGGGTAGTAATCAAAGTACAGTGGGGACACACTCAAGGCGAAGTGACAGTGTCAAGTCAGCGGACTAAGCTGTACTCATGTCACCTGGGAACTGATAACTGACGATAGGTATAGTACCAACCAACAGTTCCTGACGAGTCTTGTCCAGTGTACTCGTAACCTAACGAGCACCCGCATACTATCTCAAGTACGACGTACTGACGGCTGTGGGATAGACCGTCTCCCGTGCTGGGATGAGAAGCGCATACGCTAGTCTACTCCGGAGTATCGATGCCCTGTCTCAATAGTCCTACGACTAGGGACCTGCATAAGGATGTGCTTATGGATTACCCAGCCCCCACGAGTGTGACTGCCATCACAACGCTGGTAATCAAGCAAAGATCCTAAGGGCTCCACTAATGTGTATAGGCAATATGTTAAAAGAAACACACGTACACACATTGAAGTAGAAACAAACCAAGTAGCATACTACTATTTTGAGCAAGATTGTCTATACAATGGTGAATATCCCAAGCTTCTATTAAGTAATATACAAACTAGTATGATACAGTAATGGCCTCTAGGGCATATACACTAACACATCCTTCAAATATTCCTAGTCGTAGGTGTATCGAGACGAGGCATCGATATACTAGAGTAGACTAGCATATAGCTTCTCGACCCATGTAGATGGGCAATGGATGATCCCATATCCATTGGTGTTTGACATCAAAGACAGTATACGGGTGCTCAGTAGAGATTGGGTACACTGAACGGACTCGCCGAGAACTCCCTGATGGTATTATAGTTCACGTCAGATGGCGGTTCTCTGGTGACACTGGTACAGGTTAGTCTGTCGACCCGAGATCGTCATAGAGTCTTGTGTGATTCCTACTGTGCTTTGATTTCCACCTTACCACGTCTAAGAGGGCGTGCAAAACGGTGGCTTTTGGGTACAGTCCCGAATCACATGAAGGCAGTGAGCGATATGAGGGGTTTCGTCTCTCGCGGTATAGCTGTGTTCGATTGGCCATAACTGGAAATCCCTAGCCAGGGTTGCTGAGATTTACTGGTAAGAGTTATCAGTTGTTTCTCGAACTGTTATAGACCTTATATCGACACGACTTATCGGTTACTGGGGTCTGACGTTTACCACCCATAGACTTGATATGGAACATATCAGACGAAGAGACCGGATTGTACGGGAGTGTTACTGATTGGATTCGCCGGAGAATGCAGGCTTGCTTGTTGATCTTCTGATCGCTCAATACCTGGGTAGCTGTTACGTTTAGCTGACCGCTTGCAGCTTGTGGGTGTTTAATATGATCATCACATACTGCCGGCGTATTGACGATTCTTTAGAGTCCTACACAGAGGTTTCCTGGCTCAGGCAAAACGGAGTAGGAGCACATATGTGATATGTGCGGGACCGAGAATAAGACGAGTATGTGATACTGTATTCTATTCTCGCGATATGAGATATCGGCCGGGTATATGTGATATAGCCAGGTCATCGAATCATGTGTTGATTCGATGAAATGGTACATGTTATAGTAGTCGGTTATATGCTGTATAGCCGGATTATCGGATCAAGTGTTGATTCGATAATTTAATGTATAATTATATATGTGATATATTACTTTACATTCACTAATATAAGCTCCCTTTATTGATTCATTTTCTCACAGGATAATACATTGATATATATGCGATATATGTTAATTGTATTATTTTATTTTGTTACAAAATATATTATATATGTGATATATAATATTGTAACAAGTTAGGGTTACAAATGCAACATGTTTTGTAGAGTTTAAACATGGTTAGGGTTTGGATTAGGGTTAAGCTTGGATGAAGCTTTCATGAAGCTTCATGAAGCTTTGACTTTGACCTTTGATATTTTGTGATGATATTTATTAACCCAACCCAAACCTTAGCCTCTAGTTTATTCTCTACAAGGGTTAACTCTATCATTCTTAACTCATGGTTGATTTGTAATCACAACAATAATTCATTATTGATCACAAAAGGTTTTGCTTCATTTTCTTCTTCTTGCTTCATGAAGAAAACCTTTACTAGCCTTTTTCATTTGTGATGTTTATTTGTGAGAAATTGAAAACAAAAGAGAGAAAAATTCCTACTTCATCATCCTCATCTATTCTAGCCACTTAGATTAGGGTGTTTGCTTTGCTAATACTTGATTAGTGAAGCAAGAGCTTGGTTTGAGATTCTTCAAGGTAGATCATCTTGGATTAGTGAAGTCTTCGAGCAAGGTGCATCATTCTCTTCATGGAGCCTCTCGAGAGTCGGAGTTCATGATGATCGCATCGAAGGGACCTCAACACGGAGCTAATGAAGCGAAGGAACAGACTACAAAGGTTGTAATCCCTCTCTCTTTACTTCTTTGTATGTGATACAAGCTTGTTACCCTAGAAATTCTAGCATGATTCATGGTTTGCTTGCTTTGCACCTCTCTAAAATTTTAAAGTGGCATGTGTGATACTACCAAACCCTAGACTAGATATAAGTGAAGCCCAACAGTAGGAGATTCATGAGTGCCAAATGAGGTAATTCTTCCATTATTATGGTAGTTTTTCCACTTCTTTATCACTTGTGCAAGTTTAAAGGTGTTTTATATCGGTTTAGTGGACATTGAAATTTCCAAGTGAGGGTTTTGAGGAATTTTCGAGTTGTAGTGGTTCAACTGAGTCCTAGTAGTGACCATAGAACCCCTGATATGATACAAACCCAGAACAAACCCAAAATAGAACCTGGAACTGAAAACAGAAACTATCCATGTCGATTTTGTGAGTGGTTAGGGCGTGCAGGGAAATCTGGAGTGAACCGGGACCAATACGAGATAAGCAAACAATACCAGGGACCTAGTTATACCAATAAGAGACCACCCTACCAGCACGAGACCCTAACCCCCCTAAGGAACCGAGCAGGCCGGAATTTCCATGAGTGTGGCCGGCCACTTGGTTGATTCAGGTGCCCAGGTTGCTTCCATAGCTCACATGCCCCCTATACATCACCCCAGAGATGTTTGTGCACCTTGGTTTCACCTTAAACAAAATCTTGGACCACTTTCTCTAGTTCTTGCTTTGATTCGAGTTATGGTTTTGCGTATTTTAAATTCTGGATATTTGTATTTGTGCTTTATCTCGATCACATGACGTTTGTACGTCTATATCGAGTAATATTGGGTTGATTTGCGGGAGTAGACCATAGGTTTTGACCTATGTGAGTTCCACGTGTCGTTTTGGTTTCGATTTGGTTTTAATGCGATACGATGCGTGTGATATGTAGGTACCCCCACGATGATTCGAGACGATGAAGAAGATGGTGGCAACGTCGGCATCGGCAAACGAAGATCAGGTGAGTAGATATATATCTACGGGGAAGTCGGGTGGATGGCGTATAGCACCCCCACAATTCGATGTATAGTATGCTATATATATACTATATATATGATATCTTTTATGTGAGACATGGATATTCAAGATATGGTTATGTGTTCATGGATTAGTAATGTTACTTGTGAAACCCTGGAGTAGTTGTTGCACCCACACACGCACACACACTTGCATACATTCATTCTTTTATCTGTGCGTATATGGGGATATGTATATATATACACACACACACATGGGTATGGGACTATATATATATATATATATATATATATATATATATATATATATATATATATATATACACGTATACATATACGGGATTATGTGGATAGTACTTGGGATTGGAGATGAGTCGATGAGATTGGGCTTGAGGCCGTGAGATCGGTGATGTGACATGGTTCGTATTTGGGATACGACATGATGTTTTTAGCGGGTCCTTTTGACGTGGTGTTTTCATACACACGCATGCATATACATATGTGATATCAATATTGTACTAGACGTAGATCAGTACCCCGGATCATGATATTTGATAAAGAGAATACCAGATGAATAATGTGATAGATGTGACATTTGACCCGTACCCAGATTTGGGAGGCCGTACGATGGATTTACCGTACGAGCTATATATTGATGATAGATCCTCACTCTTGACTTGAGGAGGTCATATTATAGATATTGTATCGTATGGGATACTTTTGAGGTGGGACCACCGACTGTTATATATATATATATATATATATATGTGTGTGTGTGTGTGTGTGTGTGTGTGTGTGTGTGTGTATGTATCGACTCAGATGTTAGGCGGTTTCCTTACCTTTCGATCAGCCTGTTTAGTTTAGTCCGGTAGTTTACTTGTAAATGATAGATTAGATTCGAGTCATACCTATTTCAAAAACTAACGAATCGTGAGTATTTTTAAAGACAGGCCAAGAGATTCTACGGATATTTCAAAGGACGTACATTTTCTTAAAAACACCGTAGTCCCTATTTTCTAAACACACGATTCGTATTATTTCAAATAGCAAAACTGTACGACTCATACTTAGACATATGTAGATTCGTTATCATTGTATTTGATATTCAGCTCCCGCATATTCTTGCTGCTCGCATCGCATTGCATGCTTATATTGTGTTTTCATATGTTAATATTGAAATCATGCGGTCAGGACACCAGCACCATTACCGATGATACGTATGTTCCACATACACTTACTTGTCGGTTCACACACATCATCATCGGTAATTGCCATGTCACGTACACTTTAGAGAATATTATTTCATTGACATAATTTGTTAGCTGATAGTTTCGACATGATATTAGTGTACTTGCTTTATATGTCAGGTTAGACATTTCACTTATTACTTGCAAATTCATGCATATTATTATTCACCGTTATGCAGTATTATGAAGTTTTATGCCGATATTCACTGTTTATTTACTGTTGATTCTTGGATTTCGGATTTTTATGAGATTCTTGAATTTGGGAGAAAACCGAAAGAATATATATAAACTTCTTTCTCTCTCTCTCTCTCTTTAAAATGAAAAGTGTGGTTTTCTCGTGATGTATGAGTCGTCCACCATGATGTCTTCTCGGTTATAAGATGAATTTCGAGACCCGATTCGAAGAGTTGGATGAACCGTCTGCGGATACATGGTGGACCCGGTAAGGTACCCCGGGGCAAGAAAATCGAGGTGTAGACGATGAGCCCGGCAGGGGCAGACTGCCTACCGGTGATTTTACCTGACGCGTCGGATATCCGGAGGATACCGTCGTGGTCGTGTGATTGATGATAGGGGCCGATCAGGATTGACGGAGCCCCACATAGTGAGATTTGAGACACTGAGATCTTGAGATATTGAGGTATTGAGATTTGATGATACAGGCCAGTCCGGATAGCCGGAGCCTGAGATATTGAGATATTGGAATTTATATTTTGTGTCGATGCTAGACTCTCATTATGTTGATTTCATTGATGATATCTCATTTTAAATATACAGAAATCTCACTAAGTTATGAAAGCAGTTTCTTCATTTACATGTATTCTGTTTTCATGCATTCATACCTCATTCGTATGATATGTTGTTACCTGAGGCACTGACACGAGCACATGGAATTACACTTATGTATAGATGTTTACCCTTGCCACATTTTCATACTTCAGACTTATCATTTGAGCTTATATATTATTGATCGTATTGACCTAGGATTGTGTCATACATACGATTTCTGCTCGGTGATGTTTTCTACTCACGAGTTGGCAACTCACCCCCGTTGTGCCGCAGTTTCTTGCAGGTTTTGCCGTACAGGTTCTATTACGGCTTTGCTGACACACTGCTTCCTTTCTGGGTGATTGATTTGGTAGGTGGGTTCACTTGTATCGTGACCACTATTGTAGCTTTATTTTATTCAGTTGTATGTAGTGACTCCATCAACCAAATTTGTATATTTATTCAGACTTAGAGACCAGTAATGTATATTCTTTCGAATTTAGAGCCGCGTTGTATTATTGTGGATTTCATGTTGTTTGAGTTTCCTTTTCGGTTTTGATCCTCGCCCTTCGGCGTTGTATATTATATTGCTTGCGTAGTTCTGACCGTCGATTGACGAAGAGCTTGCTCCCGCTTGGGGATGCCTTTTATCATTCATGTATATATTTATCATGTTGTACCCTATTCGGGGCCAGTATTTACAAAGTAAACTCTGCCGAAATTTTCAGAAAAGGCTTTTGATTTTAAAAATGCATAATTCGGCTTATGTTGCTAAAATACTTGATTTAAATTGGTTTTCCTTCACTCTACTGCTTTACTTGGTTTTGATTTCTAGGTTTTGGCTTACTTAGATTATGTACGCCTCGAGATGTTTTGTAATTTAAGTACCGGTCATGTTCCGTACTTTTCGGATCGTGTCAGACCCTAGCGCCAATTCCATTAGTTAGACTGTATAAATTTTTCTGAACAAGGATTCGTTGAAGAAAGTAGAAAAACAAAAAAAAAAGTAAAAAAAACACAAGCTTACCAACTAATGCTTATCCGAACAAGGATTAAAGAAGAAGAAAATGGCGTCAATGCTTGAGAGGAGAGGGGCAATCATCAACACTTGATAGGAGAAGGGAAGACGTCGACTCAAGAGGAGGAGGTGAAGGCAGGGGAGGAGGAGGCGCAAACTCGAGAGGAGGCGAGATCCAATCTCAAGAGATGAGGAGGTGAGGAATCTTGGAAAAATTTTAGAGTTTTTTACCCTTAAGAATTGGGAAGAATTAAGGGCTGATATTTAGTAATTAAAAATGTCAATGGGTCAGATCGGGTCGGGTTTAATCTTAAACCAAATCAATTTATATACAATCTTGGCCGATACACAAGCGATACGAGATATCCGATACCTCGCCCGATATTTAAAAACTCAGCCGATATTGGCTTAAAACAAGATTTGATCGAATAAAATATTGTATGGTATCATGGCCGAGCCGTTACCGAGATCTCGTCCAATACGGCCAATATTTAAAACAGTGGATCGAATCATATATTTATGCAAGTAACAAATCATACTGCATAATTTAATCATATAATTTATAAAGATGTTATAAGAATTATAAATTAAATATGACTATGATAATCAATCAATTGTTATTATGTACAACTATAAAATCATATTAATATTCAATTAATACGAATTGAATTGGAAGTGTAAGTGCACATATATAATTATCTAGCAATTACATGAGATTGAATTTGGCACGAAACCAAGTCTTGCCTTTGACAACTCTTTTCTTGGATTTACCATTTAATGGTTTTTCCATGCTTGTTAACTTTTCTCTTTTTGAATTACTATATTTAAAAACATTGCCCCCATATGGCAACCTTAATAATAATTGCCTTTTTCTTATCCTTTCTAAAATCAAGACAAAACAAAGATATGGTGAAATCTCAAGACTGTTGTCCTTAGAACCTCATAAACAAGCCATATTCATTTTTTACACCAAACACAGTTTCAGAGCGGTGACATCTCGATCTTTCTCCAGTGCTAGTAGAGTTCTTTCAGGCATGAGCAACAGTAGCAATTCATCCACTTATTTGAAAAAGAACAAAGACTAATCAAAATTTACCATTTTCCTTCTCTCTTGACTCTCACGCACACAGACACAAACACTTTTCACCCCAGCTCACATTCATTACAATTTACAAGTATAGAATCATACTCATATATCTAGAGATTGCTCACATGGCCCAAAACTTAACCCACTTCAGGACCACTTCATTGCATTTATGGGCAGTTTTCTCTCCAATGAGGTACCAAAACCCCACATCTCTGAAGAAAGTATTAATGGCATTGTAGGTCAGCCACCCTTCTCTTGCCTATCACCCGCAAACAAATATAAATTACAAATACAAAAACAAAAAAAAATCTTCTATTATAAATATTTTTATATATCTGCACTCATCATCTAGGAAAAAGGTCCACATACAATAGCTAGCTGCACCCAACCTGTAAGCTCTCTATAGCTACTAGTAATTTCATAAACTTCTCAAGTTTAAAAGCCCACCCAAACTCCATACTCAAACCAGCTAAAAAATCTCCTTGAGAAAATATGGGTGCAATGAGAGGTTGCATCCTCTTTGTTTTGGTACTGCTCTCTTTGTTTGGCTCCTTCATTGTGGCGATGGGAGAGCGAAAATTCGACGATGATCGAATCGTTGCGCTGCCCGGTCAGCCAAAGGTTGGATTTGATCTATTCTCAGGGTATGTCACAGTGAACAAAGCTCATGGGAGAGCTCTGTTCTATTGGCTCACTGAGGCCCATTCTCATGCTCATAGCAAGCCTTTGGTTCTTTGGCTCAATGGAGGTGAGCTTAGCTAATTAACCCTTTATTTATTATTCGTCCTCCTTTTGTAATCATGCTTGAGTATTGTTCTTCAAGCTCTTTCAATGTAAAGTTTATTAGCATGCTTTGCTTTCTTTCATTCTATTTTGTTTTAGGTTTTAATTTAGACTTATCAATTATTATTAGTATCATTATTTTACATTCTTTTAAATTTTGCTTTGGGAATGACAATGTTGAATCTTTTTTCATTATCTTGTATGGTTTTCTGAGATTTGGAAAATAATGATTCCAAAATGATGAGCCAAAGACAAGACTAGTTGTTGGTTTTACAATAACTAGCAGAATAAATACACTAGGAACAACTTTATGACCCTGTCCACTAATGCGTCCACGTGTCATGATCCTGGATGTCATATACACTGCATATTAGTGAAAAAAAACCCTATTAGTTTTGCTGTAGCGTGCCATGTTAGTTTTGACATACAAATGCTAATTATAATTATAAGTCAAACCTACTCTTGGAATGAACTTTCTTGTTAGGTAGTACTAACCCAAAAGCCTAAGAAAAGTTAAGAAAAAGTTTTGTCATTTGAAAGTTTAACAAGAAAAGATGCTTCCATTTTCAAGAATCCAATTATGTATGAATATATTTTAGAACTCCCCTGCACATCTAAAGATAATGACTCACCCCACCTCCACCCCCACCCCCTCTCCTCTCCTCTCCTCTCCTCCCAAGCAATCCACAATCCAAAACTTAATTTATCCCATGAACACGAACCAAACCCTCTCGGTTGGTCATAGCACTTTCCATCCTGCGAATTGTGCTGGGATCGATATCTAGAAAGTAAAGTGCTCACAATTTAACAAGTTCAGCGTAAATCCGTGGGACCATTAGGTGTGTGACGTGTACGGTTAGTTTTACTGTCCAGCCCCCCCAAAAAAATAAACTTTATCCCATAATCCCTTTAAAAAAAATTCTAATAAAAATAAAATAAAATATTTTTTCCACTAGTTGGTGAAGGATTTAAAGGGGACAGAGATCATCCTACTCATATCTCAACAGTATAAGCATGCTTTAAAAGATAGCCATTAAATGCTCACTTTCATCCTTCACTCTACCAAGTCAAAACAAGAGACAATGCAACAGACAACACTCAAGTAAAATAAAAATAAATAAATAAAGTAAAAAAAAATTAATAAATTAGAGGGGAGGCAGGACAATAAGTAAAAGTTGCTGCCCCTTGTGAGGGGGTTTGTGTTTGTTTGTATCTCTGCTCAAGTGTTTCTTCCCAATGTGGTGGTTGCGATCACAATCATGACAGCAGTAAATACAAAGAGAATAGATTAAGAAAAGTTTAAAGAGAAAAATACAAGAGAAATTTGCAGCTTTAGACCTCTTTTAACCAAGGCAATGAATAATTGCCTCTGCACCTGCCAGTCACATGAAACCAAAACCTATGAGAGCTTTATCTGCAGTTGATATTGGGGTTTTTTTGGTTCATTTCCCCTTGTAATGTGATATATTGCAAAACAGTGCTGGTTTTGCTTCTTTTTGTGCTTTTGTTCCTCCAATGAAATCCATTCATATGGTATTATGCTGTCCTCTTCTTATGTTTGTACTTTTTCTTTTAAAAAATGATCTAGTTTTTGTCAGTGTAGCTGCATGAATGGGTATGATTGGGTTACATAGTAATGAAACACTCTACCTCTGTGCTTAATTATGTACAATGCAGCATAATTAGCTGTGGCTCTAGGGTTTTGGCAAAATAAATGAAAAAAATAAAGTAAATTATTGCTCTAGGATGGGTAAAGTGTATCTAAGATTAATTATACCAGCATCATGCGCACGCGCTACGCACATGTGTGGGAGAGAAAGTCTTACATTTTAAAAAGGAGATATTTTTTTATTGGGTATTGTTAAAAGGTATAAAAGTAATTGTATGTATTTTAGAAGATGATATAGCATGTTTTTATTCTGAAATTCTCTTATAGATTATTTTCCTTTTTTTGCATTTTTCTATGAAAAATGTGTAACTTTTTAGCATACCCCCATGAGTTTTAGTTATAATAGTAAAGATTTTTTCTTCTTTTTTGGCTAACCATAATTTCCACAGGTTTTATGTTTTGAGTGTTGTACTATACTGTATCCTGCTTTCTGCTACAAAGTTCAGAGGATAATCTCATAAACCTTTCATATCCTGTAGAAAATCTTTTTTGGTATATATATATATATATATAGAGAGAGAGAGAGAGAGAGAGAGAGAGAGAGATGTGGGTTAGGTTTGATTCTGATGAATGCTGAATTCTTTGTCAACAAGTGAGGTCACTGAACTGTGAAAGTCACAGTTTAAATAGTTTCCTGTGAGTTTCAGTACAGTTTGAATTGCTGTAGAATCCAGCTCAGTCATTCTTTCATGCGTGCATTCTAACAAGTAGTAAAGATGATCTTATTAGAGGAAAATTTAAGTCATTTTGCCCAAACATATATATATTAACTTTATTGTATTTTTATTTGGACAGTAATTCATGCAGAAATTTTGTCTTCAAGCAATGATACAAATCCATGACTGTTTCTGTTGTCCTTTTATTTTGGATTTGAGCTTTTGTCTATAAAGGTTTGAATATTGTTAGCTCAGATTGATTCTTCATTTCCTGATATAGATAAATTTCAGGAAAATACCTAAACTATTGGCGATTTTGGGATAAATAAAACAAACTTTATAGATTGAAATTATTTCATTAGTTGCAAAAACTATCATGAACTTCAAGTTTTTTTAAGTTTAATACCCTTCGTCGCGTGGTATGGAAAAAGCAGACCAAAATATTGTCCATCTATGGGGTAAAACTGAAAATTCTAAAACATAAATGGTGTTTATATCAAATTGACTAAGTTCATGGTATATACTTGAAGTTTATAAAGTTTCTGATATTTTTATGTAAGAAGTTGATAGTTCATGGTATTTTAGTGAAATGTATCCCTGGTGAATTTATTCTTTTAAACCGATCGAAGTATTTATTAACTAATTATATTTGTCACATTAACTCTTTTGATCAGGTCCGGGCTGCTCTTCAGTAGCCTATGGTGCCTCAGAAGAAATCGGACCGTTCCGGATCAATCGAACCGGCCACTCTCTTTATCTCAACAAGCATTCATGGAACAGAGGTAACTTATTTAATATTCACTCCGATATTATTTTCCTAATTATATTTTAATTTTCAACCGGCATACTAATTCATCTTTTTTGAGCAGAGGCAAACATACTGTTTCTTGAATCGCCCGCAGGCGTTGGTTTCTCCTACACAAATACCAGTTCTGATCTGAAAAATTCTGGCGATGAACGCACATGTAGATTCTGTTTTTTCTTCTTATTACGTATTTAATTAACTAAATGATAAATAGATTCTCTCTTTTGTTCATGTGAACTCCTTAATAAAATTGCTTTAATTTTGACATCGTGACTTGATACAGCTCAAGACGCGCTTATTTTTCTGATCAATTGGATGGAGAGATTCCCACAGTATAAGTATAGAGAGTTCTTCATCGCTGGAGAAAGTTATGCAGGTCAGTTATTAAACATTTTTCTAAAAAGAAAATGTTAGAATACAAACGGGACTCTGGTATGGGCCACCTTTATACAATATTGTATGTGTTTTTCACCGTTTCTCTTAGTTTTCCAACGTCTAACTTCTTCTGAAATCATAGCTTGGATCAAATTATACTCCCAGTTGAGTCACAACCTGGACATGTGTGCGCGTGCGCGTGTCGGATCCTGGGAATCAATTAATTTCATATTTATTTCACCCAACTTTCAATGTAGAACTATTTGAATTGCAAGTGAAACTTGCTTAAAGTAAGAGTATTTGGTCATCATATATATATATGTCTTGGCTTTGAGGATTCTAAATTACGCTTAGAACTGGATATCGTAAGATATTGACAACTATGATGAGATAAATAATGGTACCAAGCGCGTGCTCGCTCACACACATGTAATGATCATGGTTTATGCTATATATGACATACATGAAACGTTAATTTTAGATTTGTTTTTTATTTCTTGTGCTTGATATTGTGATTTTTTTTTTGGCTGCTTGTAGGGCACTATGTACCTCAGCTGGCGAAGAAAATTCATGATCACAATAAACTCTCTTCTGAATCATCCATCAATCTAAAGGGGTTTATTGTAAGTACATACATATAGTCTACAATATCAAGTCCTGCTTTCTTAAACTATTGTATAATTTTTCGTATTGAAATAGCTACATTACATACAACTATTTTATTGAACAGCACTTCGATAAAACTTCCCTTTCAATTTTAACAGAAAGTTATGATTGATAAAATCCCCATTGCGGTTCTCCATTTCAGCCAATCAGCCTGAATCCTCCGATTGACATCGGGATCGATCGATCCTTTTGGATGATGGAATCTTGAAATCTAAATTGATCATTCGGTGATATTTCTTGCATATCCAGTGTTATACCACTGTGATCTCGACTTCTCTGTTTACTAAATTTGCATTGTATATATGTTGTCTTAGACCTACTCAATCTAAATCTCCGAGATTCCAACGTTTACTTTCATAACTTCAATTTGGTATTAACCCTTACTTTCGCCTCACTTTCCAGAATAATATCATCAGCGAATAATATACACCACGGTAGCTCATCCTGAATAGTTTTGGTAAGCCCATCCATCACTATGGCAAATAAGAATGGACTTAAAGCAAATTCTTGATACAACCCAATTGTGAGCGGAAAATTACTCGTTAGGCTGCCGTAAGTCCTTATATTTTCCACTACTCCATCATGCATGTCGTTGATTATGTTAATATACCTGATTTAGACTCCCTTCTTTATCATTGCTGCCATAATACCTCTTTAAGCAACTTGTCATAAGTTTTCTTTAAGTCAATAAAAACCATATGCAAATCCTTTTTCTCTCGAAAACGTTGGACAAGTTGATGAAGCAAATGAATAGACTCTGTCCCGATCGACCAGACATGAACCCAAACTAGTTCTCTATTATCTTAATATTTGCCTTAATCTGTGCTCAATCACCTTCTCCCAAAACTTTATGGTGTGACACATAAGTTTTATTCCACGGTAGTTTAAACAATTTTAAATGTTACCATTGTTCTTATAGAGAGATACAAGAATACTCCTCCACTCATTTAGTATCTTTTTTATTTGCCAAATCATATTAAACAGACCCGTCAGCCATCTAACGTCTATTTCTCCTAGGCATCTTTATACCTCAATAGGAATTTCGTATGGACCAACACTTTCCTTGATTTCATTATCTTCAAAACCTCAGGTGTTCTTATCATACACATGAAATCGCAGTTTATATCTTGAGATTGAATGATAAGTCAAACCAAATCCTTAGTAAAACTCTTATTGAACAACTTGTTAAAATAATCGCTTCACATTTTCTTGATATCCTTACCTTGAACCAAAACCTTCTGATCTTCATTTTTGACACATTTTACCACACATAATTCTCTGGTCTTACTTTCTCTTATCCGATCAAACCTGTATATATCATTTTTAGCCTTCTTACACCTCTTATAGTTCTTAAATTTGATTTCCCGAACAACTTTATTAATCTCCTTTTTAGCTATCTTATATTCATCAAATCTATAAAAAAAATCTCTCTTGATTTTAAATTTTTAATAGCAGTTTTTATTTCTGTTAGTGTTTATGCCCTAGAAGGCCATTACTGTATCATACTAGCTTGTATATTACTTAATGGAAGCTTGGGATATTCACATGTATATAACAGTCTTGCTAAACATGGTAGTATGCTACTTGGTTTTTCTATCTTAATATGTGAGTGTACGTATTGATAGAGCTCTTAGGATCTTGCTTGTCTACCAGCGTTGTGATGGCAGTCACACTAGTGGGGGCTGGGTAGTCTACAAGCACATCCTTATTCAGGTCCCTGGTCGTTGGATTATCGAGACAGAGCATCGATACTCCGGAGTAGACTAGTGTGTACGCTTCTCATCCCAGTTGGAGAGATGGTCTGTCCCACAGCCGTCAGTACGTCGTACTGGAGATAGTATGCAGGTGCTCGTTAGGTTACGGGTACACCGGACAGGACTCACAGGGAACTGTTGGTTGGTTTGATACCAGTCGTCAGTGAACAGTTCCCAGGTGACATGAGTACAGCGTAGTCCGCAGACTTGACACTGCTACTTCGCCTCGAGTGTGTCCCACTGTTCTTAGATTGCTACCCTACCACGGCTCAAAGGAGTCGTGCAAACAGGTAGCAGTTGGGTGCAGTCCCGAGCACTTGGAGGCAGTGGCGGTTAGAAAGGATTCGTCCCTCCCGGTATTGGGAGTAGATATCGTGCTGTGTCAGAGAGCCATTACGCAAAGTCCCTGGCCAGGGCAAGCGAGATTTGCTGGTAGGTTCCAGTAGTTTCTCAGGGTGTAATGGGCTTCGCTCCGACACGACTTATACCGCTATTAGGGGACTGACGCTTGCCGCCCCCCTAGGCCCGATATGCGATAGTCTTGGACGAACGGACCGGACTGTATGGAGATTGTCACATCAGACTCAGTAGGAGTTCGGATGGGTTTTCTCATCGGCCTTCTTATCGACAACTACCTGGGGACCGTTACGTACAGCTAGTGCCGCTTGCGGTCTGTGGTTAAACCCACTGCCAGCATAGTAGTCGAGTCTCTAGAGTCCCACACAGAGAGTTTCCTATTCCAGGCGAAACGATATAGAGGTCGTATGGTTTTACGACAAGGGTTCGGACACATACGTGCGTTTACGCGCGTACGACTTTCGGACAGTTTTTACCAGTCGGCTTTGGTTTAAGCCAGTTACTGGTATCCGGTTATTGGATTTTTACAGTCTAAAGTTTTTCCGTATTTTTGCGGATTGGAGGGGCGTTCTCGTAATTGTACGAGAAGCTTCTAGAAGATGGTGACTAAGGAGGGTTATGTGTCATTTGCATTAAATGAGTTTAGTGAGTCATGAAGGTGATTCATGCATATCATTAATGCATGATAAATGCTTAATGAGTCATGCTAATGAATCACCACTAGATATTTGTGAAGCATGCTTATTCATCACTTATTTTCTTTTGTTGATAAAAGAGAATGCTTCATTTATATTATGATAACTTACTATTCTCATTTCATAATTATTATCATCTTCTCTCTCCTCAAGCTCTCATCTTCAAACCCTAATCCTTACACCTCATGAGTTGAGATCAAAGGATTAGAAAGACTAATCAATCCATAACCATCACTCTATCTCAATCTATCTTCTTTGATTAGCAATCCAAGAAGGTTAGTTGCCTCAAGTTTAGAGGCTAAGCTTGGAGTTTTGCTCTCGGGTGGATCGTCTACTACTTCGAGAAGGCCGAGGAGAACAAGGAGTTCGTAAAGACGAAGGAGTTGGTTCATTAGGTATAATCCCTAAACACAGTAGTTTAGAAACACTTTGTGTTTGGTTGTTTATAGTTTAGCTTCGATTCAAGCGGTTAGTCGATGTTCGTTCACTAAACAAGTTCGTTTTTGAAAATTCCGCCTCCCCACAAGTATTGGGGTGTAGTACATCGACTTACAGTGGTATCAGAGCCTCGCTAAACAATAAATAACTTAATTGCAAATTTGTACGAATTTCGAACGGAAAAACGAAGCCGGAAAACCCTAAATCTGCCAAGTTTCTGTCGAAATTAAAATGATGTCCTAAAATTTTTCAGGTTCGTTCAAAAAGCTTGTTAAGATATTATAAGAACACCCAAGAAAAATTGGCCCCTGAATCGCCAAACTAGCCGCGGAACCGCGGCCTCAGTCTACTGAGTCGCCGCGGATCCGCCGCCGAGTTGGCGATTCAGGATCCCAATTTTCTTGAGTTGCTTCTGTATGATATTTGGGATTTTCTGGAATATTTTAATTTTGCTCAGGTTTCAGTTTAACAGAGCAGTTTTTGGAGCAATATTAAAGATGTTTAATCGATCGAAATTGTACAGTATTTGCATATTGGATTATATCTGTGATTGTTTAATGTGTTCGTAAACCTCTCCTAACTGCTAGTATGTCGGTTGGCAGGGGGTTGCATATTTCTGAAATAGTTATATCTGTTTGTGCATATAAACTGTATTGGACTGTTGTGGTGTTTAGCCGGGGTTTAGCAATGGGTTATTGTTTAATTCATTTGTTGTAAATGTAATTTGTTGTAATATTATTTTTGCGGGGCACATCCAGGTTGCGGTTGTAGCCACCGTTGTATTATTTCATTTTACTGTTTTTGCTCCTAGGACTGACCCAAGGTGGGGTACACAAACTGCCGGGTGGGTAGTTTGCCGTACCCGTAGGGGTCGAGGGTGGGGTAACGGCTATTCATCACAACTGTGTAATCTGTCTTTTCTTGCAGGCTCAAAAGAAATACAGATTGCTTGCAAATCCAATATTGTTTATCTGTGTTCTGGAATGAATATCATTGCGTCAGACGAATGTAAAATATCTATATATATTGTAGCTATTTAGACGTCACTTATGTTTTGCACCCGCGCTAGCCCGGCCCCCGCTCTGTCGTTAGTTAAGTAACCTAACGGGTAATGACGGGACCCCGTGGCGAATGCGGATGGCATAAGAGGACGTTGTATTTTCGTTGTTTTCTGCAATGATAGGTTAATGATGGGACGCATTATCTATAATGCAAAGAAAATAAACCAAGTTTAAATCGTTGGAACAATTTAAAAGAAACCACTCGGTTATTTTTAAAACAGATATTTTTAAATGCGGAGATTTAACCACTCCTTTTAAAAGCTATCAGGTTCCTTCGGTTATATCAAGTTCACTACGTTCACGGTTTCGCCAAAACCAGTCGTAGCCCTCCGTCATTTCTTATGGATGGTCAGTAGTATTCAAGCTATGCTTGTTGGCTTTCGTCAAGGCATAGTGTTTGGTAGCTGCTGGGATATTCATTTGTTGCATAGATAGATGAGTTGGTTTGGGACAGTCGTATAACCTTGTTGGCTTTCATCAAGGGTATATACGGATGGGTTCAAATTAACAAGATAATGATGGGCAGAACTTGACATGTGTTTTATGATTTGTTGGCTTTCGTCAAGGTCATAAGAACATGGGGCAAAAATGTATATCGGGAATTTCTAAAGAAACTGAAATTTGCAAAGAGATGCATACCATTTTGAGTTTGATGAATGTTGGTAGCATTCCTACAACATTATCAGACGATGATATTTGGATCCCGATCCTACTGTGAGTATATGCTACTTATCAGGATATTCGTCACTTAACGATCAATGCTATAAACCTAGTAGGTGTCCAGAAAGGTGTCAGCGGGGTTACGCCCCCAGAGAAAAGAGGTTATTTAATTAAGGAACTTCGCGAAAGCGTTGGAAAACCTCCCTCGAAGTATCGACACTAGCCTGGCTGAACGGTTAAGCAAGTATTGTACGGTGAGAATAGTCCTGGCTAATTCTTCTTTTATGGTTTGAGGAAGAATTCGAGAAACAGTGGGAGCCATCCAGTTTAGATAAATTAAAAACCAATCTAAACTTGCAAGAGCATCATGCTAAAGTGTTTTCTTCTCTCTCTCTCATTGCAGCGACCTTGTGACCATGACTAGGTTACATCTAGATAACAAGATGACTGAATCTAACTTATTTGACTAGCAAAGGTCTGTCCAGATGACCATTGCCTATGACAAGCTGGACCACCCTATTACTACTCAAGATCCCACCGTCCCAGGTCCAGTTTCCACCGTCGCGGATATGGATATCCGTCAGACAAAGGAAAAGAATAAAGCGAAAGCCAAGTGCCTCGTGTTGGCTTCAGTTGATGGTAGATACCAGAAGCAGCACGAGAAGATGGACTCTGGTTCCATCTTTCTCCATAACAAAGATTTATATGGAGAGCAATCTCATATCGCAAGATATGAGGCCTCGAACGAATTGATTCAAGCGAGGTCGGCTGACGGGTCATCTGTAAGGGACGACGTCCTTACGATGACTAGCTATATTGATGAGCTCAAGGACCTGGAGACCACGTTGGGAAACAGGTCATATACTGACTTATTTCCACAGTCCCTACCCTCTACTTACACCCTGAAAGAAACCAGGGAGACACAAGCTCTGCTTAATAGGGGACCTTCTTCCTCTTCATCCAAGGCGAAAGCAAAGGGTGAAAAGAAGAAGACCTCTACAAAGCCGATATACGGTGTCAGCAAAGTAGGAGGAAAGGGAAGAGAAACAGTTTTAGGACTTGGTATAGGTAAGGAGGGATATTCCTATTGTTATGGGAATGGACATTGGCAGAAGGATTGCAGGGCTTTGGAAGCCAGTAGCCAGGATTCGAAGCATGTTGTGGCTTCAGCCTCAAGTGTGTTTGTAATTGAGAACTGTTTGTCAATTAACTCTACTTCCTGGGTACTAGATACCGGAGCAGGATCTCATATCTGTAATTCGTTACATGCTTTGAGAAACCGTAAAGTTATAAGGATAGGTGATTTGTCTCTCAGAGTTGCAAACGGAATGAGCGTGGATGCTGAATCCGTGGGAGAATATCGCCTGGGTTTGACAAGTGGGCAGATATTGATTCTACGTAACTGTCTGTATGTACCTAGTTTGACTTGTAATATCATATCAGTGTCCTCACTTTCAAGAGAGGGATATGACTTTACATTCGTAAGCGATGTAGTTCACATCCACCTAAATCAAGTTCTGATTGGGTCCGGTACATTAGATGACGGTATATACGTATTGAATCAAGCTCAGGTTTTCAATGTCCAGAACACACTTAAAAGAAAGTCTCCAGAAGTGAATCAGGCTTTCTTATGGCATTGTAGACTAGGTCACATCAATGAAACACGGTTAACAAAGTTATATAGAGAAGGATATTTGAATCCGTTCGAATATCAATCTTATGCCACTTGTGAATCTTGTCTCATGGGAAAGATGACAAAGACTCCGTTTTCTGGACACGGAGTAAGAGCGAGCGAGCTCTTAGGACTCGTACACAGTGACGTGTGCGGTCCAATGTCTACACATGCGCGAGGTGGTTATTCCTACTTCATTACTTTTACGGATGATTTCTCTAGGTATGGACATATCTTCTTGATGAAGCATAAATCCGAGGCCTTTGAGAAATTCCAAGAATACAAGAATGAAGTGGAAAACCAAACAGGCAAAAGTATTAAGACGCTGAGATCTGATCGAGGTGGTGAATACTTAAGTGCCGAGTTCCTGGGTTACTTAAAAGAGAAAGGGATTCTCTCTCAGCTTACTCCTCCATACACACCACAACACAACGGTGTATCGGAAAGGAGGAATCGAACCCTATTAGATATGGTTCGTTCCATGATGAGTAAGGCTGAGTTACCGCGATCATTCTGGGGTTATGCGCTAGAATCAGCGGCATATCTTTTGAACAAGGTTCCCACCAAGACTGTGCCTACCACCCCATATCAGATGTGGAGTGGGAAGAAACCCCATCTTCAATACCTGAAAGACATGGGGATGTCCAACTTTTGTAAAAAAGCAGCATCCGGACAAGCTCGAGGCACGCTCAGTAGAGTGTAAGTTTGTGGGATATCCAAAGAATTCCATGGGATATTGCTTCTACTACGCAGAGGAACAAAAGGTTTTTGTTTCTCGTCATGCCCGCTTCTTAGAAACTGAATTTTTAGAAAATCAGAAGAGTGGGAGCGCAGTAGAACTGGAAGAAATTCCAGAACCACAAGCTGTTACTGAAAGTTTGGTGGAACAAGAAGTTTCAGAAGAAAGGGACATACCAGCGCCTATCTGCAGAAGTAGTAGGCAGTCTCATCCGCCCGAGAGATACTACGGTTTTCTCATAGACGGGGATAGAGAAGATTGCGTCATTGATAATGACGACCCTACTAGCTTCCAGCAAGCCATTCAGAGCGGTGACTCGGTAAAATGGCTTGGTGCAATGCGGACCGAAATGGAGTCCATGTACACTAACAAAGTATGGACTTTGGACACTGCTCCAGATGGGGTGAAACCCGTAGGATGCAAGTGGATCTTCAGAAAGAAGATTGGTGTAGATGGACAGGTTGAAACCTATAAAGCTAGACTTGTTGCAAAGGGTTTCCGTCAAAGACCTGGTTTGGACTATGACGAAACCTTTTCTCCTGTAGCTATGCTGAAATCCATTCGGGTCCTTCTTGCTATTGCTGCCTTCCACGATTATGAAATCTGGAAGATGGACGTAAAGACGGCCTTTCTAAATGGAAATTTAGAAGAGAGCGTCTATATGGATCAGCCAGAGGGATTCATTCAGAGTGGGAGCAGCGGTAAAGTATGCAAGCTGCTTAAATCCATTTATGGACTAAAGCAGGCATCGCGGAGTTGGAACATCTGTTTTGATGATACTGTCAAAGAATTCGACTTTATCAAAAATCCAGATGAACCATGCATATACAGTAAGATTGTAGGGAGAGTTGTTGTATTCCTCGTCTTGTACGTGGATGACATTCTCCTAATAGGAAATGATATTCCTATGCTACAGTCAGTCAAAAGATTCTTGTCACAGAAATTCTCCATGAAGGACCTGGGTGATGCCACCTACATTCTGGGGATCCAGATCTATCGTGATAGATCAAAGAGGATGTTGGGACTTTGACAGTCCAGGTACATAGACACCATATTGAAAAGATTCAGTATGGAAGATTCTAAGCGCGGTAACCTACCGGCTTGTCACGGAATCACCCTCTCCAAAGAGATGTCTCCCAAGACTGATTTGGAAAGGGAACGCATGTCGATTATACCCTACGCTTCTGCGGTAGGCTCTATAATGTATGCGATGTTATGTACCAGACCAGATGTAGCATACGCATTGAGCGTTGTAAGCCGGTATCAGGCAAACCCAGGGGAGAATCACTGGATAGCAGTAAAGAACATTCTCAAGTACCTGAGGAGGACTAAGGAGATGTTCTTGGTTTACGGCGGAAAGGACCTCAAGATGGAGGCCTATGCTGATTCCGGCTTCCAGAGTGACAAGGATGACTCCAAGTCCATGTCGGGTTATGTCTTTACCCTCAATGGAGGGACGGTCTGTTGGAAGAGTTCCAAGCAGGACACCGTTGCTGACTCAACGATGGAAGCGGAGTACATAGCTGCTTACGATGCCGCAAAAGAAGTTGTCTGGATGAAGAAGTTCCTCACAGAACTTCAGATGGTTCCTACCAGTGTTGGTCCAATACCTCTGTATTGCGACAACAACGGAGCTATAGCTTTAGCGAAGGAACCAAGGTCCCATCAGAAGTCCAGACACATCTTAAGGCGGTATCACCTGATCAGGGAGATCGTAGATCGCCGGGAGATCGAGGTAAAGAGAGTAAATACGGAGGATAACATTGCTGATCCATTCACTAAGGCCCTTCCTCAGATTCAGTTCGAGAGGCTACTCGAGATCATTGGTCTACGATATGCCAGTACATGGCCCTAGTGCAAGTGGGAGATTGTTAGTGTTTATGTCCTAGAAGGCCATTACTGTATCATACTAGCTTGTATATTACTTAATGAAAGCTTGGGATATTCACATGTATATAACAGTCTTGCTAAACATGGTAGTATGCTACTTGGTTTTTCTATCTTAATATGTGAGTGTACGTATTGATAGAGCTCTTAGGATCTTGCTTGTCTACCAGCGTTGTGATGGCAGTCACACTAGTGGGGGCTGGGTAGTCTACAAGCACATCCTTATTCAGGTCCCTGGTCGTTGGATTATCGAGACAGAGCATCGATACTCCGGAGTAGACTAGTGTGTACGCTTCTCATCCCAGTTGGGGAGATGGTCTGTCCCACAGCCGTCAGTACGTCGTACTGGAGATAGTATGCAGGTGCTCGTTAGGTTACGGGTACACCGGACAGGACTCACAGGGAACTGTTGGTTGGTTTGATACCAGTCGTCAGTAAACAGTTCCCAGGTGACATGAGTACAGCGTAGTCCGCAGACTTGACACTGCTACTTCACCTCGAGTGTGTCCCACTGTTCTTAGATTGCTACCCTACCACGGCTCAAAGGAGTTGTGCAAACAGGTAGCAGTTGGGTGCAGTCCCGAGCACTTGGAGGCAGTGGCGGTTAGAAAGGATTCGTCCCTCCCGATATTGGGAGTAGATATCGTGCTGTGTCAGAGAGCCATTACGCAAAGTCCCTGGCCAGGGCAAGCGAGATTTGCTGGTAGGTTCCAGTAGTTTCTCAGGGTGTAATGGGCTTCGCTCCGACACGACTTATACCGCTATTAGGGGACTGACGCTTGCCGCCCCCCTAGACCCGATATGCGATAGTCTTGGACGAACGGACCGGACTGTATGGAGATTGTCACATCAGACTCAGTAGGAGTTCGGATGGGTTTTCTCATCGGCCTTCTTATCGACAACTACCTGGGGACCGTTACGTACAGCTAGTGCCGCTTGCGGTCTGTGGTTAAACCCACTGCCAGCGTAGTAGTCGAGTCTCTAGAGTCCCACACAGAGAGTTTCCTATTCCAGGCGAAACGATATAGAGGTCGTATGGTTTTACGACAAGGGTTCGGACACATACGTGCGTTTACGCACGTACGACTTTCGGACAGTTTTTACCAGTCGGCTTTGGTTTAAGCCAGTTACTGGTATCCGGTTATTGGATTTTTACAGTCTAAAGTTTTTCCGTATTTTTGCGGATTGGAGGGGCGTTCTCGTAATTGTACGAGAAGCTTCTAGAAGATGGTGACTAAGGAGGGTTATGTGTCATTTGCATTAAATGAGTTTAGTGAGTCATGAGGGTGATTCATGCATATCATTAATGCATGATAAATGCTTAATGAGTCATGCTAATGAATCACCACTAGATATTTGTGAAGCATGCTTATTCATCACTTATTTTCTTTTGTTGATAAAAGAGAATGCTTCATTTATATTATGATAACTTACTATTCTCATTTCATAATTATTATCATCTTCTCTCTCCTCAAGCTCTCATCTTCAAACCCTAATCCTTACACCTCATGAGTTGAGATCAAAGGATTAGAAAGACTAATCAATCCATAACCATCACTCTATCTCAATCTATCTTCTTTGATTAGCAATCCAAGAAGGTTAGTTGCCTCAAGTTTAGAGGCTAAGCTTGGAGTTTTGCTCTCGGGTGGATCGTCTACTACTTCGAGAAGGCCGAGGAGAACAAGGAGTTCGTAAAGACGAAGGAGTTGGTTCATTAGGTATAATCCCTAAACACAGTAGTTTAGAAACACTTTGTGTTTGGTTGTTTATAGTTTATCTTCGATTCAAGCGGTTAGTCGATGTTCGTTCACTAAACAAGTTCGTTTTTGAAAATTCCGCCTCCCCACAAGTATTGGGGTGTAGTACATCGACTTACAATTTCTTCATTCCATCGTGATGTGTTCTTAGATAGTGAAGCACCACCTCTCAACTCACCAAATAGATCTCTAGCAATCTTATTCCATGTTGTTTTTCTCAACAATGAGATCAAAAATCATTATAAATAGATTTCATCATCAAGCAGAAGAGAACTTTTAAAAATATATACAGAAATATCCAAAGAGAAATTATAGATAGGAAAAAAGTCAACAGAGGGCGTTGGTTGCTTTTATGTATTATACAACTGAGATTGGGATTTTTATGTAAAGAAAAACTTCGCCTATTGCCTGTGCCTAGGAAGCACAAATATTTGCCCGGTGTGTTCGTCATGTACCGGACACTCCGACACACTGCCTGACTGGCTTGGGTTATATCGGCTCAAATCAGACACGTCCGGCACTTCTTTTTAAGACATGAGACGAATTATAAGAGTGTAGTATACAAGTATACAAAACATTAATACTTTCGAGGATATGAAAATATTAAAGATCTCAAATGACCCTTTTGATGGACTAGAGCAAGAATTGTAGAATGATGCAAATTAGACAGTCTATGAATATCGACTCCAATTAAGAAGGGTTACAATTTTGTTAGTTTAACTCTTACAGATTTAAATTTTGGTGCTTTACTTTTAGTTTCACATACTTGTGATTATGTATTTACTCGAAATCTTCTGGTCATGGACAAAATTTAAGAGTTGATATTATTTATATTTTGTTGTTAAGGATATATTACTATACGTTTCTTCTTGTAGTTTATATTTTGTTTAATTTATATAATTAATATGTATCCATGTCTCGTGTCCAACTTTCTACAAATTTTCCAAGTCCCGTGTCCTGGTCTATGTCGATATCTGTATCCGTCTCTGTGCCATACTTCATAGACCTCTGCTGTATATCAGATTATGTAGATACAACTAGGAATGGGATTGAGACCAGAATGCAAGTAGAATCAAAGACATACATTACAAATGGGATTTAATTTTTAGTTTCTTATTTATAACTTAATATTGATTGTTGTGATTTGTATAAACACATGAAATTCTCGCAACTCTCCACCAAAATTTTAAAAAATTCAGGTTGGCAATGCGGTTACGGACAATTACTACGACAGCCTGGGCACGGTCTCCTACTGGTGGACCCACTCCATGATCTCCGACACCACCTACCGCTCCATTCTCTCCAGCTGCAACTTCACCACCACCAACAACTCTCGCAAATGCGATCACACCCTCAACTATGCCATGAACCATGAGTTCGGCGACATCGACCAGTATAGCATCTACACCCCCTCTTGCCCTGCTGCCACCGCCTCTTCATCTAATTCCAATGCCACACGACCTCTGAGGCTCAAGAATACACTACTTAGAAGAAGGCGTTATGGGTACGACCCATGCACTGAGAATTATGCTGAGAAGTATTATAACAGGTTGGATGTTCAAAGGGCAATGCATGCGAATGTGACGGGGATCCCTTATAGGTGGACAGCATGCAGGTCCTAGTTTTCTCTATTTCACAATATACAAGGCTAAATTACACTAAAATGCCCTTAACTATCGCTGATTTCACTAAATTGCCTTAAAATCGTTTAGTTACTTAAGGTGGTTTTCTTCCTCACCAACAAAAGGAAACTTTAAGGTAGTTTAGTGAAAACAGCGCATGGCTTTGGGTAGTTTTGTGTAATTTAGCCTATATATAAATCAATATAGATTCCCTATTCTAATATATGTAATTAGATGATTAATTTTATTTTATTTTTTGTTTGTTTCTGAATAGTGATGTGCTGATCAAGGAATGGGCAGACTCGCAGTTCTCGATGCTGCCAACGTATAAGGAGTTGATTGCAGCTGGGCTTAGGATTTGGGTTTTCAGGTACAAGAACACGATGTCGGTATGGTAGTGTTACCGGCTAAGATTTCCCCTTATTCTCTTTCTAGCCAATGTTTTATGAGTTTGCCGAAATATTAGTGCACACGGTACTGTCGAATGCTACATTTATTTGAATTGTCATCATCATAGTGACAAGAACACATGGCAGTGCTCTGGTAAAGGGCGATGCAAAAAATCAATTATTAAGTGATTAGAAATTGCATTGCCTTACTAAACTAATTGCCAATATCTGAATTTTAGCGGTGACACGGACTCGGTGGTTCCAGTAACGGCAACAAGGTTCTCACTTAGCCATCTTAATATGAGTGTCAAGATCCCTTGGTATCCATGGTACTCTGGAAGACAGGTAATAAAATGTGCAAAAATCTTATAACATCACTTATCTTGATAAATATTAGTCTCTAATAGTATATGTTTGTTCATCGGTAGGTCGGAGGCTGGACCGAAGTTTATGACGGCCTAACATTTGCAACAATAAGAGGAGCTGGACACGAGGTCCCTTTGTTCCAACCAAAGAGAGCATTTCAACTTTTTCAATCGTTTTTGGCTGATAAACCATTGCCCAAGTCCTAGAATCTTTCTCGCAAAAAAACCCTAATCGCATCGCATTGATAGAGAGATTATAGATGTAGAGGTGTTGGAGTTTCACATACATAGATCTGGAATTGTTTCTTAAGTACTTGGTGGATATCAGAAAGCTGTGTCAGCACTGATGAGTTCATGGGGTCATCAATTGAAAGCAAATTATTCATTTGAAACTTCAATTCTATTTTTATTTGCATTGTTGTATTTTCATAATATTAATCAAGAGCATGATGTTTACTGTTTTGGTTTAAGAATGCCAAATACCCATTTCATTCCACTTGGTCACAATCTTGGAAAAAATATATTTAGAATTTGTTAAAAATGGAAGTTATTATTGAACACAACAAAAAAAAATAAGGGACAAAAGGAAGAAAATACAAATATATTCATCAAACAAAAAGAAATTACTTAGGTGGTTATAATGGGAGGAATAACTTTAGAACCTTTCCCCTTGATATCCGCATCGGTGTCTGGAAACTTTCCGTCCAGCGTTAACTCCGTCAACTCTCCATTCTCTGAGACTCGAATCGGAAACGGAAGCAAATGACCAGGCAGATCCAAGATTTCATCCCCGACATATTTCTCCCACAAATTCTCTGAAATTCGCCTCACCGTCCTCACGCATTCTAAGCTCTCAGGCTCAAGGAATGTGTGATGCAAGTGAGAACAGTGGCTCATGAAATGTTCGTACCATAACGACATTCGATAGCCGTGAATGAGACCACGGGCATGACCGTTGAGGCTGTTCAGATATGCGGGTTGGTACGATCCATGAGCGATTTCCGTGTCTCTGTCGCCTTCGAGGGATCTCTGGTTTAAGTTTGCGGAGCCAACGATCACGTATTCGTCATCCACTGCAAAAGGATGGAAAATTTTGTTGTACTCGTTGTAATATGTAGTACTAAGAAGCGTCTTAAAGAGAACAAAAACTTGTTACTTAGTTCTAAGATGTACTAAACTAAATGTTTAGCAACATATATCCCAAAAAGATAGCAATAAAACTTTTCAAATACTCACCAATCATTATCTTGGCATGCACGTAGATCATGAACCGTCGATTCACCTGCGCCCGCCAGTAATCTGAGCCCACCTCCGGCCTCTCCGGCGGCACATACTCCCCAGGCCTCTGCAGCTCCCTATTACCCAAACAAAAGAAATTCAAATAATCACAAGGATGCACTTTCCCGCCCAAACCCGCCTCCTCTATCGCCTTCGCCACAATCCCATACATCATCTCCATCGTCAGTCTATTCCATCTTAAAATCGCCTGTACGGTCTCTCCCTCAGGCTTCCCCTCTGGCCACATTGGCGTCACTATGTATGCTGAGAACCTCTCTCCGTTCTTGATCTTGCTCGCGATTTTAAGCGCGATCTCTATCGGTACCAAATTTAGACACCCGCAATCATTTTCCTCTTTCCATGACGAGCAACTTCCCATGAAGTACTGGTTTTCGATGTAGATGAACCTTTTTGCTCTTCGAATTGCTTCGATGTACCCAGATTGGATACTTTGATCGATTGTAACGTCTTTTCCGCTCATTAGCCCGAGTCTTGAGGCTTCTGTGGGGTCAGATGGAAATCCGACTACCGAGGAGTCGTCGATTGACCGAAAAACCTGCACATTCCATGATTTGCTGTTGCTCTTGGCAGAAACCGAAGGGGTTGGAAATATATCAGGCTGGTCACGAATCTGAAACAATGAGTCATAAATCTGTTCAGGTGCTTGTTTCATCCACCGTTGCTCAAAATTGGTCAACACATCCCACGCCGCTAGCCCTTCGATCTTAGAGTGATCGTCGTGCCATGGCTCTCTGGGCCCACCGAGCTTGAGACTGGCATCTGGGAAGTTGCCCTGAAGAAAGTCATTCTTGTATGTGGTATCCAGATTCTGAAACAACGAATGTATTTCATTATCATATCGGCCATCGCATAAGTCGATGCCGCCGATGAAACTGACGACTTTTCGAGCAGGGTTTTGAGTGCTTGTAGTGATCGGTGCGTCAAGGCAGACACTTTTCTGGTGGTGAGTGAACTCGGTGTCGACCTCGACTGATTGGACAGCGGTGAGAGAGCGATCAGCGTCGCGGGGGCAAAGGAAGCATTTCACTTTGGTTCCTTCAAAGAACTTGTGGGTCACTTCATCGTGGGTTTTCATTATTCCTGCATTTCCTAAGAAGGAGATCGAGGTGCGATCCTGCCATACCATTACTAGGACCGTCACGCCTTCCTCGGCTTTTTTCTTCAGTAGTTCTCCAATTGTTACATTCACTGCTCCTGTGATAATGTTACATAAAAGTTTAGCATGCAGTACAAAACTTGAATTATGTCATAAATCGGAGGGGGGGGGGGGGGGGGGGGGGGTTAAAAACCTGGGATCATCCTCGCCGGGTCTCGAACCAAAGTGATCCGACAATTAACAGACCACCCCGCGACATAAACAAAATGCTTCGCGTCCACAATAGCATTATAAAGATCTTCCCACAATCTCTGAGGCTGGTACAGCTCTCCGCCTTCCAATCTAATCTCCGGACTAAACCTGTTCGACAAATGCGAGTTCTGATACAGAGTAACCTCACACCCACTCCTCTGTGGAAAATACGCTTGCGGAATCCCCTTAAACTCCGGCAACCTAACGCCCGAATCCCAAAAAGGATCACTTGATACATCAGTAAACTTAAGCAGTGCATGCACTGTAGCTTTCCTGATCCGGTGCCCTTCTTCGTCGTAAAGATCGAATTTGGATTCCAGGGGTTGGGAAGTGAGGATGCGTGAAATGGGGATGTGGGCCCGGCCAATGACCTCGGCGCTGACAGGGAGTTGCTTCTTGATGGAGATTGTTATGGTGGAAGCTGAGTGGGCACAGTAGACTCTGAAGGATTCGTTCCATGTGGGATCCTGTGGGTCGAAGCGGACCTCACGGGTACGGGCGACACGGGCAGTGCCGATGTCGACGGTGGTGTAGAGCTTGTTGTGTGATTCAAGGTGCAGGGTTTGTTCGATCTTTTCTGTAGCCTGAATGCAAACGGAATGTGTAGGATAAGTTTTTGCGTGATTTAAGCAAGAACGCTGTATTTTGACATAGCAGATACGGAGTTGATATAGGTGCTACCGTAATTGTGTTTACTTGTTTTCCAAATGGCCCGAAAACAGATATTGTTTGGACATTGAATTTGATATCAATATCGATGAGGAAAAACAAGACTGAAGAAAAGATAGGGCTTGTGCAAGCTAATCGAATTTGAAACATTAATTTATCAAACAATAGTTTAACTGCTGATTGTAGATATGTTAATGACCATGATGGTAGCCTGGTCTTTCTTGATCCTACCTACAACTTTGAAGTTGTAAGGTAGAGATTTGTAATGGCATCAGAGCCATCCAAATTCAAATCCTACGGATATAGTAAATTACAACTTGCATGAGATTATTTCGGTATTAAAGATCATAACTTCAGAGTTTTGATACGTCAAACTTCATCAAGGAACAACATGAACATTTGGAAGAAAAAAAAAGTGGTAAAGTAGGTCGGATACCGGTCAAACAAACTTAAGTAAAATGGTAAACTCAAAGCTTCCCTCTTCCTAGAGCTAGCTAAAAATTTCCTAAAATTTTCCAATATGGGCTTAACAAACAATCATGATCTACACTAAATATACCTCCTCCACCAATATGGAGTAAAGATGGCCTTAGGAGGCTTTTTGCTTTAGGTGGCTTCAACAAATTCACCCTTCACCATTTTTTTCGACGTTCGGCACCGGCCATCTTGATCATCATAGTCCAATATGTCAATATACCAAATTTCATGTAATTCTAACACATTTGCACCGTTGATTTAGTAGGTACAAAATTAACGGTTTGCCGACAATAGAACTTTTTACATAGTTACATCAACGGTGAAAAGATGTTAGAATCATATGAAATTTGGTGTATTGACATATTAAACGATGAAGATCAAGATGGCCGGTGGCCGGTGCCGATCGTCGAATAAAATGATGTATGGTGTAAAGCTTTAGAAGATTGATAGGAATGAATATAAGCTCAGTATATATACCTGAAGGAACAACCCTTGAATGGAGTGATGGAGATGCTCGGCACGGAATATGGTCACGTCGAGGTACCCATGGATGAGCTGAGGTGCTTCTGCTTCACTTTCCATGATTTGATTTCTTCTTCTTCTTCTTCTTCTTAAGTTATTGTTTGTGTATCTTCTTTGTGAAAACATTTGCGAACTGTAATCCAATTTATATGGTATGCAATCTAGTTCCAGCCATCAACTTTGTGGATATGCATGTTAGCAACAAGAGGAGGTCGTGGGGTCAACAAACCTCAACTTCTAGATATATTACAGCTAATTAATTAAACCCGTGTTGAATTCGACAGGCATGTATCAATAATAATAAAAATAAAAATAATTTAATTATCATATATATAAATTAGAATATAAGGAGGAAAGCAATTGGTGCAATGCACTGCAAATGGAGCCGATGCCTGGGTGCCATGAAGTTTCCTAGGTTCCTTTATTGGCTTTTTGGGCACATTGTACTTTTAAATAAGTGTTTGTGAATGTATATATCTAGCCTTTTTCATTCATATGGAGTTGCTTTCTGCTCATCTTCCATCAATCTAGATGAAATTGAATGGTCAAAACTTCGATAAATGTTGTTTATTTATTAGTAACAACCTCATCTTGCTTTTAGCACGAAAAAATAACGCAGGCCAATGACATAGAAACGGTCAAAAACTCAACTCTCCACAACTTTTCTTTGATGATCGGCATCGTCTATCATGATCGTCGTGGCCTAAAGTATACATACATTAATTTTTAAATGCTTTGATACTCTTTGACCGTTAATTAAGTTAAAGAAAATGTTATTTATATTAAAGACAGTTCCGATCCATGTACAAGATGTATTCAAATCACATAATTTTTTATGTGCTTAATGTGCATGCCTTAGAATAATTTATGGTGCCAGATTGACTTTTTGACCAAGGAAAAGAGTGCTACTATCTCATGCCATTGACCTTCACACGCCTCGGTGAGAATTTGGATCTTAACCCCCTATTTATCAATGGCATTGCTTTCACATGCAAACATCACTTTCCACTTTTTAGAAGGTGGAGAATAAAGGAAGATGAGGAGGCAAGAACAAGTGTTGAGAATCAATGCAATTCAGCATGAATTTGGCTTCTTCTTCTTCTTCTTCTTTTTTCCCCCGCTTTTAGCAACCCTCGTTATAAAACCACTGTTCCATGCCCCTCTCTTTTGCCCAATACAGCACAAGACATTATGAGATAAGGATGGCATTCTTGCACCTAAAACAAATCCTAGGTATTCACATGTTACTTAATAACATAAAGTTTTAAAGTCAATTGGATTAGATATTGGATCTCATTCTATATAATTTTTGTTTCTGGCTGACTTTTCAGGCCTGGTTTGGGAACACGGTTTAGTTTTGTAAACTGGAGTTTCATAATAATCTCTTTTGTTTGTCTCGTCTCAAATATATTTTTTCTACACAACGAGTGAATGTAGCGAAGCGAGTGGAAAGAGAGGGAAGAATGGATTCTTTCCCCTTTTCCGACTCAGCCTCGGTCCCGACCTCCGGAGCGCCAAGCGTGAGGGAATGCAAGACGTTTGGTAATTTCTCCTCCGACCAGAATGAAAGACAAGGTTTCCGTGTTGTTGATTCCTAGTGTACAAAGTTTTGTAAACCGGTTCTTGGAACGTTAGAGGGGTTAACCGGCGCAGCCAAGATCTCTTCGTTAGTTGGAACGTTGGAGTTTAGAAAACTAAACTCCAAAATGTATATTGAACCCTGTTTGGTTATCTCAACTCCAATCTGATCAGAATTTTGTAAACTCCATTTTCGGAGTTTGGGGATTGCAAACCATAGTTTGCATCCCCCAACCTCAACTTAAAATTAAACTACAGTTATCTCAGCTCCATATTGAAACAGGGCCCCAAGATCCTTATTTTAACCCAAATTGTGGCTCCAGGGAGTTTTTGTTCAATGTAAGCACTTCTAGTTTCATGTTTGTTGTTTTTCTCCCCACTTGAAGAAAGACCGCCTTAGATCACAATTATTAATGTATGGAAAAATATGCAACAAGTAACCTAGAAATTAGGTATGAAACAACTGAATATGCATGCATATAACTCGATATGCTAAATTGATCATATTCAGACTTCTTAGGGGCACTAATCTTTCAAAACATCGAATCTGGACAACATAAAGTCCAAACAAAGTAATATATTATCGAGCAACATGTAATTTGATTTTCTTTCGTAAATAGAATTAAAGTTTGTGTCTCGTCCTCTAATAGACAACGAATAAATTTGCAATTTTCTGTAAACAAAATAATAGCTACCTTCAAAAAGAAAAAAATAACTACTCACTACAGATGAAAAAATTGCAGCCCCGTCTTTGGACCGCAGCCTCTCCCCGCAAAATTTTGTTCAACAGCTTTGAAGTCGAAGCGAAACCGTGAAGTCTCAAGCAGAATCAAAACCCTCATTAACATTTCCATCATTTCTTAATCTGCTATTTTGATCATCTTCCGTAGGCCCCTGCATCGTCTTCCAACTTTGCAGGGCCAGACCCTGCAGAGACTTTCAACCGATCCCCAAGCTTGAAGCCCTTGCAGAATTCTTGAATTACAATGCCCTCCTCATACTCTGTTGAGTCTTCTGTCATTATAACTTCGTGTAGCTTTCAAAACAGGACGAACAATTGTAAGAGAATGAAGATCAAGTTCCTCAAACATGCACTAGTTATGCAGGGTTGTTTGATTCACTGAAAGTACAGCTGCAACACAAAATACTCAGTGTTTGCTCCCTGAGGGTCAGATTGGCTTTGCATTAAAGTTAGGATAACCACGTATCATGAATCATCTAACTCCAATTTTTTAACTATGCACCATTTGGCTTCCGTTCTGGAGCAGAGATAACTATTGCTATCTAAACTATTAAAATCCAATCTAACCACTTTTTTATAAACTCCTATAAGGGAGAGGGGAGCATCCAGTATGGAGTTTAGATAAACACCAAATAACTATTTAAAATTTAGATAAATCCAAAACCAAACAACCTCTTGAAAGTCAAGCTTGTAATGGAGGCGGGATCTTGCAAACTAGAGTTTGCATAGCCTATATAGCTCCTCTTAAAAATAAACTCAAGTTTTCATAATAAAAATAAATAAATAAACTCGAGTTATCCTAATTCCAGGTTTAGTGTCTTTACCTGGTTTAGAGTATTTAGAATGCGAGTCATGTCAATTTACTAATCATCGTTGTGTTCCGGTTTTACCAAGAGCCGATGGAAGCGCCAAACATCCTTTTTGGCTGGTTCATTCAGATGTGGGGTCCATATCGTGTTACAACTACGTTGGATTAACTATTTTGTAACGTTCATGGATGATTTTTCAACAGTTACTTGGCTTTATTTAATGAAAGAATGTTCTGAATTGTTTTCAATATATCGTGAATTTTGTGTTATGTTAAAAAACAATTTAACAAGTGGGTTAAAGTTTTACGAAGTGATAATGCAAAAGAATACTTTTCTCATGTTTTTAATGAACTTATGCATGCTAATGAAAAATTTAACAGTTACAATTCTCAAATAACCCTCAACAAAATGGTGTGGCTGAAAAGAATATACGCTTATTAGAAATCACACAAGCATTATTGTTCCACATAAATGTTCCAAAATATTTATGGGTGATGCGGATCTTACTGCATTTTATCTCATGAATCACATGCCTTCATTTATCCTTGATGGACGCACACACCACTCAGATCTTTTTCGACCTATACTTGTGTTTTCTTAACCATTCTGTATATTTGGATGCATGTGTTTTGTGCATAAGAATAACCCAACTCTTGACAAATTAATCCCCCAAGCGATAAAATGCATATTGCTTGGTTATAATCAACGTAGCAAAGGATATCATTGTTCTAGTCCAAAACTCTAGAAATAGTTCATTAGTGCCCATGTAACTTTCTTTGAACATCAACCCTATTTTACAAAAAATAAACCATTTGTGAAATTGATGAGTATCCCACGTAACCGATGAGTCTCTTCTCCAAGTTATACCTTTTTCATCCTCTTTACTAATCTAACATTCATCCGAGTGGTCTAATCCTGCGCCTGCCCCTAATTCTCGTCCATTATTAGAAGTTCCTAAACTTAAAAACCTACCAATGAGGGAAAAGGACGTACAGACCATAAAATCAAATTATTTGCCAAACAGTGAAGTGTCTTTAAGTCCTCACAGATCATAAAATTTTGATCTCACTATTGCACGTCGCAAAAATAAATTAGCTTGCACATTTCATGCGACATCCAACTTCATCTCATACCATCATACATCAATATCTCTTCTTACTGTTCTTTCATTACCTTTTTGGACTCCATTTCTATACCCAAGTCTATGTTCGAAGCATTATCTGATTCTGGTTGGAAGACAACTAAGGATGAGGAAATGATTGTGTTACATCAAACTGATACTTGGAAGTTAGTTTCTCTTTCACCTCGCAAGCCTGTAGTTAGTTGTCGATGGGTGTATGCAATTAACGTACACTTAAATGGCTCGCTTGATAAATTAAAGGTAGGATTAGTTACATTACAATCAAGTTTATGCTCTTGATTATCTTGACATGTTCTCTCCTGTTGCCAAAATTTCCTCTGTTGGCCTTCTCATATCAATAGCTGCTACATTCAATTGGGATCTACATCAGATAAATACCAAAAATCCTTCCTCTATGGAGATCTAGAAGAAGTGCACATGGAGCAGCCTCCTGGGTGTGTTGCTCAGCGGGGGTCTAGGTCAGTTTGTCGTCTCAGAAAAGCATTGTATGCTTTAAAACATTGGCCAAGAGCAAAGTTCACGCGATTCAACAATGTTGCACAAGAGTTGGGACTCAAACAATGTGTAATGGATCACTCTATAAAAATGTAGATGACATTGATGACGATAAGTAAGGGGTTCAGAAGTTGAAAGATTTTCTTCGGCCAAAGTTTCAGATGAAGGATCTGGGGGAATTGATATTACCTCATGAATGAGGTTGCTCGATCTCATCATAGGTTATCTCAAAAAGAAGCATGCCTGGATTTGTTAAAAGAAACTGGTATGTTGGGATGTAAACCTCTTGATTTCACCCATGGAAGCAAATAATAAGTTGTCAATGAAGGAAAAGTTATTTGAACCCAATCATAGAAGACTGGTAGGAATGTTAAACTACATTATAGTTACAAGACTAGATATTGCGTACGGGGTCGTGTAATCAGTTGGTTCCTTCCTTCAGACACCACATAAGAGTCATTTGAGTGTCGTAATGTCTATTTTACGATATCTTAAAGATGCTCCAGGACAAGATTTATTGTATCAAAATTACTGACATATGCATGTTATACACGGATTCAGATTGGGTTGGATATCCAGATGATAGAGGTTCACTACTGGGTATTGTGTTTTTGTTGGTTGTAGTCTAGTATCATAGAAAGGTAAGAAGTAAAGTGTTGTTTCCAGATTTGAGTGCATAAACAGAGTAGCGAGTAATGGCAAACACAACATGGAAGTTAGTATGGCTGAAATACCTACTTCAAAAACTTGGGTTTCATCAACCGAATCCAATGACGTTAAAATGTGATAACCAGGCAGCAATCTACAATGTGAATAATCCAATATTTCATGGGAAAAAAAGCATATCGAAATTGATTGTCATTTTCTTCAAGAGAAAGTGCTTGAAGAAATTATCAAGACCGTTCATATGAAATTACAAGGTCAATCAGCTAATGTGTTTACAAATCCAAATGGGTATGCTAGAGTGAAATTTATAATAAGCTAGGAGCACATGATATATACATACCTTCTTGATGGAGTGTGTTAAAGACTAAAGTATTATTTTGTACTTAAAAAATAGTTGTTTAGGAGATTACGTGGGAGCCAAGTAAAATGTTCTTAAGATATTATGAAGATATAATTTTTTTAACGCAGTAATGTAGTATAAATAGCAAGACCCCTCTCCTCTCTTGAGTCGTTTCTTCTAATACCTTGTTCGTTTACACAAGTACAAGAGACTGACTAATTCTTACACATGATACAGAAAGTTCCTAGTAACCGTTTGCACTAACCTGTGTGATTGTTTTGGTTAGCCACAAAAAATGAGAGAAATTTGTTCTCTTTTCATTTTAAGTTACTTATACGGAGGTGAAGAGGTCAGTAACACCTCTGCAACTTTGGGTCATGGACTTTCTTGGAGGTTAAATAAGATTCCAACTCTAATCCATCAGCTCGTAGAATGAAAATGTGCAGCTTCGCATACGAAACTCTATTTTCAGTGTCTCCTATTATTAACAACTTTGGTTTCGACACATAGCTAAAAGAGCTCTTATAGTTTGAGGATTCTTTTGGATTCAGACACGAACAGTGTTGAAAAAAACATATTATACGGCCAATTAATCGGCCGATTAATCGTACTCGGTAGCAAAACGATTAGATAATCCATTACTCGGTCCTTTATGCGGACAAACCGGTTATTCGGGTATTACTCGGATTATACGGTGTATAATTTGTTGGTTAATCAGTTCTTTATTTAAAATTTGAATTTTCGAATGATTTAAAATCCCACAACCCATCACTAATCCTACCCGGCCCAACTTGCTGATTAATTGTCCCAGCCTTATAACCAATTAGCATTACCTCCATCTCATCTCTCTTTTTTTTATCTAACCCTATACCACCCAGCCTTCATCTCATCGACCAATCTCCGCAATCTCTAGCAAATCTTAGGGTCTTGGACTCTTCTCATCTATTCTTCTCATCTATTTTTCCTAATTTTTATATAAAATATTTATATTAAAATATTCATGGCCGCATAATCTGTGTAAACCAATTAATCACCGAATAACCTGTTTATGCTTTACCCGCTTTCCGAACGATTACGTGTTTTACAACCTTGGATACTAAAACACATTATCTGAACAATTCAGATAGAGCTTGGTCAAACTGAACTTGTTGCATAAGCCTAAACACATACCTTATTAATCTTGAAGATAATAAACAGATCAATTATTTGGTCAATACAATATTTCAATGGGAGCATTAGGCTTACCTATTTATAAATAAAGTTGGTAATTACTGAAACCAGTATCACAATGACATGATATTTATTGATTTACTTCATTATTTTTCTTTATCTATTCCTTTAGAAAGAACAAATTAGTCCTCAAAATATAGGCACTCTGTTTTTATATTCTTTGTTTTTCTTCCTTACTTTTCCTAATTACACTTTATGGCTTTCTAAATTTTCAAGGAAAACAAAAGTATGCAAATAGATATTCAGAAAGAACTTACAAGAGGATCAAAAGCAGTGCCGACAGTTTCAACAGATTCAACCCCCAATGAGGTAAGAGTCTCTAGAAACTGCTTAGAAATGCTCTGGTAGCTGTTATTTATCTTCTCCTCTCCCTCATTCTCCACTTTGATCTGAGCTTTAGCTCTCTCGAAGTTATCAAGAACAGGCAATAAGCTTTCCAAAACTTCCCCTCGAACATTTGTCATCAAGGAGAGACGTTCTCGCTCAGTCCTCTTCCGTAAATTATCAAAATCTGTACTGATCCTAAGAACACGGTCCCTTTTAGTTGATAGCTCGCCAGAAACAAGAGCGACCTTGATTGCAAGAGAGTTCTTCTCATCTTCTATGGATAGAAGAAAGGCCTCTATATCAGCGACAGTTGATTGGTCATCATTTGCGAAAGCTTCCCTATAGGATTTAAATGATGCCATTACAACAGAAGCTACCGCTTCTTCTGTGTCGATGATGTCATCACCATCTGCACCACCCTTAACAGCAGCCTCATCATCTGAATCTTCCTGTACAGTTGTGAAAAGGAGAATGAGGGAGCAATCGTCCATGTCAGATATAATTAATAAACTCATATCCACAAAAAAGAAATTACGAATATGTATTGGGCGAAAGTACTTGAGTAATCTTCCAGATCTTATTCTGAACTGAAAACAAGATATAATGACGGGAAATTCTATGTCAAAATTTACGTGCAAAGTACTCTGAATTTGATGGATCTCTGGTTCTCCTTCATTAGATGTTCCCTTCCGTTGATCCACAGCGAGTGGTGACGAGCGTCTGAGATTAGATCTGAGGGTTTCACCTTTGTGCGTGTGGATCTCAATGGGCTTGAAGTGGATGAAGCCGAGCTACCTGCAAGGAAGTCCCGTGGTAGTTGTGCCACCGAGGACCCTTCGACGATCAAGTTAGATGGGCTAAATGGGCAGAGTAGCGGTCTATTGGGGTAAAGTTGCGTTGCCTGAGTCGTCTGAAAGAGGGGTTTATATAGTGGCAGCCGTGGACTGGCGGGCGCGAGATTCACGCCGGCCGTTACGCCCATGGCGTTACGCCTGCGTGAAAGACGGGATTTTCCATTAATGACGAGATGCGCTCGTTAATAGGGGAACGAGATGGCGTGGAACACGGGATCGTGGGCGGAGGATATCTCGCGTCAGGCGAGATTCGCAGAGACGCCTGTGATCAGTGCTCGGGGTCGGTCGATGAGACCGAGGAAGCTGAGTTCGGCGGGAGGCTCGGGGTCGAGCGAGAGACCGAGCAGGCTTGGTTCATGCGACTGCTCGGAGGAGAGCTGGAAGGGCTGAGGAAGCTCAGCTTGCATGAGGGCTCGGGGGAGAGCCAATGGTTAATTGTAAAACGAGCAGAGGAGTGGTGTGGAAGGCCACCGAGGATCGGAAACATCCTCGGGAGGGAGGCCTGGGGCGCACCTTCAACGTACCGTTCTTACTTCTTTCTAGCAAGCCTTGGGACACGTCATCTGCCACGTGTCATGATCTGGGGAGTGCTCAGTGTCGAGCATCATCATTAGCCCCTCACCCTCGTCCTGACCTATTTATGGGTCGGGTCGAGAGTGGTATAACCGGTCACCCGGGCTAAATTCTTATTTGATGGCGTCAGCGGATCAGAGAAGAGATCTTGCATTAAAGAGAAAGCGCCGATTCAGGCGTACGTTTATTGGAGCGCCAGGTCACGTGTCCGACGCTGGTTGTCTGACGCGACGGGCCGTTGGTGTTCTCGCACCCGATGGGACGTGCCCCATACGCGTGCGACAGGTGGAGCGTTGATGGCCGTTGAATGTGAAGTGTCATTTTGGCGGGAGACGATCGGCGCCGCTAGATGTGTTCGCCGATTGCTATAAATAGAGGTGGGATTCCCCCAAGGGTCCACACTTCATTATAATTTCCTCTTCCCTTCGTGTGTTAGCTCGGCGCTCTTCCCTCTACGTCGGATTTCCTGCGTCCTTTCCTTGGAGAACTCCATCTCTTGATTAGGTTAGATGTCTTCCTCTGAGAAGTCCGTAGAAATAGTTCGGATAGAGTCTAGGGAGTCTTCTGCAGCTTCCTCTTCTTCGTCAGGGTCGGAATCTTCCCGAGAGGTTAGGGTTAGTCGCGCTTTCCGAGTTCGTGCGGCGTGGACGGTCCCCAAGGTGAGCGCCAGGAGTGTCCGCGACGTAGTTTCCCTAGTGAGGTACGTCGATGAGCTCACCACAATTCGGGCTCGCTTCCACGTTCCTTCCGGCTACTCGCTTCGTTTGGCCGGGGAGGAAGAGAGGGCAGATCATGTACAGGGCAAGGAGATTGCCTTGTACTTAGAGGATTTTTGGGCCGGAACGCGTATGCCCTTCTCTCCCGAGGTAAGCGCGGCGTTGCGTTGTTTTCAATTAGCCCGGGTCAGTTAGTGCCGAACTCGTGGAGGATTCTCCTCGGATTCCTGGTCCGGTTGAAATTGTGGGAGATCTCTTTTAGTCTGAACCTTCTCCTCTCATCTCTCTGCTACAAAAACCACCCCGGCACTCGTAAGGACGAGCCGAGCTGGGTATATATTTCTTTTAGAAAGCACCGGGAAGGTGCGGTCGGGTCGGGGGTCGTCGTAGTCCCTTTTTCTATTCACGAGTGGAAGGAGAAGTTTTTGTTTGCCGAGCCACCAGAGGGTGAGGATTGGCCTGTGCCCATCCAGTGGTACAGGACCAACTGCCCTCGGGTGAGACGGTCAAATGAACCCGATGCGGTGGCGGTGGCGGAGTGGGAGCCCGTCTCCCGGGCCGATGTGTTGCTGTCTGAGCAGGCCCTCAGTTGGGCCGGGCTCAGCCCCACTCGGTTTGCGGGTAAACTAGGGGTTTTGGGCGACATGTTTAGACTTGAGTAATCTTCCACTTTCTTCTGACGTTGCTAACTCTTTTGTATTCTCGCTTTCTCGCAGAACCGATGGACCGAGCCAAATTTCGGGCGGCCCTTGTCGAACAAAAGAAAGGGAGGAAGGCCGGAGGCACCGGCCCGTCGCGTCCCGTTAGGAGCCCGGCTCCAACGGCGGCCGCTCCGGCCAGGCGCTCGAGCATGCTCCGGAACTCAGAGCCCTCCCGAGCACAGAGCTGCAAACACACTCGGGAGCAGGATCCCCGGGCCCCGGACTTCGGTGACGAGGAGGATGTCCGCGCGCCCCTCCTCAAGAGGTACCATAGGACGGTGCCCTGTACCCCGGCTTCTCCGATCATCATGGATAAAGGGGAGCTCCGCTTAAAGGTGCCTTCGGGGCTTTCCGTCGCCGACAGCCTTCTCTCGGAGATGGCAAGGTCGGCCGGAGGCAGAATCCCTCGGGGGACCCTTAGGGCCCAAATGGCGGCCATAGCCCAGGAGGCCGTGCAGGTCAGTATTCGGTCCCCGCTCGGATTTTTATTCAGTACTTTTTGTTCGGAAGATCGGGCGCCGCCCCTTTTCTTTTTAACCCCTCATTTGTTTTCTTCAGGTCCTCCAGCACTGTGCTCTTGTTATCAGCATGGAGGACGAGGAAATTGCCCGGGCGAGTCCTCACGGGAGGAGAGTTCGAGGCTGAAGCTACAAGCGGCGGTAGAGAAGGTTGCCGCCCTCGAAGACCGGGTGGCGGCCAGGGATCAGGAGATCGCCAACTGCCGAGAGGCCGTCCGAGTTTTGAAGGAGTCCAACCAGGCCACCGAGGCCAAGTTGGAAGATGCCAGGGTGCTTGTCAACATCCTGAAGAAGAAGGCGAGCACTCTCAAGCAGTAGAACGAGGCGGCGAAGGAAGGAGTTAGGCGTGCCGACCTCCGAGCAGCGAAGACGGTGGAGAATTACAAGAAGTCGGACCAGTACTACGCCGACCTCGCTGAAACCGCTGCTCTCGTTTGGCATGAGGCCCTCGACACCGTCAAGGCCAAGATGTTGGAGTTTCCTGATGGCCATCTCCGGGGTGAGTACCCTCTTGAGGGTGAGGCGCAGGGGAATGCCCCCAGAGGCGTCGTCGGGGAAAAGGCCCCAGGCGGGGGCGCGGAGAGAAGTTGGTCGCCCCAGCTCCCGACGTCGAGGCCCCTGCGGTGGGCACCAACCCACCAGCCGCCATCCCGGCCATCGTGGTGGAAGCGGAGCTCATCAAAGTTCTTCCCGGTCCCGAGGCCTGAATCTCTTCGCCTTCATATTTTCTTTTGCGCTGAAATTCTGTAAGCCTCCGGGCGTTTTTGTAAGGCTGGGGAGCCCATAATACCTGTGTAAAGGTTTCCGACCTTTGTGGATGAAATCATTTTGTAGTGTTCTTTGCGTACATATTTTCCCTTCGTTTGTGGTAAAATCTCTATTTGCGCGGTACTGCTTTAATGATGTGCTAGGTCGGAGATCGGTCTTTCATCTGGCGATCGCATGTCGAGTTGAACTCAACCATTTGCCAAGTGTGCAAAGACCGGTGCAAGGTTGGTATTTCCATGGCCCCGAAGTCGAGGTAGGGATCGCTTAGTAAAGACGTGTAGGAGATTACCAGCCAAGGATGGACCGAGCAAGGAAGCTGCTCGGTGGCCTTTTGATGAGGGCTTTAATCCTTCGCGCCGTTGGGAAAGAGATTACCAGCCAAGGATGGACCGCACAGGGAAGCTGCTTGGTGGCCTCTTGATGAGTGCTTTGATCCTTGGCGTCGTTGAGTAAGACATTACCATAGCCTCTTGCTGAGGGCTTTGATCCTTGGCGTCGTTGAGTAAGAAGCTTCTCGATTACCTCTTGGTGAAAGCTTTGGTCCTTAGCGTTGTTGGGTAAGAGATTATCAACCAAAGATGGACCGAGCAAGGAAGCTGCTCGGTATCGCGGGCTCTACTCGACCTTCCGAGATGTGTGAATATCGGGGAGGGTGACCGCCAGAGGCGGCACGTGGCAGAGGTGCATAAGTGAGGCGAGGCGTCTCAGAATCCGCGTCTTTCCGACTTCGATTCGTCGAGAAACACGGGATACCCGCTATGTGGCAGCGCAGTATTGGAAGAATCGATCGAATCTCAGGACTCGCGCCCATGCGCGTGCAAATTTGGGCTTTTAGGGACTCTGCGTAGGCTATAAATAGAGAGGGAGACGCCAACTTTCCGGCGTTGCTTTTCGAGATGGCCGTGCATATTTATGAGGTTGAAGAGATTATCACCTTCGACGACGTCTTCAGGTATGACCAGTCCATCGCCGAGGACAAGTATCGGGGTGCGGTTCAGCGCCTCGAGGGTCACGTCGGCCGTCTTCTTTCTCGACGGTCGCCCCTCCTCCAGTTGCTGATGTACGCAATTTGGAGGAGGTCCCCACGGTTGTACAACCCCTTCTCTGAAGAGCTGCTGGACGAGGCGCTCGACAAAGTGTGCCCGGCCTCATCTCGAAGGCTAGGCACGACCGATCCTTAGCCCTCATTTTAGAGTGCTTCCAAAAGAGGCACATCGTGAGCCAGGGCGTGGAGGGCGGAGCGCCGGGTGCCTCCGGGCGTCCCGGGTTCGTGTGCGGCATCAGCGGGAGCGGGCTGCAGGGGCTTGGGCCCGGTTGGCGGAAATCCACTCTGAGTATCACCGGGAGTACTTCCTCGATCCCGTTCCCCCTCTGTTGTAAATTTTTCCTTTTTCTTTTTATGAGGAGCCTACAATACCTTTCGAATGAATAAAATTCTCCTTTTTGTGATGCTCTATTGTTTCCCTCTTATTATTAAATAAAAAGAACTTTAGAAAATTTTACATCGCTTTTGTTTAAGAAGAAATATACATTCATAGATATTCTTTTCAGGGGTACAACTTAAGCTTTTCGGCGTTGTAAGGCCGTGGAAATTTGCAACCATTCGCATATTTTAAACGATAGGCTCCACCGGACAGGACCTCGGAGACGAGGAAGGGACCGTTCCATTTCGGGGAAAACTTATGCAGCTTGCCTTAATCGACGAACCCGTTCCGCCTTAGGACTAAATCTCCGGTTTTGAAGAAGCGACGCTTGACTCGCGCGTTGTAGTAGAGGGCGGTTTGTTGTTGATAAGCGGCAGCTATGATCTAAGCCTGGTCCCGTTTCTCTAACAACACGTCCAGATTAGTCCGGAGGGCCGAGCTGTTGGCTTCATCATCGAAGTGCTCGACCCTGTGGCTGGGCAGCCTGATCTCCGCTGGGGTCATTGCCTCAGTACCGTAGCACAGGCTAAAAGGGGTCTCTCCGGTGGGGGTCTTCTTCGACGTGCACAAGGCCCATAAGACCCAGGATAGTTTCTCGACCCAACTGCCTTGGCTTCTTTCTAGGCATGTCCGAAGACCTCGGAGGACGTCCCGGTTAGCGACATCAGCATGCCCGTTGCATTGGGGATGCGCGACCGCGGCAAACTTCATAAGGATACGGTATTCGCTGCAGAATTCCTTAATTTTTTCGTTCTCGAAATTTATCCCGTGGTCGGTGATGATACACCTCGGAATACCAAACCGGAATATTACGTTGTTCTGCAGGAACTTGATAGTCGTGGTGGCGTCCGGTTTCCTGAAGGAGACGGCCTCGATCCACTTTGTGAAGTAGTCCACTACGACGAGGACGCGCTTGTGTCCGCCCGTACCGGTAGGAAATTGGCCTATCATGTCCATTCCCAACTGGGAAAACGGCCAGGGGGAGGTTAGGGCTGTTAGCTCGGTAGCCGGAAGGCGAGATATGCTGCCATAGAGTTGGCAGCTTTTGCACCTCCTAACGAACTTCTGAGCGTCCTGATGAATCGTCGGCCAATAGTACCCTTGGAGCAGTGTCTTTTGGATTAAGGTGTGGGCCCCTTGGTGCGCACCGCCGACCCCTTCGTGAATCTCACGAAGGACGTAGTCGGTATCGTGGTGGTCGACGCATCGGAGCAGGGATTGAGTGAAGGATTTCTTGTAGAGGTTGCCATTGCTCCAGACGAAATGGCGAGCTTTAGCTCGGGGACGGCGGGATTCCCCTCGATCTTCTGGGAGTGTACCTTCCCTCAGGAATTCCACGAAGGGCTTCCTCCAATCCCGGTCTTCTTCTCGGGCTGTGTACACTTGAAGTGACGTCGCCCCGTCTTCCACGCTAGGCCGTGGTAAGACCTCAAAGAGAATATTTCTCTTGTTGTTGGTCGTATAAGATGAAGCTAGCTTACTTAAGACGTCGGCCTGCGCGTTTAGTTGTCTGGGGATCTGATGGCTAACTTCCAACTTTGTAGATTTTTAGTTCAATGGTCATATTTCCAAATGATAAGTTCATTGAACCTTTCTACAGTTAATAACAGCGTTGGAAGTGGCAAGTAAAGGACGACCCAAAATCACCGGAATTTGGCCCCGGGGGTTTGCTACAGGTTGTGTATCGAGTACAATGAAGTCTACAGGGAATACAAATTCCCCGACCTTTATCAACACATTCTCTAGTTCACCCCTTGGTTTGGTGATTGAACGGTCTGCCATTTGGAGAGTGCGGTGAGCAGGTTTCAGCTCTCCAATCCCTAGTTGCTCATAAACAGAATATGGAAGTAGGTTAACACTTGCGCCAAGGTCTAAAAGAGCACGATTTATGTTTTTACCCCCAATAGAAATCGATACTATAGGACATCCTGGGTCCTACGTTTCTTTGGTAGCTGGGGGATAAAAGCAGTGCTAATATTATTAGACATGAAGACCTTCTTCGGCACTTGAGTCTTCCTCTTCCTAGTGCATAAGTCCTTAAGAATTTTCGCATAAGCGGGGACTTGTTGAATAGCATCTAGGAGAGGGATGTTGATGTTAACATGTTTGAACATTTCCATAATTTGCTCCATATGAGGACTCGTTTTGTTACCCCTTAACCGATTCGGGTAAGGAGCCTTAGCAATAAGCGTTGGGTCCATTATAGGAGAAGGAAGAGGGGGTAGACGTGATCCCAAAAGAGGAGTGGGGATCGTCTGTGGAGAACTAGAAGGGCTATACTGAGGTGTCGAGCCTAGTGGGAAATGGAGAATAGGCTCGCGAGAAGGCGGTGGGGTAGAAGAACAAGGATCACAAGTAAAAGTGTGTGTGTGAGGAAAGGTCTCATCCGGGGTGTTATTGATAGGATTTTCAATATCATCAATTCCTTCCCCGACATGGTTGTTCAGCACTCTTCCTGATCTCAACGTTGTGACGGCATTTACATTATAATGCCCAGGATTTGGTAGGGGTTGAGAAGCAAGTTTCTCTTTTTCTCTCGCACTCATCTCGGCTTTAAGTCGTGCGATTTCAGCCATCGATCTGATACTCTCAGCTTGGGACGCTAAGTTTTTCTTTATCTCACTGACGGAAGATCTAACCTCAGCCGAAACCTCTATGAAATTTGACAAGAGTGATTTCATGGTTTGAGTGAATTGAGAGAGTTCGTTAGAACTGGTCAACTGCATAGAATTAGACTGTGCAGGAGTGTTGACCTGGTTGTGGAAATTTTGTGACTAGTAGGGGTGCTGAGTGAGTTGAAGTGGTTGCTGTTGTGGTGGAAGAGCCCTTTGGAAATTATTTTGGCTTGGAACCGTGTTTTGATGAGATTGTTGTTGGTTCCAAGCAAAATTCGGGTGATTCCTCCAACCCTGATTGTACGTGGAAGAATATGGATCGTTTCTAGATCTTTGAAATGTGGCATTAGTATGCTCGTGACCTTGAAACGCAGAGTTTAATGGACATTCTTCCGTTAAGTAAGACGGATCAGAACAGCACCCACATACAGTTTTGGGGAGCGACATTAGGTTTAGGGAGGCTGCTGAAAATTTGTGTTCCATAGCGTCGAGCTTCTTTTGCATTGCTGCCATCTCAGCTCGAACACCTATGGACACATCTATTTGGTGCACGCCACCCCTATTCAATGATTGGGTTCCACTCTCCCACTGTAATGATTTTTCAGCGAACTCTTCTAAGAATTTCCAAGCTTCCCCATCATCTTTGATCATAAAAGTACCTTGACACATGTTTTCAAGGTTCTGTTTAGTGTTTGGGTTAATGCCCTCATAAATGATTCGGCAAAGATCCCATCTCGGGATGCCGTGATGAGGACATTGAACCAATAGATCCTTGAAACGTTCAAAGCATTTTGAAAATGGTTCAGTAGGGAGCTGGGTAAATTGATTCGGTTCGCTACGGATTCGAGCTGTCTTTTGCATAGGGTAAAATTTCTTAAGGAATGCCGCGACGAATTCTTCCCAATTCGTAATAGAGTGTGCGGTAGTGTTATATAGCCACTTCTCAGCTATATCGCACAAAGTAAATGGAAGAAGTCGTAGACGCATAGCATCCACTGAAAGTTGTGACGTACCCATCATTGCGCATACGTTTTCAAATTTGGTAATGAAAACGTAAGCGTCCTCAGTCTCGAGTCCGTGGAATTTGGGTAAAAAGTTGATGTATTGGGGTTTAATTTCAAAATTATCCCCGTTGGCTGGTGGAATGGATAAGCAGGTCGAAAGAGGACCTCGTAATGGATAGCACCTCTCTTGGAGAGAGATGCGGGATGGATTCTGCGCACCAACAGACGGCGGCAGATTAGTGTTAATGAAATTCGATAGAAGCGGATCCATCGATGTGGGTGTGGTAGTGAGTAAAGAAGAAGTAAATGGAGAAATACCGACTTCGGAGTCGATAAAGGGTACGCGGACTAAACGGGCACTAGAATCCCGTATCCAACCTATCTTATACTAAAAAGGGTTAGTACAAGTGGCGGCGTGGCTTATAATTAGGGGTAATAAATGAATGAATGCGGTGTTTGTTTTGAAAATTAGACGGATTTTTGAAAAGATGATGCAACACAACAAATGCAACACACAAAACCCTAATTCTAGGGGTCACCTAGGTCAAATCTCTAGACAGCTCCTAACTTCCAAAAGACAAGACGCAGAATAAATCCTCCACTGCCTCTTTGTCTCTCCTGTGGCTAGGTAAGTGCCAGGTAAGTGAGAGGTTCTCCACTACGAAAGTAGTGGGCCTAATTAAGTAACCACTAGCCTTCGACACACTTGCCTTAGACACCATAAGAGAAACGCGGATAAGCAATGAGTTACCCACAGCCTTCTTCTGTCCTAAGTGAGCGCGAAGGTCCTTAGAGTTATCTCTAGATTTCTTTTAGTTAATGAGGGTCAATGCGGATGCAAATTTGCGATTTTCGGGGCTTAGGAAGGGTAATGAACTCCCCACCTAATCTGGATTTGGTCTTTGCCCCTTAATGTCCGTATTAATTATGCAAACAAACACAAAAATCAAAACAAGCATAATTTAATTTTGCTTTTTGCGTGGCGCTGCGATTTTTGCAAAGAAGCTTGCACACAATGTTATTTGGAGCAGATTTGGAAAGAAATAAGAAAGTAAGAAGCTCACTGTGAACAAAATTGTACAGACGGGCCTCCACAGATGCGCGGAACCGCCGCAATAGGGCGCTTAGACCGCGGTTCAGCCGCTGTTGGTACTGTTCACTGTTGTAACACTCTTGTCCGATCGTACGTTCCTTTTCTTTTTGGATATATTGGGCTTTGTTTTATTATTATTATAATTTGGAGTTTAATACTTTTAATTAAGATATATGCATACAATTATGGTTTTTTCAAGTTTGTTAAATATGCATATTATTAGTATTTAAATATTTATTTGTCTAACACTATTTTATAACCATATTTATATTTTAGTATCATAATTTAAACAAAAGATATTTTATTTGGTATTTCTTTAAACAGTACATATACATAAGATTTTACCCATTTTTAAATTCTATTTATAAGATATTTTGTCTTACGATATTTATTTGGTTAGAATATTTAATTTTGAAAAGTCATGAGAGCCCATGTTAAAGCTTTTAACCATATAAATATTTTTACTAAACTAACAACTCAATTTTCTCTCTCCAATCACCATATATGTCTCACCTGATAACTTGATTCTTTTTAAAACAAATACTATTCTCTCTCTCCAAACAAATATCTTTTCCAACAGATTTCTTTCTTCCCATATTCTATTCTATCTACATATATTTTTCTAAATCACTAACTATATTTCACCAAACCCTCGCTCTCTTTTTCTATATATATTCCCTAACAAAATATCTCTCTCTCCAATCTAATCTAATCTCTCTTAGCAGATTCTCTTTCTTAAATCTACTCTCTTTAATTATTTTTTCTACAAATCTATATACATACATATATATAATTGAAGATATTTTGTTATGATAGTTTAACTGAAAATATATTTTAGTTGTTTGATATCATAAAATCTTATATATATAACTAATTGTATTTATTTTTATTAACCCATAACTATATACATATCTACATATATTTTCACTATATATTAATATGTATATATACATATACTTTTCTATTATTCTAGCTATATAAAAACTAATATGTATATATACAACTTTTCTAATATCTTATAGAAATATATAACAACCCATCATATCTCTCTTTTATAAAATCAAATCCAAATCTTATCTCATCAGAATATTTATCTCTCCAATTATAATACTCTCTCCAATCTTTAAACATCTCTCTTCTCTATAAATAACAATCTAATTATTATCATCTCTCCTCTTCTTATATAAATCAACATTCTTTTCTTCCCATCACAATATTTTCTTCTTCTTCAAAATTAGCCGAGCAATCAAATCTTGGAGTTGTTCTTTGTGTCGTCGTGTTTATCTGTCTCCGAGGCAAGTATTCTTACTCTTTTAATTTTTTTGGTCGATATAACATCGGCAATTCTCTAAATAAATTATTAACTTACAATATTTAAATAAATTTTATAATACTTGTACATATGATGAAAACCTTAGGATCTAGAATACCTATTAATCATTTCATCAAGTGAACTACTGTAAAAGTGCAAGCGTAATAAAATAACTTTTAACATGTAAATGTGGTTTAATATATAAAAAGCTTTATAAGTAATTATATGTTTCTGTTGCAACAATATTGGTATACACTAGCATGCAAAACATCAATACTTATATCATAATCTAAAACATAAAAATATACCATTATTACTGTTAATCAATAAACACTTTGGGCTTAATATTTTATATATATAAATTAAACTTTCTACATTATCACTCCTTATAATATCGCTGCACTCTATGCGTCCTAGTCATATAAATTATTTTGATACTATAATTTGTATTAATATTTTCTATTAGCACATGATTATAAAACTTATTATTAGCACTTACATGATGACTAGTCAATCTGTCATTTATTTTATCTTACTTACTATTACCTCGTGATTATACTATTACCACCACCCGCTTTACGCATCTGTAATTTGTCATTCTCATTTAACTATATTAACCCTTTAAAACCATATTTCAATTTATTATTCTTTTCAATAAATAAACTCGGATGTTAAATACAGATACTTGCATATTTATGTTGAGTGTTGTTTATATTTTTGACCTTATCATATTCTATCATCTATATTTAACATTTTACTTGAGACTATTATTGTCGGCATGCTTGAGAAACCTTAACATGCAATTTTTGTTTATGAACACTATCATTTTATAACTATTGTACTTGACATGCCATGATTACTCATTGCTCCAGACTACTCATATTAAAACAAGTTCTCTAATTTGAATGCTGAATTACACGACATGACACACCACTATTCACCAGTTTTATTTCCATACAATTACCATACTACAAGTTCCTGTCTTTTCAGCATTCTTAATTAGTGATTTTAATCTTTACCATAACAGCTGTAAATACGTGGGTGTTGGGGTAGTTTGAGTGCGTTGTACAACAGGATCTCAGGAGTCCCATGCCGGCAGCTTGTACCGGGCTATAGCGGTCCCATGATTACAGCTCGTACCGGGCTATAGCGGTCACATGATTACAGCCCGTACCGGGCTATAGCGGTCTCATGTTTACAGCCCGTACCGGGCTATAGCGGTCGCATGATTACAGCCCGTACCGGGCTATAGCGGTCACATGTTTACAGCTCGTACCGGGCTATAGCGGTCTCTTGTTCATTCCACAGTTGGGTCCGTGTTTCCTAGCCCCTGGGACACCACTCTTGGGTTAGGAATACTCCTGCAGAGGTTGACGCACACACTCAAGCTTACGATAGGATAGTTTACCTTTTAGTGGCCAGTTAGGTTATGACATGATCCCTTACATACATGTTTCATAGTGTTAGTGCATTTAATTACTTATATACATGTTTTCTTGCGCACCGGGCTTCACTTTTATATATTATTGTTATTATGCTACACACACTTTATACGTTGAGTACTTGCTGGGATGTTCTGACATCCCTGAGATTTGCCATCTCAGGTTTAGAGACAGATCTGCAGGCTGAGCAGGATCAGAGCGGCTACCAGGACTTTGTTGAAGATCAGTAATCGTAGATTTATTTTCCTTTACTTTTAGCCTTTAACATGTGCGCCCTTATGGGACATTAGGACTTTTGTATCTCTTTCGGATCTTATTTTATTCCGAATCTTTTGTTTTGGATCTTTAATAGCATCAATTATCTAGTGGACCCATTTTTAGGATTGCTTGTGGTTTCATTGCAGCATGATTATCAGTATTATTTCTTTTGGTATTGGATTTTATTTTTGACAAGTTAATCGAGACAGCCTTATGTGACTATGGAAGGACTTTCCCTTACCGTAGGTAGCACGGCTTGCCTTCGTCGCTTCCTGTATTCCATATTTTGGGAAGCGGGGCGTGACAAGGTTTTCTTGGTATCAGAGCCCAGGCTGACGTCAAAATTAGTCTTGGTTCTACCGACCTTTTAGGTTAGAATCACACGTATAGGTTCTCCCCGGTGTGTCATGCTGCATATTTCCTTGATTCTGATTATAGGATTCGGGCGACTGAGATGGAATTACGATATTGTACCCATGTACCGCGGCATGGTTACAATGCGTCATTCTGTTTGAGTAACTTAGAGTTCTATTTGATTTGTTTCCACTGATTTGATTTTCTTGAACACGCCGATTTCTCAAGCCAAGACCGTGACTCTTCATGCCTTCATTTGTTTCCTTGATCCTTGATTTTTCTTACCCATCTATTTTCATTGATCCTTGTAATTAGTTCACGACCTTGTATTTTCGTTCTTCAAATTTCGAGGACGAAATTTCTTGTAAGGTGGGTAGAATGTAACACCCTTGTCCGATCGTACGTTCCTTTTCTTTTTGGATATATTGGGCTTTGTTTTATTATTATTATAATTTAGAGTTTAATACTTTTAATTAAGATATATGCATACAATTATGGTTTTTTCAAGTTTGTTAAATATGCATATTATTAGTATTTAAATATTTATTTGTCTAACACTATTTTATAACCATATTTATATTTTAGTATCATAATTTAAACAAAAGATATTTTATTTGGTATTTCTTTAAACAATACATATACATAAGATTTTACCCATTTTTAAATTCTATTTATAAGATATTTTGTCTTACGATATTTATTTGGTTAGAATATTTAATTTTGACAAGTCATGAGAGCCCATGTTAAATCTTTTAACCATATAAATATTTTTACTAAACTAACAACTCAATTTTCTCTCTCCAATCACCATATATGTCCCACCTGATAACTTGATTCTTTTTAAAACAAATACTATTCTCTCTCCAAACAAATATCTTTTCCAACAGATTTCTTTCTTCCCATATTCTATTCTATCTACATATATTTTTCTAAATCACTAACTATATTTCACCAAACCCTCACTCTCTTTTTCTATATATATTCCCTAACAAAAGCATTCTCTCTGCAATCTAATCTAATCTCTCTCAGCAGATTCTATTTCTCAAATCTACTCTCTTTAATTATTTTTTCTACATATCTATATACATGCATATATATATATATATATAATTGAAGATATTTTGTTATGATAGTTTAACTGAAAATATATTTTAGTTGTTTAATATCATAAAATCTTATATATATAACTAATTGTATTTATTTTTATTAACCCATAACTATATACATATCTACATATATTTTCACTATATATTAATATGTATATATACATATACTTTTCTATTATTCTAGCTATATACAAACTAATATGTATAAATACAACTTTTCTAATATCTTATAGAAGTATATAACAACCCATCATATCTCTCTTTTATAAAATCAAATCCAAATCTTATCTCATCAGAATATTTATCTCTCCAATTATAATACTCTCTCCAATCTTTAAACATCTCTCTTCTCTATAAATAACAATCTAATTATTATCATCTCTCCTCTTCTCATATAAATCAACATTCTTTTCTTCCCATCACACTATTTTCTTCTTCTTCAAAATTAGCCGAGCAATCAAATCTTGAAGTTGTTCTTTGTGTCGTCGTGTTTATCTGTCTCCGAGGCAAGTATTCTTACTCTTTTATTTTTTTTAGTCGATGTAATATCGGCAATTCTCTAAATAAATTATTAACTTACAATATTTAAATAAAATTGTAATATTTTGCCGCTTTATTAATATATTTTATAATACTTGTACATATGATGAAAACCCTAGGATCTAAAATACCTATTAATCATTTCATCAAGTGAACTACTGTAAAAGTGCAAGCGTAATAAAATAACTTTTAACATGTAAATGTGGTTTAATATATAAAAAGCTTTATAAGTAATTATATGTTTCTGTTGCAACAATATTGGTATACACTAGCATGCAAAATATCAATACTTATATCATAATCTAAAACATAAAAATATACCATTATTACTGTTAATCAATAAACACTTTAGGCTTAATATTTTATATATATAAATTAAACTTTCTACATTATCACTCCTTATAATATCGCTGCACTCTATGCGTCCTAGTCATATAAATTATTTTGATACTATAATTTGTATTAATATTTTCTATTAGCACATGATTATAAAACTTATTATTAGCACTTACATGATGACTAGTCAATCTGTCATTTATTTTATCTTACTTACTATTACCTCGTGATTATACTATTACCACCACCCGCTTTACGCATCTGTAATTTGTCATTCTCATTTAACTATATTAACCCTTTAAAACCATATTTCAATTTATTATCTTTTCAATAAATAAACTCGGATGTTAAATACAGATACTTGCATATTTATGTTGAGTGTTGTTTACATTTTTGACCTTATCATATTCTATCATCTATATTTAACATTTTACTTGAAACTATTATTGTCGGCATGCTTGAGAAACCTTAACATGCTATTTTTGTTTATGAACACTATCATTTTATAACTATTGTACTTGACATGCCATGATTACTCATTGCTCCAGACTACTCATATTAAAACAAGTTCTCTAATTTGAATGCTGAATTACATGACATGACACACCACTATTCACCAGTTTTATTTCCATACAATCATCATACTACAAGTTCCTGTCTTTTCAGCATTCTTAATTAGTGATTTTAATCTTTACCATAACAGCTATAAATACGTGGGTGTTGGGGTAGTTTGAGTGTGCGTTGTACAACAGGATCTCAGGAGTCCCATGCCGGCAGCTCGTACCGGGCTATAGCGGTCACATGATTACAGCTCGTACCGGGCTATAGCGGTCGCATGATTACAGCCCGTACCGGGCTATAGCGGTCGCATGTTTACAGCCCGTACCGGGCTATAGCGGTCGCATGTTTACAGCTCGTACCGGGCTATAGCGGTCTCTTGTTCATTCCACAGTTGGGCCCGTGTTTCCTAGCCCCTGGGGCACCACTCTTGGGTTAGGAATACTCCTGCAGAGGTTGACGCACACACTCAAGCTTACGATAGGATAGTTTACCTTTTAGTGGCCAGTTAGGTTATGACATGATCCCTTACATACATGTTTCATAGTGTTAGTGCATTTAATTACTTATATACATGTTTTCTTGCGCACCGGGCTTCACTTTTATATATTATTGTTATTATGCTACACACACTTTATACGTTGAGTACTTGCTGGGATGTTCTGACATCCCTGAGATTTGTCATCTCAGGTTTAGAGACAGATCTGCAGGCTGAGCAGGATCAGAGCGGCTACCAGGACTTTGTTGAAGATCGGTAATCGTAGATTTATTTTCCTTTACTTTTAGCCTTTAACATGTGCGCCCTTATAGGACATTAGGACTTTTGTATCTCTTTCGGATCTTATTTTATTCCGAATCTTTTGTTTTGGATCTTTAATAGCATCAATTATCTAGTGGACCCATTTTTAGGATTGCTTGTGGTTTCATTGCAGCATGATTATCAGTATTATTTCTTTTGGTATTGGATTTTATTTTTGACAAGTTAATCTAGACAGCCTTATGTGACTATGGAAGGACTTTCCCTTACCGTAAGTAGCACGGCTGGCCTTCGTCGCTTCCCGTATTCCACATTTTGGGAAGCGGGGCGTGACAACTGTTCAAAAATTTAACAGCAGCTTGCTGTTGATTTCTCCGGCTCCCTGGAAATTTCCAAATAAATTTCCAATTGCACAGCAACCTCCAGATTTCCTTGCAATAAACCACAACAAACCGTTTAGTGTTTTGCGCGAATTTTGATCACAAAATTACAATAGAATAAATCTTTCAATTCAAATTTTAATATATAACGAATTAGCGCGCGATCCCCGGCAACGGTGCCATTTGATTGATCTTAATTTCTCGTTGTCGGCTTAGAAAATGAATAGAATCACAACCAAAAATATTTGACCGCAATCAATAACGGTGTCGGATTGTAGCGCGTTAGTAAGTGCGGATCGTCCACAGGGATTGCGCGATTGGTTCGTATCTTGTTTTATTTGAATTGAAAATTTAATAGAAAAAGAAAAGAAAACGTGATTCAAGATTTTTATCGATGAGTTTCAAGTATCACTATTCTAATCAAGAATCAAGAAAATGATAAACATCAAGAATCAAGTATCGATAGAATTCCAATCAATTTAGGTTTCAAGATTTGAAGTAAAGCTCATAGGAATCGAGTAAATTGTAGATGTGACGAAGATTCAAGAATACGATTTCTTATCCATTAACAGGTTGATGCTAAATCGATGTAGATTCATCGAGGATCAAGGATCTTGCGAAGAATTAGGGTTCATCATCCTATCCTTTGTTCTTTCGATGAATCACATTCACTAGATAGCTTCTTGAAAGTCGGATGATCGATCGTTGATCTCTAGATCGTGCGAAAGGAATCAAGAACGCATTCGCATCAATCTAGATCATCGATCATTCGATTTTCAACAATTTACAGTTGTTATAAGACTTAAGAAAACGTTTTAAGATTCGTCAACATCATCATTCTAGAATCGTTTCGATTCCTCCACGAGCGGAGTTTTATTCAAGCATCATCACGAAGAATACATTCAAGAATTGAATACGAATCATAATGCTTGAATTGAAAATAAGCAAGTTTAAAGAATCTTCACATTTATTACATCAACAAGTAGTTACAACTCTCAAGAATTACAAGAGGTAGGAACTTCGCTCGTCGAATCTAGCATCGCTTGGCTCCTTGAGTCTTGGATCGCTTGGATCTCGTGCTCCGTTGAATTCCGGTTCCGCTTCTAAAGGATCTTGAAGACTTGCTTGGTTTGCACTCTAAGGATCTTGAATTCTTGATCTTGATTGGGATTAGGGTTAGAGTTTTGAGGTGGTAGGAATTGGTTGAAGAACTAGAATGGGAGAGATTAGAGATTGATTAGCTTTCAACCCTAATTTTGAACAATGAACAACCCAAGATTGAACAACCTTTTTCAAGTGAGCCTTGGGGTCTATTTATAGGTTTCCGAAACCCTACCTCTAGGAATTCAAATTTGAATTTTCCCTCCAAAAGTTAGTTATAGGGAGAGGCTTCTAGAAGTAGTTAGTTAAGGCTGCTTCTACCCTAAGCTAGGAGGTTAGGGGGAAGGTTCTAGGTCCTTAATGGAGTTTAGATGAAGCTTGCTTTGAAAGCTAAGAATGTTTAGTTTGTACCCAAGGGCTTGCTGATTTGGCAGAATGTTCAGGAGTATTCTGGAAAATGTCATGTCTTTATGAAGTGTGGAAGCTGAGATGGAAGCACTGCAGCAGAGGAATAGTGCTGACGTGGACACGCCGCCGCGGAACCGCGGCGCAAGGCGGCTCCGGCCGCGGTTCCGCGTCCAAGTAGTGGAGCTATGGCTTCATTCTTCTTCAGCTGCTTTGTTCTGTCTTTGAGTGTACATTCTGACATGTTTAATTCCTGACTTCCTTCTAGATAATTGCCAGATTCCAAATCCATGAGTTGGCGTCTTTTTAATGGTCTTCGTTTGTAAATTTGACCGATCTTCTGTAATTTCCTGCACAGACTTCGAAACACAAGTTGCGATATGCAAGAATGATGCGATTGTAAGTCCATGCTACCCATCCCCGGTACTTACGGGGTTGCGGAAGTGGTGAAAAACGATTTTCAAAAGGGTGGTAACATGGACTACCAATACGGATCTTTATTAAACGACTAACTAACAACCTAACAAGAGTCTACCTACTCGGTTAGGGGGCTATACCTTTCTTGAACTCCTTCGTCTTCAACTCCTCCCGGTGTTCGGATCGGCCTCATCTCGTCGTCTCCTTGCGTCGAAGATGGATCCACCCGAAAGCTTTTACCTTTGGCTTCTTCTTCGAACTTTGAAGAAACTAGATCACTTGGCTTGCTAGGCCTTGTGAACTAGAATGAGTAGAGGAATGTTTTGGTGTCTTTTTATCTCTAAGGCAATGAGTCTCAACACATGAGAATGGTTTGCCTTGAGCTAGAGAGAGCAAGAGGAAGAGGGAGAGCTTGAGAATGAGAGAGCTCAAGAGAGAGAAAGCAAATGAAAGAATGAGCCATACTCTTCTCATTCTCACCTCTCATAATCCAAAAGCCATCATAACAAAAATAGTAATCAAGTATTGTGTGATGGTTTAAGTCAAAATGGCTATATCATTTCATGCACTCATTTTGCATAAATAAACAAGTAAAAGTCTTTGCCATGGAATGATAGCCATTGTCATGATGATGGTCAACTAGTCCAACCTAGTCAACAAAGTCAACAAAGTCAACCCCTCAACAACCATGTCACTATAATACTTAATTAATATTAATGTTAATCATATATCTTATTCTCATTAGGGTTAAGCAAAAGTCAATGGTCAACAGTCAACAGTCAACAACCCCAATGAGAATACTCTGCCTCTGTCTCTCTGTCAACTGTGCATACACACCCACATCCGCGTTCTGAGGAACACGAATACAAACGAGATAAAACCAATCCCAAAACGTACACTAGGATCTGGCTTAAACCAAAGCCCGCTAGTGTTAACTGTCCGGACATTGTACGTGCACAAATGCACGGATGTAACCGAACCTTGTCGCAAAACCATGCGACCTCTACTTTTTTGCCTAAAGGAGAATAGCTTTCTGTGTGGGACTCTAAAGACTCGACACTACGCTGGCAGTGGGTTTAACCACAGACCGCAAGCGGCACTAGCTGTGCGTAACGGTCCCCAAGTAGATGCCGACAAGAAGACTGACGAGGTGAAACCCATCTGAACTCCTACTGAGTCTGAATGTGACAATCTCTATACAGTCCGGTCTGTTCGTCTGACGCATGGCGGGCTTAGGGGCGGTAAACGTCAGTCCCCTAATAGCGGTACAAGTCGTGTCGGAGTGAAGCCCAAAACACACTGAGATAACACTGGAAACCTACCAGTATATCTCGCTTGCCCTGGCCAGGGACTACTTGTGTAATGGCTCTCCTAGACACAGCGCGATGTCATCCCCCAATACCGGGAGAGACGAATCCTGTCTAACCGTCGCTGCCTCCAAGTGCTTCGGGACTGCACCCAACCACTACCTGTTTGCACGACTCCTTTGAGCCATGGTAGGGTAGTAATCTAAGTGCAGTGGGAACACACTCGAGGCGAAGTGACAGTGTCAAGTCAGCGGACTAAGCTGTACTCATGTCACCTGGGAACCGATAACTGACGATAAGTATAGTACCAACCAACAGTTCCCGACGAGTCCTGTCCAGTGTACTCGTAACCCAACGAGCACCCGCATACTATCTCAAGTACGACGTACTGACGGCTGTGGGACGGACCGTTTCCCACACTGGGATGAGAAGCGCATACGCTAGTCTACTCCGGAGTATCGATGCCCTGTCTCGATAGTCCTACGACTAGGGACCTGCATAAGGATGTGCTTATAGATTACCCAGCCCCCACTAGTGTGACTGCCATCACAACGCTGGTAATCAAGCAAAGATCCTAAGGGCTCCACTAATGTGTATAGGTGATATACTAAAATAAACACATGTACACATTGAAATAGAAACAAACCAAGTAGCATACTACTATATTGAGCAAGATTGTTTATACAAGGTGAATATCCCAAGCTTCCATTAAGTAATATACAAACTAGTATGATACAGTAATGGCCTCTAGGGCATATACACTAACAATCTCCCACTTGCACTAAGGCCATGTACTGGCGTATCGAAGACCTATCATCTCGATCAGCCGCTCGAACTGAGTCTAGGGTAAGGCCTTTGTGAGTGGATCAACAGTGTTGTCTTCCGTAGAAACTCTCCGAACCTCGATCTCCTGGCGACCCACGATCTCCCTGATTAGGTGATACCGCCTCAAGATGTGTCTGGATTTCTGGACTTGGGTTCCTTCGCTAAAGTTATAGCTCCGTTGTTGTCGCAATACAGAGGTATTGGATCAACAATGGACGGAACCACCTGAAGTTCAGTTAAGAACTTCCTTATCCAGACGGCTTCTTTTGCGGCATCAGCAGCAGCGATATATTCCGCTTCCATCGTCGAGTCAGCAACGGTTTCCTGTTTGGAACTCTTCCAACACACCGCCCCTCCATTAAGGGTAAAGCCATAACCCGACATGGACTTGGAATCATCCTTGTCACTCTGGAAGCTGGAGTCAGCTAAGGCCTCGATCTGGAGGTCTTTTCGCCATACACCAAGAACATCTCCTTAGTCCTTCTCAGGTACTTGAGAATGTTCTTTACTGCTATCCAATGTTTCTCCCCAGGGTTTGACTGATACCAGCTTACTACACTCAGTGCATAAGCTACATCCGGTCTGGTACACAACATCGCATACATTATAGAGCCTACCGCAGAAGCGTAGGGTATAATAGACATGCGATCCCTTTCCAAATAAGTCTTGGGAGACATCTCTTTGGAGAGGGTGATCCCGTGACAAGCCGGTAGATTACCGCGCTTAGAATCTTCCATACTGAATCTTTTCAGTATGGTGTCGATGTACCTGGACTGTGAGAGTCCCGGTATCCTCTTGGATCTGTCACGATAGATCCGGATCCCCAGAATGTATGAAGCATCACCCAGGTCTTTCATGGAGAACCTGTGTGACAAGAACCCCTTGACAGATTGTAGCATAGGAATGTCATTTCCTATTAAGAGAATGTCATCCACGTATAAAACGAGGAATACTACAGTTCTCGCTACAAATCTACTATAGATGCATGGTTCATCTGGATTTTTGATAAAGCCAAATTCCTTGACCGTCTCATCAAAACAGATGTTCCAACTCCGCGATGCCTGCTTCAGTCCATAGATGGACTTAAGCAACTTGCACACATTTCCGCTGCTCCCACTCTGAATGAAACCCTCTGGCTGGTCCATATAAACACACTCCTCTAAATTTCCATTTAGAAAAGCAGTCTTTACGTCCATCTGCCAGATCTCATAATCGTGGAAGATCTGAATGGATTTCAGCATAGCTACTGGAGAAAAGGTCTCGTCATAGTCCAAACCAGGTCTTTGACGAAAACCCTTTGCAACCAGTCTAGCTTTATAGGTCTCAACCTGTCCATCCACACCAATCTTCCTTTTGAAGATCCACTTGCATCCTACGGGTTTTACCCTTTCTGGAGCAACGTCCAACGTCCATACTTTGTTGGTGTACATGGACTCCATTTCGGTCCGCATTGCATCCATCCATTTTACCGAGTTAACGCTCTGAATGACCTGCTGGAAGCTAGTCGGCTCATCATAATCAATGATGCAATCCTCTCTATCCCCGTCTATGAGAAAACCGTAGTATCTCTCGGGCGGATGAGACTGCCTACCACTCCTGCGGAGCGGCGCAGGAATGTCATGATCTTCCGAACCCTCTGGTTCTACTAAGCTTTCAGTAATAGCTGGTGGCTCTGGAATTTCTTCCAGTTCTATTTCGCTCCCATTTGTTTCCTTTTCTAAGAACTGGTGTTCCAGAAAATGGGCATTACGAGAAATAATGATCTTTTGTTCCTCTGTGTAATAGAAAAGATACCCCTGGAGTTCTTTGGGTATCCCACAAACTTGCACAGTACTGAACGTGCCTCGAGTTTGTCCGCATGCTGTTTTTTGACAAAAGCCGGACATTCCCAGATCTTCAGATATTGAAGATAGGGTTTCTTCCCATTCCATATCTCATATGGTGTGGTAGGCACAGTCTTAGTCGGAACTCGGTTCAAAAGGTATGCAGCTGATTCTAGTGCATATCCCCAGAATGATCGCGGTAACTCAGTGTTACTCATCATGGACCGTACCATATCCAATAGGGTTCGGTTTCGTCTCTCCGATACACCGTTATGTTGCGGAGTGTATGGAGGAGTAAGCTGGGAGAGAATTCCATTCTCTTTTAAATAGTCCAGGAACTCAGCACTCAAGTATTCATCACCTCGATCCGATCTTAGTGTCTTGATACTTTTGCCGGTTTGTTTTTCTACTTCATTCTTATATTCCTGGAATTTTCCAAAGACTTCGGACTTATGTTTCATTAAGAAGACATAACCGTACCTTGAAAAGTCATCCGTAAAAGTAATTAAGTAAAAATAACCGCTTCGCACATGTGTAGACATTGGACCGCACACGTCGCTGTGTACGAGTCCCAAGAGCTCGCTCGCTCTTACTCCGTGTCCAGTGAACGGAGTCTTTGTCATCTTTCCTTTGAGACAGGATTGACAAGTGGCATACGATTGATATTCGAACGGATTCAAATATCCTTCTGCATGTAACTTCGTCAACCTTCTCTCATTGATGTGACCCAGTCTACAATGCCATAAGAAAGTCTGATTTATTTCTGGAGACTTTCTTTTGTGTGTATTTTGGACATTGAAAATCTGTAGTTGGTTTAATACGTATATACCATTGCTTAATGTACCTGACCCAATCAGAACTTGATTAAGGTGAATGTTTACAACATTACTTACAAACGCAAATTCATAACCTTCTTTAGAAATCAAAGATACAGAAATGGTATTACAAGTTGCGTTGAGTACAAAAAAAACAATTACGTAAAACCAAAACATGTCCATCTGACATTTCCAGGTGATAGTCCCCCACGGCCTTAGCATCCATGCTAGCTCCGTTTGCAACTTTGAGGGTCATGTCACCTGCCTTCAAAAACCTACGGTTTCTCAACGCCTGCAAAGAATTACAGATATGAAATCCTGATCCGGTATCCAATACCCAGGAAGTAGAGTTTATTGATAGACAGTTTTCAATAACATACACACCTGAAGCTGAAGCCGCAACTTGCTTCAGATCCTGTGTCCTGGCTTTCCAAGCCCTGCAATCTTTCTTCCAGTGACCACTCTTATGACAGAAAAAGCACTCTTCTTTCCCTATAAGCTTCCCCGCTATCTTTGTTGTTTTTGCTTTTCCCTTCGTATCCACTTTACTAACACTGCCACTTGGTTTGGCGGAGGCTTTCTTCTTCTTTCCCTTGGTTTTCGCCTTGGACCTAGAAGATGAAGATCTTCCTACAAACAAAGTGGATGTTTCCCTACCTTTCTGTAGGGTGCCCACTGCACTCCTCAGCATGTTGAGGAGTTCTGAAAGTTCAACTTCTTTTTCTTGTAAGTTGAAGTTCAGGATAAACTGGACGTAAGTGGAAGGAAGGGACTGGAGAATCATGTCCGTATAAAGCTCGTTCTCTAACGTGGTCCCAAGTTCCGCGAGCTCCTCAATGAAGCCAATCATCTTAAGCATGTGTTCCGCTACCGATGATCTGATGGCCAATCTTGCCGAAAATAACTTCTTCGACACTTCGTATCTTGCGATATGAGATTGCTCTCCATACAGTTCTTTTGTATGGAGAAATATGGATTCGAGGTCCATATTCTCGTGCCTCCTCTGACGTCCGTTGTCCATAGAGGCAAGCACGAAGCATTTGGCCTTCGCGCTATCGATTTCCCAAGTCTTACGGATTTCCTTATCCGCGACACTGGAAGTGGGACCTGGGACAGGGGGAACTTTGGTGGTAAGGAGATACCCCAACTTGTCATAAGTGATTGCCATTTTGACATTCCTGAGCCAATCTTTGTAGTTTGGCCATGTCAGTATGTTTTTATCTAGTAATAACTTAAGTCCGGTCATGATGTTTGGTCGCTGCAATTAGGAGAGAGGGAAGAAACACTTTAGCATGATGCTCTTGCAAGTTTAGAGTGGTTTTTAATTTGTCTAAACAGGATGGCTCCCACTGTCTCTCGAATCCTTCCTCAAACCAAAAAGAAAGAATTAGTCAGGATCAATCTCACCGTATAATACTTGCTTAACCGTTCGGCCAGGCTGGTGTCGGTACTCCGAGGGAGGTTTTCCAACGCTTTCGCGAAGTTCCTTAATTTAAGAACCTCTTTTCCCTGGGGGCGTAGCCCCGCTAACACCTTTCTAGACACCTACTAGGTTTATAGCATTGATCGTTTAGTGAGAAATTTCCCGAGTAGCATATACTCACAGTAGGATCGGGATCCAAATACCATCGCGTGACGAAACTGAAGGAATCCTATCAGAATCATCACACCCCAAATGGTATGCAGTGCTAGCAAGTTTCAGTTCTTTTGAAACTCCCGATGTGGATTTTTGCCCCATGCTCTTATGACCTTGGCGTGAGGTCAAAATGTCATAAGTCACATGTCAAGTTCTTCCCATCATTATCCAGGTTAATTTGAACCCACTTGTACCTACCCATGACGTAGGCCAAAATGGCAGTACGACTGTCTCAAACCAACGCATTCTATCTATGCAACAGATAAATATCCGGCAGCTACCAATCACTATGCCTTGGCGTAAGATCAAAATACATAGCTTGAATACTACCGAATATTTAACTGAAACGATGGAGGGCTACGAATGGTTTTGGCGAAACCGTGAACGTAGTGAACTTGATATAATCGATGGAACGAGATAGCTTTTAAAAGGAGTGGTTTAAGCTCCGCGTTTAAAAGTTATTTTGAAAAGAAACCGAGTGGTTTTTGAAAGTGTTCCGACGACTTTTACTTGGTTTATTTTTCTTGCATTAGTTCTTTTAATGCGTATTTTTCTTGCATTAGTTCTTTTAATGCGTCCCATCATTTAATCCTACCATTGCAGAAAACAACCAAAATATGACGTACGCTTATGCCATTCGCATTCGCCACGGGGCCCCGTCATTACCAGTTAGGTTACTTAACTAACGACAGAGCGGGGGGCTGGGCTAGCGCGGCTGCAAAACATAAGCAATGCCTAAATAATATCATATATAGATATATTGCAATGATAGCCATTTCAGATCACAGATGAACACATTGGATATACTAGGAATCCGCAATCGTACGAGCCTGTAACGAAAAGAGGATTGCACAGTCGCGATGAATAGCCAATACCCAGCCTAGACCCCTACGGGTGCGGCAAACTACCCGCCAAATATCCGAAGTGGAGCAACCTCTCTCAACGACGTGAGTAGGCCACTCGGTACTTCGAGATACCCGGTAGTTTGTGCACCCCACCTTGGGTCTATCCTAGGAGCAAAAACAGTAAAAAGAAATTATACAACGACGGCTATAACCCCGACCCGGTTGTGCGGCCAAAAATAATATTACATCAATTTACATATTACATGAATTGAAAGATAAAAGGAAAAACTCTCATCTCACAACCCCGGCTATTCATCCACGACAATCCAAAGAATTCATATACACATACCATCAATCATTACAGATCACAGATATGTATAACCCCCACTAATCGACGTATAACGATTAGCGGACGTTCAATACATATAACACATCACAGATATATACCCGTCAGCTTAAGTGTTTAGAAGTTCGATAAAAATACGGATTTTCAAGCCCCAAAAACTAATTTTTCTTTCTGGAAAATCTGGGCTGAAAAGACATATTGTAAAAATCCCAAAACAGCCCCAGAAATACACTGCAACAAAATTGTGCCACGGCCGAGTCAACTCGGCCGCGGAACCGCGGCGGGAGCGTGCTCCCGCCGCGTATCCGCGGCGCCTTGACCGGTTCGATGGACCAATTTTGCTGGGTGTTTAAACAAAAGCCTGAGCCGAATTTTAAGATAAGATTTATCATTTTTTGGACAGAAAAAAAAATTCGGCAGAAACTTGATTTTCCGGGTTCGTTTCGCGACTTTTTCTTCGATCGAACTTCTACTTGCTTTGCTAACATGTTAGATAGTGTTTAATTAGGCTCTGATACCACTGTAAGTCCATGCTACCCATCCCCGGTACTTACGGGGTTGCGGAAATGGTGAAAAACGATTTTCAAGAGGATGGTAACATGGACTACCAATACGGATCTTTGTTAAACGACTAACTAACAACCTAACAAGAGTTTACCTACTCGGTTAGGGGCTATACCTTTCTTGAACTCCGTCTTCAACTCCTCCCGGTGTTCGGATCGGCCTCACCTCGTCGTCTCCTTGTGTCGAAGATGGATCCACCCGAAAGCTTCTACCTTTGGATTCTTCTTCGAACTTTGAAGAAACTAGATCACTTGGCTTGCTAGGCCTTGTGAACTAGAATGAGTAGAGGAATGTTTTGGTGTCTTTTTATCTCTAAGGCAATGAGTCTCAACACATGAGAATGGTTTGCCTTGAGCTAGAGAGAGCAAGAGGAAGAGGGAGAGCTTGAGAATGAGAGAGCTCAAGAGAGAGAAAGCAAATGAAAGAATGAGCCATACTCTTCTCATTCTCACCTCTCATAATCCAAAAGCCATCATAACAAAAATAGTAATTAAGTATTGTGTGATGGTTTAAGTCAAAATGGCTATATCATTTCATGCACTCATTTTGCATAAATAAACAAGCAAGCAAAAGTCTTTGCCATGGAATGATAGCCATTGTCATGATGATGGTCAACTAGTCCAACCTAGTCAACCGGTCAACAAAGTCAACCCCTCAACAACCATGTCACTATAATACTTAATTAATATTAATGTTAATCATATATCTTATTCTCATTAGGGTTAAGCAAAAGTCAATGGTCAACAGTCAACTGTCAACAGTCACCAACCCCAATGAGAATACACTGCCTCTGTCTCTCTGTCAACTGTGCATACACACCCGCATCCGCGTTCCGAGGAACACGAATACAAACGAGATAAAACCAATCCCAAAACGTACACTAGGATCTGGCTTAAACCAAAGCCCGCTAGTGTTAACTATCCGGGCACTGTACGTGCACAAGTGCACGGATGTGACCGAACTCTGTCGCAAAACCATGCGACCTGTTGCAAAACCATGCGACCTCTACTCTTTTGCCTAAAGGCAAATAACTTTCTGTGTGGGACTCTAAACACTCGACACTACGCTGGCAGTGGGTTTAACCACAGACCGCAAGCGGCACTAGCTGTGCATAACGGTCCCCAGGTAGATGACGACAAGAAGACTGACGAGGTGAAACTCATCTGAACTCCTACTGAGTCTGAATGTGACAATCTTTATACAGTCCGGTCTGTTCGTCTGATACATCGCATGGCAGGCCTAGGGGGCGGTAAACGTCAGTCCCCTAATAGTGGTACAAGTCGTGTCGGAGTGAAGCCCAGAACACCCTGAGATAACACTGGAAACCTACCAGTATATCTCGCTTGCCCTGGCCAGGGACTACTTGTGTAATGGCTCTCCTAGACACAGCGCGATGTCAACCCCCAATACCGGGAGAGACGAATCATGTCTAACCGTCACTGCCTCCAAGTGCTTCGGGACTGCACCCAACCACTACCTGTTTGCACGACTCCTTTGAGCCGTGGTAGGGTAGTAATCTAAGTGCAGTGGGAACACACTCGAGGCGAAGTGACAGTGTCAAGTCAGCGGACTAAGCTGTACTCATGTCACCTGGGAACTGATAACTGACGATAGGTATAGTACCAACCAACAGTTCCCGACGAGTCATGTCCAGTGTACTCGTAACCAACGAGCACCCGCATACTATCTCAAGTACGACGTACTGACGGCTGTGGGACAGACCGTTTCCCACACTGAGATGAGAAGCGGATACGCTAGTCTACTCCAGAGTATCGATGCCCTGTCTAGATAGTCCTGCGACTAGAGACCTGCATAAGGATATGCTTATAGATTATCCAGCCCCCACTAGTGTGACTGCCATCACAACGCTGGTAATCAAGCAAAGATCCTAAGGGCTCCACTAATGTGTACAGGTGATATACTAAAATAAACACATGTACACATTGAAGTAGAAACAAACCAAGTAGCATACTACTATATTGAGCAAGATTGTTTATACAAGGTGAATATCCCAAGCTTCCATTAAGTAATATACAAACTAGTATGATACAGTAATGGCCTCTAGGGCATATACACTAACAGCGATGCTATGAAATACAGTCAATTTCCTTTATAATGCCGGTTTTAGAGTCTAACACATGCAATCTGATATTTAACGACTGATTTGCTAATATGTGCTATATGAATGCCGAACACTTCTAGATGAGTGCAAATGATAGGGAAATTGCCGGTTAAAAGATGCAGTATTTTCGACTGATCACCACATTAAATTAGTTTTGTGAAAACTAATTTGTTAGTGTAAATCTAGCATGTTAGTATCTAATGATCGATCGCCACGAAGTTTCGATTCGGATCGAAACTCCGTCGCAATCGCGTATCGTACGCGAATACTCGCCGGATAACTATACTAGGTAGCCACACCCCATAATTCCGACCTAGTGATTGTAGGAGAACCTCGTTGCCAAAAGCATCCACTCGGGTGCTCGCGGCCACAGTGTCCCGCCTAAGTGCACTTCGTCGACGGTATCGGGGGTGCGGCCATCTACTAAAGTTTTCGACGAGCATTCTATCCAGTAGTCGGGAATGTTGTTGAATTACCCGACTAAATTATTGAAAAGTGTTTTCGATTTGAGACTAAATGCAGGGTTTATAGGGTTAGGCATGAAATCCGGAATATGAGATATTCCGGGTTTATGATGTCTAAGAAAAATGTGGATTCTAAATATTGCAGTTTTTCTTTTCTTTTATGCGACCGTAAGTGTAATATGTGGGGTATCCCAGATCTCGTTGATATATGTCAACGACATTCGGGATACGCGTATTTACTTACGTTGATGACATGTGATGTGATGTGTTACTGTGATATGTAATATTGGATCGTTGTGATTGAATAGCCGGGGGTTTATGTGAGATAAGAATTTTTCTATTTCATTCATGTAAAATTTGTATGTAATATTCTTTTATTGGGACACTTCCGGATTGAGGATGATGTCACCACTGATGTATATTATTTACTTTTCCGCATCAGGATAGACCCAAGACGGGGAGCACAAGTAACCGGGTTTTAGAGTCCAGTGGGAGACCATCTCGAGGAGTCGAGACCGGGTCTCCTAACTCTAGAATTGGCAGGGTTGCTTGTCGCTCTTGTAGGGATCTAGAGATGTGGGTTTGGCTATTCAATACGACCGTGGAATCCGTGTTTTTCATTATTAGATTAATTTAAAACACGGACCTCCTAAAATATCCAATATTTCATATGTTGACTTCTGCTGCTTGGTTCTGTGATGTGATCATATAACTGCATGAGACGAATGCTATATTATATATATGATATATAATAAACGTTGCTTATGTTTTGCACCCGCGCTAGTCAAGCCCCCGCTCTGCCGTTAGTTAAGTAACCGAACGGTGCATGACGGGACCCCGTGGCGAATGCGGATGGCATAATCGTACGATCTATTTTCGTTTCATTTTCTGTGATGTTTAGGAAACATTAAATGATGGGATTTCGTTAATGAGATTAATGAAAAGAAAAGAAACCTAAAAATGTTGTAGAATCGAAATTTTAAAAAGGTAGCTCTAGTTCTTGCTTTGCATAGTGGTATTCCTTGATGAATATCCAGCACCTCATTCGATGAAGAAAGAGCCGAGATCTCTTCACCGGGAGTGACCTCTTTAGCAAAACTAGCAAATGCTACAACCCACTCGGTTTTGTTTTGATAGCTTTTCTAGTTCTTATTTTGCATAGTGGTATTCCTTGATGAATATACAGCACCTCATTCGATGAGGAAAGAGCCGAGATCTCTTCACTGGGAGTGACCTCTTTAGCAAAACTAGCAAATGCTACAAAACCACTCTTTTTCAAAACACTTGATTCGACAACGATATCAAGTTCATTACGTTAAAGGTTTTCATCAAAACCAGTTGTAGCCCTCCGTCATTTCAGATAAGTGCTATTTAGTATTCGTGCTGCGTTTGTTGACCTCCGTCAAGACGTAGTGTACGATAGCTGATTAGTGCTTATCTGCTGCATATGATGCAATTGGATTAGGGTAGTTGTACGGCCTTGTTGACCTCTGTTGAGGGTCGTGCGGGTAAGTTTAATTCAATCACGAAATAAACGGGTTGAACTTGACTAGCGGCCTATGGTTTTTTGACCTCCGTCGAGGTCATAGGTCGTTACGGGTAAAAACAGATATTAGGAATTTCAAATGTTGAAATTTGCAATGAGATTGCATACCTTCTATGAGATAGTTGGATTCCGATACCCACTGCGAGTAAGAGTTACTCCTGGGAGAGTTTTCCACTTTACAATTAGCCGATCCAGTAGGTGTCTAAGAAAGGTGTTAACGGGGTTATGCCCTTGCGGAAACGAGGTTATTTAATTAGTTCCATATGAAAGCATGGGGAAACTCTCTCGGAATACCAATACCTGCCTTGCTGACCGATTGGCGAACTTGTAGGGTGTAATTAATCCCGGCTAATCTTACCTTTTAGGATTTGAAGGAAGATTTGATAAAAACAATGAAAGTCGTCCTGATTAGATAAGATAATAACCAATCTAATCTTGCAAAGAGCGCACGCTAATGCGTTTCCTTCTCTCTCTCCAGGTAGCGGCCAATGGCACGCCTTAATCAAGATAATAATATAAATGTATTGACCGAACCCGCTTATTATACTGAGTTGGGGAACGTTGGTTCTGCTTTTTCTTATGATTGTCATAAGTCTGAGCAAGGAATAGGGTAATACCCGAATTCCCACACCACCCGAACGAAGGAGCATGCTGATGCATCTTCTTTGGGTGTGTTCGTCACCGAGAACTGTATCTCAATTTGCTCTATGTCCTGGGTATTAAATACCGGATCAGGAGCTCACGTCTGTAATTTGTTACATGGGCTAAGAAGAGATAGAGAACTGGAAAAGAGTGATGTCTCTAAACGTAGGGAATGGTGCAATTGTTGCAGCCAAAGCAGTTGGCGAATATCACCCAGTATTACCAAATGGAAATACATTGATTCTGAACAACTTTTATTACGTACCAAACATGATGTGCAATATTATATTAGTTTCTTTGTTGCATAAAGAAGGATATAATTTTGTATTGGAGGATAATATTATGAACACTTTCCTAAATCAAGTGTTGATTGGATTTGGTACGTAAAGTAATGGTATATACGTTCTAAATCAAACTACAGTTCTAAACGTACAGAACACACACAAGAGGAAAAGTTCAGAAATGAACGAAGCCTTCTTGTGGCACTGTAGACTAAGTCATATCAATGCGACAAGACTAGCTAAGTTGCATAAAGATGGATATTTGAATCAGTTCGAATTTACATCTTATGAAACTTGCGAGTCATGTCTCAAATGTAAAATGACCAAAACTCCGTATACTGGACACGAAGAAAAAGCTACTGAACTCTTGGGACTGATACATAGTGATGTATGCGGTCATATGTATACACATGCCAGGAATGGTTCTTCGTACTTCATTACATTCACCGATGATCTCTCAAGATTCGGACATGTGTTCTTGTTGAAACACCAGTCTGAAACTTTTAAGAAATTAAAGGAATATAAGAGCAAAGTAGAAAACCAGACGGATAAAAATATTAAAATCCTTTGATCTGATCGGGGAGGAGAATACTTGAGCATGGAGTTCCAAGACTATTTAAAAGAGAATAGGATTCTCTCTCAGCTTACTCCCCTGTATACACCACAGCACAACGGTGTATCGAAGCAAAGGAATCACACCTTATTAGATATGGTGCGCTCTATGATGAGTAATGCTGAGTTACCTATTTCCTTTTGGTGATATGCGCTTGAGACAACCGCATACCAATTGAATCAAGTTCCATCAAAATCTGACATAAAACACCATATGAGATATAGAGTGGAAAGAGAGCATATCTTAAACGAGTTAAGATATGGGGTTGTCCGGCTTATGTCAAAAAGAAAAATCCGGACAAGCTCGAGGCAAGGTCAGTTCTATGCAAGTTTGGAGGATATCCCAAACATTCGCGAGAGCATATCTTCTACCACACTGAGGAACAAAAAATGTTTGTTGCTCAACATGCCACCTTTTTCAAAAATGAATTTCTTGCAAAAGAAATTAGTGGTAATGAGGTAGAGCTGGAAGAAGTTCCAGCAATACAAACTATAACTGACGATTTGGTAGAACCGGCGGATTCAATAGTCCCCGAAGAACCTCAACCACTCCGCAGATCTAGTAGGGTTCCTCATCCACCTGAGAGATACTACGGTTTTCTCATAGACGGTGGGAGCGAGGATTACATCATGGAAGATGATGACCCAACTAGTTTCGAGCAGGCCATCACAAGTGGAGACTCTGTGAAATGGCTGGATGCTATGCGGTCTGAGATGGAATCCATGTACACCAATAAAATATGGACTTTGGAAGTTACTCCTGAAGGGGTGAAACCTATCGGAAGCAAGTGAATCTTTAAAAAGAAAATTGGTGTAGATAGAAAAGTTGAGACTTTCAAAACTAGACTTGTAGCAAAAGGTTTCCGTCAACGACCAGATATCGATTATGATGAGTCCTTTTCTCCTGTTGCGATGCTTAAGTCCATCAGGATCCTACTTGCCATTGCTGCATACCATGACTACGAAATCTGGCAGATGGACGTCAAGACCGCTTTTTTAAATGGTGATTTAGAAGAGAGCATGTACATGACACGGCCAAAGGGCTTCATAGACGGTGGGAGCAGCGGAAACGTGTGCAAACTGCTTAAATCAATATACGGATTAAAGCAGGCATCGTGGAGCCGGAACATCTGTTTCGATGAAGCTATCAAATAGTTTGACTTCTTCAAAAATGTAGATGAACCTTATATATACAAGAAGGCTGTAGAGAGTAAGGTTGTCTTTCTCGTATTGTACATGGATGACATACTCTTGATAGGAAACGATGTTCCTATGCTATACTCGGTCAAGCTCTTCTTATCACACAAGTTCACCATGAAAGATCTAGGTGATGCCTCCTACATCCTGGGGATTAAGATCTATAGAGATAGATCTAAACGGAAGTTGGGATTGTCCCAATCCAGGTACATAGACACCATACTAAAGAGGTTTAGTATGGAAGATTCTAAGCATACTAATTTACCCGCTTGCTCAGGAATCACTCTTTCCAAAGAGATGTCTTCCAAGACTGATTTGGAGAGGGCTCGCATGCAAGAGATACCCTATGATTTAGTAGTCGGGTCTATCATATATGCGATGTTATGTACCAGACCGGATGTAACTTACTCACTAGGTGTAGTGAGTAGGTATCAATCAGATCATGGGGAAAAGCACTGGACAACTGTGAAGAACATTCTTAAGTACTTAAGAAAGACTAAAGAAATGTTCTTGGTGTATGGTAACGGTGAACTCTAAGTGAAATCCTTTACCGATTCGAGTTTCCAGAATGATAAGGACGACAGTAAGTCGGTCTCGGTTTTTGTCTTTACCTTCAATAGAGGGGCGGTATGTTAGAAGAGTTCCAAACAAGATACCGTAGCAGACTTGACGATGGAGGCTGAATACATCGCTGCCAACAATGCTGCCAAAGAGGTTGTCTGGATAAAGAAGTTCATAGCTGAACATGGTGTGATTCTATCCATTGAGCATCCAATACATTTGTATTGTGATAACAATGGAGCCATGGCTTTGGCCAAGGAACCCCGGTCCCATCAGCGATCCAGACATATTCTTAGACGGTATCACCTGATCTGGGAGATAGTAGATCGCCGGGAGATAGTAGATCACCGGGAGATCGAGGTCTGGAGAGTTGACACGGAGGATAACACAGCAGATCCACTCACAAAGGCCCTCCCCCAGACGCGATTCGAGAGACTTTTTAGGATGTTGGGTATGAAATACTATAACAACTGGCCTTAGTGCAAGTGGGAGATTGTTGGGAATATGTATGTCCTAGAAGCCATTATTGTATGATATAGTGGATGCTTGGACATATATATAGAGGACTTTCTTGCTCGACATAATAGTATGCTATCCGGTTGACTTTATCTTAACATGTTCACTGATATTATTATAGTCTCTCTAATACATGTTGATAAAACCCTTAGGATGTTAGCTTGACTATCAGGGCTATTATGCGGATCATACTACTGGGACTTGTGTAGTCCACAAGCACATCCTTTAATTGTTCCTAGTCGAGGGGATATCGAGATAGGGCATCGATATTCCAGAGTAGACTAGTGTGTACGTTTCTTGACCCTGTAGGGGGCGATGGTTGATCCCATAACCATTGGTGTTTGACATCAAAGATTGTGCACAGGTGCTCATTAGAGAATGGGTACACTGAACAGGACTCGCCGAGAACACCTTGTTGGTACTATACCTATCGTCAGATAGCAGTTCTCTGGTGACACTAGTACATGTTAGTCTGTACACTCGAGATCGCCATAGTGTCTTGTGTGGTTCCCACTGTGCTTTGATTTCCTCCTTACCATGGCTCAAAGGAGTCGTGCAAACAGATGGATTTTGGGTACAGTTGTCACGACCCGTAATTTAGCACGTGACCGGCACTTAAATTACGCAACGTCTAAAGGCGTAACGTAAATCAAGTAAACCGAAGCCCAAAAATCTAAATCTTTTTGCGGAAAATGATGGGGGTGCAGCTTTGAAATAAAATTATAATGAATCATGTTTTCTATAAATGCATAGCTAATGAAACATGAAAATACAAGTGGATTATACTAGTTGAAGACATATTTCGTCTTTTTATAAAAATTTGGACAGCACCTCCCTTGTATATTTTAATCCAAAACCATATACATAACAATATATACGCATCCACAAGCGGGAGCTAGCCTTCGCCAACCGGCGGAATCACAACCACGCAAATACATATATACGACGCTCAACGGCGAAGATCAACCCAGAAAGAACGATAAATAAGCAAGACATCAAAACTTAAGAAGCGAACATAAAACCATTGCTCTAAGTCTCGCACAATACCCAAGTCTGACTAGGTCTACCAATATATAATTTCTAGTTTCTGATTTGATTTGATGGAGTTTATCTAGATACAGCGGAATATAAAAGTACGAGAGTGGGCACGATCCAATGTGTGTCCCGCCTACCAAAGCAAAACATACTGGATGAAGCTGTGTGCCAGCGATACCGCAACTAATCCCAAACGGTCAAACCTGCAAGAACTGTGGCACAACAGGGGTGAGTTGCCAACCCGCGTGTAGAAAATATCAGCAGGTAGAAATCGAATAAAACAACAATTTCTTAGGTTACTATATCCTGAAGGTAATACTATGATATCTAGAGTGACCATCTATGCATATATGTCAACAATCGAGTCAATACAATGACATATATAAATAAACATTCGACATCATATGCCTATATGCATGTAGATATCATCCACGTGTCTATCAACGACACAACTAATATCATGGAACCTGAGTGTCCAACACCGACACTCGAAACATCATGAAACATAAACATGTATATATGAGGATATCAACCACGTGTGTCCATCAACGACACATCAAAATCATGGAACCTGAGTGTCCAACACCGACACTCGAAACGTCATGAAACTCATGTCCAGCATCGACACGTAAATTCTCATATCTCGAGCTCCGTCTGTCCGGATCGGCCCATATCACGATCACGGTCGGTATCCTCCAGATATCCGCCACACCAAACTATCTCGGGCTCCGTCAGTCCGGATCGGCCCATATCATCTCACGACTCAGGTCGGTATCCTCCAGATATCCGCCGAACCCAAAACTATCACCGGTAGGTAGTACTCCTCCTGCCAGGCTTACCGCCTAACAATACGAATCTTCTTGCCCCGGGGTACCTCACCGGGTCCACCGTGTACCCGCAGACAGTGCCTACCGCTTCTCGAATCGGGTATAATCATAGCTCAGAACCGAGAAAACTCATGGTGGACGCCTCGAAATATCATACCAATAGATACCGCGTTTTTAAAACAATACACAATTTCCTTTGAAATTAACCACGGTTCTCAAATCCAGAGATCTCATAAAAACAGCATCTCAATGCATATAACCATAAAGTACGATGTATGCAATATATAGTAGTAATATGAGCATATCGAGTATATCATGCAAGCGTGTCAAGTGATAGTACTGAACAATGAATGTACTTTTACGGTTAAGAATAATATCATGATAGAGCAGTTCTACTGTGTAAGTGGCATAGCAATTACCGATGATGAATGTATGTGAGCCGGCAAATCTATGTAAGTGTAACATGCACATCAACAGTAATTGTGCAGGTATACTAGCAGATGTTATCATATAACAATAAAATACCGGAAACATGATAGGTATCACATAAGGAATAATCCAACATAAACATAAACTATAATAAGGTAACATCTTTATGTCGGCGATCCCGCCTCATAGTATCAAGTGTCGCAATATCCTCGATCATCATCCTCAATTCATGGGCGTGGATCAAACATTCAGTAAACACATCGCGTACAGTAATCCATCGTACGGTGACTACAATCTAGATTAAGGATCTGTCGTCCTATTCATCAATAAGGGTACGGATCTATAATCTCGTACGTCATATCTTATCAATCACATAACACATATATATCAATCTTATATCATGTCATTTTGCATATACGTCATATCTTGTTAATCTCAATTCATATCGATCTCGATCTTATATCCTACTATTATCAACTCATATTTATCCTCTTTCAATTCATACTTATCATGATTCACTTTCTCATTTCATATTCTCATATATCAATCCGAGTCATCTATATCTCATCTCAATATCCCACATCATATTATCTTATATACCTATATCATATTCTCAAGCCAATATATCCATTAGTGTCAACTTTTATCATATCATCTTTTACTAAATCCTATAATCATGTACGTAAGTTCGTAGCATATCCTTTATCAAAATTATAATTTATAAAACGATCTTCCATATCAATGGTTGCGGGGGTGCTATACGTCATCCACCCGACTTCCCCCGTAGATATAAATCTACTCACCTGCTAAACTCATCGCTTAGTCGAAGTCGATGTGCTTCGTCATCTCGGAAGTCCATGCGAAGGTACCTACAATCAATACACAATCGCAATACTATTAAGATCAAGTCCGAAAAACGATATGGCATACGGATTGCTTATAGGTTAGAACCTATAGCCTACGCAAGCAAAAACAACCAAACAACCCTCGTCGTTGACGTACAAACGTCCAACGACCAATTCAAAACTCAAATATAAAAACCAAGAATTCAAATATCGAAAAATATAGCTAAAACACTCTCCAGTAGCTCCCAGATTTTGGCTCGGGTCAATTGGGACTAAACAAACAATACAGGGGATAGGTTATAGGGTAAGTGAGCTACAGGCAAAACCACAATACCAAAGCCAATAGGGGGCCCGGCAAAATCTCCAAAATTTCCGGCGCCGCCGGTCTGGGTAGGCCAAAACGTGTTCGTACTTCGGTGGTGATCTTCTAATGGTTTATCTAGGTCAATGGACTTGTTTGATTTTCTTGAAAATACCCCAGAGAGCTCCAAATACCCTGTAGGCCTCTGGGTTTCACAAAACCGACACAGGAGAATTCTAAGTTCTTGTATCGGGTTCTATTCTCTGTTCTTAGTCCAGAAATCATCTCTAAAGTCTTATAAACACTCACACTCTCTATTTACCACTTAACATCAACTTGCAAATTTCCAAGATCACATAACCTAACTAATACGATATCTAAACTAACTAGGATATACTAAACACAAATACCTAACTAAAAGTATAGGGATTACCTCATTTGGCAACTTAGGAAAATTCTTGAATTGCCCAAAGTCTTCAAAATCCAAACTTGAATGGTTCAAAGGATTTAGGATGAGGATGTGTATCTTTTTAATGAAGGTGGCATGGGGTTTTGGAAATGAATTGGAGATGATACATGAAGGTAGAGGAGGATGAAGGAGATGATGGAATTGATGAAGAAGGAAGAAGAAGAATGAAGAAGTCAAGGGTTATTCTCTCTCTTAAGCTCACTCTCTCACAAATATCTATTTTGTTTTTCTCTCAAATATCTTATGGTATCTCTTTCTTTTCTTTACACAAAAAAAGAAAAATAAAACCAAAGGCAATGAACAAACATGTAATCGAATGCAACATGACATGGTGCACTAACCATGAAAAAATGTTTAAAATACGGATTTGGCCAAATCGTGATTAATAGTGCACTAATCAATTTAATGTAAAAATCCGATAAATATCTTTTTAATGAATAAATCATTTTAATCTCCACTTATATTCCAAATATCGGTATATAATTATACCATTTTACGAAAAAACCCTATTCGCAAATCAAATCGTTTTCGCGAAATATATTATTTTAATTTTTAATTTCCAAAAATAATATTTTATATTTCTGAAATGTTACAACAGTCCCGAGTCACATGGAGGCAGTGATCGATATGAGGGGTTTCGTCTCTCCCGGTATTGGGAGTTGATGTTGCGCTATGCTCGATTGGGTATAATAGTAAGTCCCTGATCAGGGCTGATGAGATTTACTCGTAAGAGCTATCAGTAGTTTCTCGAACCGTTATGAGCCACACATCGGCACGACTTATCAAGTTACTGGGGTCTGATGTATCCACCCCCAGACTCGATATGCGACATATCAGACGAAGAGACCGAACTGTACGGCAAGTGTTACTTATAGGCTTCATGAGATTTTGGACAAGCTTGCTTGTTGATCTTCTAATCGCTCAATACCTGGATAGCCGTTACGTTCAACTAGTACCGCTGACAGCTTGTAGGTGACTGATGTGATCGCCGCCTACTGCTGGCGTATTGACGAGTCTTTAGAGTCTCACACAGAGGTTTCCTAGTTCAAGCGAAACGAAGTAGGGCACATATGTTGATATGTGTGGGGACCTGATTAAATACGAGTATGTGATACTGTATTCTAATCTGGCGGTTATTTATTATCGGTTAGGTTATATGTGATATAACCGGATTATCGAATCAAGTGTTGATTTGATGATGTGATATACAGATAAATGATATTAGTCGGTTATATGTGATATAATCGAATTATTGAATCAAGTGTTGATTTAATAATATGATATATATATATTTATATTTGATATAATTATATATTAACTAATATTATTGCTCACTAATTAGTTTCTAAATATATATATGAATATATATGTATATTTGATATATGTATATATATATATATATATTAAATGGAGCGTGGATGGAATTCTATTTCGTGAAAATAGAAAATGAGGTAGAATTTGAGGAATGGGTAAAGTATGGCTTTGGCATTTGTTTATTGATTTTGCTTTCACTATTGAAGCATGGGAGCAATTTATTATTGTATAAATTGTATGCTTCAATAAGTGAACTCATGAGATGAGAGTCATTCTAGACTTGGCTTTTTTTCCATTTGAGCTTATATGATTGCTCACTAATTAGTCTGTCCATCTTCTTCATCCTTCAGCTCCAAGCTCAATCCCTCACATGAGTTGTGAAACCTTGAGTTTGTGAGAACCCTAGTGAGTTTTGAACCCCTATTTCACCATCCTAGTTTGAATTAGCAATTTGAACTAGTGTGTTTCCTTCACTAAAGAGTTTAGTGAAGAGGTAGTTTGGATTAGCAGAGCTTCGGGTGGATCATCTTCGGCACGAAGATCGCAAATAAAGCTCGATCCAACTTCAAGTGGAGCCTATTGGAGTCATAGAGACTACTACCCAGAGCCTTTGAAGAGGACACGGTCTACAAAGGTTGTTGCCTCCTTTTAGCTAGTTTAGTTGATATCAAACCATAAACCCTAATCATAGTGTTGATTAGCACCATGAAAATTTTTAAATTGGCACGCTTGATGCTAGTAATACCCAGTGGTGGTGCTCATAAACACTTTCACATGGTTCATCTACATTTTTTGATGAAGTCAAACTCTTTGACTGCTACATCAAAACAGATGTTCCAGCTCCGCGATATCTGCTTTAATCCGTAGATTGATTTAAACAGTTTGCACACCTTTCCGCTGCTCCCACTGTCTACGAAGCCCTCTGGCTGTGTCATATACACGCTATCTTCTAAATCACCATTTAGAAAAGCGGTCCTGACGTTCATCTGCCAGATTTCATAGTCATGGTATGCAACAATGGCAGGTAGGATCCTGATGGACTTAAGCATAGCCACTGGAGAAAAGTTTTCATCATAATCACACCTGATCGTTGATAAAAACCTTTTGCTACAAGTCTAGCTTTGAAGGTCTCAACATTTCCATCTACATCAATTTTCTTCTTAAAGATCCACTTGCTCCCAATGGGCTTTACCCCTTCAGGAGCAACTTCCAAATTCCATACATGGATTTCATCTCAGATCGCATAGCATCCAGCTATTTCACAGAGTCCCCATTTGTGATGGCCTGCTCGAAACTAGTTGGGTCATCATCTTCCATGATGCAATTCTCACTCCCACCGTCTATAAGAAAACCGTAGTATCTCTCAGGTGGATGAGAAACCCTACTAGATTTGCGGAATGGCTGAAGTTCGTCGGGGACTATTGAATACTCCGGTTCTACCAAATCATCAGTTGTAGTTTGTGTAGCTGGAACTTCTTCCAGCTCTACCTCATTATCATTAATTTTTTCATAAGAAATTCATTTTCTAAAAAAGTGGCATTTTGAGAAACAAACATTTTTTGTTTCTCAGTGTGGTAGAAAATATATCCATATGAATTCTTTGGATATCCCACAAACTTGCAAAGAACTGATCGTGCTTCGAGTTTGTCCGGATTCTGTTTTTTAACATAGGCCAGACAACCTCATATCTTAACTCGTTTAAGAGATGGTTTCTTCTCATACCATATCTCATATGGAGTGGTAGGCACGGATTTGGTCGGAACCCTATTCAATAGATATGCAGTTGTCTCAAGTGCATAACTCCAAAAGGAAATAGGTAACTCAGCAACACTCATCATAGAGCGCACCATAGGTGCGATTCCTCTGCTCCGATACTCCATTGTGCTGTGATATATACGGAGGAGTAAGCTGAGAGAGAATCCCATTCTCTTTTGGATAATCTCGGAATTCCATGCTTAAATATTCACATACTCGATCAGATCAAAGGATTTTAATACTTTTACTCGTCTGGTTCTCTACTTCGCTGTTATATTCCTTCAATTTCTCAAAAGCTTCAGATTTGTGTTTCAACAGGAACACATGTCCAAATCTTGAAAGATCATCGGTGAATGAAATGAAGTACGAGGAACCATTCCTGGCATGTGTAGACATAGGACCGCATACATCACTATGTATCAGTCCTAAGAGTTCAGTAGCTCTTTCTCCGTATCCTGTAAACGGAGTTTTGGTCATCTTGCCTTTGAAACATGACTGACAAGTTTCATAAGATGTAAATTCAAACGGATTCAAATATCCAACTTAGCTAGTTTTGTCGCATTGATATGACCAAGTCTACAGTGCCACAAGAACGCTTCGTTCATTTTTGAACATTTACTCTTTTGTGTGTTCTGTATATTTAGAACTGTATTTTGATTTAGAACGTATATACCGTTACACAACATATCAAACACAATCAACACTTAATTTAAAAAAATGTTCATAACATTTTTCTCTAATGCAAAGTTATATCCTTCTTTATCTAATAAAGAAACGGATATGATGTTGCACATCATCGATGGTACGTAATAACAGTCGTTCAAAATCAATATATTACCATTTGATAATACTAGGTGATATTCGCCGACCGCTTCGGAAGCAACAATTGCTTCATTCCCTACTCTGAGGGACATATCACTCTTTCTCAGTTCTCTACTTTTCTTTAACCCTCGTAAAATATTACAAATATGGGATCCTGATCCGATATCCAATACTCAGAACGTAAAGCAAACTAAGAAACGGATCTCTCTCCTCCTCTTTAACCCCGTGGGCCCCACTTTCTCTCTCTCTCTTCTCTCTCTCTCGCTCTCTCTCTGCATTTTTTTTTCTCTCTCTCTCCCTCATATATTCTCTCGTACTTCTCTTTATCATTCTTTCTCTTCTTGCTTCATGTCTCGTTTCTCATTTTTTTAACTGTTTTTTTGTTGCCGGAATTCCGTCGTGCCGGTGACGCTTCTCGACGTTCCAGCGAGGTATCCTGACCCATGTGGTTCCTTTGTTCGTCGTTTGGGTTCATTCCGTGAACCGTGCGCCCGTCGCGAGTTTTCCCCGCCGACGGTTAACGTTCCGTTTTCCCGATTCGCGACCCATCGAGGCAAGTTAATCTTGCTACATGCTATATAATTCATTTTATACCTATTTAAATAAATACCGTACCTATAGTTTAAATCTAGTGCCCCATGTTTAATTTTATTAACGTTTCGATGTTCCGTTTGCATCCGTTTATATCATATTAAATCTAGATCATGAAAACTTATCTTGTGACATACTAGATTACATTATACTGCATCCATATCAATTAAAATATACATCGTCGTAATATTTCTTATTATTATCTTTAATTAGTTTATAATCTGCATTTTATGATATTATATATTTAAAATATTATAGTTTACACATGAAACGTCGTTGAAAAAGCGGATACGACAAATCTGAAATTTACTGTACACCTTACCGTATAAAATCCATTATAAATCATAGAAAAATCATTAGTATACGTTCTTTAGTTCGTTACGAAGCTAACTCAGAATACTATAACTCTATGAAATATTTACTTGCAAAATAAATTGTTTAAATAACGTAAAATGCAAATGAAAATGTCTCCAAACCGCTGTCCAGGGAAATTCCAGCAGCAAACTTTCGACTTCGAATGTTCATAACTTTTTGTAGGGACAACCTGAGATGCTTATACTTATAAAACTGAAAACCTTATTGAATTATCTTTGTTTTGGTATAAGACACGTCCCTTTTGGAGAACGTTTGTTATTTTTAAGCTATTTTACAAATTAGGGTGACGCTGAGTTTCTGAACGGAACTTTCTTGTGCATGGTTAATCAATACCACTTTTATAGTTATTAATCGCTTTGAATATGCTATCCATATTAATATTATTATATCAATATTTATATCACATATTGCTTAGTTGTACATCCCACATTACCATTTTATAGTTTTATAACTTTTCGGATACCCGTTTGCATCCATCGCATTTAAGATACATATAATTGCATCCATAGATCACATTACTACATAATAATGTGATATTAACACTCCATGTTTAATAAATTGCATCTTAATTAATATTGGAACTATAAATGTAACCCTAATCGATAACTGTGCATCCATATCCTTGAAATTATATCTATTTGCATATCATATTACATGTTCCAGTTTATTGTTCTGATAGTACTCATGCTTGTTTATTTATACGCATGGTTATGTTAGTTTGACTATGAGCACCCACATGACATCTTGTGCTTCCTGACATGACCTGTTACACTTCCTACTTGACATGACATGGTACCGTACACTCTTGACATAACATGACACCTTTATACATTACCTGGCTTGACCTGATGTACCATGGCTTTACCTGTTACCTAACGTTGTGTCTAATGCCAACAAACATAACATGTAGTCCTCATGTACCGTTACTGTTGTCTATCCAGACAAATCTGCTTTTACCTGATCCTGTGTTGGCATTAGTTCTTGATTACTGAATACCTGGCTCGATATACATAACTTGGGGGTATGGGGAAATCAAAGGTGAAACCTGACTTGTAACTCAACAGTTCGATACCTGTTCTGGTCAGTCTTACGGGCTAGGCCAGCCCCGGAGTGATGATGCTGACATCACTCGCCCATCCTGCTACCTGTTGCTGCCTAGCGGCACGTCTCGGATTCAGCCCCGAGGGTCTTGACCGTGGTCCCGGGCATGCACGGGATACTATTGAGTTACATCGATGATTCATCAATTGATTTCAAAGACTTTAGAATAGAAAACCTGGTAGAACAGTTTAGTTTACCCACTGCACGCTACCCTGTACTGGTATGATTCATATTATTGTTATTCTTGCTGTATTCATGTTTATATTACATTGCTTGCTACACTGTTCATATTATATTACTTGATGACATGACGCGCTGACGTCTGGGTTTTGCATGGCCCAGATTCCGTACCGCTGTTGCAGTCCGAGCAGGAGTACTTCAGCCAGCAGGCTGAGCTGTGAGTTCAGTAGTAGTTAGTTTTATTCCTTGCATTTATTTCCTGATGTGAGCCCGCATTATGGGACACACTTTTCAGTTATTTGTATTGGATCATTTGCTTCCGCATTTATTTATTATTGACTCATGTTATTCTGGATTATGGGCATGTTTTAGATAGTTTTATCTTGTTCTTGATATCTCTACAGCCGTAATGTGACTGTGGATGGATACTTCCTACCCACAGGTAGCATGGTTGGCTATGTCACGTGCCCAATCTAGCGTACTCTGGGAAGCGGGGCGTGACACACCCGCACGACCCTTGGCTATAGTCAACAAGGCCGTATGACTACCCTAATCCAATCGCATCAACATGCAATAGATAAGCACTAATCAGCTACCGCACACTACGTCTTGACAAGGTCAACAAACGCAGCACGAATACTAAATAGTACTTATCTAAAATGACGGTGGGTTACAACTGGTTTTGAAGAAAACCTTTAACGTAATGAACTTGATATCGTTGTAGAATCTAGTGATTTGAAAAGGAGTGGTTAAAACTCCGCTTTAAAATCGAGTAGTTTTCAAAACAAACCGAGTAGGTTATAGCATATGCTAGTTTTCCTAAAGAGGTCATTCCCGGTGAAGAGATCTAGGCCCTTTCCTCATCGAATGAGGTGCTGGATATTCATAATGAAATACCGCTATGCAAAACAAGAACTAGAGCTACCTTTTTGAAAAATTTGATTCTACAACATCTTTATGTTTCTTTTCTTTTCATTAATCTCATTAATGACGTCCCATAATTTACGTTTCCTAAATAGCACAAAAAAAACGAAAATAAAATACACATATATGCCATCCGTATTCGACACAGGGACCCGGGTCTTTCACCGTAAGGTTACTTAACTTACGGCAGGGTAGGGTCAGGACTAGCGCGGATGCAAAACATATATAGTGTCTACTGATATATCATACATATAAGTAGCATTCGTCTCACGCAGTTATATGATCACATCACAGAATCAGCAAAAGCAAATATATGAAATATAGGATATAGTAGGAGGTCCGTGTTTTAGATTAAGCCGGTAATGAAAAACACGAATTCCACGGTCATGATGAATAGCTAAGCCCACACCCCTAGACCCTTACGAGAGCGGCAAGCAACCCTGCCATTCTAGAGTTAGGCGACCGGTCTCGACTCCTCGAGATGGTCTCCCACTAGACTCTAGAACCCGGTTACTTATGCTTCCCGCCTTGGGTCTATCCTAATGCGGAAAAGTAAATAATATACATCAATGGAGACAACAACCTCAACCCGGAAGTGTCCCAATAAAAGAATATTACATACAAATTTTTACATGAATGAAAATTGAAAAACTCCCATCTCACGCAAAAAACCCCGGTCATTCAATCACGACAATCCAATATAACATATCAGTAGCAACATAATAACATCGCATGTCATCAACGTAAGTAAATATGCGTATCCTTAATGTCGTTGACGTATAGCAACGAGATCGGGGATACTCCCACATATTACACTTAAGGTCGCAGAAAAGAAATGAAAACTACAATAATTAGAATTCGCATCATCCTTAGACATCATAAACCCGGATTATCACATATTCCAAATTTCATGCCTAACCCTATAAATCTTGCATTTAAGTCTCGAATTGAAAACATTTTTCAAAAAATTAAGTCGGTAATTCAACAAGATTCCCGATTAAATGATCGAATGTCATCGAGAACTTTAGTGGATGGACGCACCCCCCGAGGCCGTCAACGAAGTGCACTTGGGCGGAACACTGTGGCCGCAAGCACCCGAGTGGATGCTTTTGGCCATCGGGTTCTCCTATAGTCACTTGGTCGGGGCTATGGGGCATGGCTGTCTAGTAGTGTCTTCCGGCGAGTGTTCACGTACAATACGAGATTGCGACGGAGTTTTGATCCGAATCTAAACTCCGTGGCAATCCATCAAATGAGACTAAAACGCGAGATTTACAAATCGTTAACTAGTTTTCACAAAACTAATCAATGTGGATTCCAAAAATTGTATCACATATCAAAACTATCTAGACGATGTTAAACATTTCGATCGATATTTCAAACACCAACAAATCACAGAGACCTCAACAACTTGAGCATCACCAAAAATACCCAGAAAGCCCAAAATGACACAATGAAGCGGCAGAAGAAAAACGAGTCCATAACCCCTCAAATCAACGGCGGAACCGCGGCCAAAACATAGTTTAGGCGGCAGTTCCGCGGCCATTTATTGGAGTTAGGCTCTCGTTCTTCTTGGGGCTCCATAGAATTACCTGCATGATTTTCTGAGAATTTTTAATTGAGAAAATTTCAACTTTTGAAAAATTAGACAGAAAGTATCAAAAATGCGGTTTTAAAACGTCGATCGAACATTTTAACGTCGTCTAGACTTCGCCTAATTCTCTAGCTTGGCTCTGATACCATGAAAGTAAGTCTTAGCGCCTCTACTAGGTTTCAAAGTGTATCAAGTGTACAATTTTAAAAAATCTAGAGGTATAAGCATACTAAACAAGAATCAAACCAGAGAATTAGGATTTCATTGTAAGCAAACTAGTTCTAAACTAAGTGAAGAAGGTTTACAACCTTTGTAGACCAAGTCATTTACTTCTAAAACTCCAAGTAGTAGTCCCTAAAACTCTTTTCAAGGCACCACTTAAAAAAAAGATCGAGATTGCTTATCGTCTTCGATACCGAAGATGATCCACCTTAAAGTCTCTTTTACTCAATGTCACTCTTCACTAATCAAGGTATTAGTGAAGCAATCAACCTAAACTAATGGGCTGGATTAGTGTAGGTTGATGAAGTAGAAGATTTGCTCACTAGAAAATATTTTCTCTTTTTTCTTTTTCCAACTCAAGAAAACCCCTAGAGAGGTCAAGAGAAGGAGATGAACTTGGATAAGAGAATGAACCATGTGATGAAGTGATAAGATGAGATTTGATAATGATAAATATCATTTGAATAATCCAAAAGAGAAGAAGTGAGTCATCGCTTCTCAACTCTTCTACAAGCCACCAAAACAATGACTCGTTTTCTTTTCTTTTAATTCAATAATTTAAATCATTATCTACTCACATACCTTCATGTGTGATTCTCATGCATCCTAGTTCTATGTATCACCAACCATGATACAAAATCAATTCATATATAAATATATATAACACACACATATATATATATATATAATTATATATAAAGAGAAGAAAATCTAAAGTGAACTAATATTGGTTAATATATATATATATATATATATATATATATATATCAAATATATAAATATATATCAAATTATTAAATAAACACTTGATTCAATAATCCGGTTATATCATATATAACCGACTAATATCATTTATATATGTATATCAAATTATTAAATCAAAACTTGATTCAATTATCTTGTTATATCACATATAACCGGCTAATATTCAATATTAGATATTAAATCAACGCTTGATTCAATAATCCAGTCATATCATATATATATATATATATATATATATACATAAATCAAATCATTGAATCAACACTTGATTCAATAATCCGGTAATATCACATATAACCTAACCAATATTAAATATCGCAAGATTAGAATACGGTATCACATACTCGTATTTAATCAAGCTCCCGCACATATCTCTATATGTGCCCTACTTCGTTTCGCTTGAGCTAAGAAACATCTGTGTGGGATTCTAAAGACTCGTCAATACGCCAGCAGTAGGTAATGATCACATCAGATACCCACAAGCCGTCAGCGGTACTAGCTGGAACGTAACGGCTACCCAGGTATTGAACGAATGAAGATCGACAAGCAAACTTGTCCAAACTCCCGTAAAGTCTACAAGCAACACTTACCGTACAATTCGGTCTCTTCGTCTGATATGTCGCATATCGAGTCTGGAGGTAAAATCGTCAGACCCCACTAACTTGATAAGTCATGCCGATGTATGGCCTATAACCTTTCGAGAAACTACTGATAACACTTACCAATAAATCTCATCAGCCCTGGCCAGGAACTTGCTGTTATAGCCAATCAAGCATAGCGCAACATCAACTCCCAATACCGGGAGAGACGAAACCCCTCATATCGCTCACTGCCTCCATGTAACTCGGGACTGTACCCAAAATTCACATGTTTGCACGACTCCTTTGAGCTGTGGTAAGGAGGAAATCAAAGCACGGTGAGAACCACACAAGACACTGACGATCTTGGGTCTACAGACTAACCTGTACAAGTGTCACCAGAGAACTATTATCTGACGATAGCTATGGTACCATCTAGGAGTTCTCGGCGAGTCTTATTCGGTATACTCATTCTCTAATGAGCACATGTGCACAATCTTTGATGTCAAACACCAATGGTTATAGGATCAACCATCGCCCCATACAGGGTCAAGAAACATACACACTAGTCTACTCTAGAATATCGATGTCTTGTCTCGATATTCCCTCGACTAGGAACTGTTAAAGGATATGCTTGCGGACTACACAAGCCCCACTAGTATGATCTGCATCATAGTTCTGGTAGTCAAGCCTACATCCTAAGGGCTTTATCAACGTTTATCATAGAGACAGTATACTAAAATAAGTGTACATGTTAAGATAAAGAGCGATCAGATAGCATACTGTCATGTCGAGCAAGAAAGTCCTCTATATATATATCCAAGCATCCACTATATCATACAATAATGGCTTCTAGGGCGTACATATTCCTAACAAAAAGTCTAAAATCCGGACAAACTTCAGGCACGGTTAGTTTTGTACAATTTTGTGGGATATCCTCAAAAATTCTTTAGGATATCTGTTTTACCACACCAAGAATCAGAAGGTGTTTGTTGCTCGTCGTGCCATGTTTTAGAATGGCAATTTCTTGCAAAAGAAATAAATGGGAGCACGGTAGAACTGGAAGAAACTCTGCAACCACAAACTCGAAGTGAAGATCTGGTGGAACCTCAAGATCCAATAATCCCAGACGAAGCTCAGCCACTCCGCAGATCTAGTATGATTTCTCGTCCGCCGAGAGATACTACGGTTTTCTCATAGACGGGGATCGAGAGGATTGTATCTTGGAAGAAAATGATCCTACTAATTTCAAGCAAGCTATTACCTATAGGAACTCTGATAAATGGCTAGATGCTATACAATCTGAAATGGAGTTCATGTACACTAATAAAGTTTGGATCTTGGATATTGCTCCTTCTAAGGTAAAACCCGTTGGATGCAAATGGATATTCGAAAAGAAAATTGGTGTAGATGGACAGGTGGAAACCTATAAGGCTGGACTTGTTACAAAAGGTTTTCGTCAAAAACCAGGTGTAGATTATGACGAAACCTTTTCTCCGGTGGTTATGCTGAAATCCATTCGGATCCTACTTACCATTACTGCCTTCCATGACTATGATATCTGGCAGATGAACGTAAAAACATTTTTTTCTAAATGAAAGTTCAGAAGAGTGCGTTTATATAAATCAGCCAGAGGGATTCATAAACAGTAGGAGCAACGGGAAGGTGTGCAAATTACTTATATCTATTTATGGATTAAGTCAGACATCGCGGAGCTGGAACATCTGTTTTGATGAGACAATCAAAGAATTTGACTTTATCAAAAATGAAGATGAGCCATGTATCTATAAGAAGATTGTAAGAAAAACTGTCGTATTTCCCATCTTGTACGTCGATGACATTCTCTTAATAGGAAATAGCATTCTTATGCTGCAATCAATCAAGCTATTTTTATCACAAAAGTTCTCCATGAAAGATCTGAGTGATGTCTCCTATATTTTGGAGATTAAAATCTACAAAGATAAATCAAAGAAATTGTTGGGACTTTCACAGTCCAGGTACATAAAAACCATACTAAACAGATTTAGTATGGAAGATTCTAAGCACGGTAATATACCCGCTATGCACGGAATCACCCTCTCCAAAGAGGTGTCTCCCAAAACTGATGAGGAGAGTGTTCGCATGAGCATTATACCCTACGGTTCGGCAGTAGGATTTATAATGTATATGATACTATGTACCAGACCAGATATAGCTTACGTGCTTAGCGTGGTGAGCCGGTATCAGTCGAACCTAGATGAGAATCATTGGACAGCTGTAAAGAACATTCTCAAGTGCCTGAGAATGACTAAGGAGATGTTCTTGTTTTACGGTAATGAAGACCTCCAGGTCGAGTTTTTTACCGACTCAAGCTTTCAAAATGACAAGGATGACAGCAAGTCTGTCTCGGGTCTTGTATTTACCCTTAACGGAGAGGCGGTCTGTTGAAAGAGCTCCAACCAGGACATCGTCGCAGACTCGACAATGGAGGCTGAATATATTGCTGCCAACGATACCGCAAAAGAAACGGTCTGGATAAAGAAGTTCATTACTGAACATGAGATGGTTCCGTCCATTGTTAATCCAATACCTTTGTATTGCGATAACAATAGGGCTATGGCTTTGGCGAAGGAACCACGGTCCCATCAGAAATCCAGACACATCTTGAGACGGTATCACCTGATCAGGGAAATCGTAAATCGCCGGAAGATCGAAGTCCGGAGAGTAGAAGACCCTCCCTCAAGCGAAGTTCCAACGACTTTTTGAGATGTTGGGTATGTGATATGCCAACAACTGGCCCTAGAGCAGACGTTGGGTATTCAGTACGCCAATTACATGCATTAGTGCAAGTGGGAGATTGTTGGATATGTATGCCTAAAAGGCATGTATTGATAGGATGCTAAGGATATATATGTACAGGACAATCTTGCTCAGTTGTATAGTATACTATTTGAGTTGTCTTTATCTGAACATTTGTATTTGTTTTTCTTGTTGCTTTATATTGTTTATACAAGTTGAAAAATACTCGTTACAGTAGTATACTATTTTGGTTTGTCTTTATCTTAATATGTGCATATGTTTTACTCGATATCATATATGGCTAATACATGTTGATAAAGCTGATAGGATTTTGCTTGACTACCGGCGTTATGATAGCGATCATACTTATGGGGGCTGGATAGTCCATAAACACATCCTTAAATGTCCCAAGTCACAGTAATATCGAGACTGGGCATCGATATTTCATAGTAGACTTGAATATACGTTACTAGACCCCGACGAAGGGCGGTGGTTGGTCCTACATCCATTAGTGTGATTATCTAAGATTGTATACAGGCGATCACTAAGGGTGAGTACACTGGACGGACTCGCCGAAAACTTCTAGATGGTATTATACCTATCGTCAGATATCAGTTCTCAGGTGACATGAATATAGGTTAGTCTTCATACCTGAAATCGTCATTTGTCTCATATGAGTTCTCACTGTACTTAGATCATTATCCTACCACGGCTCTACTGAGTTGTGCAAACAGGTTTTGGTTAGGTACAGACCCGAGCCACATGGAGGCAGTGAGCGATTGTCAGATATTCATCTCTCCCAGTATTGGGAGTCGATATCGCATTGTGTCCAGTTGGTCAGAACCATAAGAGCTTGGCCAAGGCAGATGAGATTTACAGATGGTCAGATCAGTAGTTTCTCGAATCGGTCATGAGTCAAATCGACACGACTTATCGGATTATTAGCAATCTGACGTTTACCACCCCCTAAATCCGGTATGCGATACTCTTAGACGAAAAGACCGCACTGTACGGAGATTGTCACGGATAGGCTCACTAGGGGTTCGGATGAGCTTGCTCGTCAGCCTTGTTTTCGATAGGAACCTGGATAGCCGTTACGTACAGCTAGTGCCGCTGACATGCTTATGGTTAAACTCGCTGCCAGCGTACTGTCGAATCTTTAGAATCCCACACATGGGGTTTCACTGGTTCAGACAAAACGATGTAGAGGTCATATATTTATACATACAGGGTTCCGATTAAATACGTGTACTAGCTGCACGAAATTTAATGGACGGTTTATGATACCAGAGGGCTTAGGATTAAGCCAGTTTATTAAATCAAGTATTGATTTAATTCTAGTATCATGTTATTGGATTTATCTATCTATTTGTAATCGTATTTTTTGTACGAATACGGATATGTATATACGGTTAGGTATTCTTGTATTTATACAAGAATGCTTCTAGAAGATGACACCTCATTATGTATTTTTCTATTTATTAAAAATAGAAAATGGGGTGGAAAGGTGAGGTGGCTTCAAGCATGGTGTAAAGCATGGCTATTATCTTTGTTTACTCATTTGTGAAAACAATTCAAGCATGGCTTGAATTTTTATTTGGAAAATTGTTTTTGATACATATGATTTTTTTCTAGCCATTCTTCAATCTAACCTAAGCCTTCTCTCTCCTCTCTTGAGCTCCATCTTCTCCTTCAAACCCAACCCTTCTCATGAGTTGAGAATCATGGGGTTTTTAAGATAAATAAATATCATTAACAATCTCTACATCATCTTTATAACCTAGATTAGCAAACTAGGTTATTAAGTTGCTTCATTGGTGAAGCCTAGGTTAGACTGCAAACTTTTGGGTGGATCATCTAGGATCAAGAAGGCCCTCAAGTAAGGTTGATCAAGGATCCCTAAAAGCACAAAAGGAAGAAGTTTTGAAGATCTGAAGGCACGTATCTTTTAGATATAACACATTTTCATAGTAGACAAACTCCTAGTAGTTGCTAGTTTAGGATTATGGTTTGATCGCTTGGGGTTTTGTTAATTGTGCTTGCTCAAAATTTGATTTTTGTGCATGCTCAAAATTTGATTTTTGTGCATTCCGCCTCTTTACTTCCATTGTAGAGTGAGCACAACTAACCAACAATATATAGAGGAATATGTCTTTACATCTAGCCATAGAGATTTCTCTATGGCTCTAGATGCCATAGGAGGGAATTTCCTCCTATAGCGTCAAAAAAATACACCCTCCACGATTTTTCCGGCGATCGGCATTCATTATCATCATCATCTAAGATATGGATACACCAAAATTCATGTGATTCTACCACTTTTTCATTGTTGATTTAATGGGTGCAAAATTAACGGTTTATATAGAACTTTTTACATTTCTAATTCGGCGGTGAAAAAATGGTAGAATTATATGAATTTGGTGTATCCACATCTTAGATGATAAAGATGAAGATGATGGATGCCGATCGTCGAATAAAATGGTGGAGGATATAATTTTTTAACGCCACCTAATGAAAAGCTTTCTAGCTATGTAGCACAGGTTTGGAAACGGATATGGAATACAATACGACACGATACGAATTCGTGGATTCGCAACTTTTCAAAAACCTAGGATACGGGATACGTCTTTATACCGATTTTTAAATACATAAATTTAAATGTATATTAAGTTATACCTATAACTATATAATAATATAAATAAACAATGACATTATTTTGATATTCAATGCACTTTCAAATTTTTTGAGAGCCTTGATTTTCAAGAGAAAGAGAAGAGGCGTCGATTAATCAATGCACATTCAAATTTTTTGAAAGCCTTGATTTTCAAGAGAAAGAGAAGAGGCGTCGATTTGAAAAGGTTGATGAGACATTTACAAGTCCGAGCGAATCCGGGAGTTTCGAACTTCGATACACGATCAGGGACGATTCATGAGGCTTCAAAGCCTCCTAGGGCCTCTCTCTCTCTCTCTCTCTCTCTATATATATATATATATATACTATATATATATATATATATATATCTTCTTATAATATTGATTGGAGAATAAGATTGAATTAAGAAAATTATTGCCATTTAATTATTGATGTAGAAAATCTTGATATTATGCAAACAATTTAAACATCAAATCAAAGCAAACTATCATGAAAAACTAGACTACAAACAATTGAAACATCAATTTTTTCTGTGAAGGCTTTTATTTCCAAACCGTACTTTTCTTTTCTTATTGTGTATATGAAGAGGGGGTTGAATCGCATGCCCTCTAGTCTGGCATTGGACAGGTTCAGAAACCTAGATGAGTTGTCTTAGGTACTTGAGAAGTGAAAGGCAGTCGCCTGAGTTAAGCTCGGTGTCTAGCCAAATATGCCAAAACCGAATTTTGTTTTTTTTTCCTTTTTTAAATCAACGGGACCAGGTCCTCTCTATCATTATTCTATCGAAAGCACCCTGACAACATTAAAGGATTAAACCTGATGGAGGTCCTTTTCGGGCCTCCGTCAGATGTTGTCCTCCGTTGATCTCGAGGTGAACTAGGTTGGTTGTCCTTCGTTGCGTGTGGGTCTCAATGGGTTCTGAGAGGACAGTGGGATGAAGAGGCTGCCGCCATGTACCTGCAAAGAAGTCCCGGGGTGGTTTGGTACCACCGAGGACCCTCCGACGCTCAAGTCAGTGACAAGATCCGAGCAGAGTAACGGCGTAAGTGTAAAGAAAGGCTTACTTGACCCCTCTGTAATGAGGGTTTATATAGTGGTGGATCACGCAACAGCAGGCGCGAGAATCTCGCCGGCAGTTACGCTCCCGACGTCACGCCCGCGTAAAGAGCGGATCGCCCATTGATAGGGATCGTGATGGGGACGTTGCTGGCGGAGAATCTGCGCGTGGCGAGATTTGCGGAGCGGCGGTTACGCCTGTGAGTGGTGGAGTTGGTCGGTCGGAGGGACCGAGAGATACGGCCTCGGCTGGGGAGCTCGGAGGCGAGCAAGAGGGCCGAGGAGGCTTGGTCTGGTGGCAGCTCGGGGCGAGCTGAGGGGCCGAAGAGGCTAACTTGCAGGGGCTCGAGGAGGCAGGCTTGTGCTTGCAGGTCGGGTACAAGGGTGGCCTGGTCGGCCTCTGTGGGCCCTTTCTTCTGGGTCTTGGGGCACGTCACCTGCCACGTGTCACGATCTTGGAGATTGCCGATATCGAGCATCATCATTAGCCCCCCACTCTTGTCCCGACCAGCTAGTGGGTCGGGTCAAGGGTAGACTGCCGGGCTGTCTAGGGTAAGCTCCCTCCTCAGGTTTCGTCGGGACGTGTCCCCAGGCTGTCGGTTGTCTTTTCTTCCAGCTTATTGGGGCGAGATCTCTGCATTTAGGGAAGGTGTGCCGGTTCGTGCGTCCTGCCACTGAAGTGATGGTCCACGTGTTAAGCGCCGGTCGGGCGACGCGGCATGTGCAGACCTGTGGACTGATGGGGCGCAGCCCAATGTGGGCGTGACATGTGGGGCGACCGGTCGTCGAGTTGATTTCGATCACTTGCCGAGTGTGCCAAGTGCTGCTGAGAAAGAGGCATCTCCATGGCCCCGGAATCGAGGGGGGTTATTCAGACTTGGATAGACCTGGCATCTCTTGTTGGGGCTTCGGATGATGGGCTCAGTGGCCTCGTTATGAGGGCTACAAACCCGCAGCATCTGTTGGGCAGGAAGATGCCTGCTGGGGATGACCGAATAGGGAAGCTGCTTGGTTGATCTTGGCGGGGGCCTTGACCCCTGGCGTTGCGAGTAGGGAAGCTACCGGCCAGGGATAGTCGAGTCTGGAAGGACTTTGATCCTCTTTTTTGTTGGGAAGGAAGAGGCCTGCTGGGATACGCCGAGCAGGAAGGAACTCAGCGGCCTCACGATGAGCGCTTCAGACCATCAGCGTCTGATGGGCAAGAGGGTGCCCACTGGGATGCGCCGAGTAGGAAGGAACTCGGCGGCCTGGCGATGAGGGCTTCAGACCATCAGCGTCTGAGGGGCAGGAGGATGCCTGCTGGGGATGCGCCGAGCAGGAAGGAATTCAACGGCCTCACGGTGAGGGCTTCAGACCATCAGCGTCTGATGGGCAGGAGGATGCCCGCTGGGATGCGCCGAGCAGGAAGGAACTCGACGACCTCGCGGTGAGGGCTACAGACCATCAGCGTCGATGGGCAGGAGGATGCCCGCTGGGGATGCGCCGAGCAGGAAGGAACTCGGCGGCCTCACGATGAGGGCTTCAGACCATCAGCGTCTGATGGGCAGAAGGATGCCCGCTGGGGATGCACCGAGCAGGAAGGAACTCGGCGGCCTCACGATGAGGGCTTCAGACCATCAGCGTCTGCTGGGCAGGAGGATGCCCGCTGGGATGAGCCGAGCAGGAAGGAATTCGGCGGCCTCGCGGTGAGGGCTTCAAACCATCAGCGTCTGATAGCCGAGCGAGGGATCCTCGGGCTCGACTGCCTCTTGGAGGACTTTCTGATCCCTGACGTTGCGGTAGGGATGCTACCCGCCAGGGATAGCCGAGCGAGGGATCCTCGGGCTCGACTGCCTCTGGGAGGACTTTTGATCCTTCAGGACGGAGACCGAGCAGGGTTACTGCCCAGTGCCTCTTGGCGAGGACTTTGATCCCTGTCGGTTGTGGTAGGGAGCTACCAGCCGGGGATAGCCGAGCAAGGACCCGACTGTCTCTGGGAGGACTTTGGTCCTTGGCGCGAGAAAAAGCTATAGGGCTGTAAGAAGCCTACCAAGGACCCTTGGCCGGGTAGAGTTACTACCTGGTGCCTCTTGGCGAGGGCTTTTGTCCTGAAGGATAGCCGAGTGAGGGAACCTCGGGCCTCGACTGCCTCTGGGAGGGCTTTTTGATCCCCCGCGTTGTGACAGGGAAGCTGCCCGCTGGGGATAGCCGAGCGAGGGAACCTCGGGCTCGACTGCCTCTGGAAGGGCTTCTTGATCCCCGCGTTGTGGCAGGGAAGCTGCCCGCTGGGGATAGCCGAGCGAGGGAACCTCGGGCTCGACTGTCTCTGAGAGGGCTTTTCGATCCCCCAGCGTTGTGCAAGGGAAGCTGCCCGCTGGGGATAGCCGAGTGAAGGAAGCTCGAGCTCGACTGCCTCTGGGAGGGCTTTTTGATCCCCCGCGTTGTGGCAGGGAAGCTGCCCACTGGGGATAGTCGAGCGAGAGAACCTCGGGCTCGACTGCCTCTGAGAGGGCTTTTCGATCCCCCGCGTTGTGGCGGGAAGCTGCCCGCTGGGGATAGCCGAGCGAGGGAATCTCGGGCTCGACTGCCTCTGAGAGGGCTTTTCGATCCCCAGCGTTGTGGCAGGGAAGCTGCCCGCTGGGGATAGCCGAGTGAGGGAAGCTCGGGCTCGACTGTCTCTGGAAGGGCTTTTGATCGCCAGCGTTGTGACAGGGAAGCTGCCCGCTGGGGTTAGCCGAGCGAGGGATCCTCGGGCTCGACTGTCTCTGGGAGGACTTTCTGATCCCCCGCGTTGCAGTAGGGAAGCTACCCGCCAAGGATAGCCGAGCGAGGGAACCTCGGGCTCGACTGCTTCTAAGAGGGCTTTTCGATCCCCAGCGTTGTGGCAGGGAAGCTGCTCGCTAGGGATAGCCGAGTGAGGGAAGCTCGGGCTCGACTGCCTCTAGGAGGGCTTTTGATCCCCAGCGTTGTGGCAGGAAAGCTGTCCGCTGGGGATAGCCGAGCGAGGGATCCTCGGGCTCGACTGCCACTGGGAGGACTTTCTGATCTCTGGCGTTGCGGTAGGGAAGCTAACCGCCAAGGATAGCCGAGCATGGTAGCTGATGGGCTGCCTCTTAGTGAGGGCTTAGATCCTTGGGCGAGGTGGCCCTCGAGCCGCCGTGGCGAGCCCCCTCTGTGTGACCCCGTCAAGGGAGGGGGTGTCGGTATATTCGGCCGGCGAGGGCGTTGATGACGGTCGCCGGAGGATGTTCACCCCCGCCTACGGTGAGGGGGAGGTGGCGGCTGGTATCTGGATCTTCAGGGTGATCGCTTGCCATGGGATGGAGATCGAAAGGCCAACTTTATTTTTTGTGGAGTTTTTTCCCACAGACGGCGCCAACTGATGGAGGTCCTTTTCGGGCCTTCGTCAGATGTTGTCTTCCGTTGATCTCGAGGTGAACTGGATTGGTTGTCTTTCGTTGCGTGTGGGTCTCAATGGGTTCTGAGAAGACAAAGTGGGATAAGGAGGCTACCGCCGTGTACCTGCAAAGAAGTCCCGGGGTGGTTTGGTACCACCGAGGACCCTCCGACGCTCAAGCCAGTGACAAGATCCGAGCAGAGTAGCGGCGTAAGTGTAAAGAAAGGCTTACTTAACCCCTCTGTGATGGGGGTTTATATAGTGGTGGATCACGCAGCAGCAGGCGCGAGAATCTCGCCGGCAGTTACGCTCCCGATGTCACGCCCGCGTAAAGAGCGGATCGCCCATTGATGGGGATCGTGATGGCGTGGAACGTGGGACGTTGCTGGCTGAGAATCTGCGCGTGGCGAGATTTGCGGAGCGGCGGTTACGCCTGTGAGTGGTGGAGTTGGTCGGTCGGAGGGACCGAGAGATACGGCCTCGGCTGGGGAGCTCAGAGGCGAGCAAGAGGGCCGAGAGGGCCGAGGAGTCTGGTGGCAGCTCGGGGCGAGCTGAAGGGCTGAGGAGGCTAACTTGCAGGGGGCTCGAGGAGGGCCAGCTTGCGCTTGCAGGTCGGGTACAAGGGTGGCCTGGTCGGCCTCTGTGGGCCCTTTCTTCTGGGTCTTGGGGCACGTCACCTGCCACGTGTCACGATCTTTGGGATTGCCGATATCGAGCATCATCAAAACCCGAGATTCCAATTTCACATTCCAATGGGTAATAGTTCGCATGTGGGAATGCAATTTACATCCAATAAGGTCAATACATTGTATCTGTTCGAATAAGAGAACATGATTGTCCACTTTCATCCTATAAGTTGGGTATCTACTCCGTTTGACTAAAATGGCTCGGGTTTGGACTACCGGATATTGCTGAACTAAAAGAACCCAAAATGTGAAATGCACATTTCTTAAACCATAGATTTTGACAGCAATCAGCCCAAATCATTAATCATCATCATCATCATCAAAACAAATGCCTTCATCTACAAATGGATTTCACCCAACATCCATCCAAAATAGAAAGACAAAAGGGAAAAATAATACCTCTGTTCTAATTTCTTCAAACTCTTGGGTCTCGGCAGCCCCTCCAGAAGAAGCAAAGGGCGCAAAGGTTGGAAAACGTAGAGAATTTTTCACAAGCAAAGGGCAGATCTTTAGTTGAAGTGACCTTGCAACCCTTTGTTTAGAGATGGAGGAGGAGAAAGTCACATGAGCTCTTGGGATTTTCTCAAGAGAGGCGGCGGCTAGCGCTGAAGAGGGTAGAAGAAGGGCAGGAGTTTTAAGGATTGTTGCCATTGGAGAGAGGAAGGGGGAGAGAAATTAGAGAGGAAAGAAGGAGAATTTAATTTCAGAAATTTTTTTCATTGGGAAGTTCCCAATAGCTTTGAATGTTTGGGGAAGAATTATCTAGAGTTGACTACTTTGCTAGATTTTTCGTTTGTAAATTGTAACTTAAAATTATAGGATTTTTTCCACGTGTGTTGTATGTGTATGCATGTTAGATAAATCTTTGATTGGAGTAGAAGTATTTTGAAGGCTTCTTCCGATTATTCTTAAAAGTTGCGGCTGACTTGGGTGCCGAAATATTTTTAATTAAACTTTTCTTAAAGTTAGAAAAATTTTGAGTTAAGTGGCTCAAAAACATTCAAAGTTTGCTGATCTTAGCACATAAATACTCGATGTTTATTTTTAGCACATAAATACCCCATGTTTCACAATAACACTTTGCTACCTAACGATGTTGACGATGAGTGGGAAATAACCTTTTTACCCTCTTCTCCACTCTCCCATTATCTTTGTTGACCAAGTTGGAAAATTTTAAAAGAAAATTTTTCTCCCTCAACCTCTCATAGTTTTGATTTTCCCTTTAACTCTATCTCTAGAAATTGAGCGTGATCACCGAAGTAAAATCGAGTGCGAGGGAGATGGGTTTGGAAATCTCTACATCAAACTGTAAGGTCTCTAGTGCACGCACTGCAAGACTTGTGGCCAAGACGGAAGCAAAAACAAAAACTTCTAACCAAGCACTAGCAACCAAAACCCTAGCAACCGATTCCAAACACAAAACTTGCAAACACTAGAGAGCTAAACTAGAAAGTTAGGGGGTTAGCTTTCTTTGGAGCATGTCTGGCCAATCGCGGAAGACCCCTACAAACTTTCATGGACTCTAGTTAGGCTCCGAAGTCATCGGGAACGAGCTTGCAAGCCGATCGACATTTCCGAAAACGATCCATCCGAGTGAACCCGAATCAAGCTCTAGCTCCACTCAAGTGTACACTAAGTGAAGCAATTAACACGCTAAGTTTGCTAGGAATGATATGTTAGGAATGTAGTTGTCACGCCCTACTTTCCAAAAGATAAGGAGTGAGAGCGATAAGCCCACGACGTATTTATATTGCGAGCCACATATTCACAATATGAATACACCTAGTATCTGGTTAAGCAGAACAATGATAATAAGATATTAAATAACCACATCGAAAACAATAATACTAATATTCAACTCCAGTTAATACATTCAGATTCCAAAGGCAACATCACCCAACAATAGTTACTACAACTGATAAGATGTTCAAAGAAAACAATCTCTAAAGAAAGGGCACACTGAACTAACAATAACTACTACTTGTCAGATAGCTAAAAAATCACAGATTCTCCTCTTCGCATGGCTCTGCTTCGTACGAGCCCTCATCCACTAACCCGGTGTCTTCTGACAGACATTTCCAATAAGAAAACAAAAGAAAACATTTGTCAACGAAATTTCGTCCGATAAGTCCTTCATTAAAAAAATGATAATAAATAAAATAATAAGCAAATTATATATAAACTAGTAATGAGTTACGATATATGCTTGAAGTAGTAAATATAGAGGTACACACTTACATATAAACAGCCAGCATAAAGAACAACATGTGATAGGAATGCCCAATCATCGTAGGGTATATTATAGTATAAGGATTATGGTATATATAAACAAGCACAATATAAATTCGAACGTATGTATGTATGTGTGTGTGTGTGTACGTACACACACGCGAGCGTGAGGATACATGGCATGAAAAGATTAAAGATGGTAATGCCAATAGTATGTGGATCTTCTGTTCTAACGTAAGTTAAGGCATGGCATCCGACCAAGTAGAAAATCAACTGGATGACGCATTCTTAACTCCTAACACCCACCGGTATGTATTTCGGTCATGACCATTTAAAACGTTAGTTAAGGTAGGTATTCAACTCCTTCAAGAGTACATCGAGCATAGAAATATAATAGAGTGTCTGGGACGGTACATGATAATAGAGTACCTGGGGCGGTACATAATACTAAAGTACTTGGGGCGGTACATACATGATGGGTCTGAAGGAGCTGAACTACTCATCCTTTACTACCTCGAATACCCCCGGTAAACATTAGTCAAACGGTTTATAATTTGATTATAACTTAAATACATGATAGAATAATACATGAATACAGGATGTATAAGAATACATGAATGCCTGAATATGTGAAATCAGATCAACTGCAGTAGTATTAACAAACCTAAGGGTCCAAGATATAGCCCCGGAGGAAAGGAAACACGGGCCCACTCATAGAGCTGGTCATGAGACTTCTGAGAATATAGGTTAAGTCCTAGATACAATTCCAAGTCTCCGGGTATATATAACTGTTAGTGAGTTGTGCCCACTCTATATCGAAGCAGAGAGGCGAAATGCATAAAATTTAATTTTTAAGCAAGCACAACGAACTTAACCCAAGTGATTAAACCATAACCCTAAACTAGCAACTATCAGGAGTTTTATCTACTATGAGAGAAGGTTATACCAGAAGATCCGTCTCCTTCGATTCTTCACTCCTCTTCCTAAGCTCCTAGTGATCTCCTAGATCAACCTTGATGGTCGGCCTCCTCGGTCCTAGATGATCCACCCAAGAGTTTGTAATCCAAACTTAGCTTCACTAACGAAGCAACTCAACAACCTAGTTTGCTAACATAAGTTTCCAAGATGATGTAGTGAGTTTTCTAGTGTATTTCTATCTCTCTTCCTCCCTTGATTCTCAACTCATGAGATGATAGGGAGGAAGATGAAGAAGAAGGTGGAGGAACTCAAGAAAAGCTAGATAGGAGAGAAAAGCTCATGGTGAGAATGAAAAATCATCACTTGAAAACAATAATGCAATCATGGTTTTATAAAACATATTTTGCAATATAAATATATCAACCATACTTGAATAGTTTGCACAAATGAATTATAAATTCATTTTTCAAGACTATTCAAGCATGGTTCTCACAATATCTCTCCTTACTATCTTTACACCTCATTTCCATTTAAAAGAATAAATGGATAAATAAAAAATGAGGTGTCCACCTTCTAAAATGTTTTTCGTATAAATACGGAATATATTTTACTGTATATACATACTCGTATTCGTACCAAAATACAAATACCCAAGAGATAGAATAATACCACTAATATAATATTAGCATTAAATCAATCTCTAATTTAACAAAGCGGCTTAATCCTAAGTCTGCCAGTATTATCAACCGTCTGATCGAAAACCTGGATAACACTAGAATATACATATCGAAATATATATATGTAAATTATTAAATCAATATCTGATTTAATAATCCGTCTTAATTCTAAGCCGGCTAGTATTATCATTCGATCGAAACCCTGCTCGATCGAAAACCTGGATGATACTAGAATATACATGTCGAAATGTGTATATTTGTAAATTATTAAATCAATACATGATTTAATAATCCGGCTTATTCCCAAGCCGGCTAGTATTATCATTTGATCGAAACCCTACACGTATAAACATACGACCACCACATCGTTTCGTCTGAACCAGAGAAACCCTCTGTGTGGGACTCTAAGACTCGACAGTACGCTGTCAGTGGGTCTAACCACAAGCACGTCAGCGGCACTAGCTGTACGTAACGGCTACCCAGGTACCTGTCGAAAAGGAAGGCCGACAAGCAAGCTCATCCGGACCCCTACTGAGCCTATCTGTGACAATCTCTGTACAGTCCGGTCTCTTCATCTAAGAGTATCGCATACCGGGTCTGGGGTGTTGGGATTCCTTAGCACCCTACTGGGTTTTCACAGCAACTACCATGCCAAATTTAAAATTTCTAAGGTGCTAATCAATCCTAAGCTAGGATCAAGCTAGAGTGAATAGACAAAACTAAACATGTAATCTAACATTACAAGTAGTTTACAAGAAATACAACCTTTGTAGACCGGTCCTTAACTTCTAAAGCTCCGTGTTGACGTCCCTTCGCTGCGATCATGGATCTCCCGAGCTCTACTATGGGTTCCCACGGAGAAATGAACAAGATTGCTCGTAGTCTTCGAGGCCGAAGATGATCTACGTCGAGAAGACTCAAACTCAAGCTAACCCTTCACTAGGTCATTAACCTTGTGAAGAGAACACCCTATAATACCCAAGCAAGTGTATAGGATGATGAAATAGGAAGTGGGCTCACTTTAGATTTTATTTTCTCACTCATTTTCACCATTTTTCAAGAAGCTAGAGAGCTAGAGGAAGAAGATGAAGAAGAGCTCAAGAAGAAAATCAAGGGGTGAATAATGCAACCATGGATGAGTTAATATCATATATTAAACCCATGTAGAGACTTAACCATGTGTTAGGATAATGGTTAGGTTAGTAAATATCTTAAACAAGACAAATTAGATGACTTAGTCAATGGATTCTACAAGCTTCTCCAAGTTTCATCCATAAACTAATTTCCAACTAATTTGATTAACTTAAAATAAATAAAACCCTCCATTATCATATAACATGGTGTGAGTCTCATACACCCATGTTGCATGTGGCATCAAGCATGACACAAACATGTACACAAGTATATATCACATATATACTTAATACATAATCAAGTGAGAAAACCAATCTTAAGTGAGGTAATACTAGTCAATGTAAATTAATATATCAAATATATAATTATACATTAGATTATTAAATCAACACTTGATTTAATAATCCGGCTATATCACATATAACCGACTAATATCATGTGTATCAATTTATCGAATCAACATTTGATTCGATAACCCGGCCATATCGCATATAACCGAACGATGATACAAATCACGAGAATAGAATACGGTATCACATACTCGTATTGTTCTCGGTCCCGCACATATCTCATATGTGCTCCTACTCCGTTTCGCTTGAGCCAGAAAACCTCTGTGTAGGACTCTAAAGACTCGTCAATACGCCGGCAGTAGGTGATGATCATATCAAACACCCACAAGCCGCAAGAGGCATGCTAAACGTAATGGCCACCCGGGTATTGAGCAATTAGAAGATCAACAAGCAAGCCTGCTCATTCTCCTGCGAATCCAATCAGTAACACTTACCGCACAGTCCGGTCTGTTCGTCTGATATGTCGCATATCTCGTCTAGGGGAGGTAAACGTCAAACCCAGTAGCTTGATAAGTCATGCCGATGTAAGGTCCATAACGGGCGTGAAACTACTGATAACACTTACCAGTAAATCACATCTACCCTGGCCAGGGATTTCAGTTATGGCCAATCGAGCATAGCGCAACATCAACCCCCAATACCGGGAGAGACGAATCCCCTCCTATCGCTCGTTGCCTCCATGTGACTCGGGACTGTACCCAAAAACCACATGTTTGCACGACTCAGTAGAGCCGTGGTAGGGTGGAAATCAAAGCATAGTGGAAGCCACACAAGACTCAATGACGATCTCGGGTCAGCAGACTAACCTGCACCAGTGTCACCAGAGAACTGCTATCTGACGTGAAATATAATACCATCTAGGAGTTCTCGACGAGTCCGTTCAGTGTATCCAGTCTCCACTGAGCACCCGTATACCCTCTTTGATGTCAAACACCAATGGATATGGGATCATCCATCGCCCATCACATTGGTCGAGAAGATATACGCTAGTCTACTCTGGAATATCGATGCCCCGTCTCGATATTCCCACGACTAGGAAGATTGAAGGATGAACTCATGGACCACCCAGGCCCACTAGTATGATCTGCATCATAATCCTGGAAGTCGAGTACACATCCTAAGGGCTTTATCAATATGAAACAGAGAGACAGTAAGTATACATGTTAAGATAAAGAGCAACCACATAGCATACTATCATGTCGAGCAAGAAAGTCCTCCCTATATATGTCCCAGCATCCACTATAATATACATCTCATGTACAATAATGGCCTCTAGGGCATATATACAACTAACAATCTCCCACTTGCACTAAGGCCAGTTGCTGTAGTATAGCATACCCAACACCCTTTAAAAGTCTCTCACAGGAAAGGCCTCAGCGAGTGGATCCGCCGTGTTAACCTCTGAGTCTGCTCTTCTAACCTCGATCTCTTGGAGATCAACCATCTCCATGATCAGGTGATACTGCCTTAGAATATGTCTGGGCCACTGATGGGATCGGGGTTCCTAGGCCAAAGACATACCTCCATTGTCATACAATGGTAGGAACCTTGTTCATCTCATGAACAAATATACACCCAGACTTCTTCTTTGGTAGCATCTATTGTAATAATGTATCCAGCCTTTATCGTCTAGTTTGTTACGGTATCTAGCTTGGAGCTCTTCCAACATACCGTCCCTCCACTGAGGGTAAAGACAATGCTTATGACTGACATTCAGTCGTCCTTACCATCCTGAAAGCTATCCAGTGATTCTCCCCAGGATCGATTGATACCCTCTCACTACACCTAGTGAGAATCCTAAAATCCACAAAGATCTATCTCATAGATCCAAAAATCAGGATTTAGGAGGTATCACCTAGATCCTATATGGAGAATCAATGTGATAAGAGGAGATTGATCGAGTGTAGTATAGGAAACACCTTCCCTATCAAGAGTATGTCATCTACGTACAATACGAGGAAGACCACCTTACTCTCTACCACCTTTTTGTATATACAAAGTTCATCTACCATTTTGATGAAGTCAAATGCTTTGACTATCATATCAAAACAGATGTTCTAACTCCGCGATGCTTGCTTTAACGCATAAAGCAACTTGCACACATTTCCGCTGCTCCCACTGTCTACGAAACCCTCTGGCTATGTACTTATAGACGCTCTCTTCTAAATCATTATTTAGAAAAGCAGTCATGACACCCAACCACCAGATATCGTAGTCATGGTATGTAGCATTGGCAAGTAGGATCCGGATAGACTTAAGCATAGCCACAGGAGAAAAGGTATCATCATTATCCACGCCTGGTCGATGACGAGAACCTTTTTCAACAAGTCTAGCTTTGAAAGTCTCAACTTTTCCATCTACACCAAGTAATCTTCTCAAGATATACTTGCTCCTGATGGGGATTTAACCCTTCAGATATTGCAACCAAAGTCCATACTTTGAAGGTGTATATAGATTCCATCTCAGATCGCTAAGCATCCAGCCATTCTTACAGAGTCCATACTCTTGATGGCCTGCTCGAAAGTAGTTGGGTCATCATCTCATGATGCAATCCTCGCTCCCACTATTATCGAGAAACCGAAGTATCTCTCGGGCAGATGAGGAATCCTACCAGATCGGCGGAAAGGCTGGGGTTCGTCGGGAACTATTGAATCCTCCGGTTCCACAAAAACATCAGCTGCAATTTAAGATATTCCCTTGCGAATGCTTGGGATATCCAACAAACTTCTACAAAACCGACCTTACCTCGAGCTTGTCCGGATTTTGCTTTTAAATATAGGCCGGAAAACCCCAAATCTTAACTTACTTAAGAGATGGGCTCTTCCCATACCATATCTCATATGGAGTGGTAGGCACTGATTTTATTGGAACCCAATTCAATAGGTATGTAGCTTCCCCAAGCGCATAACCCCAAAAGGAAATAGGTAACTCAGTAGTACTCATCATAGAGCGCATCATATCTCATAGGGTGCGATTGCTCCGCCTCGATACACCGACATGCTGTGGTGTATACGGAAGAGTAATGCTGAGAGAGAATCTCATTCTCCTTTAGAATAGTCCAGGATCTCCATACCTAAGTATTCTCCTCCCCAATCTCATCAAAGGAAACAATACTTATACCCAGTTTTGGTTCTCTACTTCTGACTTATATTCTATGAATTTCTCAAAAGCTTCAGACTCGCGTTTCAACAGGAACACATGTCCGAATTTTAGGAGATCATCAATGAATTAATGAAGTATAAAGAATCAGTCCTGGCATGTGTAGACAGGGGACCTACAAACATCATTATGTATCAGTCCCAAGAGTTCACTAACTCTTTCTCCGTTTCTAATAAATGGAGCCATGGTCATCTTATCTTTTTGACATGACTGACAGGTTTCACAAGATGCAAATTCAAATTGATTTAAATATGCATTTAAATGTTATTTAGCTAGTCGGGTCGCATTGATATGACCTAGCCTATAATGCCTTAAGAAGGATTTGTTCATTTCTGAACTCTTCCTTTTGTGTGTGTTCAGTACGTTAAGAACTGTGGTTTGATTTAGAACGTATATACTTTTAGATAATGTGCCTGAAACGATCAACACTTTGATATAGGAAATGTTCAAAACATTATCCAATAATACAAAATTATATCCTTCTTTTTATGACAAAGAGACTGATATAATATTGCATATCAGGTTCGGTATTAATTGAATGAATTCTCGGTGTGTAGGTTTAGAAAATGTATAGAAATCACAACCAAAGAAATTTGTAAACCGCAATCAATAACGGTGTCAATTGTAGGTTTGTTAGCGAGTGCGGATCGTCCACAAGGAAAGTGAGATTTGCTCGTATTTGTTTTAGTTGAATTGAAAATTAAAGAGAAAAGAAAAGAGAATTTGATTCAAGATTTAAAAGTGAATTTCAAGAATTATCGAGATCTATATCTAATATCAAGAAAACTAAAAATCAAGAATCAAGAATTGATGATATCAAAATCGAATTAGGTTTCAAGAATTGTAATGAGGCTCGTAGGAATCGATTGAATCTATAGAAGTGATGAAAACTTGTGATTACGTTTTCTTATTTATTAATGATTTGATGCTAGATCGATGACGATCAACGAGGTTTAAGGATCTTTTGAAGGAACTAGGGTTTCTTCATCTCATCCTTTGTCCTTTCGTTGATGATCATTCAAATGCTAGCCTCTAGTAAATTGAATTACCGATCGTTGATCTCTAATTAAGAGCGAAAACATTTAAGAAAGCGTCTTGCTTGAAACTAGATTGTCGATGATTCAATTTACAAGAGTTTACAAAACTTATAGGAATTAAGAATCGTTTCAAAATTGTAATCATTGTAACAACCAAGTTCATTTATACCAATTCCAGTTCCCGTATTTATATATCTATAGTATTTATTTGATTTATCGTGTTTGGGTGCGGATGGTATATTACATTTTATATTGCATTCGACCCGACTCGCTTGCTTGAAACTTGTTTGATTCATATTTATAGATTACCTTGACTTGTTATGTAGACTTGTGCATTTTCAACTTCATCGCATAATGGCATTTTACCTGGCATGGCATCTTTTACCATATAACATTTTAAGTCACGTAAAATATTTTAAAAAATACATTTCATAGCCTGCATGATACCCCTAACCTCGTGGTAGCATCCGCGCATCTTGTTTTCGTCCCGTTCAGTAAAATGGACGTGTTTGGATGGCTACGCGCACGTACGTGCATCCATTCTTGGGGGTATGCTTTTTCGTTACCTGAGTATTCATTTTGAAATTTGGTCGTCGCATATATTTTTCATATTTTAAATCTGAGTTCTTAGACCCGACCCGGACGTGTTTTGGTTTAAATTTGTTTTTGCCAAAATCTCAAAACGGACTAATATTATAATATTATATTCTTTATTTACTTCTAAAATTTTCTTTAACTAAAAAATATTCTATATATATATTAAACTGTTTATAACTATAAAATATATTTTATATTTTAATAAAATCCTAATCTACTGCTCTCTCTCTCGCTCCCACTCTCTCTGTGCTCCGCCAAGAAACGAATCTCTCTCTTTCTCTCTCTCAATTTCTCTTGATCGATGCTCGACAGATGATGAGATCGAATCGTGCAGAAGAAGAAAGATCAACTCATGTCGAATGCGTTGCTCAGGCTCCTCAATCGCTCGCTTCGAACCCTAGCCTCTCAATATTTTGGCAATGGCGGCGGATCATGGGTAAGGATGAGGCGGCGGATCGACGTCTAAATCGAAGGAATGAGACGAATTAATGAACCGTTGTTTATGCGTTTTCCCCTTTCCTTCTCTTTCCATCACTCCATTGCAAATCTGCAATGAAGATAATGATTACTTTTGGTGACCAAGAACGATTTATAACATCCTTTCCGAAACGATTTTCCACTGGATATAGTAGTGCACATGGTGAGAGGCCATCTTCAGAGTATGTGAAACGAAGAAAGGAATCTCTTGAGTCAGAGTTTGGGCACATACTTGGAACATATAGATCGAAGACTTTGTTTGCTTATTATCAGTTTGCTCCCTTCTTGGCCTTGTGAGCAGCAATCTCGATGACATACGAAGGGAAGCCCAGACTATGAGTTTGATAGACCACCCAAATGTGATAAGTGCGTATTGCTCAATTGTTGTTGAACATTCCCTATGGGTGGTTATGCCATTCATGACAGAGGGTTCATGTTTGCACCTAATGAAGATAGCATATCCAGATGGGTTTGAGGAGTCTGTTATTGGTTCTATTCTTAAAGAAACCCTCAAGGCTTTGGAGTACCTTCACAGACATGGACATATTCACCGTGATGTCAAGGCTGGGAATATCCTACTTGATGGTGTAGGGTGTTTTTCGTCACCCCATTGAGATGGGAGTAGGCGCGCGCTTGTCAGACATACTACAGATTCCCCCTGTCTAGGGTAGGCCGGGGTTTAATGATTGTGGGGATCCGAATCCCCGGCAGCCGCGGACTAAGCTGCCGTTAATTATCCTTCGCCTTTGGAGCGAGGGGACCTCTGATTGACGGGTTAAACTGGTCATGCGAACTCAATGTGCAGTGTACATGTGTTTTGTTTTGGAAGGGGGGTTTGGATATATCGGGAGCCACGCAGAGTTTTTACGGGGGTCCCGCTACCCGGATAGCGGGCTGGGGGTCAAGGGGGCTAGCAGCCCCCTTGCGGGGTGCGGGGCAGCGCCCCGTTAGAAATTTTTTTTCTAATAGGAACAGTGTCGTGGAGTATGTGTATGTGTACATATGTATACGTATGTATATATATACATGCATATATAAATAAAAGGGGAAAAAGACATCCAAAGGATGCGTGGGCCAGTGCCTAGGCGCTAGAGCGCAAGCGCGCCACGTGTCGGCACGTGGGCGCTTTGCGCTCGAGCGCAGAGTATTGGAGCGCAACGCGCCACGTGTCGGCACGTGAATGCTTTGCGCTCGAGCGCAGAGGGTTGGAGCGCAACGCGCCACCTGTCGGCACGTGGGCGCTTTGCGCTCGGACGCTGAGCGCTTGGGCGCAAGAGCGCCACGTGTCGGCACGGGGGCGACTTGCGCTCGAGCGCAATAGCGCCACGTGTTGGCATGGGGGCGACTTGCGCTTGCGCTGGAGTGCAAGCGCGCCACGTGTCGGCATGGGGGCGACTTACGCTCGAGCGCAAGCGCGCCACGTGTCGGTATGTGGGCGCTTTGCGCTGGAGCGCTGGAGCGTAAGCGCGCCACGTGTCGGCACGCGGACGCTCTGCGCTTGAGCGCCGGCAAGAAAAAGAGGCTTTTAGCCTAAAAAAAATTTCTCGGAAGAAAAATCAGAGAGGAGTTGGACTCCTGAGTGTGTTCTTTTTGGGGGGGTTCTTCTTCTTCCTCCTCTGTTAGCTGGATCTTGAAGATCAAGAGATATGAGATTTTAAAAATCACTTCTTTTTAAGATCTAATGGAAGATCTGAGTTCCCCTTGATGGGTTTTGTGGTGAAAAACTAATTTGTTTTATAAAAAGGAGAGTAGAACTCTTGATTTAATTCAAGAGAAAGAAGAAGGTTTTGGAACCTTGAAGAAGAAGAAAGATATCAGATCTGGAAAATTTTTAGAGAGAGAAAATTTTTTTTGGGGATATTTCATTATCCTTGCCTTTATAGACTATAAACTTTACACATAGACCCTTGGGCTTCACAAAATGGCATTTTGCCTATCCCATGGCTCATGTACCATTTCTTTTTGCACATAAGCCATGGGCTTTACAAAAATTTGGCTTTATGCCTATTTTTCTTACATTTATCCAAAAAAAAATAAAATAAAAGAAATATAACAAAATTATTTATTACAAAATTTTTATCTTGGCATGGGGGGAGGCCGGCCGCTTCATTTTCGGGCTCGACCCGGGCATGGGCCCACTGGATCTGTGCTTGGGCCCACTTGGCCTGGGGTTGACTTTGATTTTGACTTGGTCAACCGGGGTGTAAATTTTTACCCCAACAAATTGCCCCCCATCAATAAATGCACACCACATATGTGGGTCGTGTGCATGAAATTGATGGATCTTCTTTTACTTGGAGGCGACCTGATTTGGTTCCCGCTTTTTGGGAAGCTGGCACTGCCCTTTTTACGACATGGACGGTCGTTGCTTGACATGTCTCCGAGACGGAGTGTCCGTGATAGACGTTTCCCTGACCCGGAGTGATCTGGTTCCCGCTTTGTAGGAATCCTGCGCTGCCCTTTTTACGACTTGGACGGTCGATGCTGCCCTTTTTGCGACTTGGACGGTCGATTCTGCCCTTTTTGCGACTTGGACGGTCGATGCTGCCCATTTTGCGACTTGGACGGTCGATGCTGCCCTTTTTGCGACGTGGACGGTCGATGCTGCCATTTTAGCGACGTGGATGGTCGATGCTGCCATTTTAGTGACTTGGACGGTCGGTTCTGCCCTTTTTGCGACATGGACGGTCGGTGCTGCCATTTTAGCGACTTGGACGGTCGGTTCTGCCCTTTTTGCGACATGGACGGTCAGTGCTGCCATTTTAGCGACTTGGACGGTCGGTGCTGCCCTTTTTGCGACTTGGACGGTCGGTGCTGCCCTTTTTGCGACGTGGGCGGTCAGTGCTGCCATTTTTGCGACTTGGACGGTCGGTTCTGCCCTTTTTGCGACATGGACGGTCGGTGCTGCCATTTTAGCGACTTGGACGGTCGGTTCTGCCCTTTTTACGACATGGACGGTCGGTGCTGCCATTTTAGCGACTTGGACAGTCGGTGCTGCCCTTTTTGCGACTTGGACGGTCGGTTCTTAATTTGACTTGCTCTGCTTCTTGCAGTGTCACGGGTAGACTTGACTTGCTCCACTTCTTGCGGTGTCGAGATTGGATTCTGACTTGCTCCGCTTTCTGCGGTGTCGGAGTGGAAGTTGACTTGTTGATTTTGATTTGGGTTGATATCAGTATCGCTACGCTGGAATATGGTACCAGGAGCGAATCATCATTTGTCATGACAGGGTTTGGGAATTGGTTTTTGTTTGGCATCAGCATTGCTGCACTGGAATAATGCCAGGAGCGACTCATCATTTGCCCCGAGAGGATTTGGGAATTGATGGCTTAGGAGGCAGGTTTAGATCCCTATCACCTAAGACTTTTCAATTTTATGGGCCGTGAGGGTCCCATAAAAGCATTTTCTCCCTACGAGTCGAAAGGATCTCGTAGGCGTATTTTCTCCTTAAGAGTCGTGGGGACTCCTAAGTGTGTTACTCCTTTGTGAGTCGTAGGGATCTCACGCGGGAATTTTCTCCTCACAAAGTCGAGAGAACTTTGCGAGTGCATTTCATTTCTTTTCTTTTTTACGACTTTGCGCCCTTTCGGGTTTTCACAAACTCGCCGGCAGTCCCGCTGTTTTTACTCACGGAGCCCTTTCGGGGTTTTCATCCATGCTCATTTTGCTTGTGGACATACCGTTTTTTTTGGAGAGATCGGGATTGTTTTACGCCCGTGGATTGTATACGGTTTTGCAGGATGTATGATCCAGACCGTAGGGCCGGAAAGATTTCAGAGCTTTGTTGGCATCTGCATCGCTGCACTGGAATGTGGTACCAAGAGCGACTCATCATTCGCCGTTGGGGTATAGGATTTGGAATTTGGTTGGCGTCTGCATCGCTGCACTGGAGTATGGTACCAGGAGCGACTCATCATTCGCCATTTGGGGATTGGGAAGTGATGGCTTAGGAGACAGGTTTAGATCCCTATCGCCTAAGGCTTTTCAATTTTATGGGCCGTGAGGGTCCCATAAAAGCTTTTTCTCCCAACGAGTCGTAAGGATCTCGTAGGTGTATTTTCTTCTTAGGAGTCGTGAGGACTCCTAAGTGTGTTCTTCCTTTATGAGTCGTAAGGATCTCACGCAGGGTTTTCTCCTCACAAGGTCGAGAGGACTTTGCGAGTGTATTTCATCTCTTTTCACGAGTTTATGCCCTTTCGGGTTTTCACAGACTCGCCGGTAGTCCGGCTGTTTTTACTCACGGAGCCCTTTCGGGTTTTCATCCGTGCCCGTTTTGCTTGTGGACATATCGTTTATTTATTATCTTTTTTTGGAGAGATCGGGATTGTTTTACGCCCGTGGATTGTATACGGTTTTGCAGGATGTATGATCCAGACCGTAGGGCCGGAAAGATTTCAGGGCTTTGTTGGCGTCTGCATCGCTGCACTGGAATGTGGTACCAGGAGCGACTCATCATTCGCCGTTGGGGTATAGGATTTGGAATTTGGTTGGCGTCTGCATCGCTGCACTGGAGTATGGTACCAGGAGCGACTCATCATTCGCCATTTGGGGATTGGGAAGCGATGGCTTAGGAGACAGGTTTAGATCCCTATCGCCTAAGGCTTTTCAATTTTATGGGCCGTGAGGGTCCCATAAAAGCATTTTCTCCCAACGAGTCGTAAGGATCTCGTAGGTGTATTTTCTCCTTAGGAGTCGTGAGGACTCCTAAGTGTGTTCTTCCTTTATGAGTCGTAAGGATCTCACGCAGGGTTTTCTCCTCACAAGGTCGAGAGGACTTTGCGAGTGTATTTCATCTCTTTTCACGAGTTTGCGCCCTTTCGGGTTTTCACAGACTCGCCGGTAGTCCGACTGTTTTTACTCACGGAGCCCTTTCGGGTTTTCATCCGTGCCCGTTTTGCTTGTGGACGTACCGTTTATTATTATTATTATTATTTTTTATTTCTTTCTTTCCCTTTTTTTTTCTTCTTTTTTTCTTGCTGCTGGTGGGACTTTGAAAGTAGTCTCACCGGCAGGATTTGGGAGAGATAAGGGTCATTTACGCCCGTTGATTGTATACGGCTTTGCAGGATATATGATCCAGACCGTAGGGCAGATGTGCTCAATTCGCCTACGACTTGGAGCATTCACATGTAGTATTTCTTGAGATATCGGCCATTGATGGGTGGCATGGACCTTTCTCCCTCGGCACTTATTAGTTGGTAGGATCCTCCGTCAAACACTTTCTCGATGACGTATGGTCCTTCCCAGTTTGGATCGAATTTTCCCTCGGCATGTCGATTGGGGATAATCGGTCTTTTGAGGACCAACACCAATTCACCTTTCTTGAAAGCGCGGAGACGGGTTATCTTGTCATAGGCCCGTGACATTTGGGCTCGGTATAGCTCCAGACTTTGCTGCACCGCGAGCCTCTTTTCTTCGAGGGCATCGAGTTCTTCAAGTCGAAGGAGCACGTTTTCCTCCTCCGTCAACTCATGCTGAACGTCCATTCTTAAGCTTGGAACTTCGACTTCGAGGGGGAGGACCGCCTCCACTCCGAAGAGCAATGAGTATGGAGTGGACTGAGTTGGAGTACGGTGCGTGGTACGATATGCCCACAATGCCTCGTGAAGCTTGAGATTCCAGTCTCTCTTGTTGGCTGAAGCATTTTTCCTCAGGAGCTTGCATAGAGTCTTATTGAAGGCTTCGGCGAGCCCATTGGCTCTTGGATTATAGATGGAGGAATATCTCCAGTCTATCTTGTGCTGAGTAGCGAACCTGGAGATATTGAAGCTCTTGAAAGAAGGACCGTTGTCAGAAATGATTCTTCTTGGTGTACCAAAGCGGTATAGAATATTATGCTGGAAGAATGTCAGAATATCTTTAGTCTTGACTTCTTTTAGCGGGACAGCTTCTGCCCATCTGGAGAAGTAGTCAGTTGCGGCCAGTATGAACCGGTGGCCTTTGGATGACGGAGGATCAATTGGGCCGACAATGTCGGTGCCCCAGATTTCGAAGGGCCACGACGCCACCGTAGGATGCAACGGATTGGGATGCTTGTGAATGAAATCACCATGGATTTAGTAGATCTGACATTTCTTTGCATGTTCTCCGCAATCCCGTATCATGGTGGGCCAGTAATACCCAAGCCGTTTGATTTGAAGTCGCATCTTGGGGCCAGATTGGTGAGCACCGCAAACGCCCGAGTGAACATCTTTCATGACCTTTTGGGCTTCGGCCGATGACAGACACCTGAGCCAGAGTTGGTCATATGACCTGCGGTATAACGTGTCATTTACAAACACGTATCGGAGAGCTCTTTCCTTCAGCTGAATCCTCGCAGATTTTTCTTCAGGCAGCTTGTCATATCGGAGGTACTCTATGAAGGGTTCTATCCAATCAGGCTCGCCTTGGATGATTGAAGCTTCTTCGGTGGGACTGCTCTTCTGTTCCACGCTTTCCTCTTCTCATAGAGAGACTGGGGGTAGAATTTGCCGGCTCCTGACAGTGATCAGAATTTCGTCCATGTCAGGATCAGCCAGCTCCTTGGCTAAGCGAGCGAGTATGTCGGCTTTTCCGTTCAACGCTCTGGGGATTCTCATTAGTTCAATATGAGTGAATCGTTTCATGAGTTCCACCACCCGGCCTCTGTACCGAGCTAACTCGGGTTTGTATATCTTATAGTCGCCGCTTACTTGGTTGACGACAAGCTGGGAGTCACCGTAAACCCGTAGCCGAACGATTTCCATTTCTATGGCGAGTTCCAAACCAGCTATCAGAGCTTCATACTCAGCTACATTGTTTGTCCGAGGCTCGGTGAGAGCAAAAGAACGCCGTAAGGTTCCCATTGATGGCGTGATGAACACCAATCCTATCCCCGCTTTTACCTCCAGGACGCTTGATCCGCAGGAGCTCCTTATTGATGAGGCCCCATCGAAGTAGAGCTCCCAACATGGCTCATCTTCCTCGAGGTGCAGCACTTGTTCGTCGGGTAACTCACAATTTAGCGGCGACCCTTCTGGTATGGGATGAGCGGCGAGAAAGTCTGTAATAGCTTGTTCTTTTACTGCTTTCTGGGGGGTATAAACTATGTCAAACTCAAGTAGCATGACAGCCCATCTTGCCATTCTGCCGGCTAGGCTTGCTTTGGTCATCAAGTGTTTGAGCGGGTCGACCTTGGAGATCAGCATAACCCGATGAGCGAGCAAATAGTGCCTCAGCTTCTTCACAACAAATATTAGAGCCAGGCATTGCTTTTCGATTGGGGAGTAGTTGTGTTCCGCCCCGACTAGAGTTCGACTGAGGTAGTAGAGGGCATTTTCTTTTCCCTCCTCGTTATTCTGGGCAAGGAGCGCACCGAGCGACCCGTCCAGCGCGGCAGTGTAGAGAATCAACGGTTTATTTGGAATGGGAGCGGCCAGCACTGGAGGGTGCAACAAGTATCGTTCGATGCTTGACATTCGGCATCCCAGATAAAAGGAGCTCCTTTCTTCATGAGCTTTGAGAAGGGCCTACATCTTCCCGATAAATTTGAGATAAACCTCTGTATATAAGCAAGCTTGCCTTGAAAAGATCTTAGCTGTGTCAGACTCTTCGGAGGGGGCATCTCCATGATGGCTTTTATCTTTGATGGGTCAACTTCGATCCCTCAATGTCGGACTATGAAGCCCAGGAATTTTCCCGATGACACGCCAAAAGCGCATTTCAGAGGATTCATCTTCAGATCATATTCCCTCAGTCTGGTGAGAACGGTCCTAAGATCCGGGATATGATCGGTCTTGGTTTTAGTCTTAACGACCAGATCATCAACATAACATTCGACGACTTTATGAATTAGGTCATCAAAGATATTGGTCATTGCCCTTTGATATGTAGCACCTGCGTTCTTCAGTCCAAACGGCATCGCCTTGTAGCAATATATTCCGATCGGGGTTCGAAATGCTGTGTGCTTCTCATCCTCAGGCGACATCTTGATCTGATTGTATTCGGACGAGCCATCCATAAAGGTGAACAGTTCGTAATTTGAGGTGTCATCGATCATCATTTCCATGACCGGTAGCGGGAAGTCGTCTTTAGGACATGCCTTGTTGAGGTCCCTGAAATCGACACAAACTCGGATCTGCCCATTTTTCTTCTTCACTGGGACTACGCATGCGATCCAGTCCGCATATTTCTCTTCTCTGATGAAGCCGGCATCGATGAGCTTCTTAGTTTCCTCGATGACCTTTTCTTCTAGTTCCCTTCTCATTCTTCGAGGAGCTTGTTTGACTGGCTTAGCATCAAGAGATATGGACAACTTATGTACGACCACTTCAGGGGAAAGGCCAGGCATTTCTTTGTATGTCCACGCGAAGCAGTCGACGAACTCATGCAGCAGGGCAATTATCTGCGCCTTCATTTCCTCTGACAAGAGCGAGCTGATGTAGGTCGGCCTTGGATTATCTGGCGTTCCTAAGTCAATCTCGGTTAGCTCGTCAAAGGTTGCTTGTCCGCCATCTTCGAGCTCTTGAGGAGCTTCTTCTGGCTCGGCTATCTCGTAATCATCATTTGATCTTTCGCTGGCCTCACCAATACGGATCATGTAGCGCGCTTTGGAATCAGGTTGAATGTAGCCTATGCCCCGTCTATCTGGAATTCGTCCATCGATGAGTGCTCTGACCTGGGGCGGATACCATAGCCCTTCGTAAAACTTTGCTTCGGACTCCGTTTGATATAACCGGCATCCGCACTTCTTAAAGTATTCCCGCATCTCGGGCGCATAGTATCTGGGATTGAGGATGGCTCTTATGCCTCTCTCATAGGGAAGGCACGCGACAGAAAGATCGTCCGGGTGCACAACGGGGTTTAACCTGTAAAACAGGATGCCCTTCTGTCCATTTTTCCTCCCGGGCACATAGAAAGTTTCCAGCTGGTCCACGGTAGAGACTGACAATGCGTCGAGCTCTTTGCACATCCGTTCCGGCACCCTTGTGATGGCCAGGGACCCTTCTGCGACTTCGAAGGTCTCTCGTAGTTTCGCTTGCTGCATGGGGGGCCAATTTGCACAGCTGTTGCACGGCAGGTCCTCTTCTTCTGACTCTTCAGTGTCACTGCCAAGATGAGGGCGGACTTTGCTGCTAGATGGGCCATCAGTAACAGATTCGTCCGTATCGCTGCCGAAATGAGGATGAGTTTTACGGAAGGACGGGCTTCCAGCGTCGGACTCATCAGTGTCGCTGCCGAAATGCGGGCGCACTTGGGTATTTTTGCTTGTGAAAGTGACAGCCGGCGCAGATTTACTTTTGAGTGTTGGGGCCGGTCTATCCTCAGTTAGTTGTGGCTTAGCATTTTGGTGGTTCATAAAGTACCGAGAATTTTCATATCGGACTTCATGCACACCAAACGGCTGGATGTCTCCGTCAGTGCGTCTTTCTTCGCCATTTTTAGTATACTTCATGCATTGATGGAGAGTTGACGGAATGATGCTGTAATCGTGGAGCCACGGCCGCCCCAAGAGAACCTTATAAGACGTGTCGGCGTCGATCACGTATATCTTAGCTTCAGTTTGCAGATCCCCGAATTTGATTGGCAAAGCTATAGACCCCAGAACTTGCTGGCAATTTTAGTTGAAGCCTTGAATGACAATCCTTTCCCTTGACAGGTGTCGGACGTCCATTGACAAACTCTTCAGAGCTCGCAAGTTCATGATGTTCACCGAGGACCCCGGATCAATCAATATGCGATTAATTCGATCTCCGTCACTGTACTCGGTCACGTAAAGCGGTCGATTATGCTCAGCCGTTCCCAATAGCAAGTCTTCATCCTTAAATGTGACTGCCGCGGCATACAAAGCGTGCTGGGCTTCTTTCATATTAATTTCCGCAAAGTGAGCCTGATACCGTTCGGGGTTTTGTAGAGCGTGAATGAGAACATCTCTAAGCTCCTTAGATAGGAGCAAGGCGTCGTAGATGCTCAGGAGAGACGGAAGCTTCCGGAGATGTGCCAAGACATTATTGTCCACCGAGGAAGGACTTATGTTTTCATCAGCCGGTTCTCTGCCATCTTCTTCATTAGCGACTTGTTTTTCCTTCCCTTTTGGGGCGTTGCCCTGATTTGGCGGTAGAGCCCTGCCGCTTCTGAGCTGGATTTGATTGGCCTTTATGGTGAGATCCTCGTCCTCTTCGGGAAAACAGAGATCATCCTCGGAGTCGCTGCCAAGATGGATGGCGTAGCAGGTCACTACTGGGATCTCTTCATTGGAGTCTTCTTTTAACTCCTCCAGAATTTCAGCCGCTTGTACAGGGAAGAACTCCTTTAATTGAATCAATGTTCTTTCCTTTTGTTCATATTCTTCGAGGGAATCGATATATTTTTGAATGGTCGATCTCCCTGCAGACTCTTTTTCGCGCCGAGCTACACTTTTCTTCTTCTTGAGCTTCTTGGATTTTGAGCCTGATGGAGCCGCATTGGCAGCTGGACTTGTAGGCTTCTTCTGCCCTTCCCATTCCGTCCTGGGTTCTTTCCGAAGTAGCTTTATCATCTTTTTCGTCTTATTAGATATGTGCGTACTCCATGGAGGCCGCGATGAGTCAGTTTCGTTTGTTAGGGCAGCGGGTTCAGCTATCTGCTCCCAGAAGGCTTCAACTTCTGTCTGTATAAAGTTGGCGGTTGCAACTTGATTGTTCACCAACACGCTTTTGGACAGCTCGATCTCTCCAGCCTTGTACTGCTTCTCGACCCAGTCCTTGAAGATATAGCAATCCTCGATCGCATGGCTCACTACTCGATGGTACGGGCAATACAGGGGATTGTCGGTCATTTTTGCTTCTTGGGGTCTTTTCGACTCCGGCAATTGTAGGCCGTTGTTCAAGGCATCTTTAAATATCTTACGGACCTTGTCCCTTCTGAAAGAGTAAACCTTGTTCTTTTTCTCCTCTAAGGAAGGCCCATCTCCTCCCAGCAATAGCTTTCGAGACCGGTTGGTTTTGGATTCGCCCGCCCTTCGGTTTTCTTCATTGTCGGAGGAATTGAAGACATTGGTATTGCTGGAACTCCCGCTTCTATGGTTGTCGTCCCGCTTGCTTTTCCAGGTTTTGTCTCTCTGAGAGTCCGGCGGGGACTCTTGTTTCGAGCGTTCCAGCATTTGGACTTTCTTGGTTAGCTCCTGAAATGTCTTGAGGCCCGCTGTACACAAGAATGGGACCATCCAATTGCTGAGGTTCCCAACGAGAAGGCTGACGGACTGGTCCTGCTCCAGCGGCGGTTCACACTTGACTGTGAGATTACGCCATCGGGCGATAAAGTCGGTGTTGCTTTCATTCTTCCCCGGCTTGGTACTCACAAGGTCGGCAATGAAGATTTTATCACTGACACTCATGAACCTTTGCCGAAATAGGGACTCCATTTGGGCAAAGGTAATGACAGACCCGTCCGGTATACTCGCATACCAGTCGAAGGCGACGCTGGTCAGGCTGTTGACAAACTGACGAAGAAGGAGCGCGTCATTGCCCCCTGTATTTCCGCACGATGCTTTGAAGTGGGCGACGTGCTGATTTGCATTCCCCGTTCCATCAAATCTTCCTAACTTAGGAATGACGTAGCCGCTTGGGAACTCAATCAGATCGTACTGTGCGGGATATGGCCGGCCACTACTGCCGATTTCTTTCTGAGCTTCAGCTTCGGCCACCAATGTCTTAACCTTGCTGGTGACCAAATCCATTATCCGATCCCGTGTTAGCGGGATAGTGCTATCTGGGGCCAAGGCGTCCCCAGAAGCAGAATGTGGCCGGCTTTCATGTGGCTCGACCAGTCTTGGACCCGAAGGAATAGGCATTGGCTGCCTCGGATTGTCATCACCCGGCTGATTAGTAGCGGCTTGTGCTTGATTGGGAGGCGCTCGAGTAATTTGAGCCGTAAGCTGCATCACTACGTTCGTTAAGTCGTCAATCTTCGAATAGAGCTTGGCCATCTCTTTATCTTTGCTCCTGAGCTGCTTTCGAAGTTCTTGAAGCAGCTCTTACTCTGCAGTCCTGGGGCGGAAAGTCGGCTCTTCCTCGCTGTCCGAGCTTGACTCTACATGGACCGAGGGGTCATTCTGCCTATCATCCTCATCGAGAGGGTTTTCTTCATCCAGCGGGGGCGGCTGTTCTTGGACGGCGGCAACCACATTCAGGCTAGATTGGGCTTGGGATGTGGTGGCCCCGTCCTTGCTTTTGCTACGAAGGTTGTCGCTGGGGTGCCCGCCCGCCATATAGACCGTATGGATGATATATCCGGCCGTCTTTCTATCATTGGCGGCTGATTTCACGGATCGCTGTCTTGACCCCCTTGTTTCGGTAGCTGGTAGTCGATTGAAGGCGACTGGCCTAACCAGGTTCTTGAATGGTGCTGGCACTTCTTTTCTGGATTTGCCCCGCTGCTTTCGTGCGGCACAGAGCGCCTGATAGACCCTTGAAGAGATAGTGTCATACTTTTTCTGTTGGGGCCGGGACACGTCTCTTTGTAGAACTGTTCGGACCGCTGTCTTCTTGATTCTAGCGGTCATGGCATTTTTCTGAACCCACTTCAAAGGCTCGAAGGAATTGCTGATTCTTACGTCCGACTCAGCCGTCGACGCAGGGCAATCCTGCACTTGGAACTTCACACGATTCCATTTGGCTGAAGCCCTGGCCCTCTTGTTGGCTCGATCCTGAGCCGCTTCTGCCTTAACTTTTCTGTTCTAAGTGCCTGGCAGACTTCGACTCTTTGGGAAGACGCCACAGACTGGGCGATGGAGGGCCTTGGAGATACGCTTGATTGTGCATTTGTTGGAGTCATCGCCTGAGCTCGTCCGCAACATTTGATGTTGCCCCTTTGTACCGAAGTTCTTGCCCCCCGCTAGAGCACCAGAGAATCGTTCAGATACCGTCTTAAGTTTCGGTTGCGGTGCCTTGGCGATCATGACATTCGGCCTCTTACCCCTTGAGACCGGCTTGGCCAACTGTTCCGCCGGGATCTCCGTCAGATGAGCGCTTCCGTCAGGGTAGATGATGACGGAGCCAAACTGGCGGGGCGGTTCCTCCCACTGTCGACTGAGGCTTGCGGGGAGAACCACACGAGCGTTGATCTTGACCACGTACGGAATCGGGGTCGCTTTGGAAGTTGAATTCGTCTTGAGAGACATTGTCGTTGAAAGTTGATTGCTGCACGAAAAGAAAACATCATTTCAGTATAGGCAATCGATATGTATATTGGTTGAGTTCGCATGAACGCTTAACCCAAAATATGGGAGGAGAGATTTGTCCCACCGGGCGTGCCAGAATCTGTAGGGTGTTTTTCGTCACCCCATTGAGATGGGAGTAGGCGCGCGCTTATCAGGCGTACTACAGATTCCCCCTTCCTAGGGTAGGCCGGGGTTTAATGATTGTGGGGATCCGAATCTCCGGCAGCCGCGGACTAAGCTGCCGTTAATTATCCCTCGCCTTTGGAGTGAGGGGACCTCCGATTGACGGGTTAAACTGGTCATGCGAACTCAATGTGCATTGTACGCGTGTTTTGTTTTGGAAGGGGGGTTTGGATATATCGGGAGCCACGCAGAGTTTCTACGGGGGTCCCGCTACCCGGATAGCGGGCTGGGGGTCAAGGGGGCTAGCAGCCCCCTTGCGGGGTGCGGGGCAGCGTCCCGTTAGAATTTTTTTTTCTAACAGGAACAGTGTCGTGGAGTATGTGTATGTGTACATATGTATACGTATGTATATATATACATGCATATATAAATAAAAGGGGAAAAAGACATCCAAAGGATGCGTGGGCCAGCGCCTAGGCGCTAGAGCGCAAGCGCGCCACGTGTCGGCACGTGGGCGCTTTGCGCTCGAGCGCAGAGTGTTGGAGCGCAACGCGCCACGTGTCGGCACGTGAGCGCTTTGCGCTCGAGCGCAGAGGGTTGGAGCGCAACGCGCCACGTGTCGGCACGTGGGCGCTTTGCGCTCGGACGCTGAGCGCTTGGGCGCAAGCGCGCCACGTGTCGGCACGTGGGCGACTTGCGCTCGCGCGCTTGCGCTTGAGCGCAAGAGCGCCACGAGTCGGCACGGGGGCGACTTGCGCTGGAGCGCAAGCGCGCCACGTGTCGGCATGTGGGCGCTTTGCGCTGGAGCGCAAGCGCGCCACGTGTCGGCACGTGGACGCTCTGCGCTTGAGCTCCGGCAAGAAAAAGAGGCTTTTAGCCTAAAAAAAAATTTCTCGGAAGAGAAATCAGAGAGGAGTTGGACTCCTGAGTGTGTTATTTTGGGGGGGGGGGTTAATGGGAGGGGTTCTTCTTCTTCCTCCTCTGTTAGCTGGATCTTGAAGATCAAGAGATATGAGATTTTAAAAATCACTCCTTTTTAAGATCTAATGGAAGATCTGTGTTCCCCTTGATGGGTTTTGTGGTGAAAAACTAATTTGTTTTATAAAAAGGAGAGTAGAACTCTTGATTTAATTCAAGAGAAAGAAGAAGGTTTTGGAACCTTGAAGAAGAAGAAAGATCTCAGATCTGGAAAATTTTTAGAGAGAGAAAAAAAGTTGTTGGGATATTTCATTATCCTTGCCTTTATAGGCTATACAATTTACACATAGCCCCTTGGGCTTCACAAAATGGCATTTTGCCTATCCCATGGCTCATGTGCCATTTCTTTTTGCACATAAGCCATGGGCTTTACAAAAATTTGGCTTTATGCCTATTTTTCTTACATTTATCCAAAAAAAAAATAAATAAAAGAAATACAACAAAATTATTTATTACAAAATTTTTATGTTGGCATGGGGGGAGGCCGGCCGCTTCATTTTCGGGCTCGACTCGGGCATGGGCCCACTGGATCTGCGCTTGGGCCCACTTGGCCTGGGGTTGACTTTGATTTTGACTTGGTCAACCGGGGTGTAAATTTTTACCCCAACAGATGGCTCTGGATTGGTGAAGCTTGGTGACTTTGGTGTTTCAGCTTGTATGTTTGACAAGGGTGATAGGCAGCGTTCAAGAAACACTTTTATAGGCACACCTTGCTGGATGGCTCCAGAGGTCTTGCAACCAGGAAGTGGATATAATTTCAAGACATTCATAGCTGTGCAAGCAAGGGTTTTAATAGAGGATTTGAGGATGGAATAGAAGCAGCTTGTGGAGAGAAGTTCAAAATAAGGAGGAAGCCAAGGATATTGATTGAATTCAATGGAGAAAAAGGTGAAGAAGGAGGAGGAGACAACTGAAGGGCAAGCTCCCTTTAGCAGGAGCAAGTTCGGATTGTTTGGATCGGTACACGTTATATTGGCCCCTAGTATCACCACCAGATCATATCCAAATCGCACCAGGCCGCTTGCATATCGACCATTGTTCTGAGGCAAGTAAAACTTGCTACATGCTATTATAATATTTCATATTTATTTAGATATACATTAAGCATGATGTTTGAATTTAGTTCCCTATATTACATTTTACCATTCGATGTCCCGTTTATATCTTTTAGATTCAGAACTTGAAACATACCCGTTGCATTTTAGTTTACTATACATAGTTCCCACATCCGTGTTTAAATTACATAATAATTATCTGCATAGCCCATAGTACCTTTAAATAGTTTTACCCCACCGGACACCCGTTTGCATTCATGTAACCTATTTTTAGATATAATTGCATCCCCAGATCATTTAATCCATAATAACGAGATTTTAATATTCCATATTCATTTAAGTATGATATTTAATGTTGGAACCCTAACCCTAACCCTAATCGATAACCGTACATCCATACAGTTTAATCTGTACCTATTTGCATATCATATTACATGTTCCAGTTTATTGTTCTATTAGTATCTATGCTTGTTTTGTATGCCCATGCTTATGCTAGTTTGATTATGAGCACCCACATGACATCTTGTACACCCTGATATGACTTGTTACACCTACTACTTGACACGACATGGTACCGTGCAACTCTTGACATGACATGACACCTATATACATTACTTGACTTGACCTGATGTACCATGGCTTTACCTGTTACCTGATTTTGTTACTAATGCCAACAAACTTTACCTGTTGTCCCTACGGACACTTCCTGTTGTCTATCCAGACAAACCTGTATCTGCCTGATCCTGTGTTGGCATTAGCTTCAAATTATTTAATACTTGATTTGAATACACAACCTGGGGGTATGGGGAAATCAATGATGAAACCTGACTTGTAACTCGACAGCTCGCTACCTTTACTGATCAGTTTTAGAGGCTAGGCCAGCCTTGGGATGCTGCTGCTGACATCGTCCATCGTTATCCATTACCTTTTTAGAGGCTAGGCCAGCCTTAGGACGATGCCATGGACATCATTCATCGTTACCCCTTTTCCTTTTAGTGCCTAGCGGTATGTCTCGGTTTCAGCCCGAGAATCTTCACCGTGATCCCGGGCACGCACGGGATACTATTGAATTACATCGATGATTCATCAAATTAATTTCAAAGACTTAAGAGTAGTTAACCCAATAGACCAATTTAGATTACTCACTGCACACTACCTTTCACTACCCTGATTTACATTGCTGTTACACCTGCTTTACCATTTATGATCATACTTGCATGTCTTGCTATCCTGTTTATATATTATTGCTTGATGTTATGGCGCGCTGACGTCTGGGTTTTGCATGGCCCGGATCCTCTACTTTTGTTGCAGACTGATCAGAAGTATTGCCGCTGTTAGACCGAGCGGTGAGGATCCTGTTGGTATCCAGTTTTACCTTCCAGGTGTTTTATTTATTGGATCTTTTGCTTCCGCATATTATTATTTCTTGACTCATTTATTCCGGCTCATGGGCATATACCAGATAGTTTAGTTTACTTTCTTGTTCTTGATATCTCTACAGCCGTAATGTGACTGTGGAAGGATATTTCCTATCCACAGGTAGCATGGTTGGCTATGTCACGTGCCTATCTTAGCGTACTCTGCGAAGCGGGGCGTGACAATCATCATCATCTATCTATTCTCTCGACTCCTCCACGAGCGGAGTTTTACTCAAGCATTATAACAAAGAACACAATCAAGAATTGAGATCTAATCATAATGCTCAAATATAAAAGTATGCAAGATAAAGAAATTTCACCTTTATTAATCAACAATTTTATTACAATTCTCTCAAGATCTACAAGATTCGAGAAAAGAACTAGATCGTCGATTTCGCTCTGCACCGTCTCCATGAGTCGCGGATCGTCGTGGATCACTTACTCGGTTGAAGATCGACGTCGCTTCTAAAGGGTTAAAGGCTTCTTGCTTGATTTGTACTCGGAGATCTTGAATTTGGCTTTGGTGATTGGATTAGGGTTTGAATGCACAAGTTGTGTCACTCAACTTGTGGGTGGAAATTGATCAACAACCAACAACCTTTCAACAACCTTAGAATGAAGCCCTTGGGTCCTCTTTTATAGCCTTCTCCTTAGCTTCCCCTAGAAGCTTGATTAGGGTTAGTTTCCTTTAGAAGCTAGGTTTAGTTTTAGCTTCACTTGTAAGCTTGGTAGTTAGGTAGAAGCTTCTAGAGTTAGTTAGTTAGAGCTAGCTTCCTTGATAAGCTTGGAGGTTAGGAAGAAGCTTCTAGGTTTAGGTAGTTATGTGGCTTGCTTAAGAAGCTTGGAAGTGTTTAGCTTGTACAAGAAGCTTTGTTGTTCGGACAGAAGCTTCTGGAGTTCTCTGGAATTTAGAGTGGCTTGAATGAGTTTGGACCTTGAAAGAAGAAACCTGACCCGAAGCTCTGCTGATGTCATGACCACGTGGCCGCGGATCCGGCGCCAATAGGGCCCTACGGCCGCGGATCCGCGGCCCATTGGTGGCATCTGTGCCTGAAACTTCTTGTACTGCTTTGTGCTGGTCTTGTGGCACTTGTCTAATGTATGGAATCTCATAAATCTTTCTCGTTCACTTTCAGATCACAGGTCTTGGACTTGGTGTATTTTTAGTCAGCACTTTTATCAGTTTCGGCTCTTTTCCTGAAATTTCCTGCACAGATTCTCGAGATAAGTGTTGCGCTATACAAAAGATCATGCGTGCAATAATAAACACTCAATTTCCCTCAAAATACCGGTTATAATATATAACACAAGTTATTTGGTATTTTACAGATGTTTTGCTAATATGTGTTATATTCATATCGAACACATTTAGATGATTGCAAATAGTAGGGAAATTGATGTGTTAAAAATGTAATATTTTCGACTGATCAAATTCCCCCAAACTTATTTTTGGTCGTCTCGAGCAAACTGTTTTATTAAAAAGAGAAGGAGAAAATATAAGAAAGAAAAAACTAACTAGCACACTTTCGTAGGCAACACGATTGCACTGAGCACGTGCAACAAGCCTTTAAACCTCTAGGTGTCCCTAGTAGGAGGAGTGTTGTCTCCTGAGGGTTTTCAGCGGATTGCACCCATAAAATCCAATAATAAAAGGAATATCTTGAAAGTTACATATAAAGATAAGAATTGTAAAAGAAAGACTTTGAAAATTAGAGTTTCCAATTATACTAGCTTTTCGGTTGTCACGAGCCCTATCTTAATAGTAATGAAAAAATGTTAGAAATCACATCACCCCTCAATAAAACATCGTCTTTATTCTTCATTCCTATCTTTCTTCCAAACATCGATCATATAACCCTACGTATGTGTAAAGAACATCCCTACACCCGGAGAATTCAATTCAAGCTATCATACTCTTGTCCATCTGCCTCAGTGCTTTTTAATTAATGAATATTTAGATGGATTTGCTCACACATTTTCATACGACCGTTAATACTTCTTGAGGTACTAACCGACCGATTACTCATGTGCTTGCTTATTAGGTGTATTTTCCTCGTCTTGCACCACCTAAGGCTTAGTATTGACTCCCAGACCAGTTGGTCTAAGGCACTAGGTGATGAAGCACCCTCGCTATATTTTTTTATTGCTGCCTTGGCGATAACAAAACCAGTGTTCATTTTTCTTCACCATTTATATTTTTATTCATTTTTTATTTCCTTCATACTTTGGCTTTAAGACAAGAGCATTTCAAGGTATTCTCTACTATCCCGAGTTTCAAGACGTGTGTAAGTGCGAATAGTAGGGTATCAACATTCAAATGTTTGGATTCCAAAATAGGAACTATTTTTCAGACTTATTTTTATCCTCATATTAGTGACTTCCTTCATCTTACTAACCCTTGGGACAACGGCTCATAACTACTTATTACTAGTTCGTTTAAGAAAACTTCTAATTTTCTTAGTTTTCTTAAATTTTTTCAATCTTTTGGATGTAATATTTCACTATCTAATCTTTTATTATCTTATTTATGTACAAAATATTTAAATATTTTTATCTTTGAAATTTTTTAAATTTTTAAATTTTTATAGGTTTTCAAATGTTTTGTGCTTATGCAAAGTGGTATGCAAATGATGCGAAAATAAGCACAAACGTCCCCCAAACTTATTTTTAACCGTGTCCTCACTGTTGCCATCCGCTAAATCTCAAAACTGTAAGCCTGGGAGGAAATTTATTAATGGGGGTAATAAATATGATCATGAAAATCCTCCCCCAAACTTATTCTTTTCACTCACCTCCATTTAAAAGATGATACAGTGATTTATAGGACATGGAGGTGAGACGGAGGAATTTTAATCAAGATAAATTGGCTCCTGTAAGAACAGGAGCTCCTCCGTGGGGTCAGTGGAAAAATATGGCTTCAATCTATGTCTATTTACTTTGAAAAATGTACCGTCTTTAGCATTCTCAACCTCAACTGCCCCGTGCGGGTATACATACCGCACAATAAAAGGTCCTTTCCACCGAGATCGTAGCTTACCCGCGTGAAGGTGGAGTCGTGAATCATAAAGAAGGACTTGTTGACCAGGTGTAAAAGTTTTTCTCAAAATGTTTTTATCGTGAAATACCTTATTCCGATTCTTTACAATTACAGTATTATCATAAGCTTCATCGCGGAGTTCGCTTAGCTCATTTAATTGCAGCTTCCGAAAGTTGCAGGCTTGATTTAAGTCAAAGTTGATTTCTCTAATGGCCCACATTGCTTTGTGCTCAATCTCGACCGGCAGGTGACAAGCCTTACCAAACACTAACTTATAAGGAGACATCCCTAGATCGGTTTTATATGCAGTTCGGAATGCCCAAAGAGCATCCGTCAATTTGGTCGACCAATCTTTTCGATTTTTCGAAACAGTTTTTTCCAGAATTTGTTTGATCTGTCTATTGGAAATCTCAGCCTGCCCGCTCGTTTGGGGATGATAGGGTGTAGAAAGTTTGTGGTTGATTGCATATTTCCGCATCAAAGTCTCGAAAGACCCGTTGCAGAAATGTGTCCCGTTATCACTAATGATAGCGTGTGGGTGTTCAAATCGCGAAAAGATATTTTCTTTTAAGAACTAATGACAACCTTTTTGTCATTAGTGCGACAAGGAATAGCTTCAACCCACTTTGAGACGTAATCAACCGCAAGCAGTATGTACAGATTCCCAAAGGAGTTGGGAAAAGGACCCATAAAGTCAATACCCCAGACGCCAAAAATTTCAACCACTAAAATGGGTTGCTGTGGCATCTCATTTCTCCGGGAAATCCTACCCGTATGTTGACACTGTGCACAGGTTTTGCAATGATCAAATGCATCTTTGAACAAAGTCGGCCAATAGAAACCGCATTGCAAAACATTCTCCGCCGTCTTTCGAGGACCAAAGTGACCCCCACATGCCTGATCATGACAAAAAGATAGAACGCTCTTGAATTCCTCATTCGGGACACACCGGCGAATGATCCGGTCAGGACAATACTTAAACAGATAGGGTTCATTCCAGTAAAAGTGTTTTACTTGGGATAGAAATCGATGTTTGTCCTGTTTTGATCATTCGTGGGGTATCAGTTCCGTGGCAAGATAGTTCACAATATCCCTGAACCAAGGTTCATCGGATACATTCAAGAGTTGTTCGTCCGGAAAAGAATCATTGATCGGCAGGGTCACGGGTGAAGAAGAGATGCGCGAAAGATGGTCGGCTACAACGTTTTCACATCCTTTGTTATCTTTAATACTAAGATCAAATTCTTGTAATAAAAGGATCCAACGTATTGGCCTACCTTTAGCATCTTTCTTCGCCAAAAGATGTTTTAAAGCGGAGTGGTCAGTGTACACAACAATTGGTGAGCCAATCAAGTAAGGCCTGAATTTTTCTAATGCAAATACAACCGCCAAAAGTTCTTTCTCGGTAGTTGTATAGTTAATTTGAGCATCATTCAGGGTCTTACTTGCGTAATAGATCACGCGTGACATCTTTTCAATGTGCTGTCCTAAGACTGCACCAACTGCAAAATCTGATGCATCACACATAAGCTCAAAAGGGTGGTTCCAATCTAGAGAAGATAAAACGGGGGATGTAGTGAGCGAGTGTTTGAGTGAGTCGAATGCTTCCTCACAATCTGAGTCAAAATGAAAGGTTGTGTCCTTGGCCAAGAGTAGAGTTAAGGGTCTAGCAATTTTGCTAATGAATCTCCTGTAAAAGCCTGCATGGCCAAGAAAAGATCGGATAACCTTGACGCATTTGGGATGAGGAAGGTTTTTAATGACATCAATTTTAGCTTTGTCAACCTCAATGCCTTTCCGTGAAATAACATGTCCAAGCACAATTCCCTCTTGGACCATGAAATGGCATTTTTCCCAATTCAAAGTTAAGTTCTTCTCTTTACAACGAGTAAGAACCGCGTCAAGATTAGATAGGCAGTCAGAAAAAGAATCTCCAAAAATCGAGAAATCTTCCATGAAAATCTCCAAAAAATTCTCGACCATGTCTGAGAATATCCCCATCATACACCGCTGAAATGTACCGGGAGCATTGAATAACCCAAAGGGAATGCGTCTATAAGAAAAGATACCAAAAGGACAAGTAAATGTGGTTTTATCTTGATTCTTTTTGGCAATAGGGACCTGATTATAGCCAGAGTATCCATCCATAAAGCAATAATACTCCCGTCCAGCTAAGCGTTCTAGCATCTGGTCAATGAAAGGTAGTGGAAAGTGGTCTTTCCTCGTAGCGGCATCGAGTTTCCTATAATCAATACATACACGCCACCCAGTTTGAGCGCGTGTCTGGATTAACTCATTTGCCTCATTGGTAATGACAGTGATGCCAGATTTCTTAGGGACGACATGAATTGGACTCACCCATTGGCTATCGGAGATTGGGTAAATGATACCATTGTTAAGGTATTTGACGATTTCTTTCTTCACCGCATCCTTCATGACGGGGTTCAACCGTCTCTGTGGTTCTCGGGTTGGTTTGGATTCATCCATCAAGTGTATATGATGTTCAATAATCAAGGGACTAATCCCTTTGATGTCAGCCATGGTCCAACCAAACGCCTGCCTATTAGATCTCAATACCGTCAAAAGCGCATTCTCTTGCTCTGATGCTAGAGAAGCGGATATGATCACCGGTAAAGACTCATTCTCACCTAAATATGCATATTTAAGATGAGAAGGCAAAAGTTTGAGATCTAATGCTGGCGGAGAAATTATAGAAGATGGGATCATCGAATGATTTTCGGAGTCACAAAGAAGCTCATAGCCTGCAAAAGATACAGACTCAGAAGGTGATGAGTTAAGAGTGTCAGACTCAAGTGTGGAAAATGTGTCCTCACTAAGATGTGCAAGATCAAACATTGATGTGGTAGTGTCGTCGAGATCTTCAAAGAAAAGTTCATCAACTCCGCAACTTTCGGGAGCAATCTTGTGGACAGAACAAACATCAAGTATATGAGCAGAGGGTTCAGATGGCTGACTTCCAATTTTGTAGATGTTCAGTTCAATTGTCATTTTTTCAAAAGATAGGTTCATTGAACCGTTTCTACAGTTAATGACAGCATTGGAAGTGGCAAGGAATGGTCGACCCAAAATCATCGGAATTTGGCTCTGTGGGTTTGCTACAGGTTGTGTATCAAGAACAATGAAGTCCACAGGGAATAAAAATTCCCCGACTTTTATTAACACATCCTCCAGTTCACCCCTAGGTTTGGTGATTGAACGGTCTGCCATTTGGAGAGTGTAGTGAGCTAGTTTCAACTCTCCAATCCCTAACTGCTCATAAACAGAGTATGGAAGCAGGTTAACACTTGCGCCCAGGTCAAGAAGAGCACGGTTGATGTTTTTACCCCCAATAGAAATCGATATCATAGGACATCCTGGGTCCTTACGTTTCTTTGGTAGCCGTAGGGTAAAAGCAGTGCTAACATTATTAGTCATGAAGACCTTTTTGGGCACTTGAGTCTTCCTCTTCCTAGTGCACAAGTCTTTGAGAATTTTCGCATAAGCGGGGACTTGTTGGATAGCATCTAGGAGAGGGATGTTGATGTTAACCTATTTGAATATTTCTATAATCTTCTCCATATGTGGACTTGATTTGTTACCCCTTAACCGATTCGGATAAAGAGCTTTAGCAATAAAAGCTGGGTCCATCAGTGGAGAAGGTGGTGTGTGTGGACGTGATCCCAGAATAGCAGTGGGGATCGTCGTATGTGAACTAGAAGAGGGTTGCTGAGGTAACGAGCCTTGTGGGAAACTAAGAATAGGCTCGCAAGAAGGTGGTGGGGTAGAAGAACAAGGATTAGAAGTAGAAGTGTGTGTGGAAGGAAAGGTCTCAGCCGGGGTGTTATTGATAGATTTTTCAGTATCATCAATTTCTTCTCCAACATGATTGTTAAGCACTCTTCCTGATCTCAACGTTGAGATGGAATTTACATTGTAATGCCCAGGATTTGGTAAGGGTTGAGACGGAAGTTTCCCTTTCTCTCTCGCACTCCTCTCGACTTTTAACAGTGCAATTTCTGCTTCCATCGATTTTATACTCTCAGCTTGGGAAGCTGAGTTTTTCTTTATATCATCGACAGAAGACTTAACCTCAGCCGACACTTGCATGAAATTTTTCAGAATTAAATTCATGGTTTGTGCGAGTGAAGAGGATTCATCAGTACCGGTCAATTGCAAAGGTGCAGATATGTTGACCGGATTTTGAAAGCTTGGTGATTGATAGGGGTGCTGAGTTAGTTGAAGTGGTTGCTGTTGTGGTGGAGGAGCCCTTTGAAAATTGTTGTGGTTTGGAACCGTGTTTTGATTTTGATGTTGGTTCCAAGCAAAGTTAGGGTGATTCCTCCAACCCTGATTATATGTGGAAGAATACGGGTCGTTTCTAGATCTTTGAAAAGCAGCATTGGTATGCTCTTGACCTTGAAACGGAGAATTCAATGGACATTCTTCCGTGAGGTGAGAAGGATTAGAACAGCATCCACATACAGTTTTGGGGAGCGACATCGGATTTAGGGAGGCCGCTAAATTTTTTTGTTCCATAGCTTCTAGCTTCTTTTGCATTGCTGCCATCTCAGCTCTAACACTTATGGAAACATCAATTTGGTGAATGCCATCCCTAGACGATGACTGATTTACACTCTCCCACTGTAAGGATTTTTCAGCAAAATCTTCTAAGAATTTCCAAGCTTCTCCATCATCTTTGGTCATAAAACTGCCTTGACACATGGATTCAAGGTTCTGTTTAGTGGTAGGATTAATGCCCTCATAAATGATTCTGCACAGATCCCATCTAGGGATTCCGTGATGTGGACATTGAACCAACAGATCCTTGACGCGTTCAAAACACTTCGAAAATGGTTCATTTGGAAGCTGGGTGAATTGATTTATTTCGCTACGGACCCGAGCTGTTTTATGATTGGGGTAGAATTTCTTTAGGAATACTGCAACGAATTCTTCCCAATTTGAAATGGAATGTGCGGTTGTGTTATAAAGCCACTTCTCGGCTATATCTCACAAGGTGAATGAGAGAAGACGAAGACGCATAGCATCCACAGAAAGCTGTGAAGTACCCATCATAGCGCATACATTTTCAAATTTGGTAATAAAGACATATGTGTCTTCAGACTCGAGACCGTGATATTTGGGTAGAAGATTGATGTATTGGGGTTTTATTTCAAAATTATCCCCTTTGGCTTGTGGAATGGTGAGACAGGTCGAAAGAGGACCTCGCATAGGATAGCATCTCTCTTGGAGAGAGATGCGGGGTGGATTCTGCGCACCTGCGGACGGCGGCAGAGTAGTGGTAAAGAAGTTCGATGGAGTACCGTCCATCGATGTGGGTGTGGTGGTGGGTAAAGAAGAAGTAGACGTAGAATTACCGACTTCGGAGTCGATTGGGGGAACGCGGACAAGACGAGCATTAGAATCCCGTGTTCAGCCGAGCATGCACTAAAGGGTTTAGTACAAGTGGAAGCGTTAAGATAATTATTGAAAATGATAAGTTGGTGTTTGTTTTGAAAAAGATGCGTATTTTTGAAAAAAATGATGCAAATCACAACAAATGCACACACAACCCTAAGTCTAATGGTCACCTAGGTCAAGTCTCTAGACCGCTCCTTACTGCCAGAAGACAAATCGCAGGATCAATTCTCTACTACCTCTTTGTCACTCCTGTGGTCAGGTAAGTGCCAGGTAAGTAGGAGGTTCTCCACTACGTAAGTAGTGGGCCTAATTAAGTAACCACTTGCCTTAGACACACTTGCCTTAGACACCACAAAAGAAACGCGGATAAGCAATAGATTACCCACGACCTCCTTCTGTCCTAAGTGAGCGCGACGGTCCTTAGAGTCATGTCTAGATATTTTTTAGTTAATGAGGGTAATGCGGATGCAGTTTTGTGATTTTCGGGGCTTAGGAAGGGTAATGAACTCCCCACCTAATCTGCATTTGGTCTTTGCCCTTTAATTTCCGTATTAAAAATGAAAACAACCAAGATCAAACACGCACAATTTTTGCTTTTTGCGGCGCTGCGAATTTTTGCAAAGAATCCTGCAGAAATTTGTTAACGGAGTAGATCAAGAAAGAGATACGAAAGTTAGGAATTCACCGAGAAATTTTCGTGCAGAGACGAAGCAAGGCCGCCGCGGATCCGCCGCGGGAAGCTGCTAATGCCGCGGAAACGCGGTCCAATGAGGAGATCCCTGCACAAATTTTTCAGTGTATGCTTCGGTTCATTCCCTGAGCTCTCTGGAATATTCAGAAAATTTTCCTCAAGCTCCACAGATTCCAGATTTCCTTGCAACAAATCACAACGAATCGTTTAGTGTTTGCGCGAATTTTGATCTAAAAATTCTGATAGAATAAATTTTTCAACTCAAATTTCAAAAATGAACAAATTAGCACACGATCCCCGGCAACAGCGCCATTTGATTGAATGAATTCTCGGTGTGTAGGTTTAGAAAATGTATAGAAATCACAACCATAGAAATTTGTAAACCACAATCAATAATGTGTCAATTGTAGGTTCGTTAGCGAGTGCGGATCGTCCATAGGGAAAGTGAGATTTGCTCGTATTTGTTTTAGTTGAATTGAAAATTAAAGAGAAAAGAAAAGAGAATTCGATTCAAGATTTAAAAGTGAATTTCAAGAATTATCTAGATCTAAATCTAATATCAAGAAAACTAAAAATCAAGAATCAAGAATTGATGATATCCAAATCGAATTAGGTTTCAAGAATTGTAATGAGGCTCGTAGGAATCGATTGAATCTATTGAAGTAATGAAAGCTTGTGATTACGTTTTCTTATCCATTAATGATTTGATGCTAGATCGATGACGATCAACGAGGTTTAAGGATCTTTTGAAGAAACTAGGGTTTCTTCATCTCATCCTTTGTCCTTTCGTTGATGATCATTCAAATGTTAGCCTCTAGTAAATTGAATTACCGATCGTTAATCTCTAATTAAGAGCGAAAACATTCAAGAAAGCATCTCGCTCGAAACTAGATTGTCGATGATTCAATTTATAAGAGTTTACAAAACTTATAGGAATTAAGAATCGTTTCAAGATTGTAATCATCATCATCTATTTATTCTCTCGACTCCTCCACGAGCGGAGTTTTACTCAAGCATTATAACAAAGAACACAATCAAGAATTGAGATCTAATCATAATGCTCAAATATAAAAGTAAGCAAGATAAAGAAATTTCACCTTTTATTAATCAACAATTTTGTTACAATTCTCTCAAGATCTACAAGATTCGAGGAAAGAACTCGATCATCGATTTCGCTCCGCACCGTCTTCGTGAGTCGCGGATCGTCGTGGATCACTTACTCGGTTGAAGATCGACGTCGCTTCTAAAAGGTTGAAGGCTTCTTGCTTGATTTTTACTCGGAGATCTTGAATTTGGATTTGGTGATTGGATTAGGGTTTGAATGCACAAGTTGTGTCACTCAACTTGTGGGTGGAAATTGATCAACAACCAACAACCTTTCAATAACCTTAGAATGAAGCCCCTGGGTCCTCTTTTATAGCCTTCTCCTTAGCTTCCCCTAGAAGCTTGATTAGGGTTAGCTTCCTTTAGAAGCTAGGTTTAGTTTTAGCTTCACTTGTAAGCTTGGTAGTTAGGTAGAAACTTCTAGAGTTAGTTAGTTAGAGCTAGCTTCCTTGATAAGCTTGGAGGTTAGGAAGAAGCTTCTAGGTTTAGGTAGTTATGTGGCTTGCTTAAGAAGCTTGGAAGTGTTTAGCTTGTACGAGAAGCTTTGCTGTTCGGACAGAAGCTTCTGGAGTTCTCTGGAATTTAGAGTGGCTTGAATGAGTTTGGACCTTGAAAGAAGAAACCTGACCCGAAGCTCTGCTGATGTCATGACCACGTGGCCGCGGATCCGGCGCCAATAGGGCCCTACGGCCGCGGATCCGTGGCCCATTGGTGGCATTTGTGCCTGAAACTTCTTGTACTGCTTTGTGCTGGCCTTATGGCACTTGTCTAATGTGTGGAATCTCATAAATCTTTCTCGTTCACTTCCAGATCACAGGTCTTGGACTTGGCGTATTTTTAGTCAGCACTTTTGTCAGTTTCGGCTCTTTTCCTGGAATTTCCTGCACAGATTCTCGAGACAAGTGTTGCGCTATACAAAAGATCATGCGTGCAATAATAAACACTCAATTTCCCTCAAAATGCCGGTTATAATATATAACACAAGTTATTTGGTATTTTACAGATATTTTGCTAATATGAGCTATATTCATACCGAACACCTTTAGATGATTGCAAATAGTAGGGAAATTGATGTGTTAAAAATGCAATATTTTTGACTGATCAGGTATCTAATAATATTCGTTCAGAATCAATGTATTTAGTAATACAAGGTGATATCTGCCAACACCTTGGATACAATAATTGCACTATTCTCTACACTTAGAGACATATCACCCATTCCCAGTTCTCTACTTTTCTGTAGCCCATGTAACAGATTACATATATGGTATCTTGATCCGGTATCAAATACCCTGGACGTAGAGAATACTGAGAAACAGTTCTCGGTAATGAACACACCCGAAGAAGATGTATCAACATGTACTTTCTTCATTTGGGTAGCATGGGAATCCTGGTATTCCCCTATTTCCTGCTCGATCTTATAACAATTATAAGTTGGAGCGGGACCAACGTTCCCCAGCTCGGTATAACAAGCGGGTTCGGTCAATACATCCATATTGTTATCTTGATTAAGGCGTGACATGGTCGCTACCTGGTGAGAGAGAGAAGAAAACACTTTGCGTGTGCTCTTACAAGATTAGATTGGTTATATATTTTATCTAATCAGGATGGCTCCCACTGTTTTTATCAAATCTTTCTTCAAACCATAAAAGGAAAGACTAGCCGGGATTAATTACACTCTACAAGTTCGCCAATCTTTCAGCCAGGCCAGTGCCGATACTTTGAGGGAGGTTCCCCGTGCTTTGGTACGGACCTAATTAAAATAAATCTCGTTTTCCCAGGGGCGTAACCCCGTTGACACCTTTCTAGACACCTACTTGATCAGCTAATTGTAAAGTGCAAAACTCTCCCAGGAGTAACAATTACTCGCAGTGGGTATCAGGATCCAACTATCTCATAGAAGGTATGCAATCTCATTGCAAATTTCAACACTTGAAACTCCCGATAAAGGTTTTTACCCCTAGTGGCTTATGACCTTAACTATGGTCAACAAATCATAAATACTAGTCAAGTTCTATCCGTCATTTCGTGATTAATTAGGCCCACTCACATGACCCTTAACTATGGTCAACAAAGTCACATGACCGTCCTAACTAATCACATCATATGCTATGTAGGAAGACGTTACTTAACTACCATACACTGTGCCTTAACTATGGTCAACAAACACAACATGAATACTAAGTACTCTACTTCCTAAAATGACGGAGGGTTGCGGATGGTTTTAAAGAAAACCTTTAACGCTTTGAACTTGATCTTGTTGTAGAATCAAATGGTTTAAAATGGAGTATTTTTGAGGCCTTTGCTAGTTTCGCTAAAGAGGTCACTCCCGGTGAAGGGATCTCGGCTCTTTCCACGTTGAATGAGGTGCAGGATATTCACAATACCACTATGCAAAGCAAGAATTAGAAAAGCAATCAAAAGACAAACCGATGGTTGTAGCATCTGCCTGTTATTGCTAAAGAGGTCACTCCCGGTTAAGGGATCTCGGCTCTTTCCTTATCGAATAAGGTGCTGGATATTCTGCAAGGAATACCGCTATGCAAAGCAACAACTGGAGCTACCTGTTTTTGAAAATTCGATTCCACAACATCATTAGCTTTATTTTCTTTCATTAATCTCATTAATGAATGTCCCATCATTTAAGTTACCTAAACATCACAGATAAATACAACGTACGCTTATGCCATTCGCATTCGCCTCGATGTCCCGTCATGCACCGTTAGGTTAGGTAACTAACGGCAGAGCGGGACAGGGCTAGCGCGGGTGTAAGACATAACCCACGTCTATATAATATATCACATATACTATATATAGTATCTATCTCAACATATCAAATGATCATATCACAGATAACGCAGCAGAAAATAACATATGAAATATTGGATATACTAGGATGTCCGTGTTTTATTTTAAGCCTGTATAAAACACGGATTCCACGGTCGTGATGAATAGACAAACCCACACCCCTAGACCCCTACGAGAGCGGCAAGCAATCCTACCAATTCTAGAGTTAGGAGACCCGAACTCGACTCCTCGAGATGGTCTCCCACTGGACTCTAGAACCCGGTTACTTATGCTCCCCTCCTTGGGTCTATCCTAATGCGGAAAAGTAAATAATATACATCAATGGTGACATCTTCCTCAACCCAGAAGTGCCCCAATAAAAGAATATTACATACACGTTTTTACATGAATAAAAATGAAAAACTCTCATTTCACATAAAAAAAACCCGGCTATTCAAACACGACAATCCAATATAACGTATAACAGTAACACATAACATCACATGTCATCAACGTAAGTAAATATGCGTATCCCAATTGTCGTTGACATATAGCAACGAAACCGGCGATACACCACATATTATACTTACGGTTCCAGAAAAGAAAGTGAAAAAACTATAACAATTGGAATCCGCACAACCCTTAGACATCATAAACCCGGAATATCACATATTCTGGATTTCATGCCTAACAATGCAAATTTTACATTTAGGTCTCAACCATGAAAACACTTTTCAAAGGAAGTCGGGTAATTCAACAAGATTCCCAATTCCGTCCGAGGCCGAAATGTTAAACTTGCATGCAACTAGATAGATTCCAATTATTTTATCCCATCACATGATATCCGGACGACGTTAAACTTTTCGATCGAAAAGTCCCACAATTTCCCGACAGCTCAACACTTGAGCACAATTTTAATAATACCCGGAACGTGCCGCAGTACCTATGAACCAACCGTAGAAGGGCAAACCCAAGCCTCACTCATGTCGCCACAAAACTGCGGCAAACCTTAGGGTATGTCCGCGGTTCCGCAATCCAAAAAAGTCGAGTTAGGGTTTCATTCTTCTAGAGGGTCCACAGAATTACTTGCATGTTTTTCCGAATATGTTAAACTTGGAAAAATGAGTTTTTGACATTCGATCGAACATTTTAACTTCGCCTAAATAACTCGTGAAAACCCAAAAGAAATGTTAAACTACGAATACGAAATACTCCGAATTGTTTATAGTGTAAGATTACATCTCATGCAAAATTAGCAAAAACAAACAACACCTGAAACACCAAAACCCATGCAATAGAACACTGGAAAAATTTGGAGAGGGGGCTCGGATTTGACCGAGATGGGGGGGGTGTCGCCAGCCAAAAAGTATCAGAATGCCCTCAAATTTCACCAGTGTTCATGTTATCATACATATATGATTCTGTACTTGTTTGAAAATTTTTTAGAGCACATTTAAAAATCGACAGAATGTAGGTTTTGATGTTTAAAGTTTCGGAGCATTTTCAGTTTCGTAATCTAACAAACACCGTCCAATACTCTAGCTCGGCTCTGATACCAGTGTTGGGATTCCTTAGCACCCTACTGGGTTTTCACAGCAACTACCATGCCAAATTAAAAATTTCTAAGGTGCTAATCAATCCTAAGCTAGTATCAAGCAAGAGTGAATAGACAAAACCAAACATGTAATCTAACATTACAAGTAGTGAACAAGAAATACAACCTTTGTAGACCGGTCCTTCACTTCTAAAGCTCCGTGTTGACGTCCCTTCGCTGCGATCATGGATCTCCCGAACTCTAGTATGGGTTCCCTCAGAGAAATGAACAAGATTGCTCGTAGTCTTCGAGGCCGAAGATGATCTACGTCGAGGGGACTCAAACTCAAGCTAACCCTTCACTAGGTCATGAACTTTGTGAAGAAAACACCCTATAATACCCAAGCAAGTGTATAGGATGATGAAATAGAAAGTGGTCTCACTTTAGATTTTATTTTCTCACTCATTTTCACCATCTTTCAAGAAGCTAGAGAGCTAGAGGAAGAAGATGAAGAAGAGCTCAAGAAGAAAATCAAGTGGTGAATAATGCAATCATGGGTGAGTTAATATCATATGTTAAACCCATGTAGAGACTTAACCATGTGTTAGGATAATGGTTAGGTTAGTAAAGTAAGACAAATTAGTTGACTTAGCCAATGGATTCTACAAGCTTCTCCAAGCTTCATCCATAAACTAATTTCCAACTAATTTGATTAACTTAAAATAAATAAAACCCTCCATTATCATATAACATGGTGTGAGTCTCATACACCCATGTTGCATGTGGCATCAAGCATGACACAAACATGTACACAAGTATATATCACATATATACTTAATACATAATCAAGTGAGAAAACCAATCTTAAGTGAGCTAATACTAGTCAATGTAAATTAATATATCAAATATATAATTATACATTAGATTATTAAATCAACACTTGATTTAATAATCCGGCTATATCACATATAACCGACTAATATCATGTGTATCAATTTATCGAATCAACACTTGATTCGATAACCCGGCCATATCGCATATAACCGACCAATGATACAAATTGCGAGAATAGAATACGGTATCACATACCCGTATTATTCTCGGTCCTGCACATATCTCATATGTGGTCCTACTCCGTTTCGCTTGAGCCAGGAAACCTCTGTGTAGGACTCTAAAGACTCGTTAATACGCCGACAGTAGGTGATGATCATATCAAACACCCACAAGCCGCAAGAGGCGTGCTAAACGTAACGGCCACCCGGGTATTGAGCAATCAGAAGATCAACAAGCAAGCCTGCTCATTCTCCTGTGAATCCAATTAGTAACGCTTACTGTACAGTCCGGTCTGTTCGTCTGATATGTCGCATATCTCGCCTAGGGGAGGTAAACGTCAGACCCCAGTAGCTTGATAAGTCATGCCGATGTAAGGTCCATAACGGGCGTGAAACTACTGATAACACTTACCAGTAAATCACATCTACCCTGGTGTTCATATCATAATATTGCATTTTGTATTCCTCATTCTTATGCATTTTACAATGAAAACAGGTGCTTTTGACGCATGTCTGCTACATGTTACAGGTTACAGGTTCTTGAAGCGAAAACAGTGAAAACAATGAAAAGATGATGTAAAAGTGAGACTTTGACCAATAAACAGAAGACTCTTGATCAAGCCTACATAAAGATCAGTTCACAAAGCAGGGTTCAAGACGTCGACACAAAGCCACGGTTAAAGTCCACAACAATGTTCACTGGAAAATCTGGAAGAGAACCAGAAGCTAAATTGAGAAAAGATATAAAGAAATAAGAAGATAAAAAGTACCAGAGCCAGACCACAAAATTGTGCAGTCCAACTCCAACATTTAGCCGCGGAACCACGGCCAAACCATGCCTCAGGCTGCGGTTCCGCGGCAGGGTAGTGCAATCAGGAGAAAATATTTTTACCATATTTTTGTGGCGGCGTTGACTGGTCTTTATAAGGCTATTTTTGTAAATGAAGACATGCGAATCAAATGTAAACCTAGGGTATCCTATTCTCTATAAATAGGAACTCTAATCATTGTAATTTCTTATGTCTCCTTTTAATAATAAATTCAGAATTCTTTATGGAGAGCATCGGTGTTTCTTTTCAATTCATGAATTCAGATCTGACAACCCTGCGTTGATGATTGGAGAGATGCATCTGTAAGTAGATTTAATTCCTTGCTCTAGTTTAGATTTCAATTCTTGCCCTAGGTAATTTTTATTCTCTGCCCTAGATAAATGTATTTTAATTCCCTAATGAGTGAGTAGTCTCCTCGCTTGTTAGGATTAGATCTGGGGAAGGCTTGAGAGACGAAGATCTCTCATCCCCTTTCTTGCCCGTCATATATTTTCATAGAACTCCATGCATACCTTCTTATTCCGCTCCCTATGGCACTCCACCCACGAGGTAGCGGTGATACCGTAGTCTAAAGGCCCGGATTTTAAGGTTTTCCATGGAGGTTAGGGTAAAGATTAAGAAAGGAAGGACAAGGATCTAGAGGAAGAACAATCTTCCCAATCATCCTAATCCCTTTTATTAATATTTACCATAACACCTAATTAGATCTTCATATGGGTATAGAAAGCGGTGAGATTTATAGACTTTCCAAACTTAACCTAGACCTAACCCTAGCAAGATTTAGATCTAGATTAATTCAGTTTTTTGATTTAATCAATAATCAATCCGGCTCCCATCGGAATTAACTCGTTAGAGTGATTAGGAAATTCACAACATCCCTGTGGACCGACCCGTACTCACTGGCTAGCTATCAAGCGACGCCGTTCTTGATTGCGGTAATAGATAGTTTTTGAGATCAATCAAATGGCGCCGTTGCCGGGGATGACGTGTTAAATTCCTTTTTGCAATTTCGGGTTAATCAAAATAAAAAAATCATAAAAATCTAAAAAAATCCAAAATTATAAAAATATATCAATTGTTATTTTTTTTTGGAAAGGGTACTTTGTTGTGTGAAATCTTGCAGGAACAAACTCGGATCTGGAATTTTACAGAAAGCCAAACAGAAATCAGAAGATCAGAACAGAGGGGCATTTCAAAAACAGAACAACAGAAAAAATCTCGAGACGCAAGCTGCCCATCACACCGTGTTTCCGCGGCATAAGTTGACTTCTACCGCCCATCCGCGGTCATCTGATCAAGTCTCGGGATCTGCGCCGCCTCCACCGCCGCGTTTCCGCCGCGCCAAGCCTCTCACACCATGGATCCACGGTTATCCTGTGCCATCAGCTGGAGAAAGTTGCACTGTAAGCTTCCCTGTTCTTTCTCTGCAAATATTTCCATATATTTTCTGAAAATTCCTGCAGGATTCTGTGCGCTATAAAAATATTTCCCCTTCCAAATAACAATCTTGTGCAAGATTTGTGCGCCTCGTTTAAAATAGAAAGTGATTGCAAGTAATCTTTTTGTTGCATATCTTTTCTCGAATATCTTTTTGCAATAATTTTTTCCAAATAAAGATTCTTTGTGATATGCTTAAAATAATAACTGATTGCAAGTAATATTTTTCTGTTGCGTATCTTTTATTAAAAAATCTTTTTGTAACAATTTTCAAATAAAGAAAAAGTAAAAGGAAATTTTTTATTACAGAACTTGCAAACTTTTGCCGCAAATAAATCCTTGCACCAACTAACTTTCTTTCTTTCACCCTTTCTTCTAACATGGGTACTCCACATAATAAATCACTTGCCGAACTTTTGTATCCCGAACCTAATTTTGCGTCGTTCGGCAATTTGTTCTGTCAATTTAAAGACGATCCTTCCTTGCCTAAAATATCGTTGAAAGATCAAATAGAGGCGTCTAGGAGAAACAGTTTGACTTTTCAACCCACTTTGTGTCAACCAAGTCAACCTTTACCACTTCCATATGTTGACACCATTTTTTCGAGTCCTTCTGTCACTCCTAAACCGATGTCCATTGCTGAGCATATTGTTCAATCTCGCAGCCAATCTTTCACCCCTCTCCACTCATCTAGTTTTAGGGGCCTGCACGACTATTCACCTTTTTATCCATATGTTGACCCTACCCCTGTCCAATCACCCACTTCTTACCAGTCCTACCCGACTTTTCCACCGTCACTAGACAATGTTTCTACACAGCCTGTTCGGAGTTTTGCATATCCACAAGATTTCGAGTCTTTTACCGAAACCCCCTTACCACCCAAGTCTAGCCTGGAAGAGGCGTTGGAGGCGTATATCGCAGCAACAAACAAAATGGTTAGGAATGTGGAAGCGTCCGTGGCCTCCTTTATGCAACCTGCCGAACCGGTAGCTAGTTTCTCGCTAGCCCCAAATTTTTCAATGTATGAGGAGGCGGTTGGACAGAATGAGCATGTGAGAGGATCTCCAAATCAAACCTACCCTTACCCAATTGAAGCCCACAACTCTGGTTTTCCATCGATTGTTCCCAATGAGTCACCAGTTGAAAATAAAAATGAGTTGTGTGATTTTGTAGTGCTTGATTTGCCTAATTGTGAAGAACCCCTTTCGAGTGAAACCACACTTAATCCTTTCGATCTTTACACCTCCACTCTAGAACCTAAATCGATAAATATCCATGCTTTTGATGAAGTGTCAGAAAAAATTGATTTTCACTTGATTGAGGATATAGACGCCGGGAATATTTCGGATGATGAACCCATCGATTTAATTGAAATTTTATGTCCAATTCATCATCCCGAGTCATTAAATGTTTTTTCCGAACTTCATATGCGTCTTGATTTTGATGATATTGGCATGGATAAGCAAATTTTTGAGGAAAATATTAAGGAGAATTATGAGGATCGTACTGAGGATAAAATTGAGGTTGAACTATTTTTGTTTGATGTGTCGAATTTTCCAATACACCCTCCTAAATCCTTAACTGATACCCTTCCTCACTCACTCACTTCCTTCCCTCCTTCCTATTGTTCCGACCGTGCAATTGACCGTTACGTTTTTATCTCAAATACCAAGTTCGGTGTACCCATGTTTTCTTGCGAATCTTGAGGGATTTGACCCCATTTCTTGACGGGTTGATAGGTTAGCGCAATCGCTTTTAACACATCGGTCATCACAAATTGCGCTAATTTATTCACTCGCTTTACACCCTCAAGATCGTACTCCACTTCTTTCTTCTTTTCGCCATTCTTCTCCCCCACCGAGACCATATTCTCTTCTTCCCACACGGTCTCGCGTGTTTCTCATTTCTTTCTTCTACACCCCATTCTTTTACCAACTTGACCATTACCACGATAAGATTTTTGAATGGTTGGTGTTAACCTTTGGCTTGTGTAAGGCCAAGCTTAAGTTTGGGGGGAACCTTTGTATATATGTATATATATTTTTTTGTTTTCTTTTTCTATAAAAAATAACAAAAAAATTTCAAAACAATAAAATAAAAAAAATTATAAATAAATAAACAGGGGAGTGCCGGTATTTTGACCCTCTTGGTTTAGCATGACAGTGAGGACACTGTCAAGTTCAAGTTTGGGGGTATGCTCGGTACGTCTTCTTCCTTCGCATTCATTTGTACATATTTTTGCATTTGCATACTTATTTGAAAACCCATAAAAAATTGAAAATTTTTAAAAATTATAAAAATTAATGTATTCAATTTTGGCTAATTGACTTGAGTTTGACAATAGGTTAACTGGCTAGGAACAACTAGATCTTAGACTTAGTGAATTAAAAACCCTAAAAATAACCTTCCTTAAAATTTAACGGTAGAAAGTATATGCCTTTGTAGTTTATTTAGAAATAGGCAAATTTTGGGTTCATTTCTTGGGCTAAGTCGAAGCAAAGGAAAAGTATTGATGTTCTTATTAGAGTATAATTTTGAAAAATAATTCCTAGCTTAAGTCTAGATTCTGAAAATGTATTCCCTACAATTTGCACAATCACGCACCTTGAAACTTGGAATAGTAGAAGAGACCTTGAAATGCTCTTGTCTAAAGTCCTTAGTACAATGAAAATAAAAGGAAAAAAAGTGAAAAAATAAAAGGAAAAAAAAGTGAATAAAGAAAAAAAATAATGAACACTGGTTTTTGTGATTACTTAAGGCTGCAAAAATAGAAAAATATTTAGCGAGGGTGCTTCATCACCTAGTGCCTTAAACTAACTGGTTTGGGAGTCACTGCTAAAAGCCTTAGGTGTTGCAAGACTAGCAATTACGCTTAAATGTGCAAACACATTTTGTAATCGGTCGTTGGTACCTCAAGAAGTATTAACGGTCGCATGAAGGATGTGTAAGCAAAATTCAATTAAAAATTCACCAATTAAGAAGTGCTTTGGACAATGGACAAGAGTATGATTGCTTGATTTGAATTTCCAAGTGTAGGGGTGATCTATACACACACGTAGGGATATGTGATTAGAGTTTAGATAAGAGAAAGGAGTGAAGAATAGAACTTGTTTCTTTAATAGAGTTGATAAAAATTCCTAAGCGGAGATGAAAACCTAGAAGGAAAACTTAGGAAATGCCGAAAGCTAAGTAAGTCTATAGAACATATATAATCTTAAGTTAAATGATGAGGAGGTGTGAAGAATATGGATGGATAATTTACGGGTCGAAGATAATAGACTTCCTTGTTAGAAAACCTAATCGGAGAACAAAAGTAGAAAAGCCGAATTGATAGGATTTTTTGGGTAGTATCCGCTGAAAACCCTCAGGAGACAACACTCTTCCTACTAGGGACACCTAGAGATTTAACGGCTTGTTGCACGTGCTCAGTGCAATCGCATTTCCCTGCGAAAGTGCGGCTAGGTTAGATTTTTATCGAGAATAAAAAAATAAGTTTGCTCGAGGACGAGCAAAAGATAAGTTTGGGGGTATTTGTTCATATCATAATATTGCATTTTGTATTCCCCATTCTTATGCATTTTACAATGAAAACAGGTGCTTTTAACGCATGTCTGCTACATGTTACAGGTTACGGGTTCTTGAAGCGAAAACAATGAAAAGACGATGTAAAAGAGAGACTTTGACCAATAAACAGAAGACTCTTGATCAAGCCTACATAAAGATCAGTTCACAAAGCAGGGTTCAAGACGTCGACACAAAGCCACGGTTAAAGTCCACAACAATGTTCACTGGAAAATCTGGAAGAGAACCAGAAGCTAAATTGAGAAAAGATATAAAGAAATAAGAATATAAAATGTACCAGAGCCAGACCACAAAATTGTGCAGCCCAACTCCAACATTTAGCCGCGGAACCACGGCCAAACCATGCCTCAGGCTGCGGTTCCGCGGCAGGGTAGTGCAATCAGGAGAAAATATTTTTACCATATTTTTGTAGCGGCGTTGACTGGTCTTTATAAGGCTATTTTTGTAAATGAAGACATGCGAATCAAATGTAAACCTAGGGTATCCTATTCTCTATAAATAGGAACTCTAATCATTGTAATTTCTTATGTCTCCTTTTAATAATAAATTCAGAATTCTTTATGGAGAGCATCGGTGTTTCTTTTCAATTCATGAATTCAGATCTGACAACCCTGCGTTGATGATTGGAGAGATGCATCTGTAAGTAGATTTAATTCCTTGCTCTAGTTTAGATTTCAATTCTTGCCTTAGGTAATTTTCATTCTCTGCCCTAGATTAATGTATTTTAATTCCTTAATGATTGAGTCGTCTCCTCGCTTGTAAGGGTTAGATCCGGGGAAGGTTTGAGAGACGAAGATCTATCATCCCCTTTCTTGCTCGTCATATATTTTCATAGAACTCCATGCATACCTTCTTATTCCGCTCCCTACGGCACTCTACCCACGAGGTAGCGGTGATACCGTAGTCTAAAGGCCCAGATTTTAAGGTTTTCCATGGAGGTTAGTGTTAGTTATATGTATGCCCTAGAAGCCATTACTATGCATGTGTTGTATATTGTAGTGGATGCTTGGACATATATAGGGAGGACTTTCTTGCTCGACATGATAGCATGCTATCTGGTTACTCTTTGCCTTAACGCGTATACTGATTGTCTCTCTGTTACATGTTGGTAAAGCCCTTAGGATGTGTACTTGACTACCTGGACTGTGATGCGGATCATACTAGTGGGGACATGGTAGTCTATAAGTACATCCTTCAAGGTCCCTAGTCGTGGGTATATCGAGACGGGGCATCGATATACCAGAGTAGATTAGCATATACCTTCTCGACCTATACAGATGGACGATGGATGATCCCATATCCATCGGTGTTTGACATCAGAGATGATATAAGGGTGCTCAGTGGAGACTGTGTACACTGGACGGACTCGCCGAGAACTCCCAGATGGTATTATACCTTACGTCAGATGGCAGTTCTCTGGTGACACTGGTACATGTTAGTCTGTAGACCCGAGATCGTCATAGAGTCTTGTGTGATTCCCACTGTGCTTTGATTTCCACCTTACCACATCCAAGAGGGCGTGCAAAACGGTGGTTTTTGGGTACAGTCCTAAGTCATATGGAGGCAATGAGCGATAGGAGGGGTTTCGTCTCTCCCGGTATTGGGGGTTGATATTGCGCTGTGCTCGATTGACCATAACAGGGAAGTCCCTGGCCAGGGCTGGTTTAGAGATTTACTGGTAAGTGTTACCCGTAGTTTCTCGACCCGTTATGTGCATCATATCGGTACGACTTATCGGTTATTGGGGTCTAACGTTTACCACCCCTAGACTTGATATGCGACATATCAGACGAGGAGACCGGACTGTACGGTAGTGTCACTGTCAGGCTTTTTGCAGGAGTTGGAGCGGGCTTGCTTGCTGATCTTCTGATCGCTCAATACCCGGGTAGCCGTTACGTCCAGCTAGTACCGCTGACGGCTTGTGGGTGTTTGATATGATCATCACCTACTGCCGGTGTATTAACGAGTCTTTAGAGTCCTACATAGAGGTTGTACTGGCTCAGGCAAAACGAGATAGGAGCGCATATATGATATGTGCGGGACCGAGAATGATACGAGTATGTGATACCGTATTCTTTTCTCGCGATGATTTCATCGATTGGTTGTATGCGATATAACCTAGTTATCGAATCACAGATTGATTCGATAAGTCGATACATTGGATATTAGTCGGTTATATGCGATATGACCGGATCGTTAAATCAAGTGTTGATTTAATGATTTAATGTATAATTATATATTTTGATATATTAATTTACATTAACTAACATTGGTTCACTTTAAGCATTTGTTTTTCTCACTTGTGCACAAGTTAATTTATATGTGATATATATTCATTTGTGTCCAAAGTTGTATCATGGTTGTTGATACACATTACATGGATGTATGAGACATACACCATACTAGTTATATTGGTTGGGATTTAATATCTAAAGTAATTCTAGAACAAGTGGAGAATAGGCTCATTTGCATGAAGCTTCATGAAGCTTTTTCTTGCATTGACTTTTTCCACTAGTTTTGTTTTCCTTATGATATTTGTAAACCTAACCACTATAATTAACCTATGGTAATGTCTCTACATGAGTTAGTATATGATACTCACTCACCATGGTTAGTTCACACTCTCTCTTGATCATTATCCATTCTCATTTTGAGCTCATCTTCTTCCTCCTTCACTTTGATTCTAGGGTTTGATAAAGAGAGATACAAAGTGAGAAATGAAAATCTAAAGAGTACCCACTTCTTATCTCACCATTCTCTACTAGACTAGCACTTTAGTTTAGGGTGTTTGCTTCACTAATTCTATGGTTAGTGACGTAGAAGCTTGAGTCCGTATTCCCTCGACGTAGATCATATTCGGCACCGAAGACTTCAAGCGATCCCGTTGCAATTTCCTCATGGAGCCGTCCGAGAGTCCGGGAGTTGGTTGATCGCAGCGAAGGGACGTCGTTACGGAGCTATGGAAGTGGAGGACAGGATCTACAAAGGTTGTAGTCCCTTTCATTTAGAGTAAATGTGATTTACTTGCCATTGTTTTCGCCTAATCTCTAGTTAACGATCTTGCTTCGGGTTGTTAGGCACCTAAATTTTTTAATCCGGCATGGTCGATGCCTTGTAGAGCCTCCTTAGTGTGCCTAGTAACCCTACAGTGGTATCAAAGCCTAGCTGGAGCATTAGGCGATGTGTTTACGATGTTAAAACTCCGATCGAACCCCGACGTGTCAAAGTTAACCCCCTCTCTGGAAAATTTTTAAAATCTGGGATTTTTCTGAATTAAAAATATCTAAAAAATTCTGCAGGGTTTTATTAGCATTACTGTGAAATTCGATGACCTAATCCCATCATAACGCCGCGGAACCGCGGCCATACCCTGCTTGGGCCGTGGATCCGCGGCCGTACAGTGTGATTATGTCATGATTTCTGCACAGTAATTCTTGTATCTGTTATTTGAATTTTATGGGTATTTTTAACCTGACTCAAGTATTGAGTATTTTTTGGGGTTTATTTTGTATTCGATGATTCGATCGGAATATTTAATTTCGTATTGTTTTCCGGATAATTTAGAATATGTTAAAAAGATCGACCGGATAAAAATACCCAATTTTTCCCCTGCCGGAAAATTTCCAAGTGTTGGATCTTTCCGTAGTTTAAAGACGTTCTAAGTAGTGCAAGTAACACGATGGACCCTCTAGAAGACAACAAATCTTAACTTGATTATGTGACCGTCATGAACTGCCCTTTGAACCTTAGGGTTTGGGGCAGTAGGACGTGCCACATGTGAGGCGTTGGCTTGACCCTTCTACGGCTGGACCGTTGGTACTGTGGCATGAAATGGATGTTTTTTGACTTATTTCATGTGTTGAGCTGTTTCGGGAAAACTTGGGTGTTTGATTGTTCGATCGAAAAGTTTAACATTTTCTATTTATCTGGAATGTGATACAATATTTGGAATTCATAAGTAGTTATGAGATAACTAATATGAATGTTATAAACATAACACTTTGGTCTTACTTGATCGGTTGCCACGGAATTTTGATGCGATTAAAAGTCTGTCGCAATCACGTAGCGTACGCGGATACTCGCCGGATAAACTTAATAGACAGCTACACCCCTTAGCCCCGACCATGTGACTGTAGGAGAACCCCGTCGCCGAAAGCATCCGTTCGGGTGCTCGCGGTAGCGGTGTTCCGCCTTGGTGCACTTCGTCGACGGTATCGGGGGTGCGGCCGCCTACTAAAGTTTGCGACGAGCATTCGATCAGGATGTTGGGAATCCTGTTGAATTGCCCGACTTGATATTGAAAAGACTTTTCGATAAAGAGACTAAAATGCGGGGTTTATAATAGTTAGGCATGCGATGTCTAAAGAATTCATTTGGTTAGGCATGCGATGTCTAAAAAGGTTGCGGATTCCAACTGTTGTAGTTTTACACTTTCTTTTCTGCGACTGTAAGTGTAATATGTGAAATCGCCGGTTTCGTTGCTATATGTCAATGACAATTGGGATGCGCATATTTATTTACGTTGATGACATGTGATGTTATGTGTTGCTGGATATGTTATATTGGATCGTCGCGTTTTGAATAGCCGGGTTTTTTTTATGTGAGATGAGTGTTTTTCATTTTCATTCATGTAAAATTAATTGTATGTAATATTCTTTTATTGGGCCACTTCCGGGTCGAGGTTCTTGTCACCATTTGTATATTATTTACTTTTCCGCACTAGGATAGACCCAAGGAGGAGGGCACAAGTAACCGGGTTCTAGAGTCCAGTGGGAGACCAACTCGAGGAGTCGAGTCCGGGTCTCCTAACTCTAGAATTGGTAGGGTAGCTTGCCGCTCTCGTAGGGGTCTAGGGGTGTGGGTTTGGCTATTCATCGCGACCGTGGAATCCGTGTTTTATACTGGCTCGTATTAAAAATACGGACGTCCTAGTATATCCAATGTTTCATATGTTTCTTCTGCTGCGATATCTGTGATGTGATCATGTGATGTTCTGTGATAGATACAGTATATAGTATATATGATATATTATATAGACATTACTTATGTTTTACACCCGCGCTAGCCCTGCCCCGCTCTACCGTTAGTTACCTAACCTAACGGTGCATGAGGGGACATCGAGGCAAATGCGGATGGCATAAGTGTACGTCGTATTTATCTGTGATGTTTAGGTGACTTAAATGATGGGACTTCATTAATATGATTAATGAAAGAAAAAGAAACCTAAAAGATGTTGTGGAATCGAATTTTCAAAAATAGGTAGCTACAGTTCTTGCTTTGCATCGCGGTGTTCCTTGTAGAACATCCTGCACCTTATTCGATAAGGAAAGGGCCGAAATCCCTTCACCGGGAGTGACCCCTTTAGCAATGACTGGCAGATGCTACAACCCTCGGTTTGTCTTTTGATTGCTCCTATAGTTCTTGCTTTGCACAGCGGTATATATGATATATCCAGCACCTTATTCGATGAGGAAAGGGCCGACGATCCCTTCACCGGGAGTGACCCCTTTAGCAAAACTAGAAAAGCCTAAAAAACACTCCATTTCAAAATCATTTGATTCTACAACGATATCAAGTTCATTACGCAATAGGTTTTCAGAAAAACCTGTCGTAGCCCTCCGTCATTTCAGATAAGTCCTACTTAGTATTCGTGCTACGTTTGTTGACCTCCGTCAAGGCGTAGTGTGCGGTAGCTAACTAGTATTTATCTGTTTATGCATATGATGCAGATTGGGTTAGGGTAGTCGTACGGCCTTGTTGACCTTCGTCAAGGGTCGTGCGGGTGGGTTTGATTCAATCAAGAAATGACGGGTTGAACTTGACTAGTAGCCTATGGTTTGTTGACCTCCGTCAAGGTCATAGGGTGCTAGGGGCAAAATTATCGGGAATTTCAAGTGTTGAAATTTGCAATGAGATTGCATACCTTCTATGAGATAGTTGGATTCTGATACCCGCTGCGAGTAAGAGTTACTCCTGAGAGAGTTTTACACATTACAATTAGCCGATCAAGTAGGTGTCTAAAAAGGTGTCAACGGGGTTACGCTTATGGGAAAATGAGGTTTACATTAATTAGGTTCGTGCGAAAGGACGGGGGACCTCCCTCAAAGTACCAACACTGGCCTGGCTGAAAGATTGGCGAACTTGTAGCGTGTAATTAATCCCGGCTAGTCTTTCCTTTTAGGGTTTGAAGGAAGATTTGATAAAAATAGTGGGAGCCATCCTGGTTAGATAAAATTATAACCAATCTATTCTTGCAAGAGTGCACGCAGAGTGTTTTCTTCTCTCTCTCTCCAGGTAGCGACCATATCACGCCTTAATCAAGATAATAATACGGATGTATTGACCGAACCCGCTTGTTATACTGAGCTGGGGAACGTTGGTCCCGCTCCAACTTATAACTGTTATAAGACAAGGCAGGAAATTGGGGAATACCAGAATTCCCGTGCCACCCAAACGAAGAAAGTGCATACTGATGCATCAGCTTCGGGTGTATTCATAACCGAGAACTGTTTCTCAGTGTCCTTTACGTCCTGGGTATTTGATATCGGATCGGGATCCCACATATGTTATATATTACATGGGCTACAGAAAGGTAGAGAACTGAGAACGGGTGATAAGTTTCATGAGGCAGAAAACGGTGCAAGCGTTGCAGCCAAGTCTGTTGGTCACTGTCATCCTGTATTACCAGAATACATTGATTCTGAACAAACGTTATTAGATACCGAACATGATGTACAAAATCATATCAGTCTCTTTATCAGTAAAGAAAGGATATAATTTTGTATTGTTGGATAATGTTTTGAACATTTCCTAAATCAAGAGTTGATCGGTTCAGGCACGTTATCTAAAAGCATTGACGTTCTAAATCAAACTACAGTTCTTAGTATACAGAACACACACAAAGAGGAAGAGTTCAGAAATGAACGAATCCTTCTTGAGGTATTTTAGACTAGGTCATATCAATGCGACCCGACTAGATGAAGTTACATTAAGATGCATATTTAAATCAGTTTGAATTTATATCTTATGAAACTTGCCAGTCATGTTACAGAGATAAGATGACCATAGCTCCGTTTACTGGAAACAGAGAAAGAGTTAGTGAACTCTTGGGATTATACATGTTGATGTATGTAGGTCCCCTGTCTGCAAATACCAAGACCGGTTCTTTGTATTTCATTACATTCTCTGATAATCTCTCAAGATTCAGACATATGTTCCTGTTGAAACACAAGTCCAAAGCTTTTGAGATATTCACAGAATATAAGTTAGAAATAGAGAACCAAAACGGGTATAAGTATTATGTCCTTTGATGTGATCAGGGAGGAGAATACTTGAGCACGGAATTCCTGGACTATTCTAAAGGAGAATGAGATTCTCTCTCAGCATTACTCCTCCGTATACACCACAGCACGTCGGTGTATCGGGGTAGAGCAATCACACCCTATATGATAAGGTGTGCTCTATGATGAGTACTACTGAGTTACCTATTTCCTTATGGGATTATGCACTTAAGAAGCTGCATATCTATTGAATAGGGTTCAAAACAAATCAGTTGCCTACCACTTCATATGTGATATGGAAAGGGAAGAGCCCATTTCTTAAGTTAGTTAAGATTTGGGGTTGTTCGGCCTATGTCTAAAGGCAAAATCCGGACAAGCTCGAGGCAAAGTCAGTTTTGCTGAAGTTTGTTGGATATCCTAAGCATACGCAAGGGAATATCTTCTACCTAACTGAGGAACAAAAATGTTTTGTTTTCTCAGCATGCCACCTTTGTGAAAGGGAATTTCTTGTGAAGAAAATTAATGGACATGAGGTAGAACTGGTCCAGCTATACAAACTACGGCTGATGATTTGGTAGAACCGAAGGATTCAATAGTTTCCAATGAAGCTCATCCTCTCCGTCGATCTAGTAGGGTTCCTCACCCACCTGAGAGTTACTTCGGTTTCTCTATGACAGTGGGAGCGAGGATTGCATCATGAGATGATGACCCAACTAGTTTCGAGCTGGACATCAGGAGCGGGACTCTGTAAGAATGGCTGGATGCTTATCGATCTGAGATGGAATCCTTTTACACCAACAAAGTATGGACTTTGGTTGCTTTATCTGAAGGGTTAAATCCCCATCAGGAGCAAGTATATCTTAAGAAGATTACTTGGTGTACATGGAAAAGTTGAGACTTTCAAAGCTAGACTTGTTAAAGGTTTGCATCATTGACCAGGTATGGATTGTGATGAAACCTTTTCTAAGTACCTATGCTTAAGTCCATCCATATCCTACTTGCCACGGCTACATACCATGACTACGATATCTGGTGGTTGGGTGTCATGGTTTCTTTTCTAAATAAAGATTTAGAAGAGAGAATCTATAAGTACACAGTCAGAGGGCTTCGTAGACAGTGGGAGCAGCGGAAACGTGTGCATGATGTTTTATGTGATAAAGCAGGCATCGTGGAGTTGGAACATCTGTTTTGATGTGTTAGTCAAAGAGTTTGACTTCATCAAAATGGTAGATGAACCTTGTATATACAAAAAGGTAGTATGGAGTATGGTGGTGATCCTCGTAGAGTACGTGGATGACATACTCTTGATAGGGAAAGAGTTTCCTATGCTACGCTCGGTCAATCTCCGCTTATCACTATGATTCTCCATAAAGGATAAAAAATGATACCTCCTAAATCCTGGGTTATGGATCTATGAGATAGATCTAATTGGGTGTTAGAATACTCACTAGCTGTAGTGAGATGGTATCAATCGATCCTGGAGAGAATCACTGGAAAGGTTCCAGGGTGATAAGAACGACTGAATGTCAGTTACAGGCATTTTCTTTATCCTCAGTGGAGGGACGGTATGTTGGAAGAGTTCCAAGCTAGATACCATGACATACTAGACGATTAAATGCAAGATACATCGTTACCAAAGATGCTACCAAAGAGGCAGTCTGGATGTATACTAGTTCATGAGATGAACTTTGTTCCTTCCATTGTGTGACAATGGAGTTGCGGCTTATGCCGAGGAACGCCTGTCCCGTCAGTGATCCAAACATATTCTAAGGCAAGTGTCACCAGATCATGGATATTGTTGATCTCCAGGCGATCGAGGTAAGGAGAGTAGACTCAGAGGACAGCACGGTGGATCCACTCACGAAGGCTTTTTCCTAGAGAGAGGCTATTATGGGATGGTTGAGTATGAGATACTACAACCACTGTTATCAGATGGCCCTAGTGCAAGTGGGAGATTGTTAGTTATATGTATGCCCTAGAAGCCATTACTATGCATGTGTTGTATATTGTAGTGGATGCTTGGACATATATAGGGAGGACTTTCTTGCTCGACATGATAGTATGCTATCCGGTTACTCTTTGCCTTAACGTGTATACTGATTGTCTCTCTGTTACATGTTGGTAAAGCCCTTAGGATGTGTACTTGACTACCTGGACTGTGATGCGGATCATACTAGTGGGGACATGGTAGTCCATAAGTACATCCTTCAAGGTCCCTAGTCGTGGGTATATCGAGACGGGGCATCGATATACCAGAGTAGACTAGTGTATACCTTCTCGACCCATACAGATGGGCGATGGATGATCCCATATCCATTGGTGTTTGACATCAGAGATGATATACGGGTGCTCAGTGGAGACTGGGTACACTGGACGGACTCGCCGAGAACTCCCAGATGGTATTATACCTTACGTCAGATGGCAGTTCTCTGGTGACACTGGTACAGGTTAGTCTGTAGACCTGAGATCGTCATAGAGTCTTGTGTGATTCCCACTGTGCTTTGATTTCCACCTTACCACGTCCAAGAGGGCATGCAAAACGGTGGTTTTTGGGTACAGTCCCGAGTCACATGGAGGAAATGAGCGATAGGAGGGGTTTCGTTTCTCCCGGTTTTGGGGGTTGATGTTGCGCTGTGCTCGATTGGCCATAACAGGGAAGTCCCTGGCCAGGGCTGGTTTAGAGATTTACTGGTAAGTGTTACCCATAGTTTCTCGACCTGTTATGCGCCTCATATCGGCACGACTTATCGGTTATTGGGGTCCGACGTTTACCACCCCTAGACTTGATATGCGACATATCAGACGAGGAGACCGGACTGTACGGTAGTGTCACTGTCAGGCTTTTTGCAGGAGTTGGAGTGGGCTTGCTCGCTGATCTTCTGATCGCTCAATACCCAGGTAGCCGTTACATCCAGCTAGTACCGCTGACGGCTTGTGGGTGTTTGATATGATCATCATCTACTGCCGGCGTATTGACGAGTCTTTAGAGTCCTACATAGAAGTTGTACTGGCTCAGGAAAAACGAGATAGGAGCGCATATGTGATATGTGCGGGACCGAGAATGATACGAGTATGTGATACCGTATTCTTTTCTCGCGATGATTGCATCGATTAGTTGTATGCGATATAACCTAATTATCGAATCAAGGATTGATTCGATAAGTCGATACATTGGATATTAGTCGGTTATATGCGATATGACCGGATCGTTAAATCAAGTGTTGATTTAATGATTTAAAGTATAATTATATATTTTGATATATTAATTTACATTAACTAACATTGGTTCAATTTAAGCATTTGTTTTTCTCACTTGTGCACAAGTTAATTTATATGTGATATATATTCATTTGTGTACAAAGTTGTATCATGGTTGTTGATACACACTACATAGATGTATGAGACATACACCATACTAATTATATTGGTTGGGATTTAATATCTAAAGTAATTCTAAAACAAGTGGAGAATAAGCTCATTTGCATGAAGCTTTTTCTTGCATTGACTTTTTCTACTAGTTTTGTTTTCCTTATGATATTTGTAAACCTAACCACTATAATTAACCTATGGTAATGTTTTTACATGAGTTATTATATGATACTCACTCACCATGGTTAGTTCACACTCTCTCTTGATCATTATCCATTCTCATTTTGAGCTCATCTTCTTCCTCCTTCACTTTGATTCTAGGGTTGATAAAGAGAGAGATACAAAGTGAGAAATGAAACTCTAAAGAGTACTCACTTTCTATCTCACCATCCTCTACTAGACTAGCACTTTAGTTTAGGGTGTTTGCTTCACTAATTCTATGGTTAGTAAGGTAGAAGCTTGAGTCCGTATTCTCTCGACGTAGATCATCTTCGGCACCGAAGACTTCAAGCGATCCCGTTGAAATTTCCTCATGGAGCCGTCCGAGAGTCCGGGAGTTGGTTGATTGCAGCGAAGGGACGTCGTTACGGAGCTATGGAAGTGGAGGACTGGATCTACAAAGGTTGTAGTCCCTTTCCTTTAGAGTAAATGTGATTTACTTGCCATTGTTTTCGCCTAATCTCTAGTTAACGATCTGGCTTCGGGTTGTTAGGCACCTAAATTTTTTAATCCGGCATGGTCGATGCTTTGTAGAGCCTCCTTAGTGTGCCTAGTAACCCTACAGTTAGGGTAAAGATTAAGAAAGGAAGGACAAGGATCTAGAGGAAGAACAATCTTCCTAATCATCCTAACCCCTTTTATTAATATTTACCATAACACCTAATTAGATCTTCATATGGGTATAGAAAGCGGTGATATTTATAGATTTTCCAAACTTAACCTAGACCTAACCCTAGCAAGATTTAGATCTAGATTAATTTAGTTTTTAGATTTAATCAATAATCAATCCGGCTCCCATCGGAATTAACTCGTTAGAGCGATTAGGAAATTCACAACATCCCTGTGGACCGACCCGTACTCACCGGCTAGCTATCAAGCGACGCCGTTCTTGATTGCGGTAATAGATAGTTTTTGAGATCAATCACCTGGCCAGGGATTTCAGTTATGGCCAATCGAGCATAGCGCAACATCAACCCCCAATACCGGGAGAGACGAATCCCCTCCTATCGCTTATTGCCTCCATATGACTCGAGACTGGACCCAAAAACCACCTGTTTGCACGACTCAGTAGAGCCGTAGTAGGGTGGAAATCAAAGCACAGTGGGAGCCACACAAGACTTTATGACGATCTCGGGTCAGCAGACTAACCTGCACCAGTGTCACCAGAGAACTGCTATCTGACGTGAGGTATAATACCATCTAGGAGTTCTCGGCGAGTCCGTTCAGTGTACCCAATCTCCACTGAGCACCCGTATACCCTCTCTGATGTCAAACACCAATGGATATGGGATCATCCATCGCCCATCACATTGGTCGAGAAGATATACGCTAGTCTACTCTGGAATATCGATGCCCCGTCTCGATATTCCCACGACTAGGAACATTGAAGGATGAACTCATGGACCACCCAGGCCCACTAGTATGATCTACATCATAATCCTAGAAGTTGAGTACACATCCTAAGGGCTTTATCAACATGCAACAGAGAGACAGTAAATATACATGTTAAGATAGAGAGCAACCAGATAACATACTATCATGTCGAGTAAGAAAGTCCTCCCTATATATGTCCCAGCATCCACTATAATATACATCTTATGTACAATAATGACCTCTAGGGCATACATACAACTAACATGGAGGATGGTAAACGTCAGAGCCCTGCTGACCAGAAAAGTCGTGTCGATTTAGCTCAGGACCAATCCGAGAAAATACTGATCTAACCATCAATAAATCTCAATTGCCTTTGTAACATTTAAAGAAAATAAAATATTATTTTTTGGAATTTAAATAATTAAATAACAAATATTATGGATACTTTAAAAGTGTGGAGATTGGTTGTAAATGAAATGGTATAATTATATACCGATAGTTTGGAAAATATTTGGAAAATTAATATGAATTATTGATTTTGAAGGTATTTCTGCGATTTGGATGTTTTATAAATATTTATACAATTATTTGTATACAAGTTTATTACTAAACTCGATTAGTATTTCACTAATTATGGACTAATCTTCCTTATGTATATGACATGCGATATAGCATGTTGCAAATGCTTGTTACATATTTTGAAAACCATTCTTCATTTGCATACATTTATGGTTCTTGTTTTTGTTTTTTTTTTAAAATAAAAGAAATGGGAGAAGAGGAGATATTTTGTGTGTGGGGAGACAAAGAGGTATGGGGTAGAGAGAGAGAGAGAGGTGGTTTATTCTCACCATGGCTCTTCTTCATTCTTCACCTTCATCTCATCTTCTTTCTCTCCCCATTCTCCACTTCTTCCATCTTACTACCATCACCAAAATCCCACAAAAATCACCCAAGCCTTGACAAAAAAATGTGCACAATCACATCCTATACACTATAGGTAGATCAAGTGGAGGTTTTGAAGACTTGAGCAACTCAAGAATTATCTTTAGTTGCCAAATGAGGTATAATTCCACACCTTTAGTGTAAAAATTGAGTTTTGTTATACCCTATTGTAGTTTAGAGTGAAACTAAGGTAGTTTAGCGATGTCGGAAAATTCCAAGTGGAGGTTTATGTGTTATTATGAGTTGTGATGGTGTAATTGAGTGAAATTAGTGACCACTACCCCTGTAGTGTCAATATTATGGACCAAATCAGAGACTAAACCCCAAGACTTGAACTTTAGAATTTTCCTGTGTCGGTTTTCTACGATTTGTGATGCTGAGATGGAATCTGGAGTAATTTGGGGTCCCTATAGGAAAAACGAACAACTAAATAAACTAAGTTAGACCACTAGAAGACCACAGCCGAAGAACGAGACACCAATTCATTGTTGGGGCCGGGGACGCCGGGTCTTTTAGCTATCTCGCCGAGCCAATGTTAGGTGTAGATGTTGGGTTTTAACCTGTAGCTCACACATCTTATAAGCTGGCCCCTGTATTGTTAGTTTTGTCCCTGTCTATCTATGCTAAAATCTAGGAGCATTTTGAGTTGTTTTGGCAATGTTTTTCCGATTTCTAAAACTCGGTTTTTGGTATTTGAATTAGGATTTGGTCATTAGATGTTTTGTAAGTCCACGTTGCTCACCCCGGTTCTTACGGGGAGGCGGAAATGGCGAAAAACAATTTTTTAACGCAAAGGCAACATGGACTAAAAGCCGGATTTTTGTTAAACTAGAAACTAGCAAACTACTAGAGGCTTTAACTACTATGCCGTAGAAATTAAACCTCACGAAACCGATCCTTCGGGTCTTCTCTCCGCTGTCCGGCTCGTCCATCTACGCTCCGAGGGTCGATCTGGATCTTGGTCACCTCCGCGGCCTTCTTGAGTCGAAGACGATCCACCCGAGAGATGTACACCGAGCTCCACCTCGAGCCGAGGCAACTAGGGCAACGAGATCGCTAGTCTAGATGCCCTAGGTTGTGTAGTAGAGATATATGGTAGTGTTTGTCTTTGTGGGATCTTTTTTTCTCAACACATGAGATCAAAAGAAGAAATCAAGAGGAGGAAGAAGGAGGAGCTAGCAACCATGAGAGCTTTTCTTTTCTTCTTACAAGAACAAGAGAGAGAAATAGAAATGAATTATGAGCTAAAGAAATGAACCATGGTTGCAATAATGCAAAACTATCATCATTACCAATCCATTCATGATAAAGTTGATGGCTACTAATTGAATTGACCATTTTCATAATCCAAAATGAAAAAGAAATCCAAAGAAGAGTGTAGACCTCTGATGAAGGTCAACGGTCAACTTCGGTCAACGGGTCAACAAAGTCAGGAGTGGTCAAATGGTCAATGCAATTAGCCATCACTAATTATCACAAAAAAGGATTAGTAAAATTATGTCTCCGGCTCATAATGGTTTTGACCGAACGAATTGTCAAAACCCTAATGAGCCCGCCACATAACGGTTTTGGCCGAACCAACTGCCAAAACCCTAATGGGGCACCTCCTTCTTTATCGCTCCTCAAAACTGTGCATACACACCCGCATCCGCATTCCGTAGAATGCGAATGCACAGAAGACAAAACAAATCCATCCGTGCAATACTAGGATCCGGCTTAAACCAAAGCCCACTAGTATTGCCTGCCCGAACAGCATACGCACACAAGTGCACGTAAGTGATCGCAGCCCTGCCGTAAAACCATACGGCCTCTACACGTTTCGTTCAGTGCAGGGAAACTATCTGTGTGGGACTCTAAATACTCGATACTACGCTGGCAGTGGGTTTAACCACAGACCGCAAGCGGCACTAGCTGTACGTAACGGTCCCCAGGTAGATGTCGATAAGAAGGCCGATGAGGTAAACCCATCCAAACTCCTACTGAGCCTGTATGTGATAATCTCCGTACAGTCCGATCTGTTCGCTGATACTTCGCATGGCGGGCCTAGGGGGTGGTGAACGTCAGTCCCCTAATAGCGGTACAAGTCGTGTCAGAGTGTAGCCCAGAACACCCTGAGATAACACTGGAGACCTACCAGTATATCTCGCTTGCCCTGGCCAGGGACTACTCGTGTAATGGCTCTCCTAGACACAGCGCGATGTCAACCCCCAATACCGGGAGAGACGAATCATGTCTAACCGTCACTGTCTCCAAGTGCTTCGAGACTGCACCCAACTACTACCTGTTTGCACGACTCCTTTGAGCGTAGGGTAGTAATCTAAGTACAGTGGGAACACACTCGAGGCGAAGTGACAGTGTCAAGTCAGCGGACTAAGCGTACTCATGTCACCTGGGAACTGATAACTGACGATAGGTATAATACCAACCAACAGTTCCCGACGAGTCATGTCCAGTGTACTCGTAACCTAACGAGCACCCGCATACTTTCTCCAGTACGACGTACTGATGGCTGTGGGACAGACCATCTCCCCTGCTGGGATGAGAAGCGCATACGCTAGTCTACTCCGGAGTATCGATGCCCTGTCTCGATAATCCTACGACTAGGGACCTGTATAAGGATGTGCTTGTAGATTACCCAGCCCCCCACTAGTGTGACTGCCATCACAACGCTGGTAATCAAGCAAAGATCCTAAAGGCTCCACTAATATGTATAAGCGATATGCTAAAAGAAACACATGCACATATTGAAGTCAGAAACAAACCAAGTAGCATACTGCCATTTTGAGCAAGATTGTCTATACAACCGTGAATATCCCAAGCTTCCATTAAGTAATATACAAGCTAGTATGATACAGTAATAGCCTCTAGGGCATATACACTAACAATCTCCCACTTGCACTAAGGCCATGAACTGGCGTATCAAAGACCTATCATCTCGATCAGCCGCTCGAATTGAGTCTGGGGTAGGGCCTTCGTGAGTGGATCTGCAGTGTTATCTTTCGTATTTACTCTCTTCACCTCGATCTCCCGGCGATCTACGATCTCCCTGATCAGGTGGTACCGCCTCAAAATGTGCCTGGACTTCTGATAGGGCCTGGGTTCCTTCGCTAAAGCTATGCGCCGTTGTTGTCGCAATACGGCTGTATTGGATCAACAATGGTAAGAACCACCTGAAGCTCCATGAGGAACTTCTTCATCCAGACAGCTTCCTTTGCGGCATCGCAAGCAGCTATGTACTCCGCTTCCATAGTTGAGTCAGCAACGGTTTCCTGCTTGGAGCTCTTCCAGCAAACCGCCCCTCCATTGAGGGTAAAGACATAACCCGACATGGACTTGGAGTCATCCTTGTCACTCTGAAAGCTGGAGTCAGAAAAGGCCTCGATCTGGTGGTCTTTTCCGCCATACACCAAGAACATCTCCTTAGTCCTTTTCAGGTACTTTAGAATGTTCTTTACCGCTATCCAGTGTTTCTCCCTTGGGTTCGACTGATACCGGCTTACAACGCTCAATGCGTATGCTACATCTGGTCTGGTACATAACATCGCATACATTATAGAGCCTACCGCAGAAGCGTAGGGTATAATAGACATGCGATCCCTTTCCAAATCAGTCTTGGGAGACATCTTTTTGGAGAGGGTGATCCCGTGACAAGCCGGTAAATTACCGCGCTTGGAATTTTCCACACTGAATCTTTTTAGTATGGTGTCAATGTACCTGGACTGTGAAAGTCCCAACATCCTCTTAGATCTATCACGATAGATCTGGATCCCTAGAATGTAGTTGGCATCGCCCAGGTCCTTCATGGAGAACCTCTGTGACAAGAATACTTTAACTGACTGTAGCATAGGAATATCATTTCCTATTAAGAGAATGTCATCCACGTACAAGACGAGGAATACCACAGTTCTCCCTACAATCTTACTGTAAATGCATGGTTCATCTGGGTTTTTGATAAAGTCGAATTCTTTGACAGTATCATCGAAGCAGATGTTCCAACTCCGCGATGCCTGCTTCAGTCCATAGAAGGACTTTAGCAACTTGCACACTTTACCGCTGCTCCCACTCTGAATGAATCCCTCTGGCTGATCCATATAGACACACTCTTCCAAATTTCCATTTAGGAAAGCCGTCTTTACGTCCATCTGCCAGATTTCATAATCATGGAAGGCAGCAATGGCAAGAAGGATCTGAATGGATTTCAGCATAGCCACTGGAGAAAAGGTCTCGTCATAGTCCAAACCAGGTCTTTGACGAAAACCCTTTGCAACAAGTCTAGCTTTATAGGTCTCAACCTGCCCATCTACACCAATCTTCTTTCTGAAGATCCATTTGCAGCCTACGGGTTTTACCCCTTCTGGAGCAAAGTCCAAAGTCCAAACTTTGTTGGTGTACATGGACTCTATTTCGGTCCGCATTGCATCGAGCCATTTTACCGAGTCACTGCTATAAATGGATTGCAGGAAGCTAGTAGGCTCACCATAATCCATAGTGCAATCCTCTCTATCCCCGTCTATGAGAAAACCGTAGTATCTCTCGGGTGGATGAGACTGTCTACTACTCCTGCGGAGTGGCGTAGGAATGTCCTGTTCTTTCAAACCCTCTGGTTCTACTAAGCTTTCAGTAATAGCTCATGGTTCTGGAATTTCTTCCAGTTCTATTGCGCTCCCACTTATCTGGTTTTCCAAAAACTCAGTTTCTAAGAAGCGGGCATGACGAGAAACAAAAACCTTTTGTTCCTCTGCGTAATAGAAAAGATACCCCTTGGAGTTCTTTGGGTATCCCACAAACTTACACTGTACTGAACGTGCCTCGATCTTGTCCGCATGCTGCTTCTTTACGAAAGCTGGACATCCCCATGTCTTTAGATACTTAAGACATGGTTTCTTCCCACTCCACATCTGAGTTGGTGTGGTAGGCACTGACTTAGTAGGAACTTGGTTCAAAAGATATGCAGCTGTTTCTAGTGCATAACTCCAGAAAGATCGCGGCAACTCAGCCTTACTTATCATGGAACGTACCATATCCAATAGGGTTCGATTCCGCCTTTCCGATACACCGTTGTGTTGTGGTGTGTATGGAGGAGTAAGCTGAGAGAGAATTCCATTCTCTTTTAAGAAGCCCAGAAACTCGGCACTCAAGTATTCACCACCTCGATCAGATCTCAGTGTCTTGATACTTTTGCCTGTTTGTTTTTCAACTTCATTCTTGTATTCCCGAAATTTCTCAAAGGCCTCGGATTTGTGCTTCATCAAGAAGACATGCCCATATCTAGAGAAATCATCTGTGAAAGTAATGAAGTATGAATAACCACTTCGCGCATGTGTAGACATTGGACCACACACATCACTGTGTATGAGTCCTAAGAGCTCACTTGCTCTTTCTCCGTGTCCAGTGAACGGAGTCTTTGTCATCTTTCCCATGAGACAAGATTCACAAGTGGCATAAGACTGGTACTCGAACGGATCCAAGTATCCTTCTTTATGTAACTTTTTCAACCGTGTCTCATTAATGTGACCCAGTCTACAATGCCATAAGAAATCCTGATTTAATTCCGGAGACTTTCTTTTAAGTGTGTTCTGGACACTGAAGACCTGAGCTTGATTCAAAACGTATATACCGTTTTTCAATGTACCCGACCCAATCAGAACTTGATTTAGATGGATGTTTACTACATCGCTTACAAAAGTAAAATCATATCCTTCCTTAGAAAGTAAGGATACAGATATGATATTACAAGTCACACCTGGTACATAAAAACAGTCACGCAGAATCAATATCTGCCCAGTTGTCAGTCCTAGATGATACTCCCCTACGGATTCAGCATACATGCTCATTCCGTTAGCAACCCTGAGAGTTATATCACCTTTCTTGATAACCCTACGGTTTCTCAGAGCATGTAACGAATTACAAATATGAGATCCTGATCCGGTATCCAATACCCAGGAAGTAGGGTTAACTGACATACAGTTCTCTATTACAAACACACCCGAAGCCGAAGCCACAACATGCTTCGAATTCTGGCTACTGGCTTTGATAGCCCTGCAATCCTTCTGCCCATGTTCATTCCCGTAACAATAGGAAAGTCCTTCTTTTACTACATCCATTCTCGAAACTTCTGCCCTTCCCTTTCCTTCCACTTCCCTAGTTTCCTTCAGGGTAGTAGGTAGAGACTGTTGAACTAAGTCAGCATTTGACCCGTTCTTCAACGTGGTCTTCAGGTCCGTGAGCTCAAAAGAGCTGGTCTCTGTAAGGACGTTGCTGAAGGGTTTACCTAGCACCTTATGAAGGGTTTGGATGCATCACATGTACCAAAGATTAAAATTTTAGGGTGCTAAGTAAGCATACAAAGAATCATTCCTAGAAAAATTAGGGTTTCTAAAACAACACTTCATCACAAGTAAGAAAAGCAAGGGTTTTGAGAGTACAACCTTTGTATCTCCCTACGCTAGACTCCTCGGCCACTTAGGGTTTGGAAAAAGTCCACTTGAACTCTTCTAGGTCCACGATGATCCACCCGGAGTCCGCTTTGTCCAAGCTTGCAACTTCACTTGATCTAGAGAAGAGAATGAAGCCAACACTTTAAACAAGTGGGCAAGACTTGTGTAGAATGATGTTGTGGTGGCTTTTCTCACTTCAAAATTCTAACTTGAAAAGTAATTTGCTCACTAGAGAAATCTAGAGAGCAAAAGATAAAGGAGGAAGAAGATGGTGGCCTTTTTAGAATAATAGAAAAGATAAAAAACCCCATGAGAAAATAAAAATATATCTATATATATATTTTTCTTCTCTCATCTCAAACCATGGTTAAACAATAAATATATTATTTAACTTGAGTTAAAACCCAAAAGGAAAGTTAATCCATGGTTAAATGGTGGGTGAGTATAGTTAGGTCAAAGAAGAGTGTAGAAAGAAACCATGAATTATCCTTTCCTTTTTGTTTTTGTTTTAAATCAAATGCAATAATAATTCATATATAAAACTAAGGTGTGAGTCTTATATTGCCACAATTCTCTTTGTATATACAACCATGAAGGATGATGTATGTATGTATGTATGTGTGCATGCACATCCATATGTGCATGAATCAAGAAAGAATGCATACATGCATGCATACATCCAAAAATACAAGAAAAGATTTCTAGTGAGAATCTTATGGTTAAATGATAAATCAACACTTGATTTATCAATCCGGACATATCATATACGACCCAACCAAAAGCAAGCCGTCCGATTAATGTACGGTATCTCATACGCGCATTTTAATCGGGTCCATGCGCATATCGCATACGCGCACCACAACGTTTTACCTGGACTAGGTAACTCCTTTGTGGGACTCTAAGACTCGTCAATACGCCGGCAGTGGGTGATGATCATATCAAGCACCCCAAGCCGCAAGCGGTCAGCTAAACGTAACGGCCACCCGGGTATTGAGCGATCAGAAGAAAACAAGCGAATCTGCTACAACTCCCGTCGAGCCAACCGGCAACACTACCCGTGCAGTCCGGTCTCCTCGTCTGATATGTCGCATATCAAGTTTAGGGGTAGTAAACGTCAGACCCTGATAACCGATAAGTCGTGCCGATGTAAGGCTCATAACGGGTCGAGAAACTACTGGTAACACTTACCAGTAAATCTCTAATCAGCCCTGGCCAGGGACTTCCCTGTTACGGCCAATCGAGCACAGCGCAACATCAACCCCCAATACCGGGAGAGACGAAACCCCTCCTATCGCTCATTGCCTCCATGTGACTCGGGACTGTACCCAAAAACCACCGTTTTGCACGCCCTCATGGACGTGGTAAGGTGGAAATCAAAGTACAGTGGGAATGACACAAGACTCTATGACGATCTCGGGTCTACAGACTAACCTGCACAAGTGTCACCAGAGAACTGCCATCTGACGTGAGGTATAATACTATCTGGGAGTTCTTGGCGAGTCCGTCCAGTGTACCCAGTCTCCACTGAGCACCCGTATACCATCTCTGATGTCAAAAACCAATGGATATGGGATCATCCATCGCCCATTTCATGAGTCGAGAAGCGTATACGCTAGTCTACACTGGTATATCGATGCCCCGTCTTGATACACCCACGACTAGGGACCTTGAAGGATGTACTTATGGACTACCTTGTCCCCACTAGTATGATCCGCATCATAGTCCAGGTAGTCAAGTACACATCCTAAGGGCTTTACCAACATGTAACTATTAGACAGTATAAAGAGACAAGTATACATGTTAAGATAAAGAGCAACCAGATAGCACACTATCATATCGAGCAAGAAAGTCATCTCTATATATGTCCAAGCATCCAATATAATATACATCATCTGTACAATACTGGCCTCTAGGGCATACATACAACTAACAATCTCCCACTTGCACTAGGGCCAGCTGCTGTAGTATCGCATACCGAGCATCCCGAAGAGTCTCTCAAACTGTATCTGGGGAATGGCCTTTGTGAGTAGATCCGCTGTGTTATTCTTCGTGTCAACTCTCCTGACCTCGATCTCCCGGCGATCAACCATCTCCCGGATCAGTTGATACCGCCTCAGAATGTGCTTGGATCGCTGATGGGACCTGGGTTCCTTGGCCAAAGCCACCGCTCCGTTGTTATCACAATACAAAGGTATTGGATGTTCAATGGATGGAACCACTCCAAGTTCTGTAATGAACTTCTTGATTCAGACAGCCTCTTTGGCAGCATCGTTGGCAGCGATGTATTCAGCCTCCATCGTCGAGTCTGCCACGGTTTCCTGCTTGGAACTTTTCCAGCTTACCGCCCCTCCATAAAGGGTAAAGACAAATCCCGACTGCGACTCAGAGTCGTCCTTATCACTCTGGAAGCTCGAATCGGTAAAGGACTCCACTTGGAGTTCTCCGTTACCATACACCAAGAGCATCTCTTTAGTCCTTCATAAGTACTTGAGAATGCTCTTCACAGCTGTCCAGCGACTCTCTCCAGGATCAGCTTGATACCTGCTCACTACACTTAGTGAGTATGCTACATCGGGTCTGGTACATAGCATCGCGTACATGATAGAGCCTACAGCCGAAGCATAGGGTATCCCTTGCATGCGAGCTCTCTCCAAATCAGTCTTGGGAGACATCTCTTTGGAGAGAGTGACTCCAGAGATCGTGGGTAAGTTCCCACGCTTGGATTCATCCATACTAAACCTCTTTAGTATGGTGTCAATGTACCTGGATTGGGACAATCCCAATATCCGTTTGAATCTATCTCTATAGATCCTTATTCCCAATATGCAGGAGGCATCACCAAGATCTTTCATTAAGAATCTTTGTGATAAGAAGAGCTTGACCGATTGCAGCATAGGAATGTTATTTCCTATCAAGAGTATGTCGTTCACGTACAATACGAGGAAGACAACCTTACTCTCTGCCACCTTCTTGTAGATACAAGGTTCATCTATGTTTTTGATGAAATCAAACTCTTTGATAACGACGTCAAAGCAGATGTTCCAGCTCCGCGATGCTTGCTTTAATCCATAAATGGATTTAGCAGCTTGCACACCTTCCCGATGCTCCCACTATCTACGAAGCCCTCTGGCTGAGTCATGTACACGCACTCTTCTAAATGACCGTTTAGAAAGGCGGTCTTAACATCCATTTTCCAGATTTCATAATCATGATATGCAGCGATGGCAAGCATGATCCGGATGGATTTAAGCATAGCCACTGGAGAAAAGGTTTCGTCATAGTCCACACCTGGTCTTTGACGAAAACCTTTTGCAACAAGTCTAGCTTTGAAAGTCTCCACTTTCCCATCTACACCAAGTTTTTCTTGAAGATCCACTTGCTCCCAATGGGTTTTACCCATTCAAGAGCAACTTCCAAAGTCCATACTTTGTTGGTGTACATGGATTCCATCTCGGACCGCATTGCATCCAGCCATTTCACTGAGTCCCCACTCGTGATGGCCTGCTCGAAGCTAGTTGGGTCATCATCTTCCATGATGCAATCCTCGCTCCCACCATCCATGAGAAAACCATAGTATCTCTCAGGTGGGTGAGAAACCCTACTAGATCGGCGGAATGGTTGGGGTTCATTGGGAACTACGGAATCCTCTGGTTCCACCAGATCTTCTGTTGCATCTTTTGTAGCTGGAACCTCTTTCAGTTCTACCTCATGTCCACTAATCTCTTTTGCAAGAAATTCCTTTTCTAAAAAGGTGGCATGCCGAGAAACAAATACTCTTTGTTCCTCAGTGTGATAGAAGATATACCCTTGTGAATTCTTGGGATATCCTACAAATTTGCATAGAACAGACCGTGCCTCGAGTTTGTCCGGATTTTGTCGTTTGACATAGGCTGGACAACCCATATCTTAACATAGTTAAGACATGGTCTCTTCCCTTTCCATATCTCATATGGAGTGGTAGGCACAGATTTGGTGGGGACCATATTAAGTAGATGTATGGCTGTTTTTAGCGCATACCCCAGAAGGAAATAGGTAACTCAGCTGTGCTCATCATAGAGCGCACCATATCTAATAGGGTGCGGTTCCTCCGTTCCGATACACCGTTGTGCTGTGGTGTATATGGAGGAGTCAGCTGAGAGAGAATCCCATTCTCTTTTAGGAAGTCCAAGAATTCATTGCTCAAGTATTCACCTTCTCGATCAGATCGTAGGATTTTAATACTTTTTCCGGTTTGGTTCTCGACTTCTTGTTTATATTCTCTAAATTTCTCAAAAGCTTCAGACTTGTGTCTTATCAAGAACACATGTCCGTATCTTGAGAGATCGTCAGTGAATGTAATGAAGTACGAAGAACCATCCCTGGCATATGTAGACATGGGACCGCATACATCACTATGTATCAGTCCTAAGAGTTCGGTAACTCTTTCTCCATGTCCCGTAAACGGAGTTTTGGTCATCTTGCCTTTGAGACATGACTGGCAAGTGTCATAAGATGAAAATTCGAACTGTTTCAAATATCCATCCTTATGCAACTTAGCTAGTCGTGTCGCATTGATGTGACCTAGTCTACAATACCACAAGAAGGATTCGTTCAGTTCTGAACTCTTCCTCTTGTGTTTGTTTGTTATGCTTAGAACTGTTGATTGATTTAGAACATAAATGCCATTGCAAAACGTACCTGATCCAACCAACTTTTGATTACGGAAAATGTTCATAACATTATCCTGTAATACAAAATTATATCCCTCTTTACTCAACAAAGAAACCGATATAATGTTGCATATCAGGTTCGGCATGTAATAGCATTCGTTCAGAATCAATGTATTACCAGTTGGTAATACAAGGTGATATTCCCCGACGGTTCTAGCTGCAACAATTGCACCATTTCCAACTCTTATATCTTTATCACCTTCTCCAAGTTCTCTACCTTTCTTAAGCCTATGTAACTGATTACATATATGGGATCCTGACCCGGTATCTAATACCCAGGACGTAGGGCAAATAGAGAAACGGTTCTCTGTAACGAACACACCCGAAGAAAATGCATCATCATGTACTTTCTTCATTCGGGTGGCATGGGAATCCTGGTATTCCCCTATGTCCTGTTCGATCCTATAACTCTTATAAGAAAGAACGGAACCAACGTTCCCCAGCACAGTATAACATGTGGGTTCGGTCAATACATCCATATTATTATCTTGATTAAGGCATGACACGGTCGCTACCTGGAAAGAGAGAGAAGAAAACACTTTAGCGTATGCTCTTGCAAGATCCGATTGGTTATTATCTTATCTAATCAGGATGGCTCCCACTGTTTTTATCAAATCTTCCTTCAAACCCTAAAAGGAAAGACTAGCCGGGATTAATTACACTCTACAACTTCGCCGATCTTTCAGCCTGGCCAGTGTCGGTACTTTGAGGGAGGTTCCCCGTGCTTTCGCTCGGACCTAATTAAAGTAAACCTCATTTTCCCAGAGGCGTAACCCCATTGACACCTTTCTAGACACCTACTTGATCGACTAATTGTCCTGTGTAAAACTCTCCCGGGAGTAACAATTACTCGCAGTGGGTATCGGGATCCAACTATCTCATAGAAGTTATGCAATCTCATTGCAAATTTCAATACTTGAAATTCCCGATAATATTTTGCCCCTAACGTGCTATGACCTTGACGAAAGACAACAAACCATAGCCCGTTAGTCAAGTTCAACCCGTACATTTCTCGATTGAATTAAACCTACCCGCACGACCCTTGACGAATGCCAACAAAGCCGTACGACTACCCTAATCCAGTCGCATCATATGCAGCAGATAAGCAGCATATAGCTACCGCACACTACACCTTGACGAAAGCCAACAAATGTAGCACGAATACTATATACAACTTATCTGAAATGACGGAGGGCTACAACAGGTTTTTCTGAAAACCTATTGCGTAATGAACTTGATATCGTTGTAGAATCAAGTAAATTTTGAAATGGAGCGATTTTGAGGCTTTCATTAGTTTTGCTAAAGAGATCACTCCCAATGAAGGGATCTCGGCTCTTTCCTTATGGAATAAGGTGCATGATATATCATACACATCACTATGCAAAGCAAAACTCCAAAAGCAGTCAAAAGTCAAACCGAGTTTTGTAGCATCTGCCAGTTTTGCTAAAGAGGTCACTCCCGGTGAAGGGATCTCGGCTCTTTCCCCATCGAATAAGGTGCAGGGTATATCATATATACCGCTATGCAAAGCAAAACTGTAGCTACCCCTTTTTCTTTGAAAATTTGATTCTACAACATCTTTTAGCTTTCTTATCTTTCATTAATCACATTAATGAAGTCCCATCATTTAAGTCACCTAAGTATCACAGATAAATACGACGTACACTTATGCCATCTGCATTCGCCTCGATGTCCCCTCGTGCACCGTTAGGTTAGGTAACTAACGGCAGAGCAGGGCAGGGCAGGGCTAGCGCGGGTGTAAAACATAAGTAACACCTATATAATATATCATATATACTATATACTATATCCATCAGAACATATCAAATGATCACATCACATATATCGCAGCAGAAACATAGATATAATGTGGGATATACTAGGACGTCCGTATTTAGTATTTAGCCAACAATAGAAAATACGGATTCCACAGTCACGATGAATAGCCAAGCCCATACCCTGGACCCCTACGAGAGTGGCAAGCGACCCTACCAATTCTGGAGTTTAGGAGACCCGGTCTCGACTCCTCGAGATGGCCTCCCACTGAACCCCAGAACCCGGTCACCTGTGCTCCCTTCCTTGGGTCTATCCTAATGCGGAAAAGTAAATAATATACAACACTGGTGGCATTGACCTCAACCCGGAAGTGCCCCAAATAAAAGAATATTACATTACATTTGAATTTACATGAATAAAAATATAAAACTCTCATCTCACATAAAACCCCCCGGCTATTCAATTGCGACAATCCTGCACATCATATCTCAGCAACACATAATATCATATATCATCAACGTAAGTAAGTATGCGTACCCCAATTGTTGTTGATGTATAGCAATGAAACCGGCGATATCGACATACTACACTTACGGTCACAGAAAAGAAAGTGTAAAACTGCAATATCTGGAATCCACATGCTCTTTAGACATCGTAAATGCAAAATATCACATATTTCGTATTTCATATCTAGATATATGAATTCCACACATTGCATCACATTCCAGATAAATAGACGGTATTAAAGTTTTCGAACGAATGATCAAATACTCAAAATTCCCTAAAGCTCAACACTTGAGAGGAGTTCAAAAACCCGGAGTGTGACACAGTAGTAGCGGTCCAGCCGTAGAAGGTCCAAGCCAACGCCTCACATGTGGCACGCCGTACTGCCCCAAACCCTAAGGTTCAAAAGGCAGTTCAAGACGGTCACATAATCGAGTTAAGGTTTGTTGTCTTTTAGAGGGTCCACCACAAACAAACTTGCACGTATTTCTGAAAGATTTAAACCCCGTGAAAGAGTGAGTAAATGATACTCGTTCGAACAATTCAACACTTTCTAAATTACCCGGAAAGAAACACGAAATCAAAATTCTGATCGAATCACCGACTCTAAAACAATCTCCAGAACATGTAACACTAAGACCATATTAAAAATACCCAAAAATATCACCAAGCAGTTATAAGCATTACTGTGCGAAAAGTATGTGCTGACCCATCTGTACGGCCGTGGAACCGCGGCCCAAGCAAGCTTTGGCCGCATTTCCGTGGCGCAATTAACTGTTCATGTGCTCGTATTTCACAGTACTGCTTATATTTTCCTGCTGTAATTTTTACATATTTTTAATTCTGAAAAACAACAGTTTTAAAAAAATGTCCAGAGAGGGTCCTGAAAATCCGTATTTTCGTTCGATTGGAGTTTTTACTTCGTTAAAGTGTCGCCTAATGTTCTAGGTCGGCTATGATACCAATGAAGGGTTTACCTAGAACCTCATGAAGGGTTTGGATGCATCACATGTACCAAAGATTAAAATTTTAGGGTGCTAAGTAAGCATACAAAGAATCATTCCTAGAAAAATTAGGGTTTCTAAAACAACACTTCATCACAAGTAAGAAAAGCCAGGGTTTTGAGAGTACAACCTTTGTAGCTCCCTACGCTAGACTCCTCGGCCACTTGGGGTTTGGAAAAAGTCCACTTGAACTCCTCTAGGTCCACGATGATCCACCCGGAGTCTGCTTTGTCCAAGCTTGCAACTTCACTTGATCAAGAGAAGAGAATGAAGCTAACACTCTAAACAAGTGGGCAAGACTTTTGTAGAATGATATTGTGGTGGCTTTTCTCACTTCAAAATCCTAACTTGAAAAGTAATTTGCTCACTAGAGAAATCTAAAGAGCAAAAGATGAAGGAGGAAGAAGATGGTGGCCTTTTTAGAATAATAGAAAAGATAAAAAAACCCATGAGAAAATAAAAATATATCTATATATATATATATTTCTTCTCTCATCTCAAACCATGGTTAAACAATAAATATATTATTGAACTTGAGTTAAAACCCAAAAGGAAAGTTAATCCATGGTTAAATAGTGGGTGAGCATGGTTATGTCAAAGAAGAGTGTAGAAAGAAACCATGAATTATCCTTTCCTTTTTGTTTTTGTTTTAAATCAAATGCAATAATAATTCATATATAAAACCATGGTGTGAGTCTTATATTGCCACCATTCTCTTTGTATATACAACCATGAAGGATGATGTATGAATGTATGTATGTGTGCATGCACATCCATATGTGCATGAATCAAGAAAGAATGCATACATGCATGCATACATCCAAAAATACAAGAAAGGATTTCTAGTGAGAATCTTATGGTTAAATGATAAATCAACACTTGATTTATCAATCCGGCCATATCACATATGACCCAACCAAAAGCAAGCCGCCCGATTAATGTACGGTATCTCATACGCGCATTTTAATCGGGTCCATGCGCATATCGCATACGCGCACCACAACGTTTCACCTGGACTAGGTAACTCCTTTGTGGGACTCTAAGACTCGTCAATACGCCGGCAGTGGGTGATGATCATATCAAGCACCCCCAAGCCGCAAGCAGTCAGCTAAACGTAACGGCCACCCGGGTATTGAGCGATCAGAAGAAAACAAGCGAACCTGCTATAACTCCCGTCGAGCCAACCGGCAACACTACCCGTGCAGTCCGGTCTCCTCGTCTGATATGTCGCATATCAAGTCTAGGGGTGGTAAACGTCAGACCCCAATAACCGATAAGTCGTGCTGATGTGAGGCTCATAACGGGTCGAGAAACTACTGGTAACACTTACCAGTAAATCTCTAATCAGCCCTGGCCATGGACTTCCCTGTTACGGCCAATCGAGCACAGCGCAACATCAACCCCCAATACCGGGAGAGAAGAAACCCCTCCTATCGCTCTTTTCCTCCATATGACTCGGGATTGTACCCAAAAACAACCGTTTTGCATGCCCTCATGGACGTGGTAAGGTGGAAATCAAAGCATAGTGGGAATCACACAAGACTCTATGACGATCTCGGGTCTACAGACTAACCTGCATAAGTGTCACCAGAGAACTGCCATCTGACGTGAGGTATAATACCATCTGGGAGTTCTCGGCGAGTCCGTCCAGTGTACCCAGTCTCCACTGAGCACCCGTATACCATCTCTGATGTCATACACCAATGGATATGGGATCATCCATCGCCCATCTCATGGGTCGAGAAGCGTATACGTTAGTCTACACTGGTATATCGATGTCCCGTCTCGATACACCCACGACTAGGGACCTTGAAGGATGTACTTATGGACTACCTTGTCCCCACTAGTATGATCTGCATCATAGTCCATGTAGTTAAGTACACATCCTAAGGGCTTTACCAACATGTAACTATAAGACAGTATAAAGAGACAAGTATACATGTTAAGATAAAGAGCAACCAGATAGCACACTATCATATCGAGCAAGAAAGTCATCTCTATATATGTCCAAGCATTCAATATAATATACATCATCTGTATAATACTGGCCTCTAGGGTATACATACAACTAATAGTTGCCCCCTACAGATGACCCAATAGCCAACCTCGCTGGAAGCAATTCGTTCGAGGTCTCATATCTTGCGATACGAGATTGCTCTCCATATAAATCTTTGTTATGGAGGAAGATAGAGACTAAGTCCATCTTCTCGTGCTGCCTCTGGTTTGCACCATCAACTTAGGCTAACACGAGCCACTTGGCTTTCGCACAGTTCTTTTCCGATGTCTCGCGGATATGAATATCCGTGACAGGGAAAACTGGACCTGAGACTGCAGGGGATAGATCAGTCAAGTGGTGTCCCAGCTTGTCATGGGCAATGGACATCGGGACAGACCTTTGCCAGTCATAACAGTCAGATTCAGTCATTTTATTATCTAGATGTAACCTATGTCTGGTCACTGGGTCGCTGCAATTAAGAGAGAGAGAGAGAAGAAAACACTTTAGCATGATGCTCTTGCAAGTTTAGATTGGTTTTTAATTTATCTAAACAGGATGGCTCCCACTGTCTCTCAAATCCCTCCTCAAACCATAAAGGAAGAATTAGTCGAGATCAATCTCACCGTACAATACTTGCTTAACCATTCAGCCAGGCTGGTGTCGGTACTTCGAGGGAGGTTTTCCAATGCTTTCGCGAAGTTCCTTAATTAAATAACTTCTTTTCCCTGTGGGCGTAGCTCCGCTAACACCTTTCTAGACACCTACTTGGTTTATAGCATTGATCGTTAAGTGAGAAAGTTCCGGAGGAGTAGCATATACTCACAGTAGGATCGGAATCCAAATATCATCGTGTGACAAAACTGAAGGAATCCTACCAGAATCATCACACTCCAAATGGTATGCAGCGCTAGCAAGTTTCAGTTCTTTTGAAACTCCCGATGTGGATTTTTGCCCCATGCTCTTATGACCTTAACTAAGGCCAACAAATCATAAGTCACATGTCAAGTTCTACCCGTCGTTGTCCAGGTTAATTTGAACCCACCCGTATATACCCTTGACTATGGCTAACAAAGTAATACGACTGTCCCAAACCAACGCATCTATCTATGCAACATATGAATACCCACCAGCTACCAAACACCGTGCCATGACTAAGGCCAACAAACACAGCTTGAATACTGCTGAATATTTATATGAAACGACGGAGGGCTATGAATGGTTTTGGAGAAACCGTGAACGTAGTGAACTTGATATAATCGATGGAACGCGATAGCTTTTAAAAGGAGTGGTTCAAGCTCCGCGTTTAAAAAGCTGGTTTTTTAAAACAACTGAGTGGTTTTAAAGTGTTCCAACGACTTTTATTTGGTTTATTTTCTTGCATTAATTCCAATGCGTCCCATCATTTAATCCTACCATTGCAGATAACAACGAAAATATGACGTACGCTTATGCCATCCGCATTCGCCACGGGGTCCCGTCATCACCCGTTAGGTTACTTAACTAACGACAGAGCGGGGGCTGGACTAGCGCGGATGCAAAACATAAGCAACGCCTAAATAGATATCATATATAGATATATAGCAATGGTAGCCAATCCAGATCACAGATGAACACTTTGTGTAAGTCGATGTAGAACACCCCACGACCTGCGGGGAGGCGGAAATTTAAAAAACGATCTTGTTCTTTGCTTAAACATCGACTAACCGCATGAATCGAAGCTAAACGATAACTAACATGAAACATAAAAGTTCTATACTACTATGTTAAGGGATTATACCTAACGAATCGTGTCCTTCGTCTTTGTGAACTCCTCCTCCTCCTCGGCCTTCTCGAAGTAGTAAACGATCCACCCGAGAGCTTTACTCCAAGCTTAGCCTCTAAACTTGAGGCAACTGACCATCTTTAAGTGCTAATCAAAGAAGCTAGGTGATATAGAGTGAGGGTTATGATTTAGTTAGTCTAACTAATCCTTGTACTCAACTCATGAGAGGGGAGGATTAGTGTTTGAAGAGGGAGAGCTTGAGGAGAGAGAAGATGATAAAGATAATGATATGAGAATAGTGAGATAACATGATATATATCAAGCATTTCTTTTTATCAAGAAAAGAATAAATAGCAATTTAACAACCATGCTTGATAATATCTAGTGATGATTCATTAGATGGACAAAAGACATGTATGAATCATCAAGGTGACTCACTAATCACAATTATTGTATATGCCACCTTAACCTCCTTAGTCACCACCTTCTAGAAGCTTCTCGCACAATTACGAGAACGCCCCTTCTTTCCGCAAAAATACGGAAAAACTTTAGACTGTATAAATCCAATAACCGGATACCAGTAACTGGCTTAAACCAAAGCCGACTGGTAAAAACTGTCCGAAAGTCGTACGTGCGTAAACACACGTATGCGTCCGAACCCTTGTCGTAAAACCATACGACCTCTATATCGTTTCGCCTGGAGTAGGGAAACTCTCTGTGTGGGACTCTAGAGACTCGACTACTACGCTGGCAGTGGGTTTAACCACAGACCGCAAGCGGCACTAGCTGTACGTAACGGCCCCCAGGTAGATGTCGATAAGAAGGCCGATGAGGAAACCCATCCGAACTCCTACTGAGTCTGATGTGACAATCTCCATACAGTCCGGTCCGTTCATCCAAGACTATCGCATATCGGGCCTAGGGGGCGGCAAGCGTCAGTCCACTAATAGCGGTATAAGTCGTGTCGGAGGGAAGCCCATTACACCCTGAGAAACTACTGGAACCTACCAGCAAATCTCGCTTGCCCTGGCCAGGGACTTTGCGTAATGGCTCTCTGACACAGCGCGATATCAACCCCCAATACTGGGAGAGACGAATCCTGTCTAACCGCCACTGCCTCCAAGTGCTCGGGACTGCACCCAACTGCTACCTGTTTGCACGACTCCTTTGAGTCGTGGTAGGGTAGCAATCTAAGAACAGTGGGACACACTCGAGGCGAAGTAGCAGTGTCAAGTCTGCGGACTATGCTGTACTCATGTCACCTGGGAACTGTTCACTGACGACTGGTATAAAACCAACCAACAGTTCCCTGTGAGTCCTGTCCGGTGTACCCGTAACCTAACGAGCACCTGCATACTATCTCCAGTACGACGTACTGATGGCTGTGGGACAGACCATCTCCCCAACTGGGATGAGAAGCGTACACACTAGTCTACTCCGGAGTATCGATGCTCTGTCTCGATAATCCAACGACTAGGGACCTGAATAAGGATGTGCTTGTAGACTACCCAGCCCCCACTAGTGTGACTGCCATCACAACGCTGGTAGTCAAGCAAGATCCTAAGAGCTCTATCAATACGTATACTCACATATTAAGATAGAAAAACCAAGTAGCATACTACTATATTTAGCAAGACTGTTATATACATGTGAATATCCCAAGCTTCCATTAAGTAATATACAAACTAGTATGATACAATAATGGCCCCTAGGGCATATACACTAACACTTTGGATATACTAGGAATTCGCGATAAGAATCCTTTGACAGATTGTAGCATAGGAATGTCATTTCCTATCAATAGAATGTCATCCACGTACAAGACGAGGAATACGACACTTCTGGCTACAACTTTACTATATATGCACGGTTCATCTAGATTTTTGATAAAGTCATATTCTTTGACTGTCTCATCAAAAAAGATGTTCCAACTCCGCGATGACTGCTTTAGTCCATAAATGGACTTAAGCAGCTTGCATACTTTCCCGCTGCTCCTAGTCTGATTGAAACCCTCTGGCTGATCCATATAGACACACTCTTCTAAATTTCCATTCAGAAAAGTCGTCTTTACGTCCATCTGCCAGATTTCATAATCATGGAAGGCAGCAATAGCAAGAAGGACCCGAATGGATTTGAGCATAGCCACTGGAGAAAAATTTTCGTCATAGTCCAAACCAGCTCTTTGACGAAAACCCTTTGCAACAAGTCTAGCCTTATAGGTTTCCACCTGTCCATCTACACCAATCTTTTTCTTGAAGATCCATTTGCATCCTATGGGTTTTACCCCATCTGGAGCAAAGTCCAAAGTCCATACTTTGTTGGTGTACATGGACTCCATTTCGGTCCGCATTGCATCTAGCCATCGTACCGAGTCGCCGCTCTGGATGGCCTGCTGGAAGTCAGTAGGTTCATCATCATCTATGATGCAATCCTCTCTATCCCCATCTATGAGAAAACCGTAGTATCTCTCAGGCGGATGAGACGGCCTACTACTCCTGCGGAGGGGTGCGGGAATGTCCTGTTCTTCTTGAACTTCCGGTTCCACCAAACTTTCAGTAGCAGTTTGTGGTTCTGGAATTTCTTCCAGTTCTATTTCGCTCCCACTTATTTCCTTTTCTAAAAACTGATGTTCTAGAAAATGGGCATTACGATAAACAAAGACCTTTTGTTCCTCTGCGTAATAGAAATAATATCCCTTGGAGTTCTTTGAATATCCCACAAACTTACATTTTACTGATCGTGTCTCGAGCTTGTCCACATGCTGCTTTTTAACAAAAGCTGGACATCCCCAAATCTTCATATGCTGAAGATGGGGTTTCTTCCTAGTCCACATCTGATATGGAGTGGTAGGCACAGTCTTGGTAGGAGCCCTGTTCAGAAGATATGCTGCTGATTCTAGCGCATAACCCCAGAAAGATCGCGGTAACTCAGCATTACTCATCATGGATCGTACCATATCCAATAGGGTTCGATTCCGTCTCTCCGATACACCGTTATGCTGTGGAGTGTATGGAGGAGTAAGCTGAGAGAGAATTCCTTTCTCTTTTAGGTAACCTAGGAACTCGGCACTCAAGTATTCACCACATCGATCAGATCTAAGTGTCTTGATACTTTTGCCGGTTTGGTTTTCTACTTCATTCTTATACTCTTGGAATTTCTCAAAAGCCTCGGATTTATGTTTCATCAGATAAATGAATCCGTATCTTGAGTAATCATCCGTGAAAGTAATGAATAGGAAAAACCACATCTTGCATGTGTAGACATTGGACCACATACATCGCTGTGTATGAGTCCTAAGAGCTCGCTCGCTCTTACTCCTTGTCCAGTAAATGGAGTCTTTGTCATCTTTCCTTTGAGACAAGATTGACAAGTGTCATAAGTTTGATATTTGAACGAGTCCAAATATCCTTCTCTATGCAACTTAGTCAACCTTCTCTCATTGATGTGACCCAGTCTACAATGCCATAAGAAAGCTTTATTTAAATCTGGAGACTTTCTTTTTAGTGTGTTCTGGACATTGAAAATTTGGAGTTTGTTTAAAACATATATACCGTTATTTAGTGTACCGGACCCAATCAAACCATGATTAAGGTGGATGCTAACAACATCTCTTACAAACGTGAAATCATAACCTTTATTTGATAACAAGGAAACTGATATGATATTACACGTTAAGGTTGGCACAAAAAACAGTTATGTAAAACCAAAATGTGTCCACTCGTCAATCCTAGGTGATAATCCCCGACGGACGCAGCTCCCACGCTAGCTCCGTTAGCAACCTTTAGGGTCATATCACCTTCCTTCAGCACTCTACGGTTTCTCAGTGCCTGCAATGAATTGCAAATATGAGATCCTGATCCGGTATCCAATACCCAAGAAGTAGAGTTGATCGACAGACAATTCTCAATTACAAACATACCTGAAGTCGAAGCCACAGCTTTCTTCGGTTCTTGGTTCTTGGCGTTCCACGCCTTGCAATCCTTCTTCCAGTGCCCTTTCCTGTGACAATGGAAGCACTCATCCTGGCCAACTATCGGTACCGCAAACTTTTTCTTTCCCTTCCCTCCCACCTTACTAACACCTCCTCTAGGTTTGGGTGCGGCCTTCTTCTTCCTTCCTTTGGCCCTTGCCTTGGACCCGGAAGAAGATGCACCGCCAATAAACATAGCGGGTGTTTCCCTTGTCTTCTGCAAGGTGCCCTCTGCACTCCTTAACATGTTCAGGAGTTTCGGAAGTTCAACTTCTTTTCTTTGAATGTTGAAGTTCAGGATAAACTGGGCGTAGGTGTGAGGAAGGGACTAGAGAATAAGGTCTGTATAGAGCTCATTATCCAAAGTCGTCCCAAGGTCTTCGAGCTCTTCAATATAGCCGATCATCTTTAGGACATGTTCTCCTACCGATGACCCGATAGCCAACCTCGCTCGAAACAAGTTCTTAGAGGTCTCGTATCTTGCTATACGAGATTGCTCTCCATAAAGTTCCTTTGTATGGAGAAATATGCCATCAAGGTCCATATCCTCGTGCCTCCTCTGATGTTCATTGTTCATCGAGGCAAGCACGATGCACTTGGCTTTCGCGCAATCTAAATCCCAGGTTTTGCGGATTTCCTTATCCGCATTACTGGATTTGGGACCAGGGACAGCAGGTGCCATAGCGGTGAGGACGTACCCCAATTTGTCATAGGTCAAAGCCATTTTCACATTCCGCAGCCAATCTTTATAGTTTGGCCCTGTCAGTATATTTTTCTCTAAAAGTAACTTAAGTCCAGTCATTTTCAGGGTCGCTGCAATTAGGAGAGAGAGAAGAAAACTCTTTAGCATGATGCTCTTGCAAGTTTAGAGTGGTTTTTAGTTTATCTAAACTGGATGGCTCCCACTGTTTCTCGAATCCTTCCTCAAACCATAAAAGAAGAATTAGCCAGGACTATTCTCACCGTACAATACTTGCTTAACCATTCAGCCAGGCTGGTGTCGGTACTTCGAGGGAGGTTTTCCAACGCTTTCGCGAAGTTCCTTAATTAAATAACCTCTTTTCTCTGGGGGCGTAACCCCGCTGACACTTTTCTGGACACCTACTAGGTTTATAGCATTGATCGTTAAGTGACGAATATCCTGATAAGTAGTATATACTCACAGTAGGATCGGGATCCAAATATCATCGTATGATAATGTTGAAGGAGTGCTACCAACATTCATCAAACTCCAAATGGTATGCATCTCTTTGCAAATTTCAGTTTCTTTAGAAATTCCCGATATAAGTTTTTGCCCCATGCTCTTATGACCTTGGCTTTGGTCAAAATGTCATAAGTCACATGTCAAGTTCTACCCGTCATTATCTTGTCAATTTGAACCCATCCGTATATACCCCTGACTTTGGTCAAATGGTAATACGACTGTCCCAAACCAACTCATCTATCTTATGCAACAAATGAAAACCCAGCAGCTACCAAACACTATGCCTTGACTTTGGCCAAAATGCATAGCTTGAATACTACTGAATACCCAAATGAAATGACGAGGGCTACGAATGGTTTTGGCGAAACCGTGAACGTAGTGAACTTGATATAACTGAAGGAACCTGATAGCTTTTAAAAGGAGTGGTTAAGGCTCCGCATTTAAAAATATCTGTTTTAAAATTAACCGAGTGGTTTCTTTTAAATTGTTCTAACGATTAAAACTTTGGTTTATTTTCTTTGCATTATAGATAATGCGTCCCATCATTAACCTATCATTGCAGAAAACAACGAACATACAACGTCCTCTTATGCCATCCGCATTCGCCACGGGGTCCCGTCATTACCCGTTAGGTTAGTTAACTAACGACAGAGCGGGGGCTGGGCTAGCGCGGGTGTAAAACATAAATGACGTCTAAATAGCTATCATATATATAGATATTTTACATTCGTCTGACGCAATGATATACATTCCAGATCACAGATGAACTTAATTGGATTTGCAAGCAATCCGTGTTTGTTTTGAGCCTGCAACAAAAGACGGATTACACAGTTGTGATGAATAGCCATTACCCCACCTAAGACCCCCTGCGGGTGCGACAAACTACCCACCCGGCAGTTTGTGCACCCCTCCTTGGGTCTGTCCTAGGAGAAAAAACAGTAAAATGAAATAATACAACGGTGGCTACAACCACAACCTGGATGTGCCCCGCAAAATAATATTACAACAAATTACATTTACATCAAATGAATTAAATAGTAACCCATCACATAACCCCGGCTATCCATCACAACAGTCCAACACAGTTCATATGCACAAACAGATAAAATCCATTTCAGAAATGTGCAACCCCCTGCCAACTGACATACTAGCAGTTTGGGGAGGTTTACGAACACATTATACAATCACAGATATAATCCAACAAGCAAATACTGTATAATTTCGATCGATTAAACACTTTTAATTTTGTTCCAATACTGCTGTGCAAATCTGAAACCTGAGCAAAAATTAAATATTCCAGAAAATACCAAATCACACAGAGGACCCACACAAGAAATTTGGGTTCATGACTCACCAACTCGGCGGCGGAATCGCGGCGGATCGGTGGGATTCGTCGCGGTTTCGCGGCGTGTTGGTCGATTCATGAGCCTAAATTTTTTGGGTGTTCTTCTACTGTCTTTTCTAGCTCTCTGAACTTCCCTGAAAAATTTTAGGACTTTATTTAAAATTCGACAGAAACTTGTGATTTCGGGTTTCTCCGGTTTCGTTTTTTCCGTTCGAAATTCATACAAATTTGCAAGTAAGTTATTTATTGTTTAGCGAGGCTCTGATACCACCGTAAGTCGATGTAGAACACCCCACGACTTGCGGGGAGGCGGAAATTTAAAAAACGATCTTGTTCTTTGCTTAAACATCGACTAACCGCATGAATCGAAGCTAAACGATAACTAACATGAAACATAGAAGTTCTATACTACTATGTTAAGGGATTATACCTAACGAATCGTGTCCTTCGTCTTTGTGAACTCCTCCTCCTCCTCGGCCTTCTCGAAGTAGTAGACGATCCACCCGAGAGCTTTACTCCAAGCTTAGCCTCTAAACTTGAGGCAACTAACCTTCTTTAAGTGCTAATCAAAGAAGCTAGGTGATATAGAGTGAGGGTTATGATTTAGTTAGTCTAACTAATCCTTGTACTCAACTCATGAGAGGGGAGGATTAGTGTTTGAAGAGGGAGAGCTTGAGGAGAGAGAAGATGATAAAGATAATGATATGAGAATAGTGAGATAACATGATATATATCAAGCATTTCTTTTTATCAAGAAAAGAATAAATAACAATTTAACAACCATGCTTGATAATATCTAGTGATGATTCATTAGATGGACAAAAGACATGTATGAATCATCAAGGTGACTCACTAATCACAATCATTGTATATGCCACCTTAACCTCCTTAGTCACCACCTTCTAGAAGCTTCTCGCACAATTACGAGAACGCACCTCCTTTCCGAAAAAATACGGAAAAACTTTAGACTGTATAAATCCAATAACCGGATACCAGTAACTGGCTTAAACCAAAGCCGACTGGTAAAAACTGTCCGAAAGTCATACATGCGTAAACACACGTATGCGTCCGAACCCTTGTCGTAAAACCATACGACCTCTATATCGTTTCGCCTGGAGTAGGTAAACTCTCTGTGTGAGACTCTAGAGACTCGACTACTACGCTGGCAGTGGGTTTAATCACAGACCACAAGCGGCACTAGCTGTACGTAACGGCCCCCAGGTAGATGTCGATAAGAAGGACGATGAGGAAACCCATCCGAACTCCTACTGAGTCTGATGTGACAATATCCATACAGTCCGGTCCGTTCGTCCAAGACTATCGCATATCGGGCCTAGGGGGCGGCAAGCGTCAGTCCCCTAATAGCGGTATAAGTCGTGTCGGAGGGAAGCCCATTACACCTTGAGAAACTACTGGAACCTACCAGCAAATCTCGCTTGCCCTGGCCAGGGACTTTGCGTAATGGCTCTCTGACACAGCGCGATATCAACCCCCAATACCGGGAGAGACGAATCCTGTCTAACCGCCACTGCCTCCAAGTGCTCGGGACTGCACCCAACTGCTACCTGTTTGCACGACTCCTTTGAGTCGTGGTAGGGTAGCAATCTAAGAACAGTGGGACACACTCGAGGCGAAGTAGCAGTGTCAAGTCTGCGGACTATGCTGTACTCATGTCACCTGGGAACTGTTCACTGACGACTGGTATAAAACCAACCAACAGTTCCTTGTGAGTCCTGTCCGGTGTACCCGTAACCTAACGAGCACCTGCATGCTATCTCCAGTACGACGTACTGATGGCTGTGGGATAGACCATCTCCCCAACTGGGATGAGAAGCGTACACACTAGTCTACTCCGGAGTATCGATGCTCTGTCTCGATAATCCAACGACGAGGGACCTGAATAAGGATGTGCTTGTAGACTACCCAGCCCCCACTAGTATGACTGCCATCACAACGCTGGTAGTCAAGCAAGATCCTAAGAGCTCTATCAATACGTATACTCACATATTAAGATAGAAAAACCAAGTAGCATACTACTACATTTAGCAAGACTGTTATATACATGTGAATATCCCAAGCTTCCATTTAGTAATATACAAACTAGTATGATACAATAATGGCCCCTAGGGCATATACACTAACACTTTGGATATACTAGGAATTCGCGTTTCGTTCGAGCCTGCAACGAAAGGCGGATTACATGGTCGCGATGAATAGCCAAACCCCATCCTAGACCCCTACGGGTGCGGCAAACTACCCGCCAAGTACCCGAAGCGAAGCAACCTCCCTCAACCCGTGAGTAGGCCACTCGGCACTTCGAGATACCCGGTAGTTTGTGCACCCCACCTTGGGTCTATCCTAGGAGCAAAAACAGTAAAAAGAAATTATACAATGGCGGCTACAACCTCAACCCGGATGTGCGGCCAAACAAATAATATTACATCAATTTACAAATTTTACATGAATGAAAGAAAAAGAAACTCTCATCTCACATCCACCCGGCTATTCATCCGCGACAATCCAACGGGTTCATATACACAAACCATCAACATTACAGATCACAGATAGGTATAACCCACACTAATCGACGTATAGCGATTAGCAGACATTCAATACATATATCACATCACAGATAATATCCATTAGCCAAAGTCTACGGAATGTCGATCAAAATACGGATTTGTAACCACCCCAAAAACAAATTTGTTCTCTGGAAAATCTGGGCAGAAACAAACTATATCAAAAATCCCAAAACAACACAGTAAGAACACTGCAGCAAAATGGAGTCGCGGCCGAGTCAACTCGGCCGCGGATCCGCGGCCAAACCCATGGTTTGGCCGCGTTTTCGCCGTGAGTTGGCCGAGTCAGCGGCTCAGTTTTGCTGTGTGTTCTATAAAAACCCTGAGACGATTTTTCATGTATGTCAAATAATTTTTTGAACAGTATAAAAAATCGACAGAAAGTTGGTTTTTTTTTCGGGACGTGTTTTGCGACTTTTTTCCTATCGATATTCTAAATACTTTGCTAACATGCTAGTTTATGTTTAGCTAGGCTCTGATACCACTTTAAGTCCACGTTGCTCACCCCGGTTCTTACGGGGAGGCGGAAACGGCGAAAAACAATTTTTTTAGCGCAAAGGCAACATGGACTAAAAGCCGGATCTTTGCTAAATTAGAAACTAGCAAACTACTAGAGGCTTTAACTACTATGCCATAGAAATTAAACCTCACGAAACCGGTCCTTCGGGTCTTCTCTCCGCTGTCCGGCTCGTCCATCCATGCTCCGAGGGTCGATCTGGATCTTGGTCACCTCCGCGGCCTTCTTGATTCGAAGACGATCCACCCTAGAGATGTACACCGAGCTCCACCTCGAGCCGAGGCAACTAGGGCAACGAGATTGCTAGTCTAGATGCCCTAGGTTGTGCAGTAGAGATATATGGGAGTGTTTGTCTTTGTAGGATCTTTTTCTCTCAACACATGAGATCAAAAGAAGAAATCAAGAGGAGGAAGAAGGAGGAGCTAGCAACCATGAGAGCTTTTCTTTTCTTCTCACAAGAACAAGAGAGAGAAATAGAAATGAATTATGAGCTAAAGAAATGAACCATGGTTGCAATAATGCAAAACTATCATCATTACCAATCCATTCATGATAAAGTTGATGGATACTAATTGAATTGACCATTTTCATAATCCAAAATGATAAAGAAATCCAAAGGAGAATGTAGACCTCTGATGAAGGTCAACGGTCAACTTCGGTCAATGGGTCAACAAAGTCAAGAGTGGTCAAGGTGGTCAAATGGTCAATGCAATTAGCCATCACTAAATTATCACAAAAATGATTAGTAAAATTATGTCTCCGGCTCATAATGGTTTTGACCGAACGAATTGTCAAAACCCAAATGAGCCCGCCACATAACGGTTTTGGCCGAACCAACTGCCAAAACCCTAATGGGGCACCTCCTCCTTTATCGCTCCTCAAAACTGTGCATACACACCCGCATCCGCATTCCGTAGAATGCGAATGCACAGAAGACAAAACAAATCCATCTGTGCAATACTAGGATTCGGCTTAAACCAAAGCCCACTAGTATTGCCTGCCCGAACAGCATACGCACAGAAGTGCACGTAAGTGATCAAAGCCCTGCCGTAAAACTGGTAGTGTATATGCCCTAGGGGCCATTATTGTATCATACTAGTTTGTATATTACTTAATGGAAGCTTGGGATATTCACATGTATATAACAGTCTTGCTAAACATGGTAGTATGCTACTTGGTTTTTCTATCTTAATATGTGAGTATACGTATTGATAGAGATCTTAGGATCTTGCTTGACTACCAGCGTTGTGATGGCAGTCACACTAGTGGGGGCTGGGTAGTCTACAAGCACATCCTTATTCAGGTCCCCAGTCGTTGGATTATCGAGACAGGGCATCGATACTCTGGAGTAGACTAGTGTGTACGCTTCTCATCCCAGTTGGGGAGATGGTCTGTCCCACAGCCGTCAGTACGTCGTACTGGAGATAGTATACAGGTGCTCGTTAGGTTACGTGTATACTGGACAGGACTCACAGGGAACTGTTGGTTGGTTTTATACCAGTCGTCAGTGAACACTTCCCAGGTGACATGAGTACAGCATAGTCCGCAGACTTGACACTGCTACTTCGCCTCGAGTGTGTCCCACTGTTCTTAGATTGCTACCCTACCACGGCTCAAAGGAGTCGTACTAACAGGTAGCAGTTAGGTGCAGTCCCGAGCACTTGGTGGCAGTGGCGGTTAGACAGGATTCGTCTTTCCCGGTATTGGGGGTTGATATCGCGTTGTGTCAGAGAGCCATTACGCAAAGTCCTTGGCCAGGGCAAGCGAGATTTGCTGGTAGGTTCCAGTAGTTTCTCAGGGTGTAATGGGCTTCGCTCCGAAACGACTTATACCGCTATTAGGGGACCGACGCTTGCCGCCCCCTAGGCCCGATATGCGATAGTCTTAGACGAACCGACCGGACTGTATAGAGATTGTCACATCAGGATCAGTAGGAGTTCGGATGGGTTTCCTCATCGGCCTTCTTATCGACATCTACCTGGGGACCGTTACGTACAGCTAGTGCCGCTTGCGGTCTGTGGTTAAACCCACTGCCAGCGTAGTAGTCAAGTCTCTAGAGTCCCACACAGAGAGTTTCCCTACTCCAGGCGAAACGATATAGAGGTCGTATGGTTTTACGGCAAGGGTTCGGACGCATACGTGTGTTTACGCACGTACGACATCCGGACAGTTTTTACTAGTCGGCTTTGGTTTAAGCCAGTTACTAGTATCTGGTTATTGGATTTATACAGTCTAAGTTTTTCCGTGTTTTCACGGATAGGAGGGGCGTTCTCGTAATTGCGTGAGAAGCTTCTAGAAGATGGTGACTAAGGAGGTTTATGTAGCATATACATTGAATGAGATTAGTGAGTCATATGGATGATTCATCCATGTCATTAATGCTTCATAATTGCTTAATGACTCATGGAGATGAATCACCATAAGATATTTATCAAGCATGGTTGTAAATCATTTTCTTTTCTTTTCTTGAAAAACAATAATGCTTGATATATATTATGATAACTCATTTTCTCATTTCATTTTTTCTTCTCACCTTCTCTCTCCTCAAGCTTCCTCTCTTCAAACCCTAATCCTCCCCTCTCATGTGTTGAGTACAAGGATTAGTTAGACTACTTAATCCATAACCCTCACTCTATATCATCTAGGTACTTTGATTAGCACTTAAAGAAACCTAGTTGCCTCAAGTTTAGAGGCAAAGCTTGGAGTATAGCTCTCGTGGTGGATCGTCTACTACTTGGAGAAGGCCGAGGAGGAGGTGGAGTTCGTAAAGACGAAGGACACGGTTCTTTAGGTATAATCCCTTCACATAGTAGTTTAGAACTTATATGTTTGATGTTAGTTATCGTTTAGCTTCGATTCATGCGGTTAGTCGATGTTTAAGCAAAGAACAAGATCGTTTTTCATATTTCCACCTCCCCGCAAGTCGTGGGGTGTTGTACATCGACTTACAAATACCATACGGCCTCTACACGTTTCGCTCAGTGCAGGGAAACTATCTGTGTGAGACTCTAAAGACTCGACACTACGCTGGCAGTGGGTTTAACCACAGACCGCAAGCGGCACTAGCTGTACGTAACGGTCCCCAGGTAGATGTCGATAAGAAGGCCGATGAGGTAAACCCATCTGAACTCTTACTGAGCCTGTATGTGACAATCTCCGTACAGTCCGGTCTGTTCGTCTGATACATCGCATGGCGGGCCTAGGGGGTGGTGAACGTCAGTCCCCTAATAGCGGTACAAGTCGTGTCGGAGTGTAGCTCAGAACACCCTGAGATAACACTGGAAACCTACCAGTATATCTCGCTTGCCCTGGCCAGGGACTACTCGTGTAATGGCTCTCCTAGACACAGCGCGATGTCAACCCCCAATACCGGGAGAGACGAATCCTGTCTAACCGTCACTGTCTCCAAGTGCTTCGGGATTGCACCCAACTACTACCTGTTTGCACGACTCCTTTGAGCCGTGGTAGGGTAATAATCTAAGTACAGTGGGAACACACTCGAGGCGAAGTGACAGTGTCAAGTCAGCGGACTAAGCTGTACTCATGTCACCTGGGAACTGATAACGGACGATAGGTATAATACCAACCAACAGTTCCCGACGAGTCCTGTCCAGTGTACTCGTAACCTAACGAGCACCCGTATACTATCTCCAGTATGACGTACTGATGGCTGTGGGACAGACCATCTCCCCTGCTGGGATGAGAAGCGCATACGCTAGTCTACTCTGGTGTATCGATGCCCTGTCTCGATAATCCTACGACTAGGGACCTGTATAAGGATGTGCTTGTAGATTACCCAGCCCCCACTAGTGTGACTGCCATCACAACGCTGGTAATCAAGCAAAGATCCTAAGGGCTCCACTAATATGTATAAGCGATATGCTAAAAGAAACACATGCACATATTGAAGTAGAAACAAACCAAGTAGCATACTACCATTTTGAGCAAGATTGTCTATACAACTGTGAATATCCCAAGCTTCCATTAAGTAATATACAAGCTAGTATGATACAGTAATGGCCTCTAGGGCATATACACTAACACGTTTGTATGTTAATGACGAGAGTTATTTGGTTGTTTTTGCATGCGTAGGCTATAGGTTCTAACCTATGAGCAGTTCGCGTGTCGTGATATGATTTTGATGCGATAAGATGTGTTTTGAACTGTAGGTACCTTCACGTGGACTTCGGGAAGACAAGGGAGAACAAGGCGTCATCGACTTCGGCAAGCGAAGATCGTAGGTGAGTAGATGTATATCTACGGAGGAAGTCGGGTGTATGGCGTATAACACCCCCGCAACCGTAGAATAGGATATCTATATTGTGTATATATATATATATATATATATATATATATATATATATATATATGTTTATGCGAGGCTTGGATACCTAGCAAATAGGGTTTCTAGGAGACTGTAGGTTAGATTAAGCGTACTTGTAGGATGGTTTACTTTTAGTTTAGTTCCTTAGTCGTGACTTATCGGTTTTACCTTGTCGCACACACACACGCTTGATTTGATATACGTATGTATGCATACATACATACATACACACATATATATATATATGTACATATATGGGTATGTGACACACACACACACATACACTATACATATACGCGTATGATGAGGATATGATGTATTGTATGGTTTGAGTCGATACGATCGAGCAGGATGTCAAGAGATAATTCATATATAATTTGGGATGAGATATCGTTTATGATGCGACATATTAGCGGATCGTTGGGCGTTATATACATACATGCGATAACATGTGGCTTGATATATGATAGATTGTACAAGACCTTAGATCCATACCCATGATATTGATATAATACGATGAATGATACCGTATGAATGATGATATATATATGATAATTGACCCATACCCTCGATTTTGAGGATGCCGTACGACGGACTATACCGTACGAGATTTATATGTGATGATTGATCCGCACTCTTGACTCGAGGATGCCGTACGATGGACTATACCGTACGTGATGCTATGAGGCTGGATCACCGACTACTAGACTTATCTACTCGGTTATGCTTTAGATTTTCTTTCACTTTCGACTCGTTTCATAGTTTAGTCTTTAGTTGCTTAGCTAGATGTTAGCTTAGGCTCGAGTCATACCTATTTTCAAAAAACTACGAATCGTAAGGCATTTTCAAAGGATAAATCGAGAGACGCAACGGATTTTCAAAAGACATCTCTTTTCTCAAAACACCGTAGTCCCTACTTTTCTACAAACAACGATTCGTGCTTTTTAAACACGATAAACGGTATGGCTCGTATATAGATTTATATACCTTATTGTTGCTTCTACTGTTTACTTTCTGTTATGATCTTGTCTGTTAGGACACCTGCTCTATTACCGATGATGCGTATGTTGCACGTACACTTGCTTGCCAGCTCACACACATCAGCATCGGTAATTGCCATGTCATGTACACTGTAGTAATCGCTATCCCATTGTATACACTGATAATCGTAGCTAAGTAGTACTGTTTTGCATTCATGATATCATATGCTAGTTTAGACATTGCATTTCTTACTTAAATGCCACATGCATTCGTATACATACATTCCGGTTATGTACTACAGTTGGACTCTATGCCGATATTCATTGTTCATTATTAGCTCTGATTATGAGATTCCAATTTCATGAGATTTCTGGATTTGAGAAACCACATGTGAATTAAAAAACTTATGCTCCATTTAAAATGAAAAATGCGGTTTTCGTTGATATGATGTGTGATGTCCACCATGAGATTTCTCAGTTCTGGAGCATTTATGATATATGATTACCTTCCACGAGGAGCGAGGGCGACATCATCTGCGGGTACATGGTGGACCCGGTGCGGTACCCCGGGGCAAGAAGACCGTATTGAGATTGAGACGTTGAGCCCGACAGGGAAGCACTACCGACCGGTGATAGTTTGGCGCGGCGAATATCCGGAGGATACCGACCGCAGTCGTGAGATCAGATGATATGGGCCGATCCGGACTGACGGAGCCCGAGATATGAGATCAGATGATATGGGCCGATCCGGACTGACGGAGCCTGAGATACGAGGATTATGTGTTGCCGATGGACACGGTTTTCATGATGTTTTCGAGTGTCGATACTTGGCACTCAGGTTTTATCATGATTTTGTGTGTCGTTGCTGGACACACATTGGATGATGCATTTATATATGATACACATGACATGTTGTTACTTTGTGATATGGACACGAGTACTTGGCTTTACACATATGCTTATTTTATCACCTTTACCTACTACTCGATGTTATCATGTTACTATTATTACTGTATCGTACTGTATGACCTAGAAGATAGTCATACATTCGGTTTCTACTCGGTGATATCTTCTACTCACGAGTTGGCAACTCACCCCGTTGTGCCACAATTTTCTTGTAGGTTGACCGCACAGGTTCCGTTGCGGCTTGCTGGTACACCACTTCCTTCAGGGTGGTTGCATTGATAGGTAGGACACATTGCATCTTGACCACCATTATATACTTGTATATTTCATTTCAGTTGTATCTAGTTGAAAGCTCCATAAACCAGACTATGTATTACTGTAGACTTAGAGAACGCTGTTGTATATTCTTTCGGCCTTAGAGTCACGCTCATGTATTTATTCTTATTTCTGGTTTCTTGATGATGCATGGTTTTCTTTATTTTCTTTCTGTATTTGATCCTCGCCTATGGCGTTTTATATATTTATATCATTGCGTGGTTGTTTCCGCCAATTGGTGAAGAGCTAGCCCTCGCTTGGGGATGCCTTTTATTATTATTACTTGTATTTGTTTTCGGGTTAAAATATACAAAGGAGGTGCTGCCGAAATTTTCAATGACGAAACATGTTTTCAAGACAGCTACAAAACATATTGTTTTCATATACTATTACTTATCTTTTTAAAGAAAGAACCTGATTTCATTATACCGTCATTTCAAAACTTCACCTCCACTATTTTCCCTAAAAGGTTTAGATTTCTGGGCTTTTGGCTTACTTGAATTAGGTGGGGTCCTATAGACTTCACATGATTCAAGTGCCAGTTACGTGCTTTTTCCGGGTCGTCACAAAGTTAGTATCAGAGCATTAAGTTTAACCTTGGTTCGAGTCTAGGTTTCACTATGCGGAGTCTAGGGCGTATATATGTTTGGAACCTAGGCTTGTCCTTACGGAACTTAGACTTGACCGAGGGGTATTAGACCCGAACTTTTGTCGTATAGGTTGACCTTGGTTGATAGAGTAGGTGACTTAAGTAGAGTGACATACCGTGTATATGTTCTGCGGTATACTTACGATACGCTACTTTGCTTAAGTAGCCTTAAGATGTACATTTCTTATGCACCGTATTCTATTCGTTCCTATGATCTATCCTCATCGATATCGGATCGGGGTTTCCGTTACCATGGTTACAAGAGCAGAGAGAGTTGTGGCTAGAAATGCGGTCAGAGCGAGCTCATTAGAAATGATGACTGACAAGGATGTATTCTGGTGATACAGGAGCGCATTGATATATTGTTTTACTAGGATTTTCCGTTAACACGAGCGTTCGGGATCTACACCAGATGATCGGGCCATTGCTAGAGGCCAGCTAGACTGTGAAGACTATTAAAGTACCGTCTACTCCAGATGATTGAGGCATTGTCTACTGTGCAGACAGATGAGTCAGCTGTTGCTGAGTTGATAAGATATCGTCCCCAGACCATTGAAGCTAATGCTGCATAAGCTTGTACACAGGGATGTAATAGAAGATCGCTAGTCACCCTTGGACAAACGACTAGGAAATTTTGTTCGTTTGGATGCTATGATGCGAGATCATTAGATTGACTAGTTTCAGCTAGAAGAGGACCTCACACAGGCGTGTTGTGAGTCGATCGAGACAGGAAAAGCGAAAGCGCATTACTCCGATGACTTGGACGAGTTCCCGAGGACGTAATTGGCCAGATGCCTTCTATAGGATATTAGAGATGCCGAGTTCGTAGCTTCGAAAGAGACTTTAGATATGAGTACAGCCAATTGGAGCACAGTCCACACAACTATGAAGAGATGATTCTGAATTGGTCCATACTGTTGGGAAGAAGAGTAAGAAGATCGTGTGCGATTTTCACGAATTGTCATTCCACTCCGTTGATGTCAGAGATTTACTACGCACACAGAGGCGTTGGACACGACCACCTTTCCAGAAGAACGTCGTGATGAGAATGCAGCTGTCCCGGAAATAAGAAATGGACTAAGTAAAGAGTGCTAACTTTTGGGCTGTCCGGCAGAGATGAGATTGGAAGGAGACCCTGCTAAGATCTTTCAGGAATACTTCACGATAAAGACTTGGACCCAGGATCGTTTGTATTGCGCACACTCAGTAGGCCAAAGACTGCCATCATTGACATGATACGTTACGAGTGACCATGTTAATTGGTCAGGAGATCTTTAGAGAAGCGCCAGAGCGGAACTGTTCTGTCATTACTCCGAATGGGGCTGTCAAGCCGAGGAGTCATGTGACCGGTAATCCACAAAGAGAAATGAGGATCTAAAAGCAGAAGACGCCAGATCGTGGACAATAGGCAAATAGATATTCTTGCTCTGCCAGCCTTGGATGCACCGGCACCTTTGGATATTGAAGGAGGGGCACATCGACGAAAGTTATTTATGATTTGCGACTTGGTGATGCGGATATCACGTTTTCATTGTTTTGGATTTTGGTATTTTGATGATTTGTTTTATGATTGATATTTCCTATGTGCACCACAGTTGCACTTGATTCGTATTTTCAGGTATCAGTTGTACTGATTTTCGTTTTTGTGCATACCCATTTGCACTTGATCTTGATTTCGTGCACTCTGATATATATTTGATTTGATATCGTTCATATAGTATGCATATGATTTTGACTTATGCATTCGATATAGTTTACACGAGCTTTCAGTACTTCGATATGGTTTTATGCACGCGGTTGCACATGTTTATGAGTTTATATACCGCGATATACTTGATTTAATTTGGTGTATGTCGTATACCATTGATTTCGATTTTTATACTCGATATTCATTTTCGTGTACCCTAGTGCATTGGATTTATGTTTTCGTATACCTTGTGCACTCGATTGGGATTCTTGCGCACACTTGGCACATTAGATACACCCGGTATTGTTGTCATGCACACCTGTTGCAGATGACAGATGCTTTCGTGCACACCCATTGTACTTAGTTTTGTTTTGGTGCACCTTCATGGCACCTGTTTTTGATTTCGATTTCTGTGTGCACCAGACGCACGCGGCATTATTATAGGGCCTACTTGAGATTGATTTCAACTCGAGCATCATGTTCTTACAATATATACTATACGGTTAGTAACCGAGCAGAACCGGTCTGAGGACAGTACCTGAGTATTTCTGCATACATCGATATGTACGGAAGGAATTTTCAAAAAGAGCTACAGTCTCATGTTCAGTCGAAAATATTGCACATTTGATATAACATTTTTCTTACTTTTCTTAAATATTTAAAGGTGTTTATTGTAATTATGGAACATATGAGGTTTTATCTGCAAAATAGTCATTATCATATGTTTATACATTATAATTAACATTATGAAGGAAAATATACGCATATTATATTTATATAATATTCTAGTAATTAAAATATGTATATCATATCAAATATTCTTAATCAAATTTCTTAAATATTTATTACCATATAAAATGATTAAGATTATATCTCTAATATAACAAATATTACCAACATTATTCATGGAGATATTATGCAGATTTAGCTCAGGTCGGGAGATCGAGATATTCAAAATGTCAGGATCAAAAATCCGCCAATAAAATCGTAGAATCAATACTGGCAGAGACTCGGAAAATATTTGAAGAATACAGATATTGAAGAAATCTCCACGTGTCAACATGAGAAGGCACCTGAATTTTGGAACCCTAACTCCCCGAAACCGCCGCCCTTCTACGGCCATAAGGCACAATTCGCGGAGGATCCGCGGCCATTTGATGGCCGTAGGATCTGGAAATTTAGAAGTTGGATCATGATTACATATCTTAACCTATGAGATCTAGGGTTTCTGATTTGAGGGTTATATAAAGAACCGAGGGCTAAAGTTAGAAATCTATCACCTTTAACATGAAGCAAATCACCGTCAAAGAATAAGAGATCCACGACAGATCTGCGATTCGACGTGATAGAGCGCCGTGAATATCTACGGAGCAAATACTTCCTAGGAGGCAGAGATCGAGAGAAACTTCTTCCTCTTGTAATCTAAATTCGAAGGATTTGTACCTGTAACGTTGATTAATAAAGATAGATCATTTGTTTAATTATTTCGCAATTACTTTTCGCATTAAATTTCTGCACTATGATTTCCTTCTCTATCCTTTCTTCTTCTTCTCCAAACATGCGTGAGTAATTCTCCGCTTGATAGGGTTCGTAGGATTATGGTAGATCAATGGATGATAAAATCTCTTAACTCCTTTTACATCTTATAAACTTTATAAACTTTATCAAAAGAATTGTTAACATCATAATCGGGCGCGCTATCAATTTATTGATAGTCTCGACCGCGATTTGAGATCAGATTAACAATTGTTTTGGTAGAGGCTAAACATGAGTAGGGGTCAATGAAAAGATAAGGGTTAAGAGCGGGAACCCTATTCCCTCCAAAAACCCTAATTTTCATTCATCACTATCGATCTAGTTTTAAATATATTAAAAAATAAAAGGAGTCATCTTTATTTAATAATCTATTACTACTAAATTCTAACGAACCCTACAAGCTCTCTTCTTATATATTCTATATCCGTGTTCAACATAGATCTAGAATCACTCTCCCATTCTTTCAATCAACTCGTCTAAAGCAAGATTAAAAGTTCCACGCATCTCTGTGGACGACCCGTACTCATCTCGGCTAGCTACACGCAACACCGTTATTGATTGCGGTTACTACAAACACTCTTTTCGAATCAATCAAATGGCACCGTTGCCGGGGATAAGTGCGTAATTTTTTTCTTCTTGCTATTCGGGTTGAATTCTTATCCGATCCATAAAATAAAATCCAAAACCGCATCTTGCATATTTAGCGATTATTATGCGACTTTTTGCGAGGGAATCTGGAATCACTGGAACGAGAAAATTGAGATTCAGAGACTTTCAGAGAGGACCAGAAGAGCAAATGAGGCACTGTAGAAAAAATCAGCAGACGAAACCACCATAGTGCGGCTGAACCGCGGCATAAGAAAGCTTATTGCGGCGGAACCATGACGTCTTGGTTGACTTAGATCGCCAAAATCCTATGGTATATTCCTCATATCTTTCTCTCTCCTCTAGAAATCCAATAATTTGTTTTTATGCAGGATTCTTTGCAAGAAGCGCTGCTCAAAAATCTTTTTGTGTGTTTTGGTTTCTGGTTATTTTTAGATATTTTTTAAACAGACTTTAAGGGGCAAGACCAAAATTCAGATTAGGTAGGGATTTCATCACCCTTCCTAGGCCCCACAAATCATAAAACGAGCATCCGCATAACCTACATTAATAAAAAATATCTAGACCAAGCCCTAAGGACTGTCACGCTCAAATTAGGACAGAGAAGGGTTATGGGTAATCTATCACTTATCCGCATTTCTTTTGTGGTGTCTAAGGCAAGTGTAACTACGGAAAGTGGTTACTTAACCAGGCCCACTATTTTGGTGATTCATATAGCGGATACCTCCCACTTACCTGGCCACAAGAGTAATAAAGTGGTGGCAGATGATTGATCCTGCAGCTTGTCCTTTGGAAGACTAGGAGCGGTCTAGTGCTTGACCTAGGTGACCTCAGTTCTAGGTTTGTTTGTACATTTTGTGATTTGTTGAGTCAACCCTCAAGTCCTTCTTTCAAAACAAAACAATCCAAATAGAGCTTAAATCATTACCATTTCACCCTCTTTTCTTTTCACCTTCTTATAATAGGTAACCCAAACAGACGAACTCTTGCCGAGCTTTGCCATCCAGAACCAGATATTTCTTGTTTTCATAATTGCTTCAGTCAAAAATTCGACTCTACCATATCTTTAAGAGATAGGATAGAGCAAGCGGAAAGAAACAGTTGGACACCTCACTCCAGGTCCTATCAACCGCATCAAAATTTTATATCTTCTTATGATGTTAATATGTTTAAAGCGAGCGAGGGAACTTCTAAACTCATGTCCATCGCTGAGCATGTTGCGAGGGATGAAAGTCAAAGTTTAAATCCCGTCAAACCGTTAGGACAACAAACACCATCATTTTCTGAGGAAAGTATTGCTACTTGTTTTGTGGCATATATGACATCTGTTGCCAGTCGCCAACCAACCAACCAATCTCAATATTCTTTTTATCACAATGTTGATCCTACTCCTATCCATTTTCACAACCATTCGATTCCTTAATCCTACCCGACTTTTACACCTTCTCTAGACATTTCTTTTGAACAGTCATTTGGGAGTTTCACCTATCTACAAGAATTTCAATCTTCTCCTGAAACCCTTTCCTAACCCATGTCTAATATTGAACGGTCATTGGAAGAGGGTAGCGCCGTGCCGCCAGATAGACGAATTGAATGCATCCATGGCCGCCTTCGTACAACCCAATGAATGAGCAACTAGTTTCCAACTAGCTCAAAATTTTCCAATGTATGATACGACAATAGGACGAATTGAGAAATTGAGTAGTGTGAGAGAGTAGTACACCCTTCCAAATCAAACCTCCCCGTCCCAAATTGAAATCCACAACTCCAGTTTCAGAAATCTATCAGTAGACCAAATGATTCACCAATTAAAGATAGAATGTTTAATGAGTCGTGCGATTTTGTAGTGTTTGATTTGCCCAATTGTGAAGGGTCCATTTTAAGCGAAACCACACCCAATCCTTTTAATCTCTATACCTCCACTGTAGAACCAAAATTGATTGAAAACCATGCTTTTGATGAGGTGTGAGAATTTTAACTTTCACTTAATTGAGGATATTGACGTTGGGAATATTTTGGATGATGAACCCACAGTTTTGGATGAGTTTTTCTCACCAATTCATCATGTCCTTTCACTTCCGTATGAACATCATCTCGAACCATTAATTGTTTTTCCCGAACCTCATATGCATCTGGAATTGATGATAAATGCATGACCGAAAAGCAGAACGATATTCAGCCTTCATTTCCCACATCTGGTTCAACAATGCTCGACACACAAATTTGTTTACCCATTTCATCACCAATTTTCTTTGGTTCTTCTTCTAATCTTCCTTTAATTCTATCGAGTTTTGATAAATCTCACTCCGATATTTCGAGTTCGATAATTCTAGAAAGATAACTTGTTTTAGACTCTTTTGAGAATAAGGTAGATGAGCTTTTCGAGTCTCCTACCACCATAATTTCTGACAAATCAAGTGTGTTGAATTCGGGCGCGAAACAGATTGACATTGAAAATTTCACTCGGACCATCGATGAAAGTTTCGAAAATATTTTTGCTGACGAACTCGCATTTCTAAATGACACGGATGTTGTGATAAATCAACTTCTACCTGAAGAAGTTAAACCACCACAATTTCTTTTTATCCCATACGAGAATATGACTATTCTATCCATTCCTACTCATTCACATTCTCGTTTTCGATCACCATCACTGTTCCGTCTCTACTAACCGAGAGGTAAACCCGATCAATTCTGCCTCCTATCTCCCCACTTCTTCAAATCTCTGATCTACCACCAACTATATTGTTACATTGATAAAATCTTTGAATGGTTGGTGTTGACTTTTGGTCTTTGTAAATCTTTGCATAGACCAATAACTTTAACCCCACTTATAATTTTAAATGCTTAATACTATTTTACTCAAGTTTAAGATCTCAGGTTCAAATCCAGGATGGCCCAGCTGCGCTACGGAAAATAATAGAAGAAGCATCTGACTTGGGGGGGGGCAAAATATTTTGGCTCTTAAAAGAAAATAAATTTTTACAAAATTGTGAGCCAAAAATAAGTTTGGGGGAGGATTTCACTGTCATTTATTCATGTTCTCATTGCTAACTTTTCCTCCAAAGTCTACAGTTTTTTTAAGTATTAACAGATGACATCAGTGAGGACACTGCTGCAAACAGGTTTGTGCTTATTCATGCATTATTTTGCATTATCATAAATATAAGCACAAAATTTTTTGATAATGAAAGTTTGAGAGTGAAAAATTACATACGATAAGATTGGAAGAATTTAAGAAAAGTAAGAAAATTAGATATTTTCTTAAAAGAAATTAGTAATAAGTAGTCATGAGCCGTTGTCCAAAGGGTTAGTAAGATGAAGGAAATTACTAATCTGAGGATAAATTTGAGTCTGAAAAATAGTCCCTATTCTTGAGTACAAATATTTGAACGCTGATACTCTACTATACGCACTTGCACACATCTTGAAACTTGGGATAGTAGAGAATACCCTGAAATGCTCTTATTTAAAAGCCTTAGTATGAAAAATAAAAAAAAGTATAAGTGGTGAAGAAGAAAAAATGAACATCGGTTTTGTAATTAATTAAGGCAGCATAAAAAAATATAGCGAGAGTGCTTTATCACCTGGTGCCTAAGACCAACTGGTTTGGGAGCCACTGCTAAGCCTTAGGTGTTGCAAGACGAGGATAATTAGGCCTTAATGCGCGAGCACATTTTATAATCGGTTGGTTAGTACCTTAAGAAGTATTGACGGTTGCATGAAGAATGTGTGAGCAATTCCATCGAAATTATTCATCGACTATAAAGTACTAAGGAAGATGGATAAGAGTATGATAGCTTGAATTGAATTCTCTAAGTGTAGGGATGTCTTTCACACACACGTAGGGGTATATGATCGATGTTTGGAAGAAAGATGGGAAGGAAGACTAAAGGCGATGTTTTATTGAGGGATGATGTGATTTCTAATATATTTTCACAACCATTAAGATAGGGCTCATGGCAACTGAAAAGACGGTGTAGTTGGAAACTCTTATTTTCAAGTTCTTTCTTTTATAGTTCTTATTTTTGTATGTAACTTTCATCTTCTTTCTTTTATTATGGGATTTTATAGGTTTAATCCGCTGAAAACCCTCAGGAGACAACACTCCCACTAGGGACACCTAGAGGTTTAACGGCTTGTTGCACGTGCTCAATGCAATCATGATTGCCTACGAAAGTGTGCTACTTAGGTTTTTCTTTTTCTCCCTCTCTTGAATAACTAGTTTGCTCGGGACGATCAAAGTTAAGTTTGGGGGTATTTATTCAGTCGAAAATATTGCACATTTGATATAACATTTTCTTTAATTTTCTTAAATATTTAAAGGTGTTTATTGTAATTATGGAACATATGAGGGTTTATCTGCAAAATAGTCTTTATCATATGTTTATATATTATAATTAACATTATGAAGGAAAATATATGCATATTATATTTATATGATATTTTAGTAATTAAAATATGCATATAATACAAATATTCTTAATCAAATTTTTAAAAGATTTATTACCATATAAAATGATTAAGATTATATCTCTAATATAACAAATATTACTAATATTATTCATGGAGATATTGTGTAGATTTAGCTCAGGTCGGGAGATGGAGATATTCAAGATGTCAGGATAAAAAATCTGCCAATAAAATCGTAGAATCAATACTGGCAGAGACTCAGGAAATATTTGAAGAATCCAGGCATTAAAGAAATATCCACGTGTCAACATGAGAAGGAACCTGAATTTTGGAACCCTAACTCCCCCAAACCGCCGCCCTTCCGCGACTATAAGGCACAATTCGCGGAGGATCCGCGGCCATTTGATGGCTGTAGGATCTGAAAATTTGGAAGTTGGATCATGATTACATATCTTAACTTATGAGAACTAGGGTTTCTGATTTGAGGGCTATATAAAGGACCGAAGGCTAAAGTTAAAAATCGATCATCTTTAACACGAAGCAAATCACCGTAAAAAATCAATAGATCCACGACAGGTCCGCGATTCGACGTGATAGAGTGATGTGAATATCGATGGATCAAATACTTCCTACGAGGCAGAGATCAAGAGCAATTTCTTCCTCATGTAATCTAAATTCAAAGGATTTGTACTTGTAACGTTGATTAATAAAGGTAGATCATTTTTTAAAATTATTTCGCATTTATTTTTCGCATTTAAATTTCTGCATTATGATTTTCTTCTCTATCCTTTCTTCTTCTTCTCCAAACATGCGTGAGTAATTCTCTGCTTGATAGGGTTCGTAGGATTAGGGTAGATCAATGGATGATAAAACCCCTTAACTCCTTTTACATCTTATAAAGTTTATAAACTTTATCAAAAGAATTGTTAACATCTTAATCGGGCGCGCTATCAATTTATTGACAGTCTCGACCGCGATTTGAGATCAGATTAACAATTATCTTGGTAGAGGCTAGACATGAATAGAGCTCAATGAAAAGATAAGGGTTAAGAGTGGGAACCCTATTCCCTCCAAAAACCCTAATCTTCATACATCACTATCGATCTAGTTTTAAATCTATTAAAAGATAAAATGAGTCATCTTTATTTAATCATCTATTACTACTAAATTCTAACGAACCCTATAAGCCCACTTTTTATATATTCTGTTAGTTATATGTATGCCCTAGAGGCCATTATTATACATGCGATGTATATTATAGTGGATGCTTGGACATATATAGGGAGGACTTTCTTGCTCGACATGATAGTATGCTATCTAGTTGCTCTTTATCTTAACATGTACACTTATTGTCTATCTATTACATATTGATAAAGCTCTTAGGATGAGTACTTGACTACCAGGATTATGATGCAGATCATACTAGTGGGGCAGAGGTAGTCGGAAAGTACATCCTTCAGTAGTTCCTAGTCGTGGGAGTATCGAGACGGAGCATCGATATTCCAGAGTAGACTAGCATATATGCTTCTTGACCAATATGATGGGCGATGGATGATCCCACATCCATTGGTGTTTGACATCAGAGAAAGTATACGGGTGCTCAGTGGAGACTGGGTACACTGGACGAACTCGCCGAGAACTCCTACATGGTATTATACCTATCGTTAGATAGCAATTCTCAAGTGACACTGGTACGGGTTAGTCTGTCGACCCGAGATCGTCATAGAGTCTTGTGTAATTTCCACTGTGCTTTGATTTCCACCTTACCACGTGTAGGGTTACTAGGCAATGTCACAAGGGTCTATAAGGCATCAACCATGCCCGATTTAAATTTTAGACATGCCGAACAACCCTAACCAAGATCGTAGACTAGAGATTAGGCGAAACAAAGCAAGCAAACAACTTTACTTCTAAGAGTTAGGGATTACAACCTTTGCAGTCCGTTCCTTCACTTCTAAAGCTCCGTGTTGAGGTCCCTTCGCTGCGATCATTGAGTACCCGGACTCTAAAGAGGCTCTATGAAGAGAAAGATGCAAGTTTGCTTCCGATCTTCAATAACAAAGATGATCTATCTTGAAGAAACTCAAGCCCAAGCTTTTACTTCACTAATCAAGTATTAACAAAGCAAACACCCTAATCTAAGTGGCTAGAATATATGAGGATGATGAAGTAGGAATTTAGCTCTCATTTTTTTTTTCAATTTCTCACTCATTTTCATCACTTTGCAAAAAGCTAGAAAACTTTATCAAGAGGAGGAAGAAGAAGAAAACCATTTGTCATGAAAAATGAATCTTGTGAAGTTAGAAATGCAACCATGGGTTAAGTGAGAAGACTTAACCCATGTAGAGATTTAACTATGGTTAAAGGGTTGGGTTGGGTTAAAGAAATATCTTTTCAAAATATAAAAAAATATCAAGGTCAAAGTCAAAGCTTCAAGAAGTTTCTTGAAAGTTTCATGAAAGCTTAACCCTAATCCAAACCCTAACCATATTTAAACTCCACAAACCATGTTGCATTTATAACCATAACATGTTACAATATTATATATCACATATACAATATTTATTGTAACAATATAAAACAATACAATTAACATATATCACATATATATCAATGTATTACCCGAGTGAGAAAAAGAATCTTTATGTGAGCTAATATTAGTTAATGTAATATAATATATCAAATATATAATTATACATTAAATTATCGAATCAACACTTCATCCGATAATCCGGCTATTTCATAAATAACTGACTAATATAATCTGTATCAGTTCATCGAATCAATACTTGATCCGATGACCCGGCTATATCACATATACCCGGCCGATATCACATATCGCGAGAATCTAGTACGGTATCACATACACGTATTTTTCTTGGTCCCGCACATATCACATATGTGCTCCTACTCTATTTTGGCCGAGCCAGGTAACCTTTGTGTAGGACTCTAAATAATTATCAATACGCCGGCAGTAGGTGATGATCATATCAAACACCCACAAGATGCAAGCGGTTGATTGTTAGAGATTCTGCGTGTTCAAGTTTAGTTAATTACCGCAATCAAGACGGTTTCGCTTGTAGCTAGCCGGTTGAGTACGGGTCGTCCACAGGGAGATGGGAATCTTTTTCTATGTGCTTTAACGAGTTAAGTCCAGTTTTCCAGATTTTGTTGTGATTAATTAGGTGTTAAAATGATATGTAAAGAGAGCTTGTTAGGGTTAGGATTAGGTTAGTTTGAGTTAGGAGTCGCTCACCTCTTTCGTTGCCCCTCTTAATATCGGTGTTACGGTAATCGGCAACAACGGGGATTAGCACGACTAGGAAGGAACTTGCGAGTATAAGCTAGGCTTTCTAACGCATAAGTTCTTCCTTTTGGTGCTTGTCCGTCCATTCTTGGCTCTTAGCCATAACCTCCGGTTAATTCAACCACAACCGGTCTCACTACAGAATCACCGCTATCATGTAGGATAGGGTGCCGTAAGGAGTGGATTGTGGTTCAATTAACGGGAGTCGATTTAAGATGTTGGGCAAGGAAAGAGTGAGAGAGATTTCCTTCTCTCAAACTTCCCTTATCCTACCCTAACAAGTATGAAACTACTCACACATCATAATGAAAAGAAAACAAAACAAAAGAGGAAGATAGAAAGAAAGAGATTAGAAGATAACAACTAGCTATTTGCGACCTCACCTTGGCAAGGATCTAGCGTAAGCATCATGGTTGTTTTAATGATAAAGGAAAAGAGAAAAGAAAGAAACAACAAGAAATAACAACAACTAAGTTAACAAATGAAAATTACAAGCAATTAACAATTAAAGAACAAGACAAGCATGATAAGTAAAAAGAACTCCTTTATTCATTCTTCACTTACAAAAGCTCACTACAAGATTTTTAATGGTGAAGAGTTGAGAGGAGGAAGAAGAACAACAACTAAAACCTAAAAAATAAATACAAGATTATACACCCTTTGGCTTCACAAGTTCTGGACTATTTATAGGCAGGAAACTGAAAATCTAGGGCAACCATCAGAACACAAATGAAAAGACCCAAATACCCACCAATTTTGATGCTCTGCGGAGGCCGTACGGCCGCGGTTCCGCGGCCCTATGGAGGAATTAGGCCACCAAAATTGGTGGGTTTCCCTGGTTTGTAGTGCCCTTCAATCTGATATACGTGTTTTCTCAAACTTTCTTCACTATTTTTCTAGAATTTCTGTTGATCAAAAGGTGATTGGATGTGTATCTTTTGTCATGATTTTCTTGAGCTCCGCGTAGATTTCTTGGATCTTGTGTTGCCATTGAGCCTTGTGCATGAAGGTGACAATCGATTTGCCATTTTGTCTCCTAAACTGGTGTGTGGCAACAGACGGATAAAGAGCGGAGACCCGTGTTTTATCTGTGGTTGGCAGGAACCCGGGTTTTGTCGTGTTTTTTCATGAATTTCACCGTTCAGAGCCGAGAACCTGTATCCTGCAATTGACTAGCAAACACGGCTCAAGAGTACCTACCGATATGCAATGTGATAAAAATTGGGTGGTATAAAAATGCAAAAATCTGATATGAACAAATACCCCCAAACTTATCATTTGCTCGTCCCGAGCAAAGCCAATTATTCACAAAAATAAAATCCTAACCACACTTTCGCAGGGAACGCGATTGCACTGAGCGCGTGCAACAAGTCGTTAAACCTCTAGGTGTCCCTAGTAGTAGGAGTGTTGTCTCCTGAGGGTTTTCAGCGGATACTACCCACAAAATCTGGTCAAGTTGGTTTTGTAAAATAACTAAGATTCAAACCCTAAAGTTTTGTTTCAGAAAATAACAATTCTATTATCCTAAGTTTAGACTATCGAACCTTTATTTTTCACACCTCGCTTTTTATTTAACTACAGATTTTATATGTCTTTACGTGCAGTGCAAATAGTGTCGTTAAGTTTCCAGAAGGATCGATTTAAGTCATCATGTCACACAATAAAGCCCAGATAATAATTTTGAAAGGATCACATAAGTTTTATAAAGAGTTAAGCATTTTTCAAGTTTCATTTTCTAGTAAAGTTTCAACTTCAGAATTTCTATCTTCCCTAACAGAAAACTAGGTCTTATTTTTCACTCCACCTTTTTCTTGTTTTCATTTCATACACACCTCTGTGAACGTGCAATAGTCTTTATCATAGAGTAAAACCTTTATATCTCCGCTAATTTTTTTTTTATAAAAGCCTGTCTTTTATCAAGATTATTCTCACACAAAGAACCGTTAGGAATTTTAAATCGGAGAGAACACTTGCTTGACTTTGTTTTAATCTGGACTTTCTAGGCTTCTTAGCGAGCTTTGGGCCAATGCTCCCAAACCAGTTGGTTTTAGGGCATTAGGTGTAGAAACACCCCAGCGGACTTAATTACTCAAGTTACCTAGGTCCAAAAACAAAAGACAGTTTGGCGTGAAAATTAGATGATTTAATACCAACGGAGATATAACCGGCAGTTCAGTTATTTTTTTTGGATAAAAGACGTGTTTAGTGGGTTTGGTGTGTAATCATTCCAATCAAGTTCCAGATGGGTTATTTTTCAGACTTAGTTCCAATTACGGCATCAATAACATTCCTTCATATTCGCTTTACTTCATAAACTATTCTTGACATTACTTATTTCAGAACAAACCTATTTGATCCTCATAAAATCATTGATCCATTTAAAAGTTTTTCGACATAAAAGACTTGTCATCTAATTCTTAAAAACTCACGACACGTGTAGTGTGATGTAAAGACGTATATCAGCTATAGTTAACTTCAAAGGAGAGTTATTTTTCAGGTTTTCAAAATCTAAACATAAGATTTAGTTATTCTTATTTTATCAAACAAAACCGTCGAAATATTGAATCAGAGTTCTTCCACAAGCTAACTTGACAGAAAAGTTTTTATATTTTTAGAAAATTTTCAGATTTTTATGGATTTTATGGATTTTAATATGCAGATGCAAAATATACATATGAATGTGAAGGTAAGAAATGCGTACCGAGCGTACCCCCAAACATAAACTGGACAGTGTCCTCACTGTCATTGCATGAAGAGATCATTTGAAGGGTCAAAATTATCGGTTAGCGATACACAATTTTTTTTTTGTTTTTGTTTTTAAAGAAAAGAAAAAGAAAAAGAATGGAAAAGAATATCCACAAATATATACAAAGTGGTATATACGTACCCCCAAACTTATTTGGAACAGTGTCCACTGTTCTTGGCTGGATAACCGAAGTTTGGTGGTAGGCAGAGGAAGATTATGCAGGGTAAACCGGCTCCTGTAAGACCAGGAGCTCCTCTGTTGGTTCGGCGCTAAGGTACGGTTTGAGTTGGTGTCCATTCACTTTGAAAAATGAACCGTCCTTCGGATTTTCCAAATCCACAGCACCCTGCGAATATACATTCCGCACAAAATACGGCCCTTTCCAGCGAGATCTGAGCTTTCCTGGATGGAAGTGAAGTCGGGTGTCGTAAAGCAGTACCTGTTGACCAGGTACGAAGGTTTTGCGCAAAAGGTGTTTATCGTGAAACACCTTTGTTCGATTCTTAACGACAACCGCGTTATCGTAAGCCTCATCCCTAAGCTCGCTCGGTTCGTTCAACTGCAGCTTCCGATGGCTGCCCGCATCTTCGAGAGACAGATTCAGCTCCTTTATCGCCCAAAATGCGCGATGCTCTATTTCGACAGGTAGGTGGCAAGCTTTTCCGTATACAAGCCGATAGGGAGACATGCCAAGGTCGGTCTTATAAGCGGTTCGAAATGCCCAAAGGGCATCAGTGAGTTTCAGCGACCAATCCTTACGGTTCTTGGAAACCGTCTTCTCCAATATCTGCTTGATTTGCCGATTTGAAACTTCGGCCTGCCCGCAGGTTTGGGGGTGGTAGGGCGTGGATAGCTTATGATTAATGGAGTATTTCCGCATCAAGGCTTCGAAAGTCTTATTGCAGAAATGACTTCCATTGTCGATAATGATCGCTCGGGGGTGCCCAAACCGGGAGAAAATGTTTTCTTTAAGAAACCTAACGACAACCTTGTTGTCATTAGTCCGGATGGCCACAGCCTCGACCCATTTAGAGACGTAATCAACAGCGAGAAGGATGTACAAGTTCCCGAAAGAGCTGGGAAACGGCCCCATGAAATCTATCCCCCAAACATCGAAAATCTCCACAACCAAGATTGGTTGGAGCGGCATCTCGTTCCTCCGGGATATCCGGCCCATGTGTTGGCACCGGGAGCAAGTCTTGCAATAGTCATGAGCGTCTTTGAAGAGTTATGGCCAGTAGAAACCACATTGCAAGATCTACTCAGCCGTCTTTCTGGGGCCAAAATGCCCGCCACACGCTTGATCGTGGCAAAATGACAACACACTCTTGAATTCATCGTCAGGGACACACCGACGAATAATCTGGTCGGGACAGTACTTGAACAGATAGGGTTCGTCCCAGTAAAAGTGTTTTACTTGGGATAAGAATCGAAGCCTGTCCTGACTTGACCATTCAGTCGGTAGTAATCTCGTGGCCAAATAGTTCACAATATCTGCGAACCAGGGTTCGCAAGATACTGTCAAGAGCTGTTCATCCGGGAAAACGTCGTTGATCGGAATTGGAAGCGAAGGCGAAGAAGGAAGTCGTGAGAGATGGTCGGCAACTACGTTTTCACATCCTCGTTTGTCCTTAATGACAAGGTCAAACTCTTGAAGCAAGAGGATCTAATGTATTAACCGAGATTTTGCATCTTTCTTCGCAAAAAGATGGCGCAGAGCAGAATGGTCTGTATAGACAATGACTGGAGAGCCGATGAGGTAGGGCCTGAACTTTTCTAAAGCAAATACAACAGCCAAGAATATCTTCTCAGTTGTTGTATAATTGAGTTGTGCGTCGTTCAGTGTTCGGCTCGCATAATAGATTACGTGCGGCATCTTGTTGATGTGTTGTCCAAGGACAGCACCAATAGCAAAGTCGGATGCATCGCACATAATCTCAAATGGGTGCGTCCAGTCAGGTGAGGAAAGAACGGGAGCAGAAGTGAGTGAGCGTTTTAGTGACTCGAATGCAGTCACACAGCTCGAGTTGAAGTCGAATGGCGTGTCCTTGGCCAGCAAAAGAGTCAAGGGCCTAGCAATCTTGCTAAAGTCCTTGATGAACCGTCTATAGAAACCGGCATGGCCAAGGAAGGCTCGGATGTCTCGGACGCATCTGGGAGGAGGTTGATTGGAAATGACCTCAATCTTTGCTTTGTCAACCTCTATGCCATTGTGCGAGATGATATGTCCTAAGAAAATACCTTCGCGCACCATGAAGTGGCACTTCTCCCAATTCAAAGTGAGATTCTTGTCCTTACATCGGGTAAGGACAGCGTCGAGATGCAGCAAACACTCGTTGAAGGAATCGCCGAAGATGAAGAAGTCATCCATGAAAATCTCCAGAAATTTTTCCACCATGTCTGAGAAGATTCCCATCATACACCGCTGGAAGGTAGCGGGCGCATTGCATAACCCAAAGGGCATGCGACGATATGCAAACGTGCCGAAAGGACAAGTGAAGTGGTCTTGTCCTGGTCTTTTTCGGCGATGGGAATTTGATTATAGCCAGAGTAGCCATCAAGAAAGCAGTAGTACTCGTGTCCGGCCAATCGTTCAAGCATCTGGTCAATGAAAGGTAGCGAAAAGTGGTCTTTCCGCGTTGTGGCATTGAGTTTTCTGTAATCGATGCATACTCGCCACCCAGTTTGGGTGCGAGTAGGGATTAACTCGTTCGCCTTGTTGGTTATGACCGTTATACCTGATTTCTTGGGGACAACGTGAATGGGGCTAACCCACTGGCTATCAGAGATAGGGTAAATAATACCACTATCTAGACATTTTACGATCTCCTTCTTCACAGCCTCTTTCATGACTGGATTGAGCCGTCTTTGTGGATCCCGGGCTGGTTTGGCATCATCCATCAGATGAATATGATGCTCAACGATCAGGGGACTAATCCCCTTGATGTCCGCCATGGACCAGCCAAAAGCTTGCCTGTTGTTGTGCAAGACCGTGAGAAGGGCTTTCTCCTGCTCTAGAGCTAGAGAAGCCGAAATGATGACAGGGAGGGTCTCGTTCTCACCTAAGTAAGCGTACTTAAGGTGAGACGGCAAAGGCTTGAGTTCGAGCGTTGGAGGTGAAACGATGAAAGGCAAGATTGGTGAAACGGTCTCGAACTCAACAGATTCCAGCAAAGGTTGAAAACGAGTGTAAGCGACCGAGTCGGATGGTTCAGGTAACCCATCCAGAAATTCGAAGGATTCAAACTCGGGTTGCGAGCGGCTAAGATCGTTCAAGAACGTAAAACACTCGTAGTCGTTGTCGGGCGCAGAAATAGCAGCAGGGTCGAAGAGGAACGCACTAGTGGCGTCAAGATTATCGTGATCAAACAGAAACTCCTCGAATTCACATTCTTCTGGGGTGATCTCCTGGATCGAGCAGACGTCCAGTATATGAGCATTAGGTTCGGCGGGCTGATTCCCCAACATATAAATGTTGAGTTCAATCGTCATGCTTCCAAAAGAGAGATTCATCGAACCATTGCGACAATTGATCACAGCATTTGAGGTTGCAAGGAATGGGCGACCGAGTATCACCGGAATTTGATTCCGGGGGTTAGCTACAGGCTGTGTGTCTAATACAATGAAGTCAACGGGGAATATGAAGTCCCCGACTTTTATTAACACATCCTCTAGCTCACCCCTAGGATGGGTGATCGATCGGTCGGCCATTTGGAGAGTGCAGTGCGTGGGTTTCAGCTCTCCTACGCCTAATTGCTCGTATACCGAGTACGGAAGCAGGTTAACACTGGCACCAAGATCTAATAGTGCGAAGTTGATGTTCTTATCCCCAATGGTAATTGAAATCGTAGGACAGCCAGGGTCCTTCCGTTTTTGTGGTAAAGATTGGGTAAGAGCATCACTCACAGCACTAGCCAAGAAAACTTTCTTTGGTACCTGAGATTTCCTCTTTTTCGTGCACAAGTCCTTTAAGATTTTCGCGTAGGACGGGACTTGTTGGACAACATCTAAAAGAGGAATGTTAATGTTAACCTGCTTAAATAACTCCAGAATCTTCTCCATTTGAGGATTTTGTTTATTAGACCTCAACCGGTTTGGAAATGGAACATTTTTAAAATTGGTTGAGTCTAATGCTTGTGGAGGAGATTGTGGAGTTGGAACGGATCCCAGAACAGGTGTTTTCGTGGAGTGAGAAGTGGGTCCGTTCAGAGTAGAAGAAGAGGAAGGAGAGCCTTGTGAAGAACGGAGAATAGGCTCAGAAGACGAAGAAGCAGGAGAAGAAGAAGAAGAAGAAGAAGAAGAAGCAGCGGCCGGGGTGTCATCGTTGATCCGTGTGCCGATGTTGTTTTGCAGCATCCTTCCCGATCTCAATGTGGTCACGGCACTCACATTATGGTTCTGTTGTTCAAGAGCAACATGTACATTATGTGGGTGACCGGGATTTGGGAGTGGTTGGGACGGGAGCTTCCCCTTCTCTCGCTCGCTTAAGGCCGCATTCAGCTGTGCAATCTGGGCCTCGATGGTCTTGATGCTTTGCCCGTGAGCGGCAGTGTGTTGCACTAAGGACTGAATGGAAGACTGGATGTTGGCGGTGGACTGAGTCGATTATTTAACGAACGCCTCCAGACTTCGTTCGAGCGAGGAAACCTTATCGTTGTTTGATGGAACAAAGTTGTTTGGTGGAAAAGAATTGTTGGGTGCAAAGTTGTTCGTCTGATTCTGAAAAGGTTGGGGTTGGAAAGGCTGCTGAAACTGCTGTTGAGTTTGTTGTTGCGCTTGTTGTTGCGGCGGAGGGGCCCTTTGGAAATTGTTGCCTTGGAATTGATTCTGATTCTGATTCCAGGCGAAATTGGGATGGTTCCTCCAACCGGGATTGTAGGTGGAAGAGTATGGATCATTCCTCGGTCTTTGCTGGAATGCAGCATTAACCTGATACTGTCCTTGCGATGGTGGATTGTAAGGACACTCTTCGGTCAAGTGAGAAGGATCGGAATAACAAGCGCAGATGGTACGAAGGAGGAGAACAGGGGTTGGAGCAGGAGAAGAAAATTTGCTCTCTATCGCTTCAAGCTTTCTCGTTATTGCAGCCATTTCAGCTTTCATCGCAATAGAGACATCAAGTTGGTGAATTCCTACCCTAGACTGACCAGTAGAAGTGGAGGTAGAAGAAGAAGAAGTCGGTCTGGTGCTCTCCCATTGTAGCGTTTGCTCCGCAAGGTCGTCAAAGAACTGCCACGCTTCCTCGTCAGATTTCGATAGGAAGTGGCCCTGACAGATGGTTTCCAACAACTGCTTCGTTGCTGGGTTCAGGCCCTCGTATAAGGTTTGGCAAAGTTGCCATTTCACTATACCGTGGTGAGGACACTGAACAAGAAGGTCTTTGTACCGGTCAAAGCACTTCCAGAAGGGTTCAGAAGGAAGCTGAGAGAATTAGTTGATTTCATTTCGAATCCTTGCGGTTTTATGATTCGGATAGAATTTTTTTAGAAACGCTTTAACAAACTCGTCCCAGCTGGTTATTGAGTGGGAAGCGGTGCTATACAGCCATTTTTCAGCAAGATCGCATAAAGTGAACGGAATGACCCGTAGACGTATAGCATCGTCCGACAGCTGGGTGGTTTTCATCATGGCACAGACGTTTTGAAATTTATTGATGAAAATATAGGCATCTTCAGATTCAAGCCCATGAAATCGTGGAAGCATGTTGATGAAGTGAGGCTTAATTTCAAAGTTGTCCCCATTGGCCGGTGGAAGAGAAAGGCAGGTGGGAAGTGCAGAACGGGTGGGATAGAAACGATCCTGGAGCGCGATTCGCTGCGGCGCTACAACAGGCGGTGGTGGTGGGTTATTGGTCTCCGTAGGAGGTGGAGCCAATCCAGGGGTAGTCAAAGAGATGTTCGGATTAAATCCTGACATCGCGGAAGAAGAGGTTGGTGAAGGTGAAAGTGAAGATGTATGAACAGAATTCCGGTCAACGTCGGAGTTGGACGGCAAAGGAAGGGGTGAAAGAGGAGTGGACGAAGTTTCGACGTCTGAGTCGATCGCGTAGTCGGTGGCGACTAACGTAACGCGGACTAGACGGGCGCTAGTGTCCCGAGTCCAAGCGGACATACACTAAACGAGTTTAGTATAGTCAAAGAGGAGAAAGTGAGGGTAAAAAAACGTCAATGGAGAAATATGATGGGTGGTGGGTGAAAAATGGATTTGGCGACAAAGGGCAAGTTTTTATAAAAGTTTTTGATTTTTTTCTTTTTTTGTTTTTTTTTAGAAAGAGCTTTACAGAAATATGTACGGACTTACGGCTTTGACTAATCACAAACAAGATATGCACAATCACACCTAGATCTAGGGTCACCTAGGTCTGCTAGACAGCTCCTAACTGTTCCAGAGGGCTAGAAAAAGGACCTCAAACCGCCTCTTCTCCGTATAATCCGGCCAGATAAGTGCCAGGTAAGTGGGAGGTTATCCAACGCTTTCGCGAAGTTCCTTAATTAAATAACCACTTGCCTTCGTCACACTTGTCTAGGCACCGCAAAAGTCAGATAGGATAAACGGCCGATGCCTGTAACTAGTCCTCTGTCCTATTGAGCACGAAGTCCTTAGGGCTGAGTCTAGTATTTTTTAATTTAACAATGGTCAATGCATATGCTTTTTGTGATTTTTGGGGTCCTGGGAAGGGTGATGAAATCCCCACCCAATCTGAATTGGTTTCAAGCCCCTTAAGTCCGTATTAATTAATGCAAAGCGATAACAAATCAACTGCAAACAATTTTTATTTTTAGCGCGGTGCAAAGAATCCTGCACGAGAACAGTTTATTGGAAGGGGGAAGAGAGTTTGCGCAAAGAATTCGGCAGAAAACACAGTTTATTAGAGTCCAGAGGAGTGGGGAGGAGAAGAGAGAGACTTACAGGGAGTTTTGAAGCTTGAGGCCACCAAATGGCCGCGGTTCCGCGGCAATAGGGCTCTAATGCCGCGGTTCCGCGGCTATCTTGTGGAATTGGGGCTTCAGTTTTGTTGGGTGGGTTCTGTTGGGTGTCCTCTGCTTGTCTGGATGTGCTGAATTTTGACTTTCTTACTGTTTCTGCTCCAGATTTTTACAGTAGACCGTTTGCTTCGTTTTGATCCGTCGCGGTGTAGCCGCGAAATGTGGGTCTATCTTCCCACGTCTTTGGCACTGAACTCGAACTCCGTATTATCCAGCACACTTGCACAAAAACTAATCAAAAATAATAAGATGATTTTTTTACAAAGTATTTTTTTTGTTTTTTTTTTGGTTATATTCACAAGTTAACCCGAAATTACACAAAGAAATAAACTACCGTCTCCCCGGCAACGGCGCCATTTGATCGTTAGAGATTCTGCGTGTTCAAGTTTAGTTAATTACCGCAATCAAGACGGTTTCGCTTGTAGCTAGCCGGTTGAGTACGGGTCGTCCGCAGGGAGATGGGAATCTTTTTCTATGTGCTTTAACGAGTTAAGTCCAGTTTTCCAGATTTTGTTGTGATTGATTAGGTGTTAAAATGATATGTAAAGAGAGCTTGTTAGGGTTAGGATTAGGTTAGTTTGAGTTAGGAGTCGCTCACCTCTTTCGTTGCCCCTCTTAATATCGGTGTTACGGTAATCGGCAACAACGGGGATTAGCATGACTAGGAAGGAACTTGCGAGTATAAGCTAGGCTTTCCAACGTATAAGTTTTTCCTTTTTGTGCTTGTTCATCCGTTCTTGGCTCTTAGCCATAACCTCCGGTTAATTCAACCACAACCGGTCTCACTACGGAATCACCGCTATCATGTAGGATAGGGTGCCGTAAGGAGCGGATTGTGTTTCAATTAACGGGAGTCGATTTAAGATGTTGGGCAAGGAAAGAGTGAGAGAGATTTCCTTCTCTCAAACTTCCCTTATCCTACCCTAACAAGTATGAAACTACTCACACATCATAATGAAAAGAAAACAAAACAAAAGAGGAAGATAGAAAGAAAGAGATTAGAAGATAACAACTAGCTATTTGTGACCTCACCTTGACAAGGATCTAGCGTAAGCATCATGGTTGTTTTAATGATAAAGGAAAAGAGAAAAGAAAGAAACAACAAGAAATAACAACAACTAAGTTAACAAATAAAAATTACAAGCAATTAACAATTAAAGAACAAGACAAGCATGATAAGTAAAAAGAACTCCTTTATTCATTCTTCACCCACAAAAGCTCACTACAAGATTTTTAATGGAGAAGAGATGAGAGGAGGAAGAAGAACAACAACTAAAACCTAGAAAATAAATACAAGATTATGCACCCTTTGGCTTCACAAGTTCTGGACTATTTATAGGCAGGAAACTGAAAATCTAGGGCAACCATCAGAACACAAATGAAAAGACCCAAATACCCACCAATTTTGATGCTCTGCGGAGGCCGTACGGCCACGGTTCCGCGGCCTAAGCATGCTTAGGCCGCGGTTCCGCGGCACTATGGAGGAGTTAGGCCACCAAAATTGGTGGGTTTCCCTGGTTTGTAGTGCCCTTCAATCTGGTATACGTGTTTTCTCAAAATTTCTTCACTATTTTTCTAGAATTTCTGTTGATCAAAAGGTGATTGGATGTGTATCTTTTGTCATGATTTCTTGAGCTCCGCGTAGATTTCTTGGATCTTGTGTTGCCATTTAGCCTTGTGCATGAAGGTGACAATCGATTTGCCATTTTGTCTCCTAAACTTGTGTGTGGCAACAGACGGATAAAGAGCGGAGACCCGTGTTTTATCTGTGGTTGGCAGGAACCCGGGTTTTGTCGTGTTTTTTCATGAATTTCACCGTTCAGAGCCGAGAACCTGTATCCTGCAATTGACTAGCAAACACGGCTCAAGAGTACCTAACGATATGCAATGTGATAAAAATTGGGCGGTATAAAAATGCAAAAATCTGATATGAACAGCGGTCAGGTAAACGTAACAGCCACCCGGGCATTGAGCGATCAGAAGATCAACAAGCAAGCCTGTACATTCTCCTGCGAATCCAATCAGTAACACTCCCGTACAGTCCGGTCTCTTCGCCTGATATGTCGCATATCTCGTCTAGGGGTGGTAAACGTCAGACCCCAGTAGCTTGATAACTCGTGTCGATATTAGGTCCATAACAGTTCGAGAAACTACTGATAACACTTACCAGTAAATCTCAGCAACCCTGGCCAGGGATTTCCAGTTATAGCCAATCGAACACAGCGCAACATCAACTCCCTATGCCGGGAGAGACGAATCCCCTCCTATCGCTCATTGCCTCAATGTGATTCGGGACTGTACCCAAAAGCCACCGTTTTGCACGCCCTCTTGGACGTGGTATGATGGAAATCAAAGCACAGTGGGAATCACACAAGACTCTATGACGATCTCGGGTTTACAGACTAACCTGTACCAGTGTCACCAGAGAACTGCCATCTGACGTAAGGTATAATACCATCTGGGAGTTCTTGGCGAGTCCGTCCAGTGTACCCAGTCTCCACTGAGCACCCGTATACCTTCTCTGATGTCAAACACCAATGGATATGGGATCATCCATCGCCCATCATATGGGTCCAGAAGCGCATACGCTAGTCTACTCTGGAGTATCGATGCCCTGTCTCGGTACTCTTATGACTAGGAATATTTGAAGGATGTACTTAATGACTACTCTGTCCCTACCAGTATGATCTGCATCATAGTCCTGGTAGTCAAGTACTCATCCTAAGGGCTTTATCAACATGTAATATAGAGATAATCAGAGTACATGTTAAGATAAAGTACAACCAGATAGCATACTATCATGTCGAGCAAGAAAGTCCTACCTATGTATGTCCAAGCATCCACTACAATATACATTGTATATACAGTAATGGCCTCTAGGGCATACATATAACTAACAATCTCCCACTTGCATTAGGGCCATCTGTTGTGGTATCGCATACCCAACAATCAGCTGTGGTTGAAGTATCTCTTACTCAACCATCCCATAAAAGTCTCTACTGAGAAATAGGCCTTTGTGAGTGGATCCGCGCTGTTGTCCTCTGTGTCTACTCTCCTAACCTCGATTTTCCTAGAGATCAACCATCTCCATGATTAGGTGATACTGCCTAAGAATATGTCTGGAAATCTGATGGGACGGGTGTTCCTAGGCCTAAGCCACAACTCCATTGTCACACAATGGTAGGAACTAAGTTCATCTCATGAACTAGTGTACATCCAGACTATTTCTTTGGTAGCATCCTTGGTAGTGATTTATCCTGCCTTTATCGTCTAGTGTGTCACAGTATCTAGCTTGGAACTGTTCCAACATACCGTCCCTCTACTGAGGGTAAAGACAATGCCTGCGACTGATATTCGGTCGTCCTTATCACCCTGGAACCTTTCCAGTGATTCTCCCCAGGATCGATTGATACAATCTCACTACACTAGTGAGAATCCTAACATCCAATTAGATTTATCTCATAAATATAAAACCCAGGATTTAGGAGGTATCATTTTGATCCTTATGGAGAATCCTTGTGATAAGAGGAGATTGACCGATCGTAGCATAGGAAACTCCTTCCCTATCAAGAGTATGTCATCCACGTACAATACAAGGATCACCACCATACTACCTACTACCTTTTTGTATATACAAGGTTCATCTACCATTTTGATGAAGTCAAACTCTTTGACTACTACATCAAAACAGACATTCCAACTCCGCGATGCCTGATTTATCACATAAAATATCTTGCACACGTTTCCGCTGCTCCCACTGTCTACGAAGCCCTCTGGCTGTGTACTTATAGATGCTCTCTTCTAAATCATCATTTATAAAAGCAGTCATGACACCCAACCGCCAGATATCGTAGTCATGGTATGTAGCAGTGGCAAGTAGGATCTGGATGGACTTAAGCATAGCTTTGAAAGTCTCAATTTTTCCATGTACACCAAGTAATCTTCTCAAGATATACTTGCTCCTGATGGGGATTTAACCCTTCAGATAAAGCAACCAAAGTCCACACTTTGTTGGTGTATAAGGATACATCTCAGATCACTAAGCATCCAGCCATTCTTACAGAGTCTCACTCCTGATGGCCTGCTCAAAACTAGTTGGGTCATCATCTCATGATGCAATCCTCGCTCCCACTGTCATAGAGAAACCGAAGTATCTCTGAGGTGGATGAAGAACCCTACCAGATCGGCGGAGAGGCTGAGGTTCGTTGGAAACTATTGAATCCTCCGGTTCTACCAAATCATCAGCTGCAGTCTATATATCCAACAAACTTCCACAGAACCGACCTTTGCCTCGAGCTTGTCCGGATTTTGCTTTTGACATAGGCCGGACAACCCCAAATCTTAACATCTTTAAGAGACGGGCTCTTCCCATACTATATCACATATGGAGTGGTAGGCATCTGATTTGTTGGAACCCTATTCAATAGGTATGCAGCTTCTCAAGTGCATAACTCTCAAAAGGAAATAGGAAACTCAGTAGTACTCATCATAGAGCGCACCATTTCTAATAGGGTATGATTGCTCCGCCCCGATACACTGACGTGCTGTGGTGTATACGGAGGAGTAATGCTGAGAGAGAATCTCATTCTCTTTTAGAATAGTCCAGGAATCCCGTGCTCAAGTATTCTCCTCCCTGATCACATCAAAGGACATAATACTTATACCCGTTTCTGGTTCTCTACTTCTAACTTATATTCTGTGATTATCTCAAAAGTTTCGGACTTGTGTTTCAACAGGAACATATGTCTGAATCTTGAGAGATCATTAGTGAATGTAATGAAGTACAAAGAACCGGTCCTGGCATATGTAGACAGGGGACTTTCATACATCAGCATGAATCAATCCCAAGAGTTCACTAACTCTTTGTTTGTTTCCAATAAACGGAGCTGTGGTCATCTTATCTCTGTGACATGACCGGCAAGTTTCACAAGATGTAAATTCAAACTAATTTAAATATGCATCTAAATGTAACTTCAGCTAGTCAGGTCACATTGATATGACCTAGTCTATAATACTTCAAGAAGGATCCGTTCATTTCTGAACTCTTCCTCTTGTGTGTGTTCTGTATACTAAGAACTGTAATTTGATTTAGAACGTATATGCTTTTAGATAACGTGCCTGAACCGATCAACTCTTGATATAGGAAATGTTCAAAACATTATCCAACAATACAAAATTATATCCTTCTTTACTTATAAAGAGACTGATATGATGTTGTATATCAGGTTCGGTATCTAATAACATTCGTTCCGAATCAATGTATTCTAGTAATACAGGGTGATAACTGCCAACAGACTTGGCTGCAACACTTGCATCATTTCCAACTCTTGAAACTTATCACCCGTTCTCAGTTCTCCACCTATCTGTAGCCCATGTAACAAATTACATTTGCGGGATCCTGATACGGTATCTCATACCCAGGATGTAAAGGATACTGAGAAACAGTTCTTGGTAATGAACACACCCGAAGAAGATGCATCGGCATGCACTTTCTTCATTTGGGTGGCACGGGAATTCGGGTAATCCCCTATTTCCTGCTCTGTCTTATAACAATTATAAGTTAGAGCGGGACCAACGTTCCCTAGCGCAGTATAACAAGCGGGTTCGGTCAATACATCCGTATTATTATCTTGATTAAGGCGTGACATAGTCGCAACCAGGAGAGAGAGAGAGAGAAGAAAACACTCTGCGTGCGCTTTTTGCAAGATTAGATTGGTTATCAATTTATCAAATCAGGATGGCTCCCACTGTTTTAGTCAAATCTTCCTTCAAACCCTAAAAGGAAAGACTAGCCGGGATTAATTACACGCTACAAGTTCGCCAATCTTTCAGCCAGTCCAGTGCTGGTACTTTGAGGGAGGTTCCCCGTGCTTTCGCACGGACCAAACTAAAATAAACCTCGTTTTCCCAGAGGCTTAACCCCATTGACACCTTTCTAGACACCTACTTGATCGGCTAATTGTAATGTGTAAAACTCTCCCAGGAGTAACTCTTACTCGCAGCGGGTATCGGGATCCAACTATCTCATAGGAGGTATGCAATCTCATTGCAAATTTCAACACTTGAAATTCCCAATAATATTTTACCCCTAGTACTTATGACCTTAACTATGGGCAACATATCATAAGCACTAGTCAAGTTCTTCCCGTCATTTCATGATTAATTAGACCCACCCACATGACCCTCAACTATGGTCGACATAATCACATGACTGTCCTAATTAATCGCATTATATGCAGTGTAGGAAGACATCACTTAGCTACCGCACACTACGCCTCAACTATAGTCGACATACGCAGCACGAATACTAAGTACTCTACTTCCTAAAATGACGGAGGGCTATGACAGGTTTTTAAGAAAACCTTTTGCGTAATGAACTTGATATCATTATAGAATCGAGTGATTTTTGAAAAAGGAATGTTTTTGAGGCTTTTCTAGTTTCGCTAAAGAGGTCACTCCCGGTGAAGGGATCTCGGTTCTTTCCTCATCGAATAAGGTGCAGGATATTTCATAAATACCGTTGTGCAAAACAAGAACTATAGAAGTGTTTCCCCTCAATCAGAACAAAACTCTATTTCTAAAACTGAAAAGTAAAGCACTGCTTCATAAAAGAGACTAAACTCCAGAGGCAATCTATCCTTGCAAGAATCACATGCACCTAATAACAGCAAATTAAATCATACGATGCACAAGCATAATAAAGAGCTAAAATAAAAAGAACAGTTGACAGATAATAAAATACTTAATTAAAACATTTATGTATTATTACATTTAAAAAAGATCTCCAAATATGGGATCGGAAAGACAAGGGTTCGCAAAGATAAAAAGTAGATTCTCCAGTTCCCTCTCTGTCTTCTCCACCACGTCGAAGCGGCGGTCCTCCCGAGAAGTAGACTCCCAACGATCATCGCCACATTCGTCAGAAAAGGTGGCGATGACGACCCGACGAGCCCGTATCTAGCTCAGCAGGTGGAAAGAACAGTCCCTCAAGGCCTTGGTGATCAAGTGCGCTTCAAAGAAGCACTCGATCTTATCCTCGGCAGTGTTAAGCATTGCCGAGGACATCTCTACCGGAGGAGGGGGAAGATCGGCGAGCACCGAGGCAAGGATCATCTGGAGCCAAATTGAGTCCGGAGGAAGAGGAGACCCCACACGAGTCGAAAGCTCATACATTGCAGCATCACACTACTCGTCCATAAAAGAAGAGTCCACCAAGCGCGCAGCAAAACGGGGAACGATATCCCGAATCGGCACTTCCCACGGTTGTCGGCGGGCATGAGGACGGTTGCAAGCCATGATCGAAGGAGTTCTCTGAAGGTGAGAAAAGAAAAGGCTCGGCCTTGAGTTATATATAGACCCAAGCACAAAAAGATTCTGTGCACAGTGGAATTATTTCCAAGACCCGAGAAATCAAGATTTTGGAAATACAAGTTTGACTTGAAAAAAGGAGATGAAAAGATATCTCAGGTGAAGCAACGCTTCCGATTCCCCCAATCAGAGCAAGGCTCTGTTTTGAAAATCTAAGTTTTAATAAATGAAGCAACGCTTCAGATCCTCTGCGTTGCGCGCAAAGTGCCACGTGCCAGAAGTGGATGCGTCAGCACAGTGCCCGAGGCAATGCTTCCAATCAGAGCAAGGATCTTTAAAAATAAAAGTAAAGGAAGCAACGCTTCAGGTGCGCAAGCGCTGCGCGACACGTGTCTGCGCAGTTGCGCAAGCACAATTATGCAAGCACAGCTGCGCAAGCGATGCGCTGCACGATACGTGTCTGCGCAGTTGCGCAAGCACAGCTGCGCAAGCGCTGCGCGACACGTGTCACGCGCTGGGGCGTTTACGCAAAACAGAATTGAAATTTTAAGGAAATCTTTTCTGTTCTTGTTAAAACAAGAAAATTTTCTTCTGTAAAACAGAGGCCTTTGGATCAAAGATCCAACGGTGGGGAAAATTCCCCAAATCACTCAGAGAAAGATCTCTTTAACAACTTTAACTAATTTATGGGCACTATAAAAAGGACCCTAGACCTCAATTCAAAGGCATCAACACCTTGTGAAAAATTAAACAGAGAGAACTCTGAAGAATTGGAGAGGAATCCTCAAGAACAAAGAAAAAGGTAAAAACCTTTAGAAAAAGAGAAAATTCTCTCATGAACAGATCACTGATCTGAGAACAAGAAAAAAGACCTCTAATGAAAAGGAAAATAAACAAATAAAAAAAACAGTGCCTTGCACTTCTTTTTATGAACCATTGGTTCTGAATCTAAAAGATTCTCAAGATAACAGTACCTCGCACATTTTATGAACCTCTGTTTCTTTGAAAAACAAAAAAAAACTTGTTTTCTTTGATCTAAAATTGATCCAAAAGAATAAGAACAGTGCCCAGCACTTGCCAAAGCTGCACTATTGGGCAAGCCGCGCCACGTGTCAGCAGTGCAACAGTGCAGCGCACTGACGCAGCGCATTGCGCTGTTGCGCTTGCGCTCACCAGAACGTGACACGTGTCACCTCCACGAGCACTTGCGCTCATTAATTGCGCAAAGCGCCTGACAGGCCATGTGGGGCACTGTCAGAGTATCTAATGCTCTGCATTATTAAGAGAAGGGCCAAGCCTAATTAAAAAGGGCCTAACAGGCCAAATTAAATGCAATGCATTATTTTAAAGAAGGGCAGAGTCCAAACAGATGCTCTGCATCATTTATAAAGGGACATAGCCCAAATCAAAAAGGCCTAGCAGGCCAGAATGAATGCAGCGCATTATTTAAACAGGGGCAGAGCCCTAGCACAGGCCTAATAGGCCAAAAGCAAATAAAACGTTGAATATTTTCAACTGGACTTAGCCCAATCATGGCCGTAAGTTCTCAAATTAAATTGATTGAGCACGGATGCTCCCTAAGTCAATTTATGACTGGTTCGAGGGTACATCTCTGAACTCCTCTGGCACCTATCGTTGTAATCCTTCAATGACGTCAGAGAGGTGACGGGTCCCAACGACCACATACGTATACGGACCGCGGGGTCCTTAAACTCGTGGACCGAAACGTCCTTAAACTAATGTTGGACCGAGACGTCCTTAAACTAATGTTAGACCGAGACGTCCTTAAACTAATGTTGGACCACCACGTCCCTAAACTGGAACATAGACCACCACGTCCTTAAACTGGAACTAATACGGACCACCACGTCCCTAAATTGGAATATGGACCACTACGTTCCTAAACTGGAATACGGACCACCACGTCCCTAAACTGGAACATGGACCACCATGTCCCTAAACTGGCAACGGACCGCAACGTCCTTAAACTACCTATGGACCACTACGTCCCTAAACTGGAACAATAGAGCCCCCAAATGCTCTTTTGCCGGATCTAAACGATCCCGTTTAAGTCGATCTTAGCCTCAAACACGGCTAACGTATCCTTAAACATTCAAATGGACTATAAAACTCCAAATCAACTTTGGTTCAAGGGTACATCTCTGAACTCTTCTGACACCTGTCGTTGTAATCCTTCAACGACGTCAGAGAGGTGACGAGTCCCGATGGCCATATGTTAAATGGATCACCACGTTAAGTTGATCTTAGTCTTAAACAGGGCTAATGTATCCTTAACGAACGTTTAAGTTGATCTTAGCCGCAACACGGCTAATGTATCCTTAAACTAAAAAACACCAAATCCAAATCTAAGTAAATACGGATTTGGACTAATCCACGTCCTACGGACGACGGCATTACTCAGTCTCCGTATACAATCCACGGGCAACCATAAACAAAACAAACACACACGACACGAAGTGAAATTCTAGAGAAGGAGAAAGTTGTTACCGCGATGCGGTAGCGTAATTAACTGCAGGGGCTTGCGCCTGTAGGGAAGAGCGTCCCCACAATCAAAAACCCCTCAAGCGAGGGGGAATCTGACGAAGTCTGCTACATCGGCCACATCCGTCTAAACCTCCGATATACGGTGCCATATATCAACTTGGCATCTCCGGGGAGGTGGACGGATAAAACCAAATAGCATCTGCCCCGAATCTCAGGCAAGAAGTCCACCGCGTCTTTCGGAGGGGAACAGATTCTGGCACGCCCGGTAGGACCTTTTTCTCTTTCCACTCCACACTTCGTGTGTCGTCTTCGCGAACCAATCGCGGTTTGTTAAATGGTTGCCTTCGGATTTTAAATTACAAAGATTTGGTCTTTTGCCTGGCGCAGAACTCAAGATTCAATGGCCTTTAACTGTACCAACTTCTCGAAGTGCCACTGCAACGGACGCTCCACCTCACCGTGAGGTATAGCATATGGGCCCCAAGAGGCTTCCTTCCTCACTCTGCCGGTAGACCAGGTGACCCAGGCCACCACTGGCCTGTTTTTTGGGACCATGATCCCTCCTACAAGCTTCTCTATGCCAATACCTGCACCGGAAGTGAACAAGAAGTTGGTCTTCGACCGGCTCACTGCTACGACGACCCCTGTTAACGGGTCGCCCACTACCAAACCAACAGCCTCTGTTTTCGCCAGGCTGGATCAGAACTCTAAATTGGCTGTTCCAAGGAAGGCAATAACTGCTACTCCAGAAGTCGTCAAGGCGGCTTCCCCTGTCAAAGAGCCAGTCTTTTCAAGACTGACGATTCCTGCTCCTGTCCCTGCTCGAGGATCTTTCTTCGACAGGTTGAATATCATCCCTCAAAAGACAACTTCAGTCTTTAAGAGGTTAACACCAGCGGCGCCTCATTCAGACAGGGGGCAAAAAGAAGCCGTCTCAATCTCCGAGCTAGTCCCAACGGCTCGTCATGCTCGACGTCGCCATTGGCAACGAGTGAGGAAGGCGGGGGGCAAATCCCCCTCAGGGTTAACTCCACCGGCTCCAGTGGTGGAAGTCAACGCTGCTGTTCCAACTGGGAACAGTTTTGAACTACTGAAGAGAGTACGTAAGAATTCTCCAACCGCTACATTGAAAAGATCTCCTCCGCTCGCGAAGAGAGTTCTGGAAACAAAGCAAGAACAGCCCCCTCAACGGCTGTCCTAAAAAATTTATAAAGTTTGGCGGAGAGTTCAAGACTCCGTAATTGACCCAGATCGCTCTCGTCAACAGAAAAAGGCGAAAATGGAAAAAGGCCGTCCGATCAAACAGGAAAGGATGACAGTCACCAGGGTGCCCACTGCAACGGCCCCTTCAACTTCAACGGCCCACAAAAGAAGGAGGCTGGAGAAAAATATCCGAGGTGATGAGCCCAAACGCCCTAAGTCAGGGGGCATTGTAATTAATACCGTCTATGTGGCGTCTGGTAAAGAGAACAGTCTCATATCTACGGGTCATCGACCACTTACACGATCGGTGACCAAGGCTCAGGAGCAACAACAAAAGCTCCAAGAGATGATGAACGCTATGGCCGCACTTACAGGGCCAAAAGAAAATCCTGAAACGTCCTCGGATGAACACCAAGAGGAAGAAACCGACGCCGAATTCCTTCATCGGATATTGGAAAAGAAGGACAAAGAGGCTGCTGAACAAGCAGCTAACATACAACGTATGGGCCTCCTCTTCCAAGACATGATAGGGATGATGATACAACAAGATCCTCCGGCCGAAGAACCCCCGATCGTCCTTGGAGACGATAGAGGAGAGACATCAAATCCTCCGCCAGCTCTGTCAACGGCTAAAGAGGATACAATCTTTAAAACTGATTTGGACGAGTACATAGCCCAACAAATACGGGTTCATCATGCGGCCGAAGCAGCCGGCCAGGTCGTAAAAACAGGGCGGCCATATCCAAGTTGGTACGACCAAATCAAGTACCTGCCAGGTTACACAATTCCCAAGTTCCATGTCTACAACGGGACGGGCAATCCTCACCAGCATGTCGCCCAGTTCAGAGCACTCTGCGGCAACACCGGAGGTGACGACAAGCTATTGCTTCGCCAGTTTGTTGGAAGCTTATCAGATACGGTGTTCGAGTGGTACTCTGAGCTCCCAAACGACTCTATTAAGACCTTCGCGGAGATGGAGCTGCTGTTTACTCAGCATTTTGCAAGCGCCAGTGAACGCACTCCGATGACGGCACTAATTAACGCCAGGGTAAAACCAGGCGAGACATGGGTTCAATATTCTATATGGTGGCGGAACTTATGGTCGAAGTGCGAGCAGCGCATTGAAGAAACTCCCGCGGTGGGTATGTTTGTGGGAACCCTTGATCCACAAGCAACCATCTCGCAATTTATGATGTTTTTCAAGCCGACTACCTTCCAGGCCTTGATTGACAAGCTAGCGCAAATGGATCAGATGGTCCATAAACCCCCTCTTCCAAAGCCGGATTCTCGAAATGACAAAGGGAAAGGAAAAGCAATCGTTGTCGCTAATGCTCAACAACAACCGAGCAACTCGAAGCCGGTTGTGCGTCAAAATAATATGCGCCCGTACGTAGACCTTGAGGAGAGGCTAGGACGTCCTTACTCTTTTCCCCGTGATAAAACGAGATGGTTATTCGAGCTGGTGTTGCGCAACCGACTCATAAATCTGCTGGACCCAAAACGTCCGTTGCAACTAAGTGACGTCAATGAGCCCAACTACTGTCCTTATCATCGAGTACTGGGCCATCCGATCAAAGATTGCTACATTTTCAAAAATTGGCTTGAAAACCAGTACCGACAGGGCAAATTCGCGTTATCTGACAAATGGAAGGTGAATCCCCCGCAACCCCACACCTCTAAAGCGACGAATACGCCGGGGGAAACATGCTCCGTCGTTGAAGAAGCTCCTTGGGAAGTTTTATTATCAACCAAGACAAAGAGGATGCTAAACGATCTTCAGACATGTCCAGCGATCAAGTGGAAGAACCCTTTGGAACCGCAGGTCATTGAGGGGATGTTGAAGCCACGTACAACTTCAAAGACCGATAGTGGTGGCTCAAGCACTAACAACCAGCCGTCAAAATCTTCGAAAAAGAAGAAGAAGAAATCTAAGAAGCCCGTGAAGCCTGGTGACAAGCGCACAGACCTGCAAAAACAAATTGACGCGCTGGAGGAATACAACCAGAAGGCACGGACTCCCATTACATTCCAAGAGTTCCTCAATCACGTCTTTCAAAAGGAAAATGTGGAAGAAAGTTCATCTGATGAATCTGAAGAATGCGTGGCGAGCTGTCATGTGATTTCCCGTTCATTCATGGACGATGAGGAAACTTCTTGTACTGAAGCGCTGGGGGCAGATCCTGAACCAAAAATTCTGGGGCCATCAGATAAGATAATTAACGCATTCCTTAATGAAGCTCGGTCGAAAAGTAAAGCTGATCGAGAACGCGAGACGGCTATATTTGAAAGGGCCAAGCGCCAGGGACTTGATGAAAGAGCTGAGACAATCCCGCTGGAGCAAAATGCCTCCACTGTCGACAAAAGCCAATTCAGGATGAGGAAAAGGTTTGCTAAGGCCATATCAATAGGCATGAAGCTACCATCCTCTGAAGGAAACATCACCGGTGAAGTGGAAACGCACCCTTCCTATTGCTTATATCATCAAAAGATTTCGCACCCCACTCAAGAGTGCAAAGCTTTCGATAGATGGTGGCAAGGATACGTTGCTCATCGACAACGCTTTAAGCGGGAAAAGCGTAAAACTCGTCGGGAGCAAAGAAATATGACCGAAGAGCTTAAAAAAACTACCGACGATTGTCGCATGGTTAACACCGGCGGGTCACAAGTGCCTATATTCAGGAGCGATTCTGATGAAGAGCTAGAACTTGCCCCTCTCTTTAAAGAGTCCACTTCGGGAAAAGAAGAAGAGCTGAAGGTTTACGAAAATATTCGACTGCAGAATCGGACGCTGCCTGAAAAGAACCTCGGACCCTTAAACAGAAAAGATAAAGGGAAAGAAAAGGTCTCTGAAGATATCGTCTTAGATGACCAAGTTCTGGAGGAGCTAAGCGCCAAGGACCCGCCGAAGAAGAATAAGGTGGATTACAACGTCTTAGCGCATCTGAGGAAGCTGCCCTCACAGCTCAGCATTCTTGATGCCCTTTTGTTATCAAAGGGTGCGAGAGATTCATTGATCAAGGCACTACAAGATCCGGAACAATTCCAAGCGTGCCTGGCCGAGGAAAAGATGAAGCATGAATTAGAAGAAGTGCACACGGCTGATGTCGCTTTCGGTGATGAAGGCCTTCTCCTTGGGACGCGCGAACACAATCGCCCCCTCTATGTCTCAGGATACTGCCATGATATAAAGATAGGCAAAATCCTGATCGACAATGAATCCTCCGTTAATCTCCTCAACGTGCGGGTGTTAAAAGAAATCTGCATGAGCGTCCAGCACCTTGCTCGTAACAAGATCACCATCTCCGGGTTCGACTCCCAGTCATCAAGAACTCTTGGGTCTGTGATACTGACGCTACGCTTTGGGCTACTCATCACGGACATTAAGTTCCACGTCATAGACGCCAAGACATGCTACAACGCTTTTCTCGGCCGACCATGGTTACACGAGTACAATATCATCCCTTCTACACAACATCAGTGTATGAAGTATTTTAAGGATGGCTTCGAGTATACCGTGACGGGAGAACTGAACCCGTTCTCTGTGAACGAGGTCCGCAAATATGAAGATGCCAAATACTTCTTACCGAATTTCGAAGATACGGAGAAGTGTCACAAGCCGGAGAACAAAGCTAACGCCACTATCCCTATCTTCGGCAGTGATACCGAGAAAGAAGGGGAGATAGTTTATTCGGGTCCATCCCAACACAACAAGCCAGGGCCGTTCGCTCCTACGTTGGTCTTTGGTAGTGACTCGGAAGATGAGATCCATGCTGTATTCTCTGCTCGACCTTCAATACGAACGTCCGCTGACGAAGAGCAAAGTCTACAAGTCGCCATAGTGCTGCTCAAACACCATAAAGAACTGGATACACTTAATATTTACAATGTAGAAGAGCTGCAAACGTTCTATATCCCTCCCAGGCGAGAAAGTGAGAAAGCAATTCTGTTCTACCGCTCTGGAGAAACCAAGGTAGAAAAAGAAATCTGGCATGGCACGGATCCTACACTCGACAGGCTTCAGCCTATCCATCTCCCCAGATATTATACGGAAGGTCTAAAAAAGCTACTGAAATGCCAGGGAATATCCTTCAAGCAGACCGTTCGAAACGCCAAGTTCTATGACAAAGTTTGGAACGTTCTCGGGACTCAATGCAAACTGCCTAATGGGAGAATGGAGACAAAAGGTCTTGGATACATCCGGTCAAAGAAACGAGAGCTACTAAACAGCTGCTATGTCATGTATGACTTCGATGAAGAAGCGGATGCTCAATGGGAGGAGGCTAATCCGGAGATAGTAAAAGTTCCAGATGCAAAAGTGCCCAGTCCGTCGTTCGAAGAACAAATGGACAAGCTTATAAGGGAAGCGGGTCAAAAAGTCCAGGACGATCATAACTGCGAAATGGTCATCTACGAGAAAGCCAAAACACAACGCCTTCTCCAACAGGCTGTGAAAGATGAAAATGCCGCTCCTTCTCAACCTGTTATAAAGAAGGCTCGACGCAAAAGCAGAAATAAGTTGAAAGGCCAAAAAAGCACTCAACAACAACAAAGCAGGGCTAAGAAGCCACGCAAATGGGAGTCGAGCGTTATTGATCTATCCCTCATGAAGAAAATGGGTCGAGCGTATTCGTTTCCCCAGGACAAAACGAAGAAGATACTTGAGCTTGCTTTAAAACATCAGATGCTTACACTGCCGGAGTCTAAACTGTTAGTTATATGTATGCCCTAGAGGCCATTACTGTACATAGGATGTATATTGTAGTGGATGCTGGGACATATATAGGGAGGACTTTCTTGCTCGACATGATAGTATGCTATCTGGTTGATCTTTGCTTTAACGTGTACACTGTATGTCTCTCTGTTACATGTTGGTAAAGCCCTTAGGATGTGTACTTGACTACCTGGACTATGATGCGGATCATACTAGTGGGGACATGGTAGTCCATAAGTACATCCTTCAAGGTCCCTAGTCGTGGGTGTATCAAGACGGGGCATCAATATACCAGAGTAGACTAGCGTATACCTTCTCGACCCATACAGATGGGCGATGGATGATCCCATATCCATTGGTGTTTCACATCGGAGATGATATACGGGTGCTCAGTGGAGACTGGGTACACTGGACAGACTCGCCGAGAACTCCCAGATGGTATTATACTTTACGTCAGATGGCAGTTCTCTGGTGACACTGGTACAGAGTAGTCTGTTGACCCGAGATCGTCATAGAGTCTTGTGTGATTCCCACTGTGCTTTGATTTCCACCTTACCACGTCCAAGAGGGCGTGCAAAACGGTGGTTTTTGGGTACAGTCCCGAATCACATTGAGGCAATGAGCGATAGGAGGGGATTCGTCTCTCCCGGTATAGGGAGTTGATGTTGCGCTGTGTTCGATTGGCTATAACCGGAAATCCCTGGCCAGGGTTGCTGAGATTTACTGGTATGTGTTACCAGTAGTATCTTGAACTGTTATAGACCTCATATCGACATGACTTATCGAGCTACTGGGGTCTGACGTTTACCACCCCTAGACGAGATATGCGACATATCAGACGATCAGACCGGACTGTACGTTAAGTGTTACTGGTTGGATTCACAGGAGTGTGAGCGGGCTTGCTCGTTGATCTTCTGATCGCTCAATACCCGGGTGGCCGTTACGTTTAGCAGACCGCTTGCGGCTTGTGGGTGTTTGATATGATCATCACCTGCTGCCGGCGTATTGACGAGTCTTTAGAGTCCTACACAGAGGTTTCCTGGCTCAAGCGAAACGAAATAGGAGCGCATATGAGATATGTGCGGGACCGAGAATAATGCATGTATGTGATACCGTATTCTATTCTTGCGATGAATGTATCGATTGGTTATATGCGATATATCCTAGTTATCGAATCGAGGATTGATTCGATAAGTCGATACATTGGATATTAGTCGGTCATATGCGATATGACCGGATCGTTAAATCAAGTGTTGATTTAATGAATGTAACACCTTAGAATGTGTTTAGTGACTAATTATATTTAAATAATGGGTTTTTAATAAAAAGTTTACCAAATTGGGTTTTAAATATTTTTCCTAATTTAATAGATATTTTTCTAAAATTTTCCTAGGCTTGCACACACATGTGCATGTAAACTAGGGTTTTAAAATGAGTTAATACTAGGATTAGCAACCATGGTCGGTTTAATCATGGGGATTAAGTCTTTTGGGTTTTAATTAAGTTTAATTAGTTATTTAATGGTTGCTTTAATTTGAATTTCCTTTGGGTGTTGACTTGGTGAGAGAGAGAGAATGCATCATGGTTTAGGCCATGCTTGCATTTAATGAAGAGAGAGAGAGAGAGGAGGGGTTGACATTGGGTTATGATTTCCTCTCATTTGCTTTGTTTCCTTTCTCTCAACCTCACTCTCACACACACACACACCCTTACCTCTTCAGCTGCAGCAGCAAGCATCCACAGTAGCAGCTCCTTGCATCCACATTAGCAGCAGCAGAAGCAAGCAGCACAGCAGCAGCCAGCAACACAGCAGCAGTAAGCAGCAGAAATCAGCAGCAGCAACAGTGAAATCAGCAGCAGCAGTGAGCAGCAGCAGCCACAACTCCAGCTGCGGCTCCTTCCCTTCACTTCTTCTTCTTCCTCCAGCTCCCTAGGGTCGAGTGTGGGGTATATTTCCTAAACTTACTCACTAGTTTACTTGTTTAGTGCAGTTTTGCTTCGGTTAGTGGTTATTGATGCGATTTAGTGCGATATGAGGTGTTTAGTGAGAACCTTGGCCTAGTGATGTATGTTTTGGTGTTAGTAAGTTGCTAGAGTGTTGTTAGGGCCATATTAACCCAGCTTAAATCCCAATTGCACTAAAATACTACCAGATCCCTATTTGATGCAAATTCATCGTTTTTAAGCAAAATTTGAGTTTCTGAAAACTGCTATCGACCCGGTGAGTTCAGAATAAATTTGAGAAGACTGCAGTATAGTTGCTAGGTGCTGATACCCCAGGTAGAACCCGACTCCCAAACTCCATACAGTGGCCGCCGAAAAATTCTATCTGGCCGCAATTTGCGGCCAGATGGGCAGGGTTTGGGTTGGGGTTTGGTCCTAGGGGCATCTTCTGATATGTGGAGTTTTATGATATATTTATTTTTGTAAATTAAGTTCTGTATAAAAATCTGGAACTATATACCTATTTCTCGTATTTTAAACCTTCGCGACACGTGTGATACGCGTGTGGGTTTGGGGTTTCTGCATATCGCGACGCGTCAGGGTAGTTGCAGGTGCGTGATCACACATTTTAGCGTATCGCGCACACGCGCGATTGGTTTACGACACGGGTTTCTAGTTGGAGCGTAATATCACGTTTTTATGAAATTGAGCTTATGCGTGATATATGTTATGTGATTCTAGGTTCGCAGGCGAGTGAGACGGACGCTGCGAAGAAGGGCAAGAAAGTCATCGGCTACACTTAGCGCGAGACTTCGGTGAGTAGATTTAACATCTACGGGGATATCGCCCGCATGGCGTTATGCGTCGGTGCTGATAGGACCTTATTATTATATGTTGCATTTACCTCATGGACTGTCATTGCATATTGCATTCCCTGCTGTATGTATGCTTAGACTTGATAGAACACCGCACTATTACTAACGGTTCATGTTGCACGAGCACTAATCTGCATGCTACACACACACCGTTAGTAATTTCCATGACACGCTCACTGTAGAACTGCCATGATTATATTGCTGTAGTTCATTTCATATATGATTCGATATGACTTTCATGGAAATTGGGAGCCGCATGATATCTTTAAAAACGGAAACTAATTTTAAAAGCGGTTTTCCCTTATACCTATATCATGGATTGATGTACATAGCACATCGCATTGGATTTACTTCTTGGTGTTGGATTTTCATGTGATTTCTGGTTTTGAGGACCGTGGGATTTTTAAGAAAAGATGCACTGTTTGAAAACTCGGTTCCTCGTGATATGATATTTTGGTGCGTCCACCACGCGTTTTCTCGGTGCTGAGACGTGTACTTGAAACCCGATTCGAGGAGATGGATGATCTGTTTGCGGGTTCGTGGTGGACCCGGTATGGTTCCCCAGGGCGAGAAATGTTTTTCGTGGAGTAGACGATGAGCCTGGCAGGGTGGCGAGTACCTACCGGTGATTGGTTGGACCTGGCGGTTATCCGGAGGATACTGACCAGAGTCGAGAGATGGATGCAGGATGATCCGTACTGCCGGGGCCGAGGGCCGATACTGCAGACGGAGCCCGTGGGCTGATCCGGACTGACGGAGCCCGATATATGAGGATTTGCGTATCGATGCTGGACACGAGTATTTTATGATATTTTGGGTGCCGATGTTGGGCACTCGTGATTTCTCAGAGATTTACAGGATTTGAGGGCCGATGGGTGTGCCGGCGCCTGAGTTATTTGGGATTTGGGTGCAGTTGTGGGCACCGATTGTTTTCCACGTTGATATTCCGTGTAGATGTTGTTTATCCCATGCTCAGCATTGAATACCATATATCTCATCCTGTAGTTATTTTACCTGACAGAGCATCTGCATGATTATTGCACATACTGCTTATCACGCATTGATATCATCTGCTGGCATTTGTTTGAGTAGCGCAATACGTGCATGCTCGCGATTACCTTTATATGTTATCTCTATTCACGAGTTGGAAACTCACCCCCGTTGTGCCACAGTATTTGCAGGTTGCCCTCAGCATAGTCGCGGCATGCTGTCTTTTGCATCTTTTGGCTACAGATACCACTACAGTTGCGGCGAGAGCTGTTTTGCATTTAGGTGGGTCGTGGTATCTGATTACTTTTATTGTATCCCTTTTTGTATCTAGTACTCTCCATCTACCATTTATGTACTGGACTTAGATACTGTGTAAGGACGATGATGTATATTTTGTATTCTGGTGTCGAGCTCGTGGGAGCCGACTGTTTTTATATGCAGTTTATATTGTGTGATATTTACTTATTACTCATTCTTCGCTACGGCGTCGTATATTACTCTTGTGATGATGGTTTCCACCGTTGGGCGCGATTGCTCCCGTTTGGGAATGTTTTGTTTCATTATATCTCATTTTTACTCATATCTTCTTTTATACCCGGTCTCGGGGCTACTTTTACAAAGGAAATGCTGCCAAAATTATTTAAATGATTAAGTAACTTTAAAAGAACTTATTGAATTATTTAAGGTTTTATAAATGTTTTAACTAAATGTTTTCAACACTCACTATTTTTAAATGGTTTTGATTTCTGGGTTCGGCTTACTTAGTCGCGTTACGCCTGTAGACGTAGCGTGGTTAAGTGCCGGTCACGAGTCGAAATATTCGGGTCGTGACAATGATTTAATGTATAATTATATATTGGATATATTACTTTACATTAACTAGTATTGGTTCACTTAAGATGGATTTTCTCACTTGATGTGCACATTGTATATATGATATAGTTTTGTGCACTAGTTTGTATCATGTTTGATGATACATGCAAACTTGGGTGTATGTTTGATTTAAACCATGTTTAGCAAATGGTTAGGGTTTCATTTCATTTGCTTTATTTACTTATTCATTTATTTATTTTGGTAAGAAATAAAATGGTGACTTTATTTGGATTTCACTTGAAGCTTCATGAAGCTTTAAAAGTCAAACCATTTTGTTTCTTTCCTAAACCCTAACCCTTTAACTAAACCCTAGTTCATTCTCTACACTTTACCATGGTTGCTATTATGATAAGAATGACTTGGATTTTCTTTTTCAAGATAATCCATTTTTATTCTTTCATCTTCTTCATCTTCTTCAAGCTTCATGAAAGCTTACTATCTTCAATGATACCTTGAGAAAAAGAGTGAGAAATCCAATTCTAAAGTGAACCCACTTCCTATTTCTTCATCCTCTACCACTTGCTATGTAGTATAGGGTGTTTTCTTCACAAGTTTCATGACTTGGTGAAGTTGGAGCTCGAGTTAGAGTCGCCTCGACGTAGATCATCTTCGGCATCGAAGTCATCGACCTAGTCCGATCATTTCTTCGATGAAACCACCGTGAGAGTCCGGGATCCGATGATCGCAGCGAAGGGATATCATCATGGAGCCAAAGAAGTGGAGGACCGGATCTACAAAGGTTGTATTTCCATTCACTTTAGAGTAAAGTTGTTTACTAGCTCGTAGTTTTGCCTAAATTCTAGTTACGATCTTGCTTAGGGTTTCTCGGCACCGGAAAATTTTGGATTTGGCATGGTTGATGCCTTGTGAGACCTTATTAGTGTGCCTAGGAACCCTACATAAACATCCCGAACAAGAAGGCGAAGTCTCTCACCTGGACTATTGCCCTTATCACCGAGTGATAGGGCACCCTCTCGAGGACTGCTTCACCTTCAAGAATTGGGTCGAAGATCAATATCAGCTTGGCAAGTTCGCTCTGTCCGACAAATGGAGGGTAGCGCCACCACAAAAGCACGAGCCCAAGGCCACGAAAGAAGAACCAGTCCTGCATTGGGATTGGAAGCGAATTCGTACTTGTCACGTGATAACGATATCAAAAGAAGAGCCCGAGAACATGGATGGCCTTTCTTGGTGCTTCGAAAACAGCAACGACGAAGTAATCTCAGAATTCCCACCAGCGCCAAAAGAGCTGGAAGATGGAATCCATACCACTGCAGATAACCTCAAGAAAATTGAGTTGGGAACGACGAATGACCCGCGACTGACATTCATCAGCGAGCTGCTATCTGAAGAAAGGGTGGCTGCGTTAAAGGACGTGCTTCTACAACATAGAGATTGCTTCGTGTGGAACTATTCCGAAATGCCGGGACTAGATCCAGAAATTGCTGTGCACAGATTGGCGATATCTCCGGACGTCAAGCCAGTCAAACAGGCGCCGAGAAGAATGCGGCTCGAGCTTGAGATGAGTATCGATGCCGAGGTCAAGAAGCTGATCGACTCCGGCTTCATCCAGGAAGTTCAATACCCTGAATGGATCGCCAACATCATCCCGATGATGAAGAAAAATGGGACAGTGCGCATATGTGTAGACTTTCGGGATCTTAATAAAGCTTGCCCGAAGGACGATTTTCCGATGCCAGTCACCGAACTGATGATAGACAATACGTCCACTCATGAGGTTTTCTCCTTCATGGACGGCTCGTCAAGATATAATCAAATAAAAATGCATCCCGAAGACCAGAAGCACACCGTCTTCAAGACTCCTTTGGGTATATTCTGCTACAAGGTGATACCCTTCGGTCTAAAGAACGCCGGCGCCACCTACCAGAGGGCCATGACAAAGATCTTCGATGACCTTATACACGAAATCGTCGAATGTTATATCGACGATCTCATGGTTAAAAGCAAATCATACGAGGACCATCTCGAGCATCTGAAGACCGTATTTCAACGCCTTCGGCAATACAACTTGAAGATGAACCCGCTCAAGTGTGCCTTCGGAGTTTCTTCGGGAAAATTCCTGGGATTCATCATCTGACATCGGGGTATCGAAATAGATCCGTCAAAGATCAAGGCAATCATGGAAATGCCTCCGCCAAGGACTCTCAAACAGCTGCGGTCTCTCCAAGGGAAGCTCACGTATATACGGCGATTTATAGCCAACCTTTCAGGAAAGTGTCGTCCTTACAGCCACCTGATGAAGAAGGGAACACCGTTCGTCTGGGACCAAAAATGCCAAAGCGCGCTATACGAGATCAAACAATACCTGCAGAACCCGCCAGTGTTGGCTGCTCCGGTCAAGGGAAAACCCCTCATTCTTTATACAACCGCCCTCGAAGGTTCCTTAGGCGCATTATGGGCACAAGAGAACGATCAACGGAAGGAAAGAGCACTCTACTACTTAAGTCGAGTTCTGCTGGGGGCAGAAAGCAACTACTCCCCCATTGAAAAACACTGCTTAGCGTTGATCTTCGCGATAACAATGCTCAGGCACTATGCGTTGGCACATGAAGTCCGTCTCATTTCAAAGGTGGACCCCCTTAAATATTTGATGTCGAAGGCCATATTGACGGGACGACTCGCTAAATAGGCCCTGTTCTTGATGGAGTTCTCGATAACGTATCAACCTCTCAAGGCAGTAAAATGCCAAGACATCATCGACTTCCTTGCTGAGCACCCGATACCTGCCGATTCTCCTCTGAATTGCGATTTGCCAGACGAACATGCGTTTGACGCGATCGACGGTGGTGATACCCAATAGGAACTTTATTTCGTTGTAGCATCTTCCATGAAAAGGCGCAAACAAAGTACCCCTATAATTAAATCGGGGGTAGGCCTCATCTTCGTGACTCCACAAGGAGGGATAATGCGCTTCGCTTTCTCCTTAACAGAGCCGAGGACAAATAATGAAGCCGAATACGAAGCTTTGATAGAAGGCCTCGAGATCGCCATCGACATGGGGACTGAAAACCTCCTCATATATGGAGACTCCCAACTGGTCGTTAGTCAAGTAAACGGCGACTACCAAACATGCAAACCGGAGTTCGTGAAGTATGGAGAAAAGGTGCAACAATTGTTGACCCAAATTCCCTCCTATACTTTGGAGAACATACCGCGTGCAGAAAACAGCAAGGCATCGCGTTGGCCAAACTTGCTAAGAACTGGTTGACGAGAACCTCGATGACGTTAGAATCGTGGTACAAAGCCGTCGGGTGCTTGCCCCAGCAAAAATATCTCCGGAATCATCCGAAGAAAAACGAACGACTGAACAGACGACCTTGCAAATAAAAGGTTGGGAAAATACTGAGGATTGGAGAGAAGTCTTCATAGACTACTTTAAGTCCCACCGAAATCCTGAAGAAGCGTCCACAAGACACCAGCTCATGAAACGAGCTTTGTCTTTCGCCTTCGTCAATGATACTCTGTACAAGAGGTCATTTGATTCTCTGTGGCTGAGATTCTTAGGACCTCACGAAGCGAAAAGGGTCGTCCAGGAAGTTCATGATGGACTTTGCGGTTCTCACCAAGCAGGCCCAAAGATGAAGTTGAAGATCAAACGGATGGGCTACTACTGGCCCACGATGATTCAGGATTGCCTTGAATATGCGAAACAATGCCACTCATGCCAAATCCATGGGGACTTCATCCACCAACATCCTAATCCATTACATCCAACGGTGGCTAGCTGGCCATTCGAAATGTGGGGGACTGACATAGTCGGCCCTATCGAACCAGCATCGTCTAGAGGACATCGTTTCATCCTGGCGACGACTGACTACTTCTCCAAATGGGCAGAAGCGGTACCACTGAGGGAAGTGAAGACGGAGAATATCCTCCATTTCTTCAAGACGCACGTCATATATCGTTTTGGAACGCCAAGACGGATCATCTCCGATAACGGGCCAGCCTACAGAAGCCACAATATCAGTCGCTTCGCGCAACAGCATAATATAGACTGGAGATATTCTTCAGTTTACAATCCACGAGCTAATGGCCTAGCTGAAGCCTTCAACAAGACCCTGACAAAAATTATGAAAAAGACGGTGTCCCGAAATAAGAGAGACTGGCACGAGAGATTGCAAGAGTCTCTTTGGGCGTATCGAACTACGTTCAAGACGGCCACTAACATAACGCCGTACGCGTTGGTATTTGGGACAGAAGCAGTACTCCCCCCTCGAGATAGAGTTACCCTCTCTACGAGTGGCAGTCTACTACGAGCTAACAGACGAAGAAAATGCTCACCTTCGGCTTGAGGAGCTTGATGCCCTCGATGAAACCCGACTCATAGCGCAACAAAATCTGGAGGCTTACAAAGCAAAGATGACGCGCTCGTATGAAAGATTGACCCGACCGAGGACATTCTGCCAAGGTGAACTTATGCTAGTAGTCAAAAGTCCTATGATCCCCAATCGCGCCAAGCGGGGAAAGTTTGAGCCAAACTATGAAAGCCCGTACATCATAGATAAGGTCTACCAGGGTGGGGCCTATCTACTCATGGACATGCACGGTGAAAGGCCTTTCAGGCCAATAAACGGTCACTTCCTAAAGAAATACTACGCTTAATGAGCCACAACCTAGGTCAATGATAGATGACGACGACTATGCCCGCTCGCTATCTTCCTCAGCTCAAGCTTTTTAAGCAGTAGCCGGCCTTCTCCATGACGGACCGAAACGTCCTTAAACTAATAGCGGACCGAAACGTCCTTAAACTAATGGCGGACCAAAATGTCCATAAGCTAATAACGGACCGAAATGTCCTTAAACTACTACTGCAGCATCCTTAGGCTGACGAGATGAATATAAAAAAAGAGAAAAAGAAAAAAAAATGATGATAAAAACGGTATGTCCGTAAGCAAAAAGGGAACGGATGAAAACCCGAAAGGGCTCCGTGAGTAAAAACAGCAGGACTACCGGCGAGTGTTCGTGAAAACCCGAAAGGGCGCGACCTCGTAAAAAAAAGAGAAGAAGAAAATAAATAAAAAAATATATAAAATAAAAACGGTATGTCCATAAGTAAAATGGGTACGGATGAAAACCCGAAAGGGCTTCGTGAGTAAAAACAGCAGGACTACCGGCGAGTGTTTGTGAAAACCCGAAAGGGCGCAATCTCGTTAAAATACACTTACAGGGTCCCCTCGACCTTGTAAGGAGAAACCACCCGCATGAGATCCTTACGACTCACAAGGGAGCAGCACACTTAGGGATCCCCACGATTCCTAAGGAGAAAATACACTTGCGAGATCCTCACGACTCGTAAGGAGAACTCTCTTATGGGACCCTCACGGCTCATAAGAGTTGAAAGTCTTAAGTTACAGAGACCTAAACCCATGCTTAAGAAACCCCCTTAACTTCCGATATTGCCCTATAAGTGGTTCAATACTGACCTTTGTATACAATCCACAGGCGCGAATAAACATTTCCCTAACAAAATACCATCCGTGATTGGGGATATGTTCATATGGTGAACGACCCTTGAAAATCCTCTCGATTTAGAAGGAGAAAACCCTCCTGTAGGATCCTTACAACTTACAGAGGAACATGCACTTAGGAATCCTCACGATTCCTAAGAAGAAAATACACCTACAAGATCCTCACGACTTGTAGGGAGAAATACCTTTGTGAGACCCTTACGGCTCATGAAGTTAAAAGCCTTAGTCGACATGACTATAACCCTGTTCGCTAAGCCACCCTTGTTCGACGTCGATAGAGGCAGATGGTGATTCGCTCCTGGCAATATCCCAATTGTAGCGGTGCTGATGCTTAAATCTGTGTCTAATTTTAGGTTTACGGCGGAAAGCCAGTAGGCCGCACATGCATGCAAAATAGCCGAAATGATGGGGCGACTTGCAATAAAAAAGCAGCAGGTAAAGCATTTGCATGCAAAATAGCCGAAATGATTGGGCAACTCGCAATAAAAAGCAGCGAGTGAAAACAAAATAAACAGCCGAAATGATTGGGCACCGTGAAAACTAGCCGAAATGATTGGGCAATCGCGACCTTCGCGATATAAAAGCTGAAATGATAAAGCATCGCGGAAATAAAAAAAATGATGATAAAACTTTGGCCATACAGTTAAGATCACATCGATCCCTATATACAATCCAAGGGCATAAACAAAGAGGGAACCATACTTTCCCAACAGGCTCCGCCAGAAGACGAAGCCAAATCTCGACGGTTCATTCCAACTCCGAAGAAACCGGTGTCTTCAGCAAATACCTCAACTCAGGGAAACAAACACTCCTTGACGAGTGCCTCTTGATTCGCGTCGACTCGCAGAGCAACCAGTGCCTCGGTGGGAAATTCTCGATTCGTTTCAACACCAAGGAAACAAATAATCCTTGGCGCTAGGGAAATAAATAATCCTTAGCAAATACCACAACTCAAGGAAACAAACACTCCTTGATGAGAGCCTCCTGATTCGCGTCGACTCGCAGAGCAACCAGTGCCTCCGTGGGAAATTCTCGATCCGTTTCAACACCAAGGAAACAAATAATCCTTGGCGCTGGGGAAACAAATAATCCTTAGCAAATACCTCAACTCAAGGAAACAAACACTCCTTGACGAGAGCCTCCCGATTCGCGTCGACTCGCAGAGCAACCAGTGCCTCCGTGGGAAATTCTCGACTCATTTCAACACCAAGGAAACAAATAATCCTTGGCGCTAAGGAAACAAATAATCCTTAGCAAATACCTCAACTCAAGGAAACAAACACTCCTTGATGAGAGCCTCCTGATTCGCGTCGACTCGCAGAGCAACCAGTGCCTCCGTGGGAAATTCTCGATCTGTTTCAACACCAAGGAAACAAATAATCCTTGGCGCTAGGGAAACAAATAATCCTTAGCAAATTCCTCAACTCAGGGAAACAAACAATCCTTGACGAGAGCCTCCTGATTCGCGTCGGCTCGCAGAGAAACCAGTGTCTCCACGAGAAAATTCCCGATTTGTCTTAAATTGCAAGATGAAGCCTCAGGCAGCAGGGACTAAAAAACTTGCTTCCTGAACAATGGGACCTTGCAAGTCGATCTAAAACGGTCCCTTGCATACTATTCACGGGTCTCACTCTCCAAAGTCGAGTTTCGAAAAGGAGGGAAACAACCGCTTACAGGTCCTCTCGACTCGTAAGAGGGAAAAATTCTCTTACAGGATCCTTACGACCTATAAGAGAAAACACGCTTAGGAATCCTCACGACTCCTAAGGAGAAAAATCCACCTACGAGATCCTCTCGATCCGTAGGGAGAAAAATCTCTATGAGACCCTCACGGCTCATAGAGTTGAAAAGTCTTAGGAGGCAGATCTGAACCTGCAGCCTAAGCCATCGCTATCCTATGAAGAAATCAAGAGGCCTACTCTAGTGTATGCTAATTGTGTCGACATGCTGAGAAAGAAGAAAAGCAACAGAAAGAGCATCCGATTTACATTTGATCAAGCATTCAAAACACATTCATTCATGCATGGGAAAAAGACTCAGAACAAAAGATAAGACAGGCTAGGAAAAACAAAAATTTTCATTAATATTGCCCGAAGTTCTTACAATCATAAAAGCAATAAACGAAAGTTACAATGGAATAACCTCAGATCCAGGGCATGGATTGAGGAATTCAAAAGCGACCCTATCTGTGACTTTCCAGGCCTCGCGGACCATCATAGTGTGCTTTCTTTCATGAGCACAAGCGTCAGGGTCCCCCCTGATGTCTTCCACCCTCCGATAAGCAGCGAGTATGGCGGACTGTTGAAAGACCTCGTGCAAGAGATCGATAAGACTGTCTCGCCGTCTCTTCGAGATAAAGTTAAGAGGTACACCGAGTGCACCTTGTCCTCAGCAACATCCAACGCCCTAAGTGGCACGCCGGAACAGAAGAGGGGAAGTGCTTCCCAGATGGCTCCCACGATAAGCTTAAGGAGAGAGGAACGTCGGGGAAGCAGTGGACCATTGTACGCGTCGAAGCGGCTCATTATTTCAGCACACTCCTCGTTTGTGAACTCTCGATTTTGAGAGCGGCCAAGTCGACGGATGTCCCCGTAAGAGATGATCTCGTTAAGGGCATACATGTGAGCGTCTATTGTTCCTGTGAAAGAGGATCAACAGAATTATCAGAAAAAAACTGATTAAGCAAAACGATATAATGCACTGAGGAATAAAATTCCATCTTCAAACTCTAAGATCAATGAAAAACTCCTAAGAGTTCATCTTTTTTTAGATCAAAGGGATCTATGTTTTGCCAAGGATGCAAGGTTCTGTTCATGTGTCAAGAAACCCTGAAACAGATTCTTGAGAGCAAGGCTCTATTGATGAGACCCCAAAAGGGTTTTTCTTTAGATCAAAAGATCTATAAGAGCAACGCTCTGTTAATTGAACTTAATTTAATTTATAATTTTACCTAAGAGGGTGCTGAGTTCTGAACTTTGAAAGTTCTTAAAAAGAAACAAGAGCAAGGCTCTAAAAAAGTTCTTAAACAAGAGCAGGGCTCTGAAATTCTGAAAATAAATTTTTTTTTGGAGATGATGATCATCTGTGAAGGACCAAAGGTCCTATTTATAGGCATCAAGTGCCCTTTCAACTTCCAAAAGCTACCGCAACGGTGGGGGGGGCATCTGTTTACCCCAATCAGAGCAAACTTCTGTTCAAATTCCAAGACGGGAGATGAAGCAACGCTTCATCTTCCCCCCAATCAGAGCAAAGCTCTATTTTGAAAATCTAAATTTTAATAATAAATGAAGCAACGCTTCAGATTCTTTGCGCAACGCGCAACGCGCCACGTGTCAGGTGCAGACACATCAGCGCAGCGCCCAAAGCAGCACACCCAATCAGAGCAAAGCTCTACTTTGAAAATCTAAATTTTAATAATAAATAAAGCAATGCTTCAGATTCGTTGCGCTGCACGCAACGCGCCACGTGTCAGGCGCAGACACATCAGTGCAGCGCCCAAAGCAGCGCACCCAATCAGAGCAAAGCTCTATTTTAAGCGAAAAATTAAAGGAAGCAGCGCTCTAATTGCGCAAGCGCCGCGCTGCACGACACATGTCTGTGCAGGCACAGCTACGCAAGCGCTGCGCTGCGCGACACGTGTCCGCGCAGTTGCGCAAGCACAGCTGTGCAAGCACGGCTGCGCAAGCACGCCGCACGACACGTGTCTACGCAGTTGCACAAGTACAGCTGCGCAAGTACAGCTGCGCAAGCGCTACGCTGCGTGACGCGTTTCTGAAAATGAAAATTTTAAAGATAATAATCATCTGTGCAGGACCAAAGGTCCTATTTATAGGCATCAATTGCCCTTTCAACTTCCAAAGGTTGCCACAACGGCTGTAATTCTGCCACCGTTGCGCTTGCGTTGGGAACCACGCAAGTGCAACGGTGGGGAGGCATTTGTTTCCCCTCAATCAGAACAAAACTCTATTTCTAAAACTGAAAAGTAAAGCACTGTTTCATAAAAGAGACTGAACACCAGAGGCAATCTATCCTTGCAAGAATCACATGCACCTAATAATAGCAAATTAAATCATATGATGCACAAGCATAATAAAGAGCTAAAATAAAAAGAACACTTGACAGATAATAAAATACTTAATTAAAACATTTATTTATTATTACATTTAAAAAAGATCTCCAAATATGGGATCAGAAATACAAGGGTTCGCAAAGATAAAAAGTAGATTCTCCAGTTCCCTCTTTGTATTCTCCACCACATCGAAGCGGCGGTCCTCCCGAGAAGTAGACGCCCAACGATCATCGCCACATTCGTCAGAAAAGGTGGGGATGACGACCCAGCGAGCCCGTATCTGGCTCAGCAGGTGGAAAGAACAGTCCCTCAAGGCCTTGGTGATCAAGTGCGCTTCAAAGAAGCACTCGATCTTATCCTCGGCAGTGTTAAGCATTGCCGAGGACATCTCTACCGGAGGAGGGGGAAGATCGACGAGCACCGAGGCAAGGATCATCCGGAGCCAAATGGAGTCCGGAGGAAGAGGATACCCCACACGAGTTGAAAGGTCGTACATTGCAGCATCATACTGCTCGTTCGTAAAAGAAGAGTCCACCAAGCGCCCGGCAAAACGGAGAACGATGTCCTGGATCGGCACTTCCCACGATTGTCGGCGGGCATGAGGACGGTTGCAAGCCATGATCGAAGGAGTTCTCTGAAGATAAGAAAAGAAAAGGCTCGGCCTTGAGTTATATATAGACCCAAGCACAAAAAGATTCTGTGCACAGTGGAATTATTTCCAAGACCCGAGAAATCAAGATTTTGGAAATACAAGTTTGACTTGAAAAAAGGAGATGAAAAGATATCTCAGGTGAAGCAACGTTTCCGATTCCCTCAATCAGAGCAAGGCTCTGTTTTGAAAATCTAAGTTTTAATAAATGAAGCAACGCTTCAGATCCTCTGCGCTGCGCGCAAAGCACCATGTGTCAGAAGTTGATGCGTCAGCACAGTGCCTGAGGCAATGCATCCAATCAGAGCAAGGCTCTTTAAAAATAAAAGTAAAGGAAGCAACGCTTCAGTTGCGCAAGCACTACGCTGCACGACACGTGTCTGCGCATTTGCGCACGCACAGCTGTGCAAGCGCTGCGCGACACGTGTCTGCGCAGTTGCGCAAGCACAGCTGCGCAAGCGGTGCGCTGCGCGACACGTGTCTGCGCAGTTGTGCACGCACAGTTGCGCAAGCACAGCTGCTCAAGCGCTACGCTGCATGATGCGTGTCTGCGCAGTTGCGCAAGCACAGCTGCGCAAGCGATGCGCTGCACGACGCTTGTCTGCGCAGTTGCGCAAGCACAGATGCGCAAGCGCCGCGCCGCGCGACACGTGTCACGCGCTGGGGCGTTTGCGTAAAACATAATTGAAATTTTAAAGAAATCTTTTCTGTTCTTGTTAAAACAAGAATTTTTTTCTGTAAAACAGAGGCCTTTGGATCAAAGATCCAACGGTGGGAAAAATTCCCCAAATCACTCAAAGAAAGATCTCTTTAACAACTTTAACTAATTTATGGGCACTATAAAAAGGACCCTAGACCTCAATTCAAAGGCATCAACACCTTGTGAAAAATTAAACAGAGAGAACTCTGAAGAATTGGATAGGAATCCTCAAGAACAAAGAAAAAGGTAAAAACCTTTAGAAAAAGAGAAAATTCTCTCAAGAACAGATCATTGATCTGAGAACAAGAAAAAGGACCTCTAATGAAAAGGAAAATAAACAAATAAAAAAAACAGTGCCTTGCACTTCTTTTTATGAACCATTGGTTCTGAATCTAAAAGATTCTCAAGATAACAGTGCCTCGCACATTTTATGAACCTCTGTTTCTTTGAAAAACAAAAAAAAACTTGTTTTCTTTGATCTGAAATTGATCCAAAAGAATAAGAACAGTGCCCAGCACTTGCCAAAGCTGCACTATTGCGCAAGCCGCGCCACGTGTCAGCAGTGCAACAGTGCAGCGCATTGACGCAGCGCATTGCGCTGTTGCGCTTGCGCTCACCAGAACGTGACACGTGTCACCTCCACGAGCGCTTGCGCTCATTAATTGCGCAAAGCGCCTGACAGGCCATGTGGGGCATTGTCAGAGTATCTAATGCTCTGCATTATTAAGAGAAGGGCCAAGCCTAATTAAAAAGGGCCTAACAGGCCAAATTAAATGCAATGCATTATTTTAAAGAAGGGCAGAGTCCAAACAGATGCTCTGCATCATTTATAAAGGGACATAGCCCAAATCAAAAAGGCCTAGCAGGCCAGAATGAATGCAGTGCATTATTTAAAGAGGGGTAGAGCACTAGCACAGGCTAAATAGGCCAAAAGGAAATAAAACGTTGAATATTTTCAACTGGACTTAGCCCAATCATGGCCGTAAGTCCTCAAATTAAACTGACTAAGCACGGCTGCTCCCTAAGTCAATTTACGACTGGTTCAAGGGTACATCTCTGAACTCCTCTGGCACCTGTCGTTGTAATCCTTCAACGACGTCAGAGAGGTGACGGGTCCCGACGACCACATACGTATACGGACCGAAACGTCCTTAAACTCGTGGACCGAAACGTTCTTAAACTAATGTTGGACCGAGACGTTCTTAAACTAATGTTGGACCGAGACGTCCTTAAACTAATGTTGGAACGAGACGTCCTTAAACTAATGTTGGACCACCACATCCCTAAACTGGAACATAGACCACCACGTCCCTAAACTGGAACATAGACCACCACGTCCTTAAACTGAAACTAATACGGACCACCACGTCCCTAAATTGGAATATGGACCACTACGTCCCTAAACTGGAATACGGACCACCACGTCTCTAAACTGGAATATAGACCACCACGTCCCTAAACTGGCAACGGACCGCAACGTACTTAAACTACCTATGGACCACTACGTCCCTAAACTGGAACAATAGAGCCCCCAAATGCTCTTTTGCCGGATCTAAACGATCCCGTTTAAGTCGATCTTAGCCCCAAACACGGCTAACGTATCCTTAAACATTCAAATGGACTATAAAACTCCAAATCAACTTTGGTTCAAGGGTACATCTCTGAACTCTTCTGACACCTGTCGTTGTAATCCTTCAACGACGTCAGAGAGGTGACGAGTCCCGATGGCCATATGTTAAATGGATCACCACGTTAAGTTGATCTTAGTCTTAAACAGGGCTAACGTATCCTTAACGAACGTTTAAGTTGATCTTAGCCGCAACACGGCTAATGTATCCTTAAACTAAAAAACACCAAACCCAAATCTAAGTAAATACGGATTTGGACTAATCCACGTCCTACGGGCGACGGCATTACTCAGTCTCCGTATACAATCCACGGGCAACCATAAACAAAACAAACACACACGACACGAAGTGAAATTCTGGAGAAGGAGAAAGTTGTTACCGCGATGCGGTAGCGTAATTAACTGCAGGGGCTTGCGCCTGTAGGGAAGAGCGTCCCCACAATCAAAAACCCCTCAAGCGAGGGGGAACCTGACGAAGTCTGCTACATCGGCCGCATCCGTCTAAACCTCCGATATACGGTGCCATAAATCAACTTGGCATCTCCGGAGAGGTGGACGGATAAAACCAAATAGCATCTGTCCCGAATCTCAGGCAAGACGTCCACCGCGTCTTTCGGAGGGGAACAAGAAGCAATCAAAAGACAAACTGAGTGTGTAGCATATGCTAGTTTCGCTAAAGAGGTCACTCCCGGTGAAGGGATCTTGGCTCTTTCTTTATCGAATAAGGTGATGGATATTCTACAAGGAATACCGCTATGCAAAGCAAGAACTAGAGCTACCGGTTTTTAAATAAGTTTCTACATAATCATTAGGTTTCTTTTATTTCATTAATCTCATTAATGAAGTCCCTTTTTATTATGCTTCACAAGCATCACAGTTGAAACGAAATCAACAATATACAATATATATCTCATATATATAATATAAACATTCGTCTCAGGCAGTAATATGATCTCATCACAGAAGATTGCAGCAGAAGAACATATATGAAATATTGGATATTCTAGAAGGTCCGTGTTTTAATACGAGCCTGTATAAAGCACGGATTCCACAGTCGCGATGAATAGCCAAACCCACATCCCTAGACCCCTACGAGAGCGGCAACCAACTCTGCCAATTCTAGGGTTAGGAGACCCGGTCTCGACTCCTCGAGATGGTCTCCCACTAGACCCTAGAACCCGGTTACTTATGCTCCCCTCCTTGGGTCTACCTAATTCGGAAAAGTAAATAATATACAATAGTGACATCATCCTCAGCCCGGAAGTGCCCCAATAAAAGAATATTACATACAATGAATTTTACATGAATGAAAAAGAAAAACTCTCATCTCACATAAAAACCCCGGCTATTCAGAACGCGACGATCCAATATAACATATCACAGCAACACATAATATCTCATATCATCAACGTAAGCAAGTATGCGTATCCCGATTGTCGTTGATGTATAGCAACGAAGCCGGCGATACACCATATACTATGCTTACGGTCACAGAAAAGAAAGTGTAAAACTACAACAGTTGGAATCCGCAACCTCCTTAGACATCGCATGCCTAACTAAATGAATTCCTTAGACATCGCATGCCTAACTAAATGAATTCCTTAGACATCGCATGCCTAACAATTATAAACCCCGCATTTTAGTCTCGATCTTGAAAACACTTTTCAATATCTAGTCGGGCAATTCAACAAGATTCCCGACATCCTGATTGGATGCTCGTCGAAAACTTTAGTAGACGGCCGCACCCCCGGATGCCGTCGACGAAGTGCACTAAGGCAAAACACCGCTGCCGCGAGCACCCGAATGGATGCTTTTGGCGACGGGGTTCTCCTACAGTCACTTGGTCGGGGCTATGAGGTGTGGCTATCTATTAAGTTTACCCGGCGAGTATCCGCGCACGCAACGTGATTGCGACGGAATTTTGATCACATCAAAATCCCGTGGCAACCGATCAAATGAGACTAAACAGCTAGATTTATAACATTCAAATTAGTTATCTCATAACTACTTGTGGATTCTAAATATTGTATCACATTCCAGATAAATAGACAATGTTAAACTTTTCGATCGAATAAACAAACACCCAAGATTTCCCAAATAGCTCAACACTAGCGGAGTTTAAAAGCATCTATCAAATGCCACCGTATCAATGGTTCAGCTGTAGAAGGGTCAAACTAACGCCTCACATGTGGCAACACCGTACTGCCCCAAACCATAAGGTTTAGAGGGGGTCAGACGGTCACATAATCGAGTTAAGCTTTGTGTTCTTCTAGAGGGTCCACCGCGTTACTTGCATTATTTTCCGAAAGTTTCAAACTCGTGAAAAAATCCAATACTTAAAAATTTTCCGACAGGGGAAAAGTGAGTTATTGATATCCGGTCAAACTTTTCAACACGTTCTAAATTATCCAGAAAAAACTTAAACGAAGTTAAACTTTCCGATCGAATCAACGAATACAAAAGATCTCCAGAAAACTCAACACTTGAGTAATATTAAAAATTCCCAGAACCATGTTGAAATAGCTACGGATGCTACCATAAGAAAAAAAAATCCTAACACCCATGAACGGCCGCGGAACCGCCGCGCAAGGCATGGTCCTGCCGCGGTTCTGCGGCGGTTTGAGAGAATTAGGGTCTCGTTTTCCACAGTTATCCTTAGAATTCCCTTCTTAATTTTCTGAGTATTTTTAATACAGAAAAGATCAATATTTTAAGAAATTTTCAGAGAAGGGGGTAAAACCGACGTTTCATGGTTCGATTGGACTTTTAATTTCGTATACACGATGCCTATGTAGGGTTCCTAGGCACACTATGGAGGTCTCACAAGGCATCAACCATGCCAATTTAAAATTTTACAAGTGCCGAGAAATCCTAATACGGATTCGTTGACTAGAGTTTAGGCGAAAAGTAAAACTAGTTAACAATTTAACTAAAAGTAACAAGCTACAACCTTTGTAGATCCGGTTCTCCACTTCCTTAGCTCCACGTAGACGTCCTCTCGCTGTCCATGTCGGATCTCGGACTCTAGCATCGGCTTCATCGGAGAAATGAGCGGACTAGTCGTCGGCTACGATGCCGAAGATGATCTACGTCGAGGTTACATAAGATCAAGCTCCAACTTCACCAAGTTGTGAAACTTGTGAAGAAAACACCCTATACTACTTGGCAAGAGGTAGAGGATGAAGAAATAGGAGGTGGGCTCACTTTAGAATTGGATTTCTCACTCATTTGCTCAAGTTGCCATTGATGAAGGCAATGTTTCTTTCTTGAAGATGAAGAGGAAGAAGAAGATAAAATATGATAAGTATATTTTTAAAAAGAAAAAAAATATGAATACTTATCATATCCTAACCTTGGTTAGGTGTAGAGAATAGACCATGGTTAGTGGGAATGGTTAGGGTTAAGCATGAAGACAAAATGGTCACTTTAGTCAAAGCTTCATGAAGCTTCAACAAGCTTCATGATAAAAAGAAACCATTTTGTTTTTCTTTTATCTATTTGTCAAAAAGAATGGATAAATAAATAATTGATAAAATCAAAACCCTAATCATTATCATAACCATGGTATAAGTCTTTACACAAAGCCAAGTAAACATGTATCATCAAATATGATACAATCAAGTGTACACAAAAATATATCACATATACAATGTGCACATCAAGTGAGAAAAACCTTTTAAAGTGAACCAATACTAGTTAATGCAAAGTAATATATCAAATATATAATTATACATTAAATCATTAAATCAACACTTGATTGAATGATCCGATCATGTCGCACATAACCGACTAGTATTCAATGTATCGACTTATCGAATCAATCTTCGATTCGATAACTAGGTTATATCGCATACAACCAATCGAAACATTCATCGCGAGAATGAAATACGGTATCACATACACGCATTATTCTCGGTCCCGCACATATCTCATATGCACTCCTATTTCGTTTCGTTTGAGCCAGGAAACCTCTATGTAGGACTCTAAAGACTTGTCAATACGCCGGTAGCAGATGATGATCATATCAAGCATCCACAAACCGCAAGCGGTCTGCTAAACGTAACGGCCACCCGGGTATTGAGCGATCAGAAGATCGACGAGCAAGACCGCTCACACTCCTGTGAATCCAACCAGTAACACTTGCCGTACAGTCCGGTCTGTTCGTCTGATATGTCGCATATCAATTCTAGGGGTGGTAAACGTCAGACCCCAATAACCGATAAGTCGTGCCGATGTGAGGCTCATAACGGGTCGAGAAACTACTGGTAACACTTACCAGCAAATCTCTGATCAGCCCTGGCCAGGGACTTGCCTGTTACGGCCAATCGAGCACAGCGCAACATCAACCCCCAACACCGGGAGAGACGAAACCCCTCTTATCGCTCATTGCCTCCATGTGACTCGGGACTGTACCCAAAAACCACCATTTTGCACACCTTCATGGACGTGGTAAGGTGGAGATCAAAGCACAGTAGGAATCACACAAGACTCTATGACGATCTCGGGTCTACAGACTAACCTGCACAAGTGTCACCTGAGAACTGCCATCTGACGTGAGGTATAATACCATCTGGGAGTTCTCGGCGAGTCCGTCCAGTGTACCCAGTCTCCACTGAGCACCCGTATACCATCTCTGATGTCAAACACCAACGGATATGGGATCATCCATCGCCCATCTCATGAGTCGAGAAGCGTATACGCTAGTCTACACTGGTATATCGATGCCCCGTCTCGATACACCCACGACTAGGGACCTTGAAGGATGTACTTATGGACTACCATGTCCCCACTAGTATGATCTGCATCATAGTCCAGGCAGTTAAGTACACATCCTAAGGGCTTTACCAACATGTAACTATAAGACAGTTTAAAAAGAGACTAGTATACATGTTAAGATAAAGAGTAACCAGATAGCATACTATCATATCGAGCAAGAAAGTCATCTCTATATATGTCCAAGCATCCAATATAATATACATCATCTGTACAATACTGGCCTCTAGGGCATACATACAACTAACAATCTCCCACTTGCACTAGGGCCAGCTGCTGTAGTATCGCATACCGAGCATCCCGAAGAGTCTCTCAAACTGTATCTGGGGAATGGCCTTCGTGAGTGGATCCGCCGTGTTGTTCTTCGTGTCAACCCTCCTGACCTCGATCTCCCGGCGATCAACTATCCCCCGGATCAGGTGATACCGCCTCAGAATATGCCTGGATCGCTGATGGGACCTGGGTTCCTTGGCCAAAGCCACCGCTCCATTGTTATCGCAATACAAAGGTATTGGATGCTCAATGGATGGAACCACTCCAAGTTCAGTAATGAACTTCTTGATCCAGACAGCCTCTTTGGCAGCATCGTTGGCAGCGATGTATTCAGCCTCCATCGTCGAGTCTGCCACGGTTTCCTGCTTGGAACTCTTCCAGCTAACCGCCCCTCCGTAAAGGGTAAAGACAAATCCCGACTGCGACTTAGAGTCGTCCTTATCACTCTGGAAGCTCGAATCGGTAAAGGACTCCACTTGGAGTTCTCCGTTACCATACACCAAGAGTATCTCTTTAGTCCTTCGCAAGTACTTGAGAATGCTCTTCACAGCTGTCTAGTGACTCTCTCCAGGATCAGCTTGATACCTGCTCACTACACTTAGTGAGTATGCAACATCGGGTCTGGTACATAGCATCGCGTACATGATAGAGCCTACTGCCGAAGCATAGGGTATCCCTTGCAAGCGAGCTCTCTCCAAATCAGTCTTGGGAGACATCTCTTTGGAAAGAGTGACTCCAGAGATCGTGGGCAAGTTCCCACGCTTGGATTCTTCCATACTAAACCTCTTTAGTATGGTGTCAATGTACCTGGATTGGGACAATCCCAATATCCGTTTGGATCTATCTCTATAGATCCTAATTCCCAATATGCAGGAGGCATCACCAAGATCTTTCATTGAGAATCTTTGTGATAAGAAGAGCTTGACCGATTGCAGCATAGGAATATCATTTCCTATCAAGAGTATGTCGTCCACGTACAATACGAGGAAGACAACCTTACTCTCTGCCACCTTCTTGTAAATACAAGGTTCATCTGGGTTTTTGACGAAATCAAACTCTTTGATAACGACGTCAAAGCAGATGTTCCAACTCCGCGATGCTTGCTTTAATCCATAAATGGATTTAAGCAGCTTGCACACCTTCCCGCTGCTCCCACTGTCCACGAAGCCCTCTGGCTGAGTCATGTACACGCACTCTTCTAAATCACCATTTAGAAAGGCGGTCTTAACATCCATTTGCCATATTTCGTTATCATGATATGCAGCGATGGCAAGCATGATCCGGATGGATTTGAGCATAGCCACTGGAGAAAAAGTTTCGTCATAGTTGTTCATAACATAATATTGCATTTTGTATTCCCCATTCTTATGCATTTTACAATGAAAATAGGTGCTTTTGACCCATGTCTGCTACATGTTACAGGTTACAGGTTCTTGGCGCGAAAACAGTGAAAAACACAAAAGACGACACAAAAGAAGGACTTTTGACCAACAATTAGGAGGATCTTGGTAAAGCCCAGCAGAAGAACGGTTCACCATCAACAAGGCAACGCAAGATCCAAATTTGCGAGAAAAACGGTTAAAAGATCCATTGCAAAGTGTTCACTGAAGATCTGGAATTAATACAGAAGCCAAATTGATAAAAGTAATAAAGAACCAGGAAGCCCAAAAGATACCAAGGCAGCCCAGAAAAAATGATGGGCTGAACTCACCATTGGGCCGCGGAACCGCGGCCCAAGCACGCCCATGCCGCGGTTCCGTGGCCATATGAAGCCCGTGCGCGGTTGAAATTTTACCATAATTCTGAGGTGGCTCTAAAACGATTTCCTGAGGGCATATTTGTAATTGTAGACATGCGGATCAGCTGTAGCCCTAGGGTTTCTATGTCCTATAAATAGAACCCAAAGCCTTGTATTTTCTTATGCCTCTACTCATGAATAAAATTCTGTTTTCTTGAAGTTAGAGCGCATCAAAAGTAAGTAGGTTATTTTTTTTGCAGTAGTTGTAGTTTTTCATATCTGCCCTAGGTAAATTACTTTCTTGCCTTAGTTTAATTTAGTTTAGTTTTTATTAACTTGCAGTAAATGTTTTCTCTCTTTAATAAAATCATGTCTTTTTTCATCCCCTCGATGAGCGAGTAGTTTCCTCGCTTGTTAGGGTTAGGAATAGGGAAGGATTTGAGAGATGAAGATCCCTCATCTTTTTTCGTTGCCAAACTTTTACGAACATTAGAACTCCATGCATATCTTCTTATTCCGCTCCCTACGGCACTTTTACCCTCAAGGTAGCGGTGATTCCGTAGTCTAAAGGCCCGGATTTTAAGGTTTTCCATAGAGGTTAGGGTAAAGATTAATAAAGGAAGGACAAGGATCTAGAGGAAGAATCAATCATCCCAATCATCCTAATCCCCTTTATAAATATTTACCATAACACTAATATGATAGATTTAATTAATGGCAATGGAAAGAGATGTAGATCTTTGTTTACCAAATTTTCCCTAGACCTAATCCTAGCAAGTTTCTAATCCTAGTCTCATACAACTTCAATTTTTAGGTTTAATTATAAATCCAAACACCATTTGGAATTAACTCGTAAGAATTTAAAGGAGATTTACACATCCCTGTGGACCGACCCGTATTCATCGGCTAGCTTCATGCGACGCCGTTCTTGATTGCGGTAAATATTTTTGATCGACAAATCCTCTCTTAATCAAGCCTCTAGGGCATATACATAACTAACACCAAGGGATCGTGGTAAGGAAGTAGACTCAGAGGACAACACGGCGGATCCACTCACAAAGGCCATTTCCCAAGAGAGACTTTTATGGGATGGTTGTGTATGGGATACTACAACCACTGCTGATTGTTGGGTATTGGATACTACAACATATGACCCTAGTGCAAGTGGGAGATTGTTAGTTATATGTATTCCCTAGCGGCCATTATTGTACATATGATGTATATTATAGTGGATGCTTGGACATACATAGGGAGGACATTCTTGCTCGACATGATAGTATGCTATCTAGTTGCTCTTTATCTTAACATGTACACTTGATGTCTCTATGTTACATGTTGATAGAGCCCTTAAGATATGTACTTGACTTCCAGGATTATGATATAGATCATACTAGTGGGGTCTGGATAGTCTATGAGTACATCCTTTAATTGTTCTTAGTCGAGAGAATATCGAGACAGGGCATCGATACTCCAGAGTAGATTAGCGTATACCTTCTCGGCCTATGTGATGGGCAATGGATGATCCCATATCCATTGGTGTTTGACATCAGAGATGGTATAGGATGCTCAGTGGAGACTGGGTACACTGAACGGACTCGCCGAGAACTCCTAGATGGTATTATACCTCACGTCAGATAGCAGTTCTCTGGTGACACTGGTACAGGTTAGTCTATCGATCCGAGATCGTCATAGAGTCTTGTGTGTCTCCCACTGTGCTTTGATTTCCACCCTACCATGGCTCTACTGAGTCATACAAACAGGTGTGTTTTGGGTACAGTCCTGAGTCACATGGAGGCAATGAGCGATAGGAGGGGATTCGTCTCTCCCGGTATTGGGGGTTGATGTTGCGCTGTGCTCGATTGGCCATAACACGAAATCCCTAGCCAGGGTTGCTGAGATCTACTGGTAAGTGTTATCAGTAGTTTTTCGAACCATTATAGACCTTACATCGGCATGACTTATCATATTACTGGGGTCTGACGTTTACCACCCCTAGACGAGATATGTGACATATCAGACGAAGAGACTGGACTGTACGGTAGTGTTACTGATTGGATTCGCAGGAGTGTGAGCAGGCTTACTTGTTGATCTTATGATCGCTCAATACCTGGGTGGTCGTTACGTTTAGTAGACCGCTTGCGACTTGTGAGTGACTGATATGATCACCACCTATTGCCGGTGTATTGACGAGTCTTTAGAGTCCTACACAGAGGTTTCCTGGCTCAAGCGAAACGAAGTAGGAGCACCTATGTGATATGTGCGGGACCGAGAGTAATACGATATGTGATACCATATTCTATTCTCGCGATATGTAACATTGGTCGGTTATATGTGATATGGCCGGAATATCGAATCAAGTGTTGATTCGATAGGCTGCTGTATTTAATATTAGTCGGTTATATGTAATATAGCCAGATCATTAAATCAAGTGTTGATTTAATGATTTAATTTATAATTATATATATGATATATGAATTTACATTAACTAATATTACTCACTTGACCATTTCTTTTTCTCATTTTGCATACATGTTATATATGTGATATATATTATGTATCATGCTTGGTTACATATGCAACTTGTGTGTATGAGACTCACACCATGAACATGATTATGTTTGGGTTTTATTTATTTTAAGTAATTCAAATTTGTGAGGAAATTTATCATGGCTAGAAGCTTGGAGAAGCTCATTCTATCCATTGACTAAGTCCACCAACTTTGTTTTACTTTAAGATATTTGTTAACCCAACCATAATCACATAGCCATGGTTAAGTCTCTACAATGGTTAGTGTATGACACTAACTCACCTAAGGTTGCAAATCTAACCTCATTCCATTCTCTTGTGAATTCTCTTGTTCATCTTCCTCTTCACCTCTTCAAGCTCTCTTGGGTTTTGAGAAATGATGATATTAGTGTATATGCCCTAGAGTCATTATTGTATAATACTGGTTTATATATTACTTATTGGAAGTTTAGGATATTCACAGTTGTATTGACAGTCTTGCTCAAAATGGTAGTATGTTACCTGGTTTGTTTTTACTTCAATAGGTGCATGTGTTTCTTTTAGCATATCGCTTATACATATTAGTAGAGCCCTTAGGATATTTGCTTGATTACCAGCTTTGTGATGGCAGTCACACTAGTAGGGGCTGGGTAGTCTGTAAGCACATCCTTATACAGGTTCCTAGTCGTAGGATTATCGAGACGGGGTATCGATACTCCGGAGTAGACTGGTGTATACGCTTCTCATCCTAGCAGGAAAGATGGTATGTCCCACAGCCATTAGTACGTTGTACTGGAGATAGTATGCATGTGCTCATTAGGTTATGAGTACACTGAACATGACTCGTCGGGAACTGTTGGTTGGTATTATACCTATCGTTAAGTAGCGGTTCCCAGGTGACATGAGTACAACTTAGTCCTTCGACTTGAACTGCTGCTTCGCCTCGAGTTTGTTCCCACTGTACTTTGATTATTACCCTACCACGCTCAAAGGAGTTGTGCAAACAGGTAATAGTTGGGTGCAGTCCCGAAGAACTTGGAGGCAGTAGCGGTTAGATATGATTCGTCTCTCCCGGTATTGGGGGTTGATATCGCGCTCTGTTTGGAGAGCCATTACACAAAGTCCGTGGCCAGGGCAAGCGAGATTTACTGGTAGGTACTTAAATAGTTTCTCATGGTGTTTTGGACTGTACTCCGACATGACTTATACCGCTATTAGGGGTCTGACGTTTACCGCTTCCTTAGACCCGATATGCGATACTCTTAGATGAACAGACCGGACTGTACGGAGATTGTCACTGATAGGCTCAGTTGGAGTTCGGATGAGTTATTCTCATCAATGTTCTCATCGACACAAACCTGGGGGCCGTTACGTACAGCTAGTGCCGCTTGCGGCCTATAGTTAAACCCACTGCCAGCATAGTGTCGAATCTTTAGAGTCTCACACAGAGGGTTTCCCTGCATCGGGCAAAAGATGTAGAGGTCGTATGGTTTTACGACAGGGTTTGGTCACGTACGTGTACTTGTACACGGATGATGATACAGACGGACAATACTGGTGGGTTTTGGTTTAAGCCGGATCCTAATATTGTATTAATGGATTGTTTTTCGTCTTTTGTATTCGTATTTTTCGGAATACGAATACGGGTATGTATATATGGACGAGCGGCGTTTTTGTAATTTGGTCAAAATTGTTAAATGAAGATGACATATCATAATTTGTATTTATCATTTTGTATAAATGATTATTCATTTTATGTATTGAGGAAATGAGGTGTAAATTGCATGAATGAACAGTCGGGGATGTGAGATGAGTGATTTTATCTTTCATTCGATGTAAATTGTAAATTGATGTAATATTATTTCGCGGGACACATCCGGGTTGAGGTTGTAGCCGCCATTGTATTATTTCTTTTTACTGCTTTCTGCTCCTAGGATAGACCTAAGGCGGGGTGCACAAACTACCAGGTTCTTTGAAGTGCCGAGTCGCCTACTCACTTTGTTGAGGGAGGTTGCTTCAATTCTGGAATTTGGCGGGTAGTTTGCTGCACCCGTAGGGGTTTGGGGTGGGGTTTGGCTATTCATAAGGACCGTGGAATCCGTCTTTCGCTATAGGCTGAAACGAAACGCGAAATTTCTAGTATATCCAATATGTTCATCTGTGATCTGGAATGCCTATTATTGCGTCAGAAAAATGTTATTATTATATATGTTATAATAGACGCTACTTATGTTTTGCATCCGCGCTAGTCCAGCCCCCGCTCTGGTGTTAGTTAAGTAACCTAACGGTGTTAGACAGGGCCCAGTGGCGAATGCGGATGACATAACTGGACGTTGTATTTTCGTTGTTTTCTGCAATGGTAGGTTAAATGATAGGACTGCATTACATTAATGCAAAGCAAACAAACCAAAACTGAATCGTTGGAACAAATTTTAAAACCACTCGGTTATTTTTAAAAACAACAGACTTTTAAATGCGGACCTTATACCACTCCTTTTAAAAGCTATCAGGTTTCTTCGATTATATCAAATTCACTACGTTCAGGGTTTTGCCAAAACCATTCGTAGCCCTCCGTCATTTCATATGAATGTTCGGTAGTATTCAAGTTATGGTTGTTGACCTTCGTCAAGGCATAGTGATTGGTAGCTGCTGAGTGTTCATATGTAGATAGATAGATGCGTTGGTTTAAGACAGTCATATTACCATGTTGACCTTCGTCAAGGGTATGTACGGGTGGGTTCAAATTAACCTGGACAATGATGGGTAGAACTTGACAAGTGACTTATGATTTATTGACCTTCGTCAAGGTCATAAGAGCATGGGGCAGAAATCCACATCTGGATTTTCTAAAGAAACTGAAACTTGCTAGTGTTGCATACCATTTGGAGTGTGATAAAATTGGTAGGATTCCTTCAGCTTTATCGCACAATGATATTTGGATCCTGATCCTACCGTTAGTATACGCTACTCCTCGGGAGATCTTTTCACTAACACAATCAAGGCTATAAACCAAGTAGGTGTCTAGAATGGTGTTAGCAGGGCTACGCCTCCAGGAAAAAGGGGTTCTTTAATTAAGGAATTTCGTGAAAGCGTTGGAAAACCTCCCTCAAAGTACCAACACCAGCCTGGCTGAACGGTTAAGCAAGTATTGTACAGTGAGATTAATCCTGACTAATTCTTCTTTTATGGTTTGAAGAGGGATTCGAGAAATAGTGGGAGCCATCCTGTTTAGATAAATTAAAAACCAATCTAAACATGCAAGAACATCATGCTAAAGTGTTTCTTCTCTCTTTCCTAATTGCAGCGACTAAGTGACCAGACATAGGTTATAGCTAGATAATAATTTGACTGAACCTGACTATATTAATTGGCAATGATTTTTCCAGATGTCCATTGCCTATGACAAGCTGGACCACCTCATTACTACTCACACCCCTGCCGTCTCAGGTCCAGTTTCCACCATCGCGGATGATATCCATAAGACAAAAGGAAAAGATTGTGCGAATTCCAAGTGCCTCGTGTTGGCCTCAGTAGACGGTGAAAACCAGAGGGAACACGAGAAGATACACTTTGCTTCTATCTTCCTCCATAACAAACTTTTAAATGGAGAGCAATCTCGTATCGCAAGATATGAGATCTCAAAGGAATTGCTTCAAGTGAGGTTGGCTGTCGAATCATCTGTAGGGGACCACGCACCTACAATGATTAGCTGTATTAAATATCTCACGGACCTGGAGACCACGTTGGAGAACAAGTTGAGTGATGACTTGATTCTACAGTCCCAACCTTCTACTTACGCCCAAGGAAAGAAAGTTATACTTCTAGAAAAAGGAACCCTGAAGGAAACCAGGGAAACACTCGTTCTACTTATTGGAGGATCTTCTTCTTCTGGACCCAAAACGATAGCCAAGGGTGAGAAGAGGAAAACCTCCGAAAAGCTGATAGGCGATATTAGTAAGGTAGAAAGAAAAGGGAAGGGCAAAAGTTTCAGGGCTAAAATTAGGAAAGGATGGTTGTTTCTATTGTCATAGGAAAGGGTATTGACAGAAGGGATGCAGGGCTTGGAAAGCCAGAATCTAGGATCCGAAGCACGTTGTGGCTTCAACTTCGGGTGTGTATATGATTGAAAACTGCATGTCAATTAACTCTACTTCCTTGGTACTAGATACCGGATCGGGATCTCATGTCTGTAATTCGTTACAGGCTTTGAGAAACCGTAGAGTTATCAGGACAGGTAATATGACCATCAGGGTTGCTAACGGAATGAGCGTGGACGCTGTATCCGTAGGGGAGTATCACCTAGTATTGATAAGTGGGCAGATATTGATCTTACGTAACTATTTGTATGTACCTAGTATGGCTTGTAATATCATATCTGGATCCTTACTATCTAAGGAAGGATATGATTTTACATTTGTAAGCGATGTGGTCCACATCCACCTAAATCAAGATTTGATTGGGTCAGGTACATTAGATAACAATATATATGTATTAAATCAAGCTCAGGTTTTCAACGTCTAGCACATACTTAAAAAAAAAGTTTCCAGAAGTAAATAAAGCTTTCTTATGGCATTGTAGACTGGGTCACATCAATGAAACAAGGTTGACGAAGTTACATAGAGCGGGATATTTGGATCCATTCGAATATCAGTCTTATGCTACTTGTCAATCATGTCTCATGGGAAAGATGATAAAAAAATCCGTTCATTGGACACGGAGTAAGAGCAAGCGAGCTCTTGGGACTCATACACAGCGATGTGTGTGGTCCAATATCTACTCATGCTAGAAGTGGTCATTCTTATTTCATTACTTTTACGGATGATTTCTCTAGGTATGGACATGTCTTCTTGATGAAGCATAAATCCGAGGCCTTTGAGAAATTCCGGGAATATAAGAATAAAATAGAAAAACAAACAGGCAAAAGTATCAAGACACTGAGATTTGATCAAGGTGGTGAATACTTGAATGCCAAGTTCCTGGATTGCCTAAAAGAGAATGGTATTCTCTCTCAGCTTACTCCTCCATACACACCACAACACAACGGTGTATCCGAAAAGCAAAACCGAACCCAATTGGATATGGTTCGTTCCATGATGAGTAAGGCTGAGTTACCGCGATCCTTCTGGAGTTATGCACTAGAATCAGCTGCATATCTTTTGGATAAGGTTCCTACTAAGTCAGTTCCTACCACACCATATGAGATGTGGAGTGGGAAGAAACCCTTTCTTAAGTACCTTAAGACATGGGGATGTCCAGCTTTTGTAAAAAAGCAACATACGGACAAGCTCGAGGCACGCTCAGTACTATGTAAGTTTGTGGGATACCCAAAGAACTCCAGGGGGTATATTTTCTATTACGCAGAGGAACAAAAGGTTTTTGTTTCTCAGCATCCCCACTTCTTGGAAACTGAATTTTTAGAAAATCAGATAAGTGGGAGCGCAATAGAACTGGAAGAAATTCCAGAAACGCAAGCTATTACTGAAAACATAGTGGAACCAGAAATATCAGAAGAACCGAACATCCGAGCGCCACTCCGCAAAAGTAGTAGGCAGTCTCATCCGCCCGAGAAATACTACGGTTTTTTCATAGACGAGGATAGAGAGGATTGCATCATTGACAATAATGTGCCAACTAGCTTCCAGCAAGCCATTCAGAGCGGCGAATCGGTAAAATGGTTAGATGCAATGCGGGCCGAGATGGAGTCCATGTACACCAACAAAGTATGGACTTTGGACTTTGCTCCAGAAGGGGTAAAACCCGTAGGCTGCAAATGGATCTTCAAAAAAAAGATTTATGTAGATGGACATGTTGAAACCTATAAGGCTAGACTTGTTGCAAAAGGTTTTCATCAAAGACCTGGTTTGGACTATGATGAAACCTTTTCTCCAGTGGCTATGCTCAAATCCATTCAGATCCTTCTTGCCATTGCATCTTTCCACGATTATGAGATTTGGCAGATGGATATAAAGACGGCTTTCCTAAATGGATATTTGGAAGAGTGCGTCTATATGGATCAGCCAGAGGGTTTCATTCAGAGTGGGAGCAGCGGAAAAGTGTGCAAGTTGCTTAAGTCCATTTATGGACTAAAGCAGGCATCGCGGAGTTGGAACATCTGTTTTGATGAGACGGTCAAAGAATTCGACTTTATCAAAAATCCAGATGAACCATGTATATATAGTAAGATTGTAGAGAGAACTGTGGTATCCCCCGTCTTGTACGTGGATGACATTCTCTTGATAGGAATGACATTCCTATGCTACAATCAGTCAAGGGATTCTTGTGATAAAAGTTCTCCATGAAAGAACTGGGTGATGCTTCCTACATTCTGGGGATCCGGATCTATCGTGATAGATCCAAAAGGATGTTGGGACTTTCACAGTCCGGGTACATCGACACCATACTAAAGCGATTTCGTATGGAAGATTCTAAGCGTGGTAATTTACCAGCTTGTCACGGAATCACTCTCTCCAAAGAGATGTCTCCCAATATTGATTTGGATAGGGCTCACATGACATCTATACCCTACGCTTCTACGGTAGGCTCTATAATGTATGCGATGTTGTGTATCAGAGCAGATCTTGCTTACGCACTAAGCGTGGCAAGCCGGTATCAGTCAAACCCGGGGGAGAAGCACTGGATAGCAGTAAAGAACATTCTTAAATACCTGAGAAGGACTAAGGAGATGTTCTTGGTGTATGGCGGAAAAGACCTCCAGATTGAGGACTTTCCTGACTCCAGCTTCCAGAGTGACAAGGAAGACTCCAATTCCATGTCAGGTTATGTATTTACTCTCAATGGAGGGGCGTTCTGTTGGAAGAGATCCAAGAAGGACACCGTTTCAGACTCGACAATAGATGAGGAGTATATCGCTGCTTGTGACGTCGCAAAAGAAGCTGTCTGGGTGAAGAAGTTCCTAACAGAACTTCTGGTGGTTCCATCCATTGTAAATCCAATAACTTGTATTGCGACAACAACGGCGCTATGGCTTTGGCGAAGGAACCCAGGTCCCATCAGAAGTCCAGACACATTTTAAGGCGCTACCACCTGATCAGGGAGATCGTTGATCGCTAGGAGATCGAGATGCGGAGAGTAGATACGGAGAACAATACTGCAGATCTACTCACTAAGGCCATCCCTCAGACACAGTTCGAGAGGCTAATCAATATGATAGGTCTGCGATATGCCAATACATGGCCCTAGTTCAAGTGGGAGATTGTTAGTGTATATGCCCTAGAGGCCATTATTGTATCATACTGGTTTGTATATTACTTAATGGAAGCTTGGGATATTCACAGTTGTATTGACAGTCTTACTCAAAATGGTAGTATGCTACATGGTTTGTTTCTACTTCAATATGTGTATGTGTTTCTTTTAGCATATCGCATATACATATTAGTAGAGCCCTTAGGATCTTTGCTTGATTACCAGCGTTGTGATGGTAGTCACACTAGTAGGGGCTGGGTAGTCTGTAAGTACATCCTTATATAGGTCCCTAGTAGTAGGATTATCGAGACAGGGTATCGATACTCCGGAGTAGACTGGTGTATACGCTTCTCATCCCAGCAGGAGAGATGGTCTGTTCCACAGCCATTAGTACGTTGTACTGGAGATAGTATGCAGGTGCTCATTAGTTTATGAGTACACTGGACATGACTCGTCGGGAACTGTTGGTTGGTATTATACCTATCGTCAGGTAGTAGTTCCCAGGTGACATGAGTACAACTTAGTCCGTCAACTTGATACTGATGCTTCGCCTCGAGTGTGTTCCCACTGTACTTTGATTATTACCCTACCAGGATCAAAGGAGTTATGCAAACAGGTAATAGTTGGGTGCGGTCCCGAAGCACTTGGAGGCAGTAGCGGTTAGATAGGATTCGTCTCTCCCGGTATTGGGGGTTGATATCGAGCTGTGTTTGGAGAGCCATTACACAAAGTCCCTGGCCATGGCAAGCGTAATTTACTGGTAGGTAGTCCAGTAGTTTCTCAGGGTGTTTTGGACTGTACTCTGACACGACTTATACCGCTATTAGGGGTCTGACGTTTACAGCCCCCCTAGGCCCAATATGAGATACTCTTAGACGAACAGACCGGACTGTACGGAGATTGTCACAGATAGGCTCACTTGGAGTTCGGATGAGTTATTCTCATCGACACATACCTGGGGGTCGTTACGTACAGCTAGTGCCGCTTGCGACCTATGGTTAAACCCACTGCCAGCGTAGGGTCGAGTGTTTAGAGTCTCACACAGAGGGTTTCCCTGCATTGGGCAAAAGATGTAGAGGTCGTATGGTTTTACGACAGGGTTCAGTCACATACGTGTACTTGTACACGGATGATGATACGGACGGACAATACTAGTGGGCTTTAGTTTAAGCCGGATCCTAGTATTGTATTGATGGATTGTTTTTCATCTTGTGTATTCGTATTTTTCGGAATACGGATACGAGTATGTATATACGGACGATGGGTGTTTTTGTAATTTGGTCAAAATTGTTAAATGAAGATGACATATCATAATTTGTATTTATCATTTTGTATAAATGATTATTCATTTTATGTATTGAGGAAATGAGGTGTAAATTGCATGATAATGAGCATGGCTACATGAGACACATATTGGGTTTTAAGACTATGACTTATTTTGTTGTAACTTGAACCTATTTTATTATTCATTAGTGATTTATTGATGAAATAATTCATATGGTTCAGTGTTCAGTTGATAAAACTGCACACTTGTATTACATTTTTCCTACCATTTTCATATTAAAAAAGGACTATATTATAATATATTATACATATGAGGGTTTATGTATAAAAACATTATTTTCCATGTGTTAATATATTTTAATTATCATTTGGTAGGAAAATGTATGCAAATAATATTATTGATCTAATCCTAGTAGAACAAAGTCTACTAAAATCTTATTTGAGTTGTTGTGCAGAATATTTCCAAGTTGTTATGAAGGATTTAACAAACAAATCAATTTGTTGAAGAAATCTTGCCAAATTAAGAAGCAAACTTGGAGACCAAGTCTGGAAACAACAGAGAAAAGATTTTCAGATTCTGAAGATGCCTAGGATTGCCACATGTCACCAGATGAAAGCCCAAGAAAAAGAATCAAATGATTCCTACCCTTGAGCGCGGATCCGCGGCCAAACCCACCCTGGGGCCGCGAATCCGCCGCAATAATGAGGAGTTGGAATGCAAGATTTTGGGAGATTGATTACTGCTAAATTTTACCAACTTTTCAACAATAAGATTCTGGGTTTTCACTATAAAAAGGCACCGAGAGCCTCTTGGAAAAACCATCAAGCCGACGAGATCATGAAGTCCAAGACGGCTCACGCATCCAGGCTGATCATCAACGGTTCATCTACCTCCTTGGAAGAGATCGAGAAGCAAACTAGGTTTTTGTAATCATTTTCTAAGGAATCAAAGTGTACTTGATCTTGTTGATTAATAAAGGTAGTTCTTTTTCTTATTCTATTTCTTCGTAGTTTAATTATGCAATTTCTCTCCATCTCTTTTTCTCCCAACATGCGCGAGTAATTCTCCGCTTGTTAGGGTTCGTAGGATTAGGGTAGGTTAATGGGGGATGAAAATAATTAAACCCTTTTTAAGTCCTATAAAGTTTAGGAACTTTATCAAAATAATCATTAACATCCTAATCGGGCGCGCTAGCAATTCCTTGCTAGTTCCGACCGCGATTAGAGATTAGATTAATGATTGTTTTGGTAAAGGCTAGATATGAACGGAGTTCCGTGTCAAGATAAGGGTTACGAGTGGGATTCCTTTTCCCTCCAGAAACCCTAATCTACACGCATCACCGTCGTTCTAGTTCTAAATCTATTAATGGATAAAAAGGGTAACTTTTAATTAATCTTCCATAACTACTAAATCCTAACGAACCCTACAAGCCCTATTATTATATTATTTAAATCTCTAAAATAATCTAGATCTATATTTAACATTCTTGTTTAAAGTAGATCTAGAAACTTTTCACAAAATTCTTTATTCCTCCTCTCTTTCTCAACACATCTAAAGTAAGAATAAAAGGTTCCACGTTTCCCAGAGGACGACCCGTACTCATCTCGGTCTAGCTACGCGCGACACCGTTCTGATTGCGGTTAACTACAAAAACACACTTTTTCGTATCAATCAAATGGCGCCGTTGCCGGGGAAACGTGCGTAATTTTTTATTTTTACTATTTGTGTTGAATTCTTAGACGAGTCATATCATTATTATAACAAAACTGCAAATTGTATATTTAACGATTATTGTGTGAATTTTTGCGAGGAAATCTGGAGTCACGGACTTGAGGAAACAGGAGATCTAGGGTTGACACTTCTCTGGTAAGATTCTAACTCCCTTCTCTCTCCTCTAAAATCCAATAAAATCTATTTTCTGCAGGATTCTTTGCAAAATATCGCCGCTCAAAAATCTTTTTGCAAAGTTTTGTTTTTCGGTTTGTTTTTGCATATTTTAATACGGATCTTTAAGGGGCAAAGACCAAATCAAGATTAGGTGGGGATTTCATCACCCTTCCTAAGCCCCACAAATCACAAACCGAGCATATAGATCAACCCTTTATTAATTTAAAAAATATCTAGATCAGACTCTAAGGACTGTCGCGCTCAATAAGGACAGAGGAAGGTCGTGGGTAATCTATCGTTTATCCGCATTACTTTTGTAGTGCCTAGGCAAGTGTGACAAAGGCTAGTGGTTTTTAATTAGGCCCACGACGTGGTTCCTTCCCACTTACCTGGCACTTACCTGGCTACAAGGGTAGTACGGAGGCGGTAGAGGATTTATCCTGCGGCTTGTCCTTTGGATGTCTAGGAGCGGTCTAGAGACTGGACCAAGGTAACCATAGTTCTAGGGTTGTGCATTTTTTTGTGATTTGTCTAAATCCGTCATTTTTCAAAACAAACCAATTACTTTCTCTCCTTTTTACCCCTTCCCCCTTCTTCTCTTCTTATAATGGGTGACCTAAACAGAAGAACACTTGCCGAGCTTTGTTGTCCACAACCAGATATCTCTTGTTTTCGAAATCCCTTCGGTATACCGTCCGGCTCTTCCATGTCCTTAAGAGATCATATAGAACAAGCAGGAAGAAACAGTTGGCCACCTCAGTCTAGGTCTTATCAACCATATCCTAATCCTACACCTGTTTCAGTTCATACCCAGAGTGAGGAAGCCCCTAGACGAATGTCCATTGCTGAGCACATAGCTAGGTCTAGAGGCCAAAGTTTCAACCCGGACCAATATCAACTATCCGGAGAAGAGTTTGATATGCGGTTTGTGGCATATAAGATGTCTGTTGAAAATAGCCAACCAACCAACCCATATCAATATTCTTCTTATCATAATATTGATCCTACTCCTACCCAAGTTCCGCAACCATTCTATTCCTATCAATCCAATCCGACTTTTCCACCTACTCTAGACAGTTCTTCTAATCAGTCATTTGGGAGTTTTAATTATCCACAGCAATTTCAATCTTATACTGAAACCCCTTATCAGCCCAAGACTAGTCTGGAGCAGACATTAGAAAAATTTATGGAAATGTCGAACCAAATTATGAAGGATTTGGGTAGTAAGACAGAACTGTACCTCCAAACTGAAATCCACAACTCCAGTTTCATAGATTCATCAAGTACACCAAATAGAATGACTGATAAGATGTGTGACTTTGTAGTGTTTGATTTACCCAACTGTGAAGGGTCCCTTTCAAGTGAAACCATACCCAACCCTTGTGATTCTACACCTCCACTCTTGAACCAAAACTGATTGAAAACCATACTTTTGATGAGGAGTTTGAGAATTTTAACCTTCACTTGAATGAGGTGATTGACGTTGGGGATATTTTGATTGATGAACCCGAAATTTTGGATGATTTTGGCCCACCAATTCATCAAATCCTTTCACTTCCTTATGGTCATCATCTTGAGCCTTTAATTCTTCCCGAATCCCAAATATGTCTTGAAGTTGATGATAATGGTATACCCGAAGATCAGACCGAAATACAACCTCCATCTTCCACATCTGGTTCAGCAACACTCGACATACCAATTTGTTTACCCATTTCACCTTCTACTTTCTCCGGTTCTTCTTCTGTTCCTATAGTTTCAGTGAGTTTTGATAAATCACAATCTGTTAATTCAAGTTCAATAATACCGGAAATTCAACTTGATTTGGATAGTTTTGAAATAGAGGTAGATGAGTTTTTCGAGTCCTCTACCTCAGTGATTTATTATGAATCAAGTAGAATAAATTCTGGCACAAAACTCTTTGACAGCAAAATGTTCAATCACACCATTGATAAAAGTTTTGAAGAACTTTTTGCTGATGAACTTGAATTTTTAAACAATACGGATTTTGTGATTGATCAATCTCCACCTCTAGAGGTTGAACCGTCACCATTCCTTCTTTCTAATCATTCACATTCATCCTCATTCTTTCTTTTCTCTAATTTCAAACCCTTTCCAGACCACCTCTTATGCCTTCCCCACTTTTTCTTGAGTCGATACAACACATTCTTCCACCAACCTATAGATATACTGATAAAATCTTTGAATGGTTGGTGTTAACTTTTGGTCTTTGTAAAGCCTTACTTTGACTAAATGACTCACCCCCTCTTAAAATGCTTCGTATTGTCTAACTCATGTTTGAGGGGGGGTATATTTTTGGCTCTTGAACATAACTTTTGTCCTCAAATTTATGAGCCAAAAATAAGTTTGGGGGAGGATTTTCACTTTCATATATGCTTGCCCCCATTAATAATTTCCTCCCAAGTCTACAGGTTTTTGAGCTTAACGGATGACATCAGTGAGGACACTGCTGTAAACAGGTTTGGGGGAGGTTTGTGCTTATTTACACATCAATTTGCATCATATTTTGCATAAGCACAATATTTTCAAAAAAAAAAAATTCTTTTATAACAAAAGAGTAGAAAGTGAAACATTACATCCAAAAGATAGGAATAGTTTAAGAAAACCAAGAAAATTAGAAGTTTTCTTATACGAACTAGTAATAAGTAGTTATGAGCTGTTGTCCCAAGGGTTAGTAAGATGAAGGAAGTCACTAATCTGAGGATAAAAATAAGTCTGAAAAATAGTTTCTATTCTGGAAGCCAAACATTTGAATGTTGATACCCTACAATATGCACCTACACACGTCTTGAAACTCGGGATAGTAGAGGATACCTTGAAATGCTCTTGTCTAAAAGCCAAAGTATGAAGGAAATGATGAAGAAAATATAAAATTGGTGAAAAGAAAAATGAACACTGGTTTTGTTATCGCCAAGGCAGCAATAAAAAAATATATAGCGAGGGTGCCTCTTCACCTAGTGCCCTAAGGCCAACTGGTCTGGGAGTCACTGCTAAGCCTTAGGTGGTGCAAGACGAGGAAAATATTATCACCAAATCTGCAAACACATGAGTAATCGGTCGGTTAGTACCTCAAGAATTATTAACGGTCGCATGAAAATGTGTGAGCAGTTCTAAGTATTCATCAAATTGAAAAGTACTAAGGTAGATGGACAAGAGTATGATAGCTTGAATTGAATTCTCTGAGTGTAGGGATGACCATTTCACACACGTAGGGGTATATGATCAATGTTTGGATGAAAGGTAGGAATGAAGAATAAAGACGATGTTTTATTAAGGGATAATGTGATTTCTAACATCTTTTCATGACTATTAAGATAGGGCTCATGACAACTGAAAAGCTGGCATAGTTGGAAACTCTTCTTTTCAAAGTATTTCTTTTATGGTTCTTATCTTTATATATAAATTTCACCATCTCTCTTTTGTTATAGGATTTTGTGGGTGTAATCCGCTGAAAACCCTCAGGAGACAACACTCCTCCTACTAGGGACACCTAGAGGTTTAACGGCTTGTTGCACGTGCTCAGTGCAATCGTGTCTGCCTACGAAAGTGTGCTTAGTTTTCTTATTTCTTTTTCTCCTCTTGAATAAACTAGTTTGCTCGGGACGATCAAAGATAAGTTTGGGGGTATTTGTTCAGTTGATAAAACTGCACACTTGTATTACATTTTCCCTACCATTTTCATATTAAAAAAGGACTATATTATAATATATTATACATATGAGGGTTTATGTGTAAAAACATTATTTTCCATGTGTTAATATATTTTAATTATCATTTGGTAGGAAAATGTATGAAAATAATATTATTGATCTAATCCTAGTAGAACAAAGTCTACTAAAATCTTATTTGAGTTGTTGTGCAGAATATTTCCAAGTTGTTATGAAGGATTTAACAAACAATTCAATTTGTTGAAGAAATCTTGCCAAATTAAGAAGCAAACTTGGAGACCAAGTCTGGAAACAACAGAGAAAAGATTTTCAGATTCTGAAGATGCCTAGGATTGCCACATGTCACCAGATGAAAGCCCAAGAAAAAGAATCAAATGATCCCTATCCTTGAGCGCGGATCCGTGGCCAAACCCACCCTGGGGCCGCGGATCCGCCGCAATAATGAGGAGTTGGAATGCAAGATTTTGGGAGATTGATTACTGCTAAATTTTACCAACTTTTCAACAATAAGATTCTGGGTTTTCACTATAAAAAGGCACCGAGAGCCTCTTGGAAAAACCATCAAGCCGACGAGATCACGAAGTCCAAGACGGCTCACGCATCCAGGCTGATCATCAACGGTTCATCTACCTCCTTGGAAGAGATCGAGAAGCAAACTAGGTTTTTGTAATCATTTTCTAAGGAATCAAAGTGTACTTGATCTTGTTGATTAATAAAGGTAGTTCTTTTTCTTATTCTATTTCTTCGTAGTTTAATTATGCAATTTCTCTCCATCTCTTTTTCTCCCAACATGCGCGAGTAATTCTCCGCTTGTTAGGGTTCGTAGGATTAGGGTAGGTTAATGGGGGATGAAAATAATTAAACCCTTTTTAAGTCCTATAAAGTTTAGGAACTTTATCAAAATAATCTTTAACATCCTAATCGGGCGCGCTAGCAATTCCTTGCTAGTTCCGACCGCGATTAGAGATTAGATTAATGATTGTTTTGGTAAAGGCTAGATATGAACGGAGTTCCGTGTCAAGATAAGGGTTACGAGTGGGATTCCTTTTCCCTCCAGAAACCCTAATCTACACGCATCACCGTCGTTCTAGTTCTAAATCTATTAATGGATAAAAAGGGTAACTTTTAATTAATCTTCCATAACTACTAAATCCTAACGAACCCTACAAGCCCTATTATTATATTATTTAAATCTCTAAAATAATCTAGATCTATATTTAACATTCTTGTTTAAAGTAGATCTAGAAACTTTTCACAAAATTCTTTATTCCTCCTCTCTTTCTCAACACATCTAAAGTAAGAATAAAAGGTTCCACGTTTCCCAGAGGTCGACCCGTACTCATCTCGGTCTAGCTACGCGCGACACCGTTCTGATTGCGGTTAACTACAAAAACACACTTTTTCGTATCAATCATTCAGTTTGCAACATTTTGAGGAGAGAGAAAAACACAACTCATTCTCATGCTTCTTCTTCACCAAAATTTCCTCAAGCCATCTTCATCACCCTCATACCCTAGAACACTTATGTGTTGAGTAACCTAAGAAGAAAAGAGAAATCACAATCCATCTACATCCTCTACACACCCTAGGTCATTTAGTGTAGCATAATAATTGACTTAGTTTCTTCGGTATAGAAGAAGGAGCTCGATACACAAACACTCGGATGGATCATCTTCGATTTGAGAAGGCCGACGAGGAGGCGGCGATCCGATACGATCTATGGAGTCGACTACGAGGTGGAGGACAGCAAGGAATGAAGACCCAAAGGACATGAACGTGAGGTATAACTTCTGTACATGTAGTTAAGATCTCATGTTCTTATAGTTAGTAATGATTTAGCAACGATCTTGGCGTATAGTCTATGTCACAAAGCTTTTGAAAACAGTTCTTTGAAAATTCCGCCTCCCCGTGATCCCGTAGGGTGCATGGCATGGACTTACAGATGAGTCCAAGTGAGAAAATAAAATCCAAAGTGAGCCAAAATTCCTACTTCACCATCCTCTACTACTTGTCGTTTAGTTTAGGGTGTTCTCTTCTCTAATCTACCAATTAGTGAAGAGGTAGCTTGTGCTTGAGTTCCCTCGACGTAGATCATCTTCGGCCTCGAAGACTTCTAGCATGCTTATTCGTATCGCTTGGTGGAGCCTATCTTGAGTCCGGGAGATCCATGCTTGGAGCAAAGGGATGACTACACAGAGCTTTAGAAGTGAAGGACCAATCTACAAAGGTTGTATTTCTTATTCACTTCTTATGTAATGTTTGATTACATGTGTTTGTTACCCTAACTTTCTACTTCGATTCCTAGGATGTTTGCTTAGTACCCCCTAAGTTTTTGTTGTGGCATGTTTTATACTTGCTAACCCTAGGCATGGTGCTAAGGAATCCCTATAGAGGTCGTATGGTCTTACAGCAGGGTTTCGATCACATACGTGTACTGGATACACGGATGATGTTCGGACGGATAATACTAATGGGCTTTGGTTTAAGCTGGATCCTAGTATTATATTATTGGATTATTCCTGTCTCATTGTATTCGTATTTTTCGGAATACGAATACGGGTATGTATATACGGTGAGGGCATTCTTGTAATTTCACAAGAATGAGCTTCTAGAAGGAGACACCTCATTACTTGATTTGTCCTTTTTTTTGTAAAAGGATTAATGAGGTGGTATTTGGGGAGACACTTGAGAAATGGTTGAAAGCATGGCTTGGTGTTTTTTTATTCATTTGTGGTTACTATTCTAGTATGGATGATTATTTTGTGAGTTAAATAATCCATGCATGAATTATTGTGTAGAGACTTAGCCATTCTCTCAACCATTATCCATTATCTCTAGTTCATTTTTCAATTCCTCACTCTCTCTCCTAATTTCCTCTCCTCCTCTCTCAAGCTCTAACCCTTCACATGTGTTGTAATTCATAGAGCTCTTGAGACATATTAGCCCATTGATCATTCTCTACATCTACTTAGCGGTCTCTTTTAGCAAATTAGGCCACTAAGTTACCTCACTTGAGCTGAAGCTTGACCATAGGCCCTCGGGTGGATCTTCTTCGATATAAAGGACACCGGCAACTGAGTTCGATTCTAGCTACCTAGAAGCCAAAGAAAGGAGAAGAAGGTTGAAACTTGATCCAAGGAGCCAAGAACCAAGAGAAGACCCGAAGGACTTGACACGAAGGTATAACGCTCTAACCGAGTAGTTAGAACCTTCTTGTAGTATATCTTAGCTAGTTAAGATTTAGTCAAGATCCTAAGTTGATAAAGTCTATGTTGCAAAGCAAATTTGATCTTTTGATAAAGAAAAAAATCGTTTTTGATGTATTCCGCCTCCCCGAGAACTCGCGGGGTGTGCGACATAGACTTACAACCGTAACTAGCATATAAAAAAGTATATAAATACTTGTCACGAGTCGATGATCACGAGAATGGAACGATCACGAGAACAGAACGACACGAAGACGCGAATCTCGACATGACGCAAGACTCGGCCTTGGATTGCTGTCGTAGAAGCAAGATGAAGCCGTGCGCGAGAGGAAGAATAAGAAGATGGCGGTGGCGACGAGGACCGAGGTGATGACGACGATGTTGGTCAACAGCTGCTACTGCGCGAAGAACAAGTCGACGACATTGGCGCTGAAGATGAGATGATGGTGACGAGTTTGATGCTCGGCCTGGATGTAGCCGTGTATTAGGTTTAGCTGAAGAACCAAGATGAAGAAGATGAAGTCAGCGACAATACGGGAGGTATGGGTCGACGACAAAGATGGTTCGGCTATGAGTTTGATGATGTAGTCATGGCTATGTTAAGGGTTAGGGTTTCGATTTATGAGAGGAGGAGATGAGAAAGGGATTGAACAAAGGTAGGGCTTGGGGTTTAGGGTTTTCAGCACAGAGAGAGAGAGAGAGATGGATGGATGGATGAAGGGAGATGGGGTCGAGTGATGATTTTGAGAAAAAAAAAGGAGAGAAGAGAGCATGGGTTTAAATAGAATGGATCCCCTTTTGCAAATGAACTCTCTTTATTGGTTTTCATACAAAACATCCTCAAATCAAATTTGTTTAAAAAGATTTGCAAAGATTTTACCATATCTCATCTCCATATATCTTTTATTAATAGTATCATAATAATATATTAATTTATTATATATTTAATAGTTGTATATATATTATATAAATATCAAATACGATATTATATTATAAAGATAAGTTATAATATATACATAAGTACTTTGATAATTAATTAGAAAAATATAAACAACATATTTATTTATCTTAAATAAAATATAGAACTCCAATTAATATAATTTTATTTGAGCAAATAATAACCAATACCGTTTCTATGTTGTATAAGTTTTCTAGGTTGTTACAAAAGTTTTAACTTATCAGCCGGTATATCAAGTTGAAATGAGATTGTTCATTTCAATTCGAACCATGTTGTCGCCTCCGAGATGATCATGACCGAACCATTCACATTGGATCCACTCACAGAACATATTAATGTCCAAGTTTGGATCATCCTCAATAAGCAAGAGAGTGAATAAAGATTTAGTTTGTTGGGTAGTAAATGCGAGAAGATAATGGATAATGTAGAAATGAATGGGATACTTCTTGTTCTATTGGCAACATAGGGTTTTAGGGGAAAAGTGGTGAATTTAGAGGGAAAATGACTAGGTTAGAGAATTTAATGCTCGGTCTTTTAAGTAAAAATCAACAAAATATAAATCAGGATAGAAATTACAGGCAACTTGATAGTAGTTACAAGCAAATAAAAATCAGAATTTTACCCAAAAAAATGCAGCGGTCAACTTATCCTTGGACACATGAGTCTCTAAGGGCATTCTTGGGATATACTAACATATATATGGATGCTTGTATTGCATAGAATATGTGATGGGCCTAAGGTTTTTTCACATGATGAAAAAGCCGAGGGACGTTTTGCCGGTATTTTTGTGCCGGGGGCTTTTCAATAATTTACCCTTATTATAATGGCTTTCATTTTTTAACCTGCATCACATGTGCTTGAATTCTAGTGCTCCATAATGGCATGTTACATGCATGACAGAGAAATGTGTGATGCCCCCATAACATCATCAGGAAAAGAGAAAAGAAAAGGATAGTGGCCGAATGGGCTGGAAATATTGTGTGATCTCTGTCCCAATGGGTCAAAGTTTTAGCATTCATAATTATGCCTCAGATTGTTTATGAGAAATAGTTTTTTTTTCGCTTTTTTATATGAGATTCAAAAATGAATGCAAAACAACAATTAAAGAGAGAAAACGATTGTCTACTCCTTTGGATCTCAATGGCACGGAATCCCCCTATATTATTATAGAGCCAAAGCTTTTTATTTTTGAGATTATGAATTCTGAATGAGAGGGGTATTATTTATAGGGTCTATATTGATATCCATGTGAATCTCGAGATTCTGATAGTTTCTGAGGTTAGTTAACTGGACAATTGATAGGAGCCCGTCCAGTGAGGTATTGAATCTTTTGAGATTAACTTCACAGTTCATACATGAAAATATTTTATTTAACAAAAAATTTGAAAAGCGTGGTCGATCATAACTCGTTTGGCTGACTTGTTTGTTGAGTTTCTAAAAATTTCTTTATCAATAGCTTGAATTACTGCCTAGATTGAATCAAAACCAAATAATTTTCTTTCTCAAACCGTGTCTTTAACAACTATAAAAATCAATTTGTTCAATTTTTGGAAATTTCTGGAGATTTATTATGACTTTATGAATATTTCATTCTTTAATATAAGAAAAATATTACAAAATTACGCGAGGGTGGGATTTAGTTGAATAGCCGATCAGGGGCCAACAGTCTAGATTTTACTACCAATTTAAAATCATCTTTTATGTTGAAAATAATTTTAAAATGAAGAAAATAGTGTCCTAGTTCATAGAATGCTCGACAGGCGAACGACCTACTGAACTAGTTTACAATATTCCCCCTTTTTTAAGGAATCTTTTGGAAATCGACAAGTAATGTTATGATTCTCTCTCTTGTATGTTCTAACTACAGGCAACCGAGTTTGTAAACTAGCTCATTTTAAAATCAAATTTTGGCTTAAAAATCGTAGGAAAACCGTGTAAAAAACAGAAAACAAGATGATAGCTAATCAGACGGGCGACAGAAACCGTTCTTAGAACTACATCATTAGTCTTCTAATTTTTTTTTTATTGGGCTCAAAATTCAAGCATAACTTTGTTATACTCTATATATAGGATCTAAATAGGACCCGACTCGGACGAGAATGGCGGTCAACTAGCCCTGATGATGTTCAACCAACCCGATTACTTCGGGCAGCCGTATGAGTAGGACTTGATGATTGCTCGTCATGGCAGCTTCCAGACGAGTTTTTCTCATGATTTTGGTTTTGCTTTGTTTTAGTGTAAAATCTTTCAGTAAAGACATTGATTGTGATTGGGGTATGTCCCCCTTATAACTAATAATGTGGCTTATACTTCGTATTAGGGTAGTTTCATTAATTAACTTCATTCAATGAAACACAAGGTTTTTTTTTTAAATCTGTTTTTACCGTTTTCGTTTTAATCAAAAATTTGTGGGGATTAATTAGTCCACTTGTTCCATAAAAACTGATAAGATTGTTACCAAGTACTTAACAGACTTGCTATAGGAAAATATGTTACTCTTAAGAGAGGTAAAGGCCAAAGACAATATATTTCAGCAAATATCAAAAACAAAAACTGACCAATTTATCAAAATTGCAAGATATTAAGCGTTTCGAATGCAAACCAAAAATCGTGAGTTCAAATTGCTAGTTGATTTTTAAACTTCATGAATTACAGAAACGCCGACAGTACAACAATTGCCAAATTGTTCTTTCCATCATCTTTGATATACGTCTGAGGGGAGCCACAACTCAACGCTTCACATATGAGTGATTTTCCGGGACGTTGTCGATACTCAGATTGATAGTTTTATTTCCTGGCCACATGAAATGTGGCGTCCGGGTCTTACTTTTACTTCTCGTAATTGATCTCACCGGCTATTCATCTTCACATCAAGAGACAATCTCCTTTCATTTTGCACCGAAAATAACCCCATTGCATCCTTTTACAGCGCATTAAAATATACGGCTGCATAAACGCTTAGATCTTGCCCCAAAAATAAAATTATCGCTCAGCCTTCAAGGAGTAAAATATAAACTTATTCTAACCCAAAGGGCATTTATCATACATGTAAAACTAAAAAATTTCTTGGTGTTGTAAAATTGAAGAGAAAGAAGCCGAGTATTTATAGGTGTGAGCGGAGAGAACTAGGAGTGATTTTTGTAACGGCTGGCTCATGAAAACAAGTGCTCATGCTTTCTGCATGAATAATAGAGACGAAAGAAAAAATAATCATCTTTTCTTTTTTGTCCATAGCCTCAATTCACTGTTGGCTTTTTGTAGTTTGGTACTTGCAAAGAAGAAAATTTAAATTACAGTTACAAATTTTGACAAGAATTCAATAATGAAATATGAGGTTAGATTACAATTATAGCAAAAGAAGAAAACGAAAAGGAAACAAATAAGCATCTTAAAAAAGGTAATTTGTATATATAAGTTCTTCATCTTATATATGCTATAAGATCGAAGCGAGTTAATCAATGTCAGTAGAAGAATACCCAAAAAGAACTTTATTTTTATCTCCGTGACTATATATCACAATAGAATAATGTATTTGATTAGAATGTTCGTTAACCGTGACAGTTCAAACACGAGCAGTATTACGAAATACATTCATGAATTTTTAGACTATAATTGTCGCCGGTATATGAAGTTAATGCATTTTAAGTTTATCACCATCTTTTGTCGCTACGCTACCATCAGGGGAGGAACCGAAATATCTACATTTCGGGGTGGGGATTGGAGGGATATGTTAACTATATCACTTGTTGCGAGCTTTTAAATAAGGGATTTGCGACTATCTTTTAGTTAAAATAAACAAAAACATATCTTGATGTGCATGTCTATGTGAAGTTTGATGTAGAGTTACTTGTTTGCGGGCGAAATATGTTTATGTGGAGTTCGATGTAGGCTCAGTTGTTACAAAATTTACCCCGTTTTCTCAGCTCCGTCTTGTGATTAATGAGCTGAGAATATGAGAGAAGGTGCATGGGTAGGGACCACCCATGTGGGTAGGACTCTTGGGCCCAGCCACCTGTCCTCTTTCACAATATTCTTAGGCAAAATAAAACTGAGATGTACTGAGGGTCTTTTTTCTATTAATTAATACCCAGATCTTTAATTATCTTCACTTGTTTTCTAGCTTTGAGCTTGTTATTCTAAGTCTGGAATTTAATAATTACTAGCTCGATACATAACTTATATATACAAAGGCGGCTGAGATTCTAATTCTAGCTTAATTTATTTTCCTTTAAGGAAACTGAGAAGATCTGACTATGTGAATATACTATAGTTGGAACTTGAAGTTGCGAAATATTGTATTACATCCATATAGTAAAAACAATATTATAGGCTAATAGAACTATAATAAGATTTAAAAAGCATTCTTCTTTCGGGAAAAACATTGCTTAAAATTCCAAAATTTTGATACTTTTTACATCTCGAGTCAAAAAAGTATTTTCATGGGTTTTAAGAGGTGTAATACCTATTAATGGGATCTACAAGCGAAAACCAGAAAAGTATTTTCATGGGTTTTAAGAGGTGTGATACCTGTTAATGGAATCTACAAGCAAAAACCAAAGAACTATATTTGTGAGGTAATAGCTTACCACAAACCACCATTACTCAAACTACACATACTTGATTTTTAGAGTAACATAGTTGATCCCATCGAGTATTACAGACGCTATTGATCACTTTCTTGCGCTTGAAGAGAAAAAAAGAAGCAGGAGGAGAGATTGAGAAAATATTATAACCGTGGTAATTGAAAAGAGACGCTGATTCAATTTCTCATCACTCAGAGAGAAATGAAAGTTCTCCGTTCTGAATCGACGAACAAAACAAGAAAAAAAAAGAGTAAGAGGGATTGAGAAAATATTATAACCGTGTGGTAATTGAAAAGTGGCACCAATTCAATTTCTCATCAGAGAGAAATGACAGTTCTCCGTTCTGAATTGACGAACAAAACAAACCTTTATATAGAAAAGGAAATAGCTTAGGTAAGACGGATTTCATAAGGTATGTGGCGTACAAAGCAGAGTGCGCAAAGTGGCATGTACACACGTCATTGTGACGAAGAACGACTAAATGGCTAAAAAACACTCAAAGTTTGCAGGTTTGAACAGCTAAACAGCTAATTTTGACAAGTCACGTAAATAGAACAAATCTCTTACTGCCATGACCTTTTGTGTAAAGTTTTGGAATTTTTTTAAATAATTATTTAATTTTTCTTAAATGTTATTTTAAATTTTAAATTATGATAAAGACTTTTATAAAAGAGTATGGTATTTAAGTATTATTGTAATTAGTTTTAGGTGGCTTTTAGTTTGTAAAGAGAGTTTTATTGTGAAAAGTTTTATTTGCAAAGAGGGGTTTTAGGTTGTATGAGGGTTTAAGTGTAAAGATGAGTGTAAATAGATGTTAAGGTTAATTTAAACCTCAAACACAACACACCTTGAGGTGCACCATGAGTTTACACCTCACCCTTCCCTTATGACACCTTACCTTTCCAACAAAATACCACACTCAAGTTTATTCCTGCATTTTTCAAACTGAATAAACCTTTCTCATATAAGTCATCACTATATTTTTCTAAGTTCTTCACTAGTTCAAGAAAAAACTAGAGTTTTCATGGATATTGGTTCAAAGCATTTAAGCTAGGCCTTCTCAACTTCCTATATGCACATTTTGATGCCTAGAGTTCTGTGGAATTCTTCAAAATAAGTAAAAATCTAACTTTTCAAGTTTTCTTAAGAGTTCATGTACCAAAGAGTGTTTACAATATCGGAAAATTTGGTTTAGTTTAGAATTTTAGCCTTAGATTGAATCTGCTATAATTATATTACTTACAAAATAAATCTAACAATACAGTAGGATGGTGCTAGAACCTAGAATGCACCCTTGAAACCCGGACCTAGTTCCCCCTAGGTCGACCGCCGGAATTTAAATATTTCCCACTACCGCCGGTTTTTAGGTGGACCTGGGTGTTGAATTTTTATGGGTATCTCTCTGTGTGTTATCTAAGGTCTCTGGTATACTTCAATTATTTCCAGATTATCTATATAAAAATATGGAAGCTAATTGCTATACTTTTTGTGATATTTTAGCGTATGATTCGGATATTGCGTATCACGTTTTGGTGTTTTCTCAAAATACGACAATTCGGGATAGCTTGTAAGTGCACGGCGGCGTCCCGGCCTCCATCCCGAGGCCAAAATGCGGAAGCAGTGATATACTTAAATTTTTCATGAACTGGCACCACCGCGCACTAATACCCGGATCGAACCATTAACTAGTCCTAGCTAACTACAAGATGGGGAAGAGAGATATACCGACTGATCCGAGTCCTCCGGTCTTCTCGTCGTCGTCCCGATCTCCTGCGGAATGTCCTGTCTCCACCTCGTCGCCGGAAGTGCACCACATCGCCTACATCTTTTACGGGCTCCCACCTTAATACCGAGGCAACTCGGGCACGAAGTTGGCTAGTCGACGTGCCCAAGATTTGCTGTAAAATGTGTAGTGCTCAAGTCTCACTTTGGGGTTGTGTAATTGTCATTTGGTGGAGGAATAATACTTGGAGTTTTTCTTGGGAATTTTGGTGAAGAAAATGATATGATATCAACCAAAATCCCCCCATAAAAATTGGGACAGCCCCCTCTCAAAATGAATGGCCGGCCATGGCACTTGTGGGAATAGGAATGAGAGGAGAGAGTGATAGAATAATGCAAGAGAGAGGGAAAAAGAAATCATGTGAACCAATGATTACAAGGCAAAACCAACACTCTACTATCACTCATCACAAACAAAGTCCAACCATCATGAACCATCATGAAGTCAAGAAGTCAAGGTATGGTGCAACCATCATGACATGATAATATGCAAAGACCCCCTTCCAAAATGCTTATTTGCACAAATGCAAATAAGCCCTCCTCCACCAATCTTCGGCCAATGAACGATACAAAGGGATTTGGCCGAAACGGAAAGCAAACTGGCAACTCCAGAAAACTGGTCCCGTAATAAATTACAGGAAAACCCCGATACTGTGCATACACACCCGTATTTGTATTCCGACCGAAATACAAATGCAATGAGACAAAATCTACACTGTACTATACTAGAATCCGGCTTAAACCAAAGCCGGCTAGTAATATCCGTTCGATCCTGATCCGCGCAATACCGTACGTATCTGATCGAACCCTGCCATATATCCATACGGCCTGTAGTACAAACTGTCCGATCCTGATCCGTGCAATACCGCACGTATCTGATCGGACCTTGTCATATCTCCATACGGCCTCTACAACTTTTCGCCCGAAAGCTGAGTAACTGAATGTGGGGGACTCTAAAGACTCGTCAACATCTCGGTTGTGGATTTAACCACTAGCACATCAGAGGTATAAGCCAATACGTAACGGGCTACCAGGTATTGACCAAAAGGGACGTCGATGAGCGAACTCATCCTGACACCCTATTGAGCCTGTCAGTGACAATATCCGTACAGTCCGGTCCGTTCGTCTATGAGCATCGCATGGCGGGCCTAGGGGGTTGGTAAAAGTCAGACCCCCAAAAGCGGTACAAGTCGTGTCGGAGTGTAGCCCAGAACACCCTGAGATACTACTGGAATATCTACAAGTAAATCTCCTTGCCTCGGCCGAGGGCTTCGTGTAATGGCTCCCCTAGACACAGCGCGACCTCACCCCCAATACCGGGAGAGACGAACCCCTGAAGATACGCTCACTGCCTCCATGTGGCTCGGGACTGTACCCAACTAAAACCTGTTTGCACGACTCCTTTGAGCCGTGGTGTAGCGTCTTGAAAAGTCGTTTTGGTGTTTTCTTGAAAATCGGTGAAAATTCGGTATTTTTCCGAAAACCGTCTTTTTTGTTATTTTGCAGTTTAGGGCTAATTATACCTAAAATGGATAGGTAATTGCTTGATTTTAGTAGCTAATGAGTTACTTATTAAATTTTGGTCATTTAAAATTTTTTCCCTATTTTTCAATTTTTTAATATTATTTTAAGCCGGTAAGAAAATACATTAAATTAGCGATAAATACAAATTTTTCCGGGCTAATTTTAATCCTTAAAATTATGTTAATTAAAATCTAGTTGTAACATAAATTTTTAGTATTTTATTTTGATTTTTAACTAATTTTTATTATAGGAAACGAAATTTATTGAATTTAAGCTTAAACTTGCAATTTTTGACTTGTAGGGGGTCTTTTTGCATAAAATTTCTTTTGTAAAACCCCTCTCTCTCTTCCCTCAGCCCTAGGCCAGCCCCACCATGATCAGGTCCAGAAAATTTCTTGCCTCACCTTGATTTTTTTTTTCATGTGATGAATGGATTGTTTTGAGAATTTATTTAAAATATAGTTTGTTGAAGGTATGGTGCTTTGACTTTGGGGGAGTTGACTAGTGACCATTCCCACACCCCCACACCACTTCCCCACTCCCTTGTTCAGCCGAAATCAGCAGCCCCCCCTTTCATTTTTCCTCTCTATTTTGTTCACAAATCCATCTCAAAAACCATCAAAAATCAACAAATCCTTCACTATTTCAACAACAAAACCTTAATCCATCTCTTCTCACACCCATCTTAGTTTAAATCTTGTGGAAAGGAGGTATCTTTGGAGGCAAATTATTCTTGCTAGATCTCTAGTTGAGGTATAATTTCTTGCTAATTAAATTCTTTTTATTTAGTTTCTTAAGTTAAATTGTTGTAGTGTTAATTTAGTGTTAGTTCTAATCTAGTTTTTTTAGGTTATGGTTGAAAATTAAACTAGGGTTTCTTGAAGCCATGTTTTAGTTGATTAAATTTTTTTTAATTAATCTAGTTGTTACTTAACCAATCCATATGGTTACTTTGCTTAAGTGGCTTCATATTAAGCTAATCTATGTTAAACTTGTGTGAAATTTTCATTAAGTTTGCAAATTACCAAAATCAAGAAGAGGTTTGTGTATGGAATGTGGGTTTTGTAGCATGGTAAATAAGTTAAAATTGTGTTTTTGGTGGCTAACTAGTTGTGTGGATTGGATGGTTGTGTTGGACCGTGATAACTTTGTCGCTATTGTCGATGTTTGCACCAAATTGCTTTTCTAGCTTACTAGTTTTTACTAAAATGCTGTGCTGAATTAATTGCGGTGTCTTGATGACATTTTTAGAGTATCCTATGACAATTAGGATGCGTGTGTGCGGATTTTTGAGTAGTCGGGTTTTAGTTTTGCCGGGCGACCAAATCGGCGATTTTTGCAGTTTTTGCGATTTTCGCGTATGTTCCGCGCACCTTGTGCACGTTGTACCTAGCTAGTGAACATTAGTATTTTCGTTTGGGTTTTGCGTCAGTCTTGATATGTAACCTTATATTTGGTATTGATGTAAATTCCAGGTTCGGTCGCGGAGATGTCAGACGCGGCACGAAAGGGGAAAGCGGTGATTGGACACAGCTAGCTAGGGATTCCGGTGAGTAGATGTAACATCTACGGGGGACTATCGTTGGATGGCGCAAGCCGCCCGATAGTTTTAGTAACTTAAAAGATTCTTAGTAATGTTAGTAATTAGGGGTGTAATACTTGTATGATTATTTGCTACATTCATGCCCTATATTGACATACCTATACGAAACCATTTTATAGGACACCTGCACCATTGCCAGGGTTTTTATATGCAGCACGAGCACTATTCATGCTTACACACACACCCTGGTAATTGCCATGCCACCACACTAGATAACCTTTAAATTGAAACCTTTTACTAATTGATACTTAAACTTGTGCTATTGCCTTTAATTCCTTAAAATGAAATCGTAGGATTGCTATTCATGTGCATGTACTTCATCATATTATTTGTTCATGCCTAATCTATTAATCACACATCGCAACTTGATTATTGATACCATATGCATTCATTATCATTGACATATGCACTTATGAGGATTTCTTGAGATTTTATGATATTTCTGGATTTCGGGGAAAAACCGCAAAATTTCTAAACTTATTATATTTTTAAAATATGTAAATTGCGGTTTTCTAGTGATGTAAGTGTCGTCCACCATGAGTTTGCTGTGGTTTTCGAGACCCGTTTCGAGGAGTTGGATGAACCGTCTCGGGTACATGGTGGGCCCGGTAGGGTACCCCGGGGCAAGAAGCTCGTGGTGCTGACGATGAGCCTGGCAGGGGACGGATTACCTACCGGTGACTTCATTGGGCACGGCGGATATCCAGAGGATACCGACCGGGGCCGCGAGAGGATGAGATATTGATATTGAGATGGGTCAGCCGGATGGCTGAGGCCAGAGACACTATGATTTATGAGATTTGAGACAGCTTTTAGGTGTCGTTGCTGGACACCGGTTCTTGTTGATTCTTTGAGTATTATGCTGGCATTCTAAAAGAGTTTCAAAAACAAAAAGAGATAAAATGTTCTTATATATACCTATTGAGACCTCAGATATTCATGTTGCATATATATTAGTACACTGATGTTGTATACACACCTGCTAGTGCATCCAGTCATACCTGTATTTTAGATGCTAGGATGCTTGTGTGCATGCATACGATAGCCTTTGTAGATGTTATTTATTACTCACGAGTTAGCAACTCACCCCCGTTTTGCCACAGCCTTTTGCAGGTCCGCTCTGTCAGTACAGTAGCGGCGGGCGCACTTGTTCTTTTGCCTCCTTTGCTTGGACTCGAGGTTTTGCTCTTAGGTGGGTTATATCATTATTTTTGTACCACCTTGTATATTCTTTGTATCTAGTGCACTCCATCTACTGTATCTACCAGCATTATTGTATATTGACCTAGAGATGAGACTGTGAGATTTGTGGACTTTTATGCTGTATTTTGGGGTCGAGCTCACTTGAGTCGACATGCTGTTTTTCTTATGCTTCATTATGATTATTTCGCATGTTGTTGCTTTATTTTGCGTGGGATTTGTGACCGTCTTGTGGTGAAGAGCTAGCTCCCGCTTGGGGATGCCTTATTTGTTGGATTCATATATATTTTTGTTGTACCCATTTTGGGGGCCAGTTTTTACAAAGGAGACTCTGCCGAAATTTTCGGAAAAAAATTGATATTGTTTTCAAAAAGGGTTTTATATGACTTATTGATAAACTTGTTTTCAATTGATTAGGTTCTCTTCACTCTTTTGCTTTCTGGTTTGGTTTTCTGGGCTTTGGCTTACTTATTTTACGGACGTCTTTAGACGTTTCGTAAACTTAAGTGCCAGTCACGTTCCGTACCCTGCGGGTCATGACAAAGTTGGTATCAGAGTGAGGTTTTACCTTTTTGAGTGTAGGATGACCCTTACTAGATGGAGTAAGTGACTTAAGTAGGATAACGTAGCGTGTGTATGTCCGCGGCATACTTGCGATACGGTACTCTGAAAGGTTCCTAGGCACCCTATTGAGGTCTCACAAGGCATCGAACATGCCAATATAAAATTTTACGGGTGCCGAGAGACCCGACTACGGATCGTCGGCTAGATTTCTAGGCGAAAAGATAACTAGTTAACAACTTAACTATAAAGAATACGGAAATACAACCTTTGTAGATCCGGTGCTCCACCTCCATAGCTCCGCAACGAAGTCCCCTCGCAGTCCATATGAGTTCCCGGGCTCTAGCGCCGGCTTCGTCGGAGAATGGGCAAGCTAGGTCGTCGATGTCCATGCCGAAGATGATCTACGTCGAGGCATCGCTAAATCAAGCTCCACCTTCACCAAGTCTTGAAAACTTGTGAAGGAAACACACTCTACTACTTGGCAAGAGGTAGAGGATGAAGAAATAGGAAGTGGGTAGACTTTAGTTTTGGATTTCTCACTCATTTCATCAATCCACCATTGATGAAGTGAAGGTTTCTTCTTGAGTTCAAGGAAGAAGAAGAAGAAATAATATGATAAGTTCAAATTAAAAAAGAAAAGAATATCAATTCTTATCATAACTTGACCATAGTTAAGTGTAGAGAACTAATCATGGTTTGATGCAATGGTTAGGGTTAAGCTAAAAACAAAATGGTCATCAAGTCAAAGCAATCATGAAGCTTCATGAATGTACAAAAGAAAATGCCACCATTTTATCATTTCATTTCCCTTTTCCATTAAGAAAAAGATAAATAAATAAATGAATAAAATGAATAAGCAAATAATAAACCCTAACCATTTCATTTACCAAGGTTTAATTCTTTATACTTAACCAAAAAGGCATGTATCATCAAACATGATACAAGCATGTGCACAAAATCATATCGCATATGCAATGCGCACACCCGAGCGAGAAAATCCATTTAAAGTGAACCGATACTAGTTAATGCAAAGTAATATATCAAATATATAATTATGCATTAAATTATTAAATCAACACTTGATTTAACGATCCGGTCATATCGCATATAACCGACTAGTATCATTAGTAACAACTTATCGAATCAACACTTGATCCGATAACCCGGCTATATCGGATATAACCGATCAATGTCACATCGCGAGAATTGAATACAGTATCACATACTGGTATCATTCTCGGTCCCGCACATATCTCATATGCGCTCCTATTTCGTTTCGCTTGAGCCAGGAAGCCTCTGTGTAGGACTCTAAAGACTCGTCAATACGCCGGCAGCAGGTGATGATCATATCAAACACCCACAAGCCGCAAGCGGTCTGCTAAACGTAACGGCCACCCGGGTATTGAGCGATCTGAAGATCGACGAGCAAGCCCGCTCACACTCCAGTGAATCCAACCAGTAACACTACCGTACAGTCCGGTCTGATCGTCTGATATGTCGCATATCTCGCCTAGGGGTAGTAAACGTCAGACCCCAATAGCTCTATAAGTCGTGTCGATATGAGGTCTATAACACTTCGAGAAACTACTGGTAACACTTACCAGTAAATCTCAGCAACCCTGGCCATGGATTTCCTGTTATAGCCAATCGAACACAGCGCAACATCAACTCCCTATACCGGGAGAGACGAATCCCCTCCTATCGCTCATTGCCTCCATGTGACTCGGGACTGTACCCAAAAACCACCGTTTTGCACGCCCTATTGGACGTGGTAAGATGGAAATCAAAGCACAGTGGGAACCACACAAGACTCTATGACGATCTCGGGTCAACAGACTACTCTGTACCAGTGTCACCAGAGAACTGCCATCTGACGTGAGGTATAATACCATCTGGGAGTTCTCGGCGAGTCCGTCCAGTGTACCCAGTCTCCACTGAGCACCCGTATATCATCCCTGATGTCAAACACCAATGGATATGGGATCATCCATCGCCCATCTGTATGGGTCGAGAAGGTACACGCTAGTCTACACTGGTATATCGATGCCCTTTCTCGATACACCCACGACTAGGGACTTTGAAGGATGTACTTATAGACTACCATGTCCCCATTAGTATAATCCGCATCATAGTCCAGGTAGTCAAGCGCACATCCTAAGGGCTTTACCAACATGTAACAGAGAGACAATCAGTGCACACGTTAAGGTAAAGAGTAACCAGATAGCATACTATCATGTCGAGCAAGAAAGTCCTCCCTATATATGTCCCAGCATCCACTACAATATACATCCAATGTACAGTAATGGCCTCTAGGGCATACATATAACTAACAATCTCCCACTTGCACTAGGGCCATCTGTAGCAGTGGTTGTAGTATCTCATACTCAACCATCCCATAATAGTCTCTCTCTGGGAATAGGCCTTCGTGAGTGGATCCGCCGTGTTGTCCTCTGAGTCTACTCTCCTAACCTCGATCAGCCTGGAGATCAACCATCTCCATGATCAGGTGATACTGCCTTAGAATACGTCTGGGTCACTGATGGGACCAGGGTTCCTTGGCTAAAGCCACAACTCCACTGTCACACAATGGTAGGAACCTAGTTCATCTCATGAACCAATATACACCCAAACGGCCTCTTTGGTAGCATCTTAAGTAGCGATGTATCTTGCCTTTATCGTCTAGTATGTCACGGTATCTAGCTTGGAACTCTTCCAACATACCGTCCCTTTTCTTTGGGTAAAGACAATGCCTGCGACTGACATTCAGTCGTCTTTATCACCCTGGAACACTTCCAGTGATTCTCCCCAGGGTCGATTGATACCATCTCACTACAACTAGTGAAAATCCTAACATCCAATTAAATCTATCTCATAGATCCAAAATCCAGGATTTAGTAGGTATCATTTCGATCCTATGTGGAGAATCATTGTGATAAGCGGAGATTGATCGAGCGTAGCATATGAAACTCCTTCCCTATCAAGAGTATGTCATCCACGTACTCTACGAGGATCGTCACCATACTCCCTACTACCTTTTTGTTTATACAAGGTTCATCTACCATTTTGATGATGTCAACTTCTTTGACAAACACATCAAAACAGACGTTCCAACTCCGCGATGCCTGCTTTATCAGATAAAACATCTTGCACACGTTTCCGCTGCTCCCACTATTTACGAAGCCCTCTGGATGTGTACTTATAGACTCACTCTTCTAAAACATCATTTAGAAAAACAGTCATGACACCCAACCACCAGATATCGTAGTCATGGTATGCAGCCGTGGCAAGTAGGATCTGGATGGACTTAAGCATAGGTACTGTAAAAGGTTTCATCATTATCCACGCCTGGTTGATGACGAAAACCTTTAACAAGTCTAGCTTTGAAAGTCTCAACCTTTCCATCTACACCAAGTAATCTTCTCAAGATATACTTGCTCCTGATGGGGATTTAACCCTTCAGATATAGCAACTAAAGTCCATACTTTGTTGGTGTATAAGGATTCCATCTCAGATTGCTAAGCATCCAGCCATTCTTACAGAGTCTTACTCCTGATGGCCAGCTCGAAGCTAGTTGGGTCATCATCTCATGATGCAATCCTCGCTCCCACTGTCATAGAGAAACAGAAGTATCTCTCAGGTAGGTGAGGAACCCTACTAGATCGGCGGAGAGGCTGAGGTTCGTTGGAATCTACTGAATCCTTTGGTTCTATCAAATCATCAGCTGCAATTTGTATGGCTGGAACATTTCCAGTTGTACATAACAGACGTTGCCTCGAGCGTGTCCGGATTTTACTTTTAGACATAGGCCGGACAACCCCAAATCTTAACTAGCTTAAGATATGGGCTCTTCCCATTCCATATCACATATGAAGCGGTAGGCTACAGATTTGATTTGAACCCTATTCAATAGGTATGCAACTTCATAAGTGCATAACTCCCAAAAGGAAAAAGGTAACTCAGTAGTACTCATCATAGAGCACACCATATCAAATAGGGTGTATCTGCTCCGCCCCGATATACCATCGTGCAATGGTGTATACGGAGGAGTAATGCTGAGAGAGAATCTCATTCTCTTTTAGAATAATCCATGAATTCCGTGCTCAAGAATTCTCCTCCTTGATCTCATCAAAGGACATAACACTTTTACCCGTATTGGTTCTCTACTTCTAACTTATATTCTGTGAATATCTCAAAAGGTTCGGACTTGTGTTTCAACAGGAACGTATGTCTGAATCTTGAGAGATCATCAGAGAATGTAATGAAGTAAAAGAATCAGTCCTGGTATGTGTAGACTGGGGACCTACATACATCAACATGTATCATCCCAAGAGTTTATTAACTCTTTCTCTGTTTCCAGTAAACGGAGCTATGGTCATCTTATCTTTGTGACATGACTGGCGAGTTTCACAAGATGTAAATTCAAACTAATTTAAATATGCATCTTTGTGTAACTCTAGCTAGTCGGGTCATATTGATCTGACCTAGTCTACAATACCTCAAGAAGGATTCGTTCATTTCTGAACTATTCCTCTTGTGTGTGTTCCGTATACTAAGAACTGTAGTTTGATTTAGAACATTAATGCTTTTAGATAACGTGCCTGTACCGATCAACTTTTGATATAGGAAATGTTCAAAACATTATCCATCAATACAAAATTATATCCTTTCTTTTCTAACAAAGAGAGTGATATGATTTGGTATATCAGGTTTGGTATCTAATAACATTCGTTCAGAATCAATGTATTGGTAATACAGGGTGACAGTGACCGACAGACTTGGCTGCAACACTTGTCCTGTTTTCTGCCTCATGAAACTTATCACCCGTTCTCAGTTTTTCTACCCTTTTGTAGCCCTATATAACAGATTACATATCTGGGATCCTGATCCAGTATCATATATCCAGGATTCGGAGGATACTGAGAAACAGTTCTTTGTAATGAACACACCCGAAGATGATGCATCAACATGCACTCTCTTCGTTTGGGCGGCATGGGAATTCTGGTAATCCCCAATTTCCTGCTCTGTCTTATAACAATTATAAGTTGGAGCGGGACCAACTTTCCCCAGCTCAGTATAACAAGCGGGTTCGGTCAATAATCCGTATTATTATCTTGATTAAGGTGTGATATGGTCGCTACCAGGAGAGAGAAAGAAGAAAACACTCAGCGTGCGCCCTTGCAAGAATAGATTGGTTATTATTTTATCTAATCAGGATGGCTCCCACTGCTTTTTATCAAATCTTCCTTCAAACCCTAAAAGGAAAGACTAGCCGGGATTAATTACACACTACAAGTTCGCCAATCTTTCAGCCAGGCCAGTGTCGGTACTTTGAGGGAGGTCCCACGTGCTTTCGCACGAACCTAATTAATGTAAACCTCGTTTTCCAGAGGCGTAACCTTGTTGACACCTTTCTAGACACCTACTTGATCGGCTAATTGTAATGTATAAAACTCTCCCAGGAGTAACACTTACTCGCAGCGGGTATCAGGATCCAACTATCTCATAGAAGGTATGCAATCTCATTGCAAATTTCAACACTTGAAATTCCCGATAATATTTTGCCCCTAGCGTCCTATGACCTTGACGCAGGCCAACAAACCATAGTCCGCTAGTCAAGTTCAACCCATCATTTCCTGATTGAATTAAACCCACCCGCACGACCCTTGACGCAGGCCAACAAAGTCGCACGACTACCCTAATCCAATCACATCATATGCTTATGCAGATAAGCACCAGTTAGCTACCGCACACTACGCCTTGACGCAGGCCAACAAACGTAGCACGAATACTAACTACTACTTATCTGAAATGACGGAGGGCTACGACAGGTTTTTCTGAAAACCTATTGCGTAATGAACTTGATATCGTTGTAGAATCAAATGATTTTAAAATGGAGTGCTTTTGAGGCTTTTCTAGTTTTGCTAAAGGAGTCACTCCCGGTAAAGGGATCGTCGGTCCTTTCCTCGTCGAATGAGGTGCGGGATATATCATATATATCACTGTGCAAAGCAAAAACACTTAAAAGCTATCAAAAGACAAACCGAGTGTGTAGCATCTGCCAGTTATTGCTAAAGGAGTCACTCCCGGTGAAGGGATCTCGGTCCTTTCCTTATTGAATAAGGTGCAGGATATATCACATATACCGCTGTGCAAAGCAAGAACTGTAGCTACCTGTTTTATTTTGAAATTCGATTCTACAACATCTTAGGTTTCTTTTATTTCATTAATCTCATTAATGAAGTCCCATCATTTTAAGTACCTAAACATCACAGATAAATACGACGTACACTTATGCCATCCGCATTCGCCTCGATGTCCCCTCATGCACCGTTAGATTAGGTAACTAACGGCAGAGCGGGGCAGGGCTAGCGCGGGTGTAAAACATAAGTAACGTCTATATAATATATCATATATACTATATACTGTATCTATCACAGAACATCACATGATCACATCACAGATATCGCAGCAGAAGAATCATATGAAATATTGGATATACTAGGACGTCCGTGTTTTCAATACGAGCCAGTATAAAACACGGATTCCACGGTCGTGATGAATAGCCAAACCCACACCCCTAGACCCCTACGAGAGCGGCAAGCAACCCTACCAATTCTGGAGTTAGGAGACCCGGACTCGACTCCTCGAGTTGGTCTCCCACTGGACTCCAGAACCCGGTTACTTGTGCTCCCCTCCTTGGGTCTATCCTAGTGCGGAAAAGTAAATAATATACAAAAGGTGACAACTTCCGCAACCTGGAAGCGTCCCAATAAAAGAATATTACATACAAGTTTTTACATGAATGAAAATGAAAAACACTCATCTCACATAAAAAAAACCCCGGCTGTTCAATCACGACGATCCAATATAACATATCCAGCAACACATAACATCACATGTCATCAACGTAAGTAAATATGTGCATCCCAATTGTCGTTGACATATAGCAACGAAACCGGCGATATCACATATTACACTTACGGTCACAGAAAAGAAAGTGTAAAACTACAACAGTTGGAATCCACAACCACCTCAGACATCGCATGCCTGACCAAATGAATTACTTAGACATCGCATGCCTAACAATTATAAAACCCCGCATTTTAGTCTCAAAATCGAAAACTCTTTTCAATATGAATTCGGGCAATTCAACAGGACTCCCGACATCCTGATCGAATGCTCGTCGCAAACTTTAGTAGGCGGCCGCACCCCCGACGCCGTCGACGAAGTGCACCAAGGCGGAACACCGCCACTGGGAGCACCCGAACGGATGCTTTCGGCGACGGGGTTCTCCTACAGTCACTTGGTCGGGGCTATGGGGTGAGGCTGTCTATTAAGTTTACCCGGCGAGTATCCGCGTACGCTACGTGATTGCGACGGACTTTTGATCACATCAAAATTCCGTGGCAACCGATCAAGTGAGACTAAACCGCTAGATTTATAACATTCATTCAGTTATCACATAACTTTTATGAATTCCAATTATTGTATCCCATTCCGGATAAATAGAAAATGTTAAACTTTCCGATCGAACAATCGAACACCCAAGTTTTCCCGATACAGATCAACACATGAAATAAGTCTAACAACATTCAGTTCGTGCCTCAGTACCAACGGTCCAGCCGTAGAAGGGTCAAGCCAACGCCTCACATGTGGCACGCCGTACGGCCCCAAACCCGAAGGTTCAAAGGGCAGTTCAAGACGGTCACATAATCGAGTTAAGGTTTGTTGTCTTCTAGAGGGTCCATCGCGTTACTTGCACTACTTAGAACGTCGTTAAACTTCGGAAAAATCCAACACTTGGAAATTTCCCGACAGGGGAAAAATTGGGTATTTATATCCGGTCGAACTTTTTAACATATTCTAAAAATTATCCGGAAAGCCAAATAGACAAAATTTGATACCCCGATCGAAACACCGAATCCCTAAAACAACTCAGAAAATTCAACTCTTGAAAAAATTTTAAAAATTCCCAGAAAAATCACCACTGGAAACTAACAGTTACTGTGCAAAATAATTTAAATAGTGTGGCCGTACGGCCGCGGAACCGTCGCATGAGCTATTGCTCATGCCGCGGATCCGCGCTGCCTTAGTGGAATTGGACTGTCAAATTTCACAGTAACTCTTAGATGTTTGTGATGTGTTCTCTGCATATTTTTAATTTTGAAAAAGACCAGATTTCAGAAATCGTCCAGAGAGCAATTTTGGGTTCGGGTTTTCGGTTCGTCCGGGTTTCAAATTCCGTCTAGACTTCGCCTAAGGCTCTAGCTAGGCTCTGATACCAGTGAAAGGTTCCTAGGCACCCTATTGAGGTCTCACAAGGCATCGAACATGCCAATATAAAATTTTATGGGTGCCGAGAGACCCGACTACGGATCGTCGGCTAGATTTCTAGGCGAAAAGATAACTAGTTAACAACTTAACTATAAAGAATACGGAAATACAACCTTTGTAGATCCGGTGCTCCACCTCCATAGCTCCGCAACGAAGTCCCCTCGCTGTCCATATGAGTTCCCGGGCTCTAGCGTCGGCTTCGTCGGAGAATGGGCAAGCTAGGTCGTCGATGTCCATGCCGAAGATGATCTACGTCGAGGCATCGCTAAATCAAGCTCCACCTTCACCAAGTCTTGAATACTTGTGAAGGAAACACACTCTACTACTTGGCAAGAGGTAGAGGATGAAGAAATAGGATGTGGGTAGACTTTAGTTTTGGATTTCTCACTCATTTCATCAATCCACCATTGATGAAGTGAAGGTTTCTTCTTGAGTTCAAGGAAGAAGAAGAAGAAATAATATGATAAGTTCAAATTAAAAAAGAAAAGAATATCAATTCTTATCATAACTTGACCATAGTTAAGTGTAGAGAACTAATCATGGTTTGATGCAATGGTTAGGGTTAAGCTAAAAACAAAATGGTCATCAAGTCAAAGCAATCATGAAGCTTCATGAATGTACAAAAGAAAATGCCACCATTTTATCATTTCATTTCCCTTTTCCAATAAGAAAAAGATAAATAAATAAATGAATAAAATGAATAAGCAAATAATAAACCCTAACCATTTCATTAACCAAGGTTTAATTCTTTATACTTAACCAAAAAGGCATGTATCATCAAACATGATACAAGCATGTGCACAAAATCATATCGCATATGCAATGCGCACACCCGAGCGAGAAAATCCATTTAAAGTGAACCGATACTAGTTAATGCAAAGTAATATATCAAATATATAATTATGCATTAAATCATTAAATCAACACTTGATTTAACGATCCGGTCATATCGCATATAACCGACTAGTATCATTAGTAACATCTTATCGAATCAACACTTGATCCGATAACCCGGCTATATCGGATATAACCGATCAATGTCACATCGCGAGAATTGAATACAGTATCACATACTGGTATCATTCTCGGTCCCGCACATATCTCATATGCGCTCCTATTTCGTTTCGCTTGAGCCAGGAAACCTCTGTGTAGGACTCTAAAGACTCGTCAATACGCCGGCAGCAGGTGATGATCATATCAAACACCCACAAGCCGCAAGCGGTCTGCTAAACGTAACGGCCACCCGGGTATTGAGCGATCTGAAGATCGACGAGCAAGCCCGCTCACACTCCAGTGAATCCAACCAGTAACACTACCGTACAGTCCGGTCTGATCGTCTGATATGTCGCATATCTCGCCTAGGGGTGGGAAACGTCAGACCCCAATAGCTCGATAAGTCGTGTCGATATGAGGTCTATAACACTTCGAGAAACTACTGGTAACACTTACCTGTAAATCTCAGCAACCCTGGCCAGGGATTTCCTGTTATAGCCAATCGAACACAGCGCAACATCAACTCCCTATACCGGGAGAGACGAATCCCCTCCTATCGCTCATTGCCTCCATGTGACTCGGGACTGTACCCAAAAACCACCGTTTTGCATGCCCTCTTGGACATGGTAAGATGGAAATCAAAGCACAGTGGGAACCACACAAGACTCTATGACGATCTCGGGTCAACAGACTACTCTGTACCAGTGTCACCAGAGAACTTCCATCTGACGTGAGGTATAATACCATCTGGGAGTTCTCGGCGAGTCCGTCCAGTGTACCCAGTCTCCACTGAGCACCCGTATATCATCCCTGATGTCAAACACCAATGGATATGGGATCATCCATCGCCCATCTGTATGGGTCGAGAAGGTACACGCTAGTCTACTCTGGTATATCGATGCCCCTTCTCGATACACCCACGACTAGGGACTTTGAAGGATGTACTTATAGACTACCATGTCCCCATTAGTACGATCCGCATCATAGTCCAGGTAGTCAAGCACACATCCTAAGGGCTTTACCAACATGTAACAGAGAGACAATCAGTGCACACGTTAAGGTAAAGAGTAACCAGATAGCATACTATCATGTCGAGCAAGAAAGTCCTCCCTATATATGTCCCAGCATCCACTACAATATACATTCAATGTACAGTAATGGCCTCTAGGGCATACATATAACTAACATACTCCGCCTAAGTGACTTTAGGATATACTTGCTTGAAAATTCCTTCTTCAATTCCGTGTATCCTATGATCCTATTGCACTGTTCTTACTATCCATTTTCCTGTAACAGCCACTATGCCGCCGAAGGCTACGAGGGCACAGAGGGCTGCCGCCAGAGACGAGATTCGAGCTGGCACGTACGAGACTAGGACTGAGCAGGGTGGTATGCCTACGCCGCAGGGACAGACCGATCTACCTTCCCCAGGCCGTATGGATAGGCTCGAGACTGGTATGGAGGAGTTGCGACAGATGATGGGAGGCATGCAGGAGCTACGTCAGATGGTAGGATCCCTAGTTGCAGCCAGTCGTACACCGAGGCCGGATGACGTACCTACTACATCACAGACGACCATGATACCTGCTCCTACTACTACCACCGTGGCCATTCCGGTTTCACTACAGGATTTCATGAGGCTGAGACCTCCAGTATTCACCGGCACCGAGGCAGCGGAGGACCCACAGACGTTCCTTGACAGTTTAGCCAGGATCTGTCGTTCGCTGAGATGTTCAGATGATCGATGGGTAGAGCTTGCGAGTTTCCGACTAGAGGGTCTCGCGCAGACATGGTGGGAGTCAGTCTTGAGAAGTCGAGCTGCGGGTCTACCGCCTATGACTTGGGTCGAGTTTACAACGGTCTTTCTAGCCCGTTTCCTTCCAGAGAGCGTTCGGGACGCCAGAGCTCGTAGCTTCGAGGCCTTAGTCAAGACACCTGGGATGACGGTGTCTGAGTATGACATCCAGTTTACACAGTTATCCCGATATGCTCAGTATTTGGTGGATACCGAGGAGAAGATGGTGAAGAGGTTCGTACAGGGACTTGATGCCCAGCTATATCTTGCCATTGGCGCCCAGCACTACGACACTTATTCAGCTGCTATGGATACGGCATTGTGGATGGAGGTACGCATATCACAGACTTCGGCCGTTTCTGGGCCGAAGAGGATTCGCACCGATGTACCGTCTCAGAGGCAGCGCGCCAGATTCTTTCCGAGAGATAGGCCTGGTAGAGGATTTGGGCAGGGACAGTTATATGGTTCTTATCCCCAGGGGCAGCAGCCGTCGCCAGGGTGTTTTGGGTGCGGGAGTTTGCACCATCTTGTCAGAGACTGTCCGGCGAGACGACAGGGAGCAGCGACAGTTCTGCATGTGACCCTACCACCATCGCCACCCCCTCCACAGAGAGCCCTACTTCTTACCACAGGCGATGCTCCACGCCAGTTAGGTGCACCCAGAGGCCGTGGACACAGCGGTCCTGTTCAGAGAGGACGAGGAGGCAGAGGCCGAGGTCGAGGTCAGCCCGCTATCGGTGGAGGACAGGCCCGAGTATTTGCTTTGACACCGCAGGATGCGCAGGCATCCAATGCCGTTGTGACAGGTACCTTGCCAGTTTGTTCTTTCGACGCCCGGGTATTATTTGACCCAGGTTCCACACATTCGTACGTCTCTACACACTTTGCACCGATGTTGGGCCGTGAGTCGTCGTCGTTAGATCATCCACTTGTTGTTGTTACTCCGGTAGGCGAGTCGTTTGTCGCTCGTTTTGTATTTCGTTTGTGTTCCATTCGTATCGGGGAGAGGGATTCATCGGTTGATTTGATTCTCCTCGATATGTTGGACTTTGATGTGCTTCTGGGCATGGATTGGTTAGCCACTTGTTATGCTTCGGTGGACTGCCGTGAGAAGGCAGTCATATTTAGCTTTCCGGGAGAGCCAGTCCTTGTTATTCGGGGAGACCGCAGTGTCACCCTTCCCATCTTAATTTCGTCTCTTCGCGCTGTTCAGCTCTTGCGGAAGGGATGTCATGGATTCTTAGCGTATATTTGTGATACTCGAGCTGCAGAGGTTCCGTTGGACCGGGTCCCGGTAGTTTGTGAGTTCCCTAATGTTTTCCCTGATGAGCTACCTGGGCTACCGCCTGAGCGCGATGTTGAGTTCTGCATTGATTTGATTCCCGGCTCGGGGCCTATTTCTATACCGCCTTATCGGATGGCCCCGGCAGAGTTTCGAGAGCTGAAGGATCAGTTGCAGGATTTGTTAGATAAGGGGCTTATTCGACCTAGTGTTTCTCCGTGGGGTGCTCCAGTCCTGTTTGTCAAGAAGAAGGATGGAAGTTTGCGCTTATGTATCGACTACCGCCAGCTGATCAAAGTTACCGTTCGGAACAGGTATCCGTTGCCGCGCATTGATGATTTGTTCGACCAGCTTCAGGATGCGGGGTATTTTTCGAGGATCGACTTGCGATCAGGATACCATCAGCTGCGGGTTCGACAGGAGGATATACCGAGGACAGCTTTCCGCACGCGCTATGGCCACTACGAGTTTTTGGTGATGTCGTTCGGTCTCACCAACGCCCCAGCAGCATTCATGGATTTGATGAACCGTACATTCAGGCCGTATCTTGACTTGTTCATCATCGTGTTTATCGATGATATCTTGGTGTACTCCCGGAGCAGAGAGGAGCACGAGCAGCACTTGCGGATTACGTTACAGACTCTGAGGGAGCACCAGCTGTTCGCAAAGTTCTCCAAGTGTGCATTCTGGCTGGACAGCGTCGGATTCTTGGGTCACGTGGTTACGAGAGACGGCATTTGTGTGGACCCGAAGAAGATTGAGGCTGTTCAGCAGTGGCCCCGACCTACATCGGTTACTGAGATCCGTAGTTTTCTAGGCCTGGCAGGCTACTACAGGCGTTTTGTTCAGGACTTCTCCCGTATAGCTGCACCTTTGACCGGTTTGACCGGGAAGGGAGTTCCTTTCGTTTGGACAGAGGAGTGCGAGCGCAGCTTTCAGCAGCTACGGACTTGTTTGACTACGGCGCCGGTATTATCTTTGCCTTCGGGATCAGGCGGATTTGTGGTCTACTGTGATGCTTCGCGAGTGGGATTAGGATGCGTATTGATGCAGCATGGCCGGGTGATCGCTTATGCTTCTCGGCAGTTGAAGAAGCATGAACAGAACTACCCCACTCATGATTTGGAGATGGCTGCAGTGGTCTTTGCACTGAAGATTTGGCGACATTATCTATACGGCGAGTCGTGCCAGATATTCACCGATCACAAGAGCTTAAAGTACATATTTCAGCAGCGAGACCTGAACTTCAGACAGCGTCGTTGGATGGAGTTGGTGAAAGACTACGACTGCGAGATCTTATATCACCCAGGCAAGGCGAATGTGGTGGCAGATGCGTTGAGTAGGAGGCCCGGGGGTAGTCTATCCTTTTTGCGCGCAGTGCAGAGGCAGTCGTCAGTAGATTGGCAGATGTTATGCGACAGCCGAGTTGAGTTCGAGTTCACTCAGACAGGGGGACAGCTCGCGCATGTTCGTGCACGCCCACAGTTGCTTGACCGTATATATGAGGCACAGCGCAGTGACGACCGTTGCTCAGAGATCATGGCACAGATGGGACAGGGCAGATTTTCCGAGTTCGTGATTGACGATCAGGGGATTTTACGATATGGATCTAGACTGTGCATACCAGATGCTGATGGATTGCGGCGCGACATTCTTGAGGAGGCACACCGATCAGTGTATAATGTCCACCCCGGTTCCACCAAGATGTACCATGATATGAGAGAGACCTACTGGTGGGACGGGATGAAGAGGGACATTGCGGAGTTCGTTTCGAGATGCCTGACTTGTCAGCAAGTCAAGGCCGAGCATCAGAGGCCCGCAGGAGAGCTACAGCCGTTACCCATTCCAGAGTGGAAATGGGAGCAGATTTCGATGGACTTCGTTGTGGGTCTACCCAGGACCAGTCGAGGGTACGACTCCATCTGGGTGATCGTGGATAGATTGACGAAAGCGGCTCACTTCCTACCAGTGAAGACCACTTTCAGCTTCGCTCAGTATGCTCAGCTCTATATTGACGAGATCATGCGACTACATGGCGTACCGACTTGTATCGTGTCAGATCGAGGCACTCAGTTTACCGGCCGACTATGGCAGAGACTCCAGGAGGCTTTGGGCACTCGTTTGAGCTTCAGCACAGCATTTCCTCCGCAGACCGACGGACAGTCAGAGCGGACCATTCAGACTCTCGAGGACATGCTCAGAGCGTGCGTTTTAGACTTTGGTGGTAGCTGGGATCATCATTTACCTCTAGTGGAGTTCTCCTACAACAACAGCTTCCAGGATACTATTCAGATGGCACCTTTCGAGGCATTGTATAGGAGGAGATGCAGATCGCCCGTCTGTTGGACAGAGCTCAGCGAGAGCAGCATTTTGGGGCCGCGGCTTGTTGAGGAGACGACAGCGAAGATACAGTTGATTCGAGACCGGATGAGGGCAGCTCAGAGCAGACAGAAATCCTATGCAGACAGGCGCCGTCGCAGATTGGAGTTCGCAGTTGGCGACCATGTTTTTCTGAAAGTCTCTCCGATGAAGGGTGTGATGCGTTTTGGGCAAAAGGGGAAGCTTAGCCCTAGATTTGTAGGTCCCTTCGAGATCCTCGAGCATGTCGGCGCAGTTGCTTATCGTTTGGCTCTTCCTCCCAGCTTTCCCGATGTTCACCCCGTCTTCCATGTTTCGATGCTCCGCAAGTACCTTCACGACCCTTCGCATGCGATTCAGCACCCGACAGTCCAGCTAGAGCGCGAACTTTCTTCTGCAGAGCAGCCAGTGGCCATCCTGGATCGGCAGGTGAAGAAGTTGAGGTCGAAGATTATACCAACCGTTAAGGTCCTTTGGCGTAGCCCGAGCAGCGAGGAGGTTACCTGGGAGACCGAGGGCGAGATGAGGAAGAAATATCCCCATCTCTTCGAAGGTACGCGTAGTTATATTTTTAAATTCGGGGACCGAATTTCTTGAAGGGGGAAGGTTGTAGCATCTTGAAAAGTCGTTTTGGTGTTTTCCTGAAAATCGGTGAAAATTCGGTATTTTTCCGAAAACCGTCTTTTTTGTTATTTTGCAGTTTAGGAATAATTATACCTAAAATGGATAGGTAATTGCTTGTTTTTAGTAGCTAATGAGTTACTTATTAAATTTTGGTCATTTAAAAAATTTTCCCTATTTTTCAATTTTTTAATATTATTTTAAGCCGGTAAGAAAATACATTAAATTAGCGATAAATACAATTTTTTCCGGGCTAATTTTAATCCTTAAAATTATGTTAATTAAAATCTAGTTGTAACATAAATTTTTAGTATTTTATTTTGATTTTTAACTAATTTTTATTATAGGAAACGAAATTTATTGAATTTAAGCTTAAACTTGCAATTTTTGACTTGTAGGGGGTCTTTTTGCATAAAATTTCTTTTGTAAAACCCCTCTCTCTCTTCCCTCAGCCCTAGGCCAGCCCCACCATGATCAGGTCCAGAAAATTTCTGGCCTCACCTTGATTTTTTTTTCATGTGATGAATGGATTGTTTTGAGAATTTATTTAAAATATAGTTTGTTGAAGGTATGGTGCTTTGACTTTGGGGGAGTTGACTAGTGACCATTCCCACACCCCACACCACTTCCCTACTCCCTTGTTCAGCCGAAACCAGCAGCCCCCCCTTTAATTTTTCCTCTCTATTTTGTTCACAAATTCATCTCAAAAACCATCAAAAATTAACAAATCCTTCACTATTTCAACAACAAAACCTTAATCCATCTCTTCTCACACCCATCTTAGTTTAAATCTTGTGGAAAGGAGGCATCTTTGGAGGCAAATTATTCTTGCTAGATCTTTAGTTGAGGTATAATTTCTTGCTAATTAAATTCTTTTGATTTAGTTTCTTAAGTTAAATTGTTGTAGTGTTAATTTAGTGTTAGTTCTAATCTAGTTTTTTTAGGTTATGGTTGAAAATTAAACTAGGGTTTCTTGAAGCCATGTTTTAGTTAATTAAATTTTTTTTAATTAATTTAGTTGTTACTTAACCAATCCATATGGTTACTTTGCTTAAGTGGCTTCATATTAAGCTAATCTATGTTAAACTTGTGTGAAATTTTCATTAAGTTTGCAAATTACCAAAATCAAGAAGAGCTTTGTGTATGGAATGTGGGTTTTGTAGCATGGTAAATAAGTTAAAATTGTGTTTTTGGTGGCTAACTAGTTGTGTGGATTGGATGGTTGTGTTGGACCGTGATAACTTTGTCGCTATTGTCGATGTTTGCACCAAATTGCTTTTCTAGCTTACTAGTTTTTACTAAAATGTTGTGCTGAATTAATTGCGGTGTCTTGATGACATTTTTAGCGTATCCTATGACAATTAGGATGCGTGTGTGCGGATTTTTGAGTAGTCGGGTTTTAGTTTTGCCGGGCGATCAAATCGGCGATTTTTGCAGTTTTTGCGATTTTCGCGTATGTTCCGCGCACCTTGTGCACGTTGTACCTAGCTAGTGAACATTAGTATTTTCGTTTGGGTTTTGCGTCAGTCTTGATATGTAACCTTATATTTGGTATTGATGTAAATTCCAGGTTCGGTCGCGGAGATGTCAGACGCGGCACGAAAGGGGAAAGCGGTGATTGGACACAGCTAGCTAGGGATTCCGGTGAGTAGATGTAACATCTACGGGGGACTATCGTTGGATGGCGCAAGCCGCCCGATAGTTTTAGTAATTTAAAAGATTCTTAGTAATGTTAGTAATTAGGGGTGTAATACTTGTATGATTATTTGCTACATTCATGCCCTATATTGACATACCTATACGAAACCATTTTATAGGACACCTGCACCATTGCCAGGGTTTTTATATGCAGCACGAGCACTATTCATGCTTACACACACACCCTGGTAATTGCCATGCCACCACACTAGATAACCTTTAAATTGAAACCTTTTACTAATTGATACTTAAACTTGTGCTATTGCCTTTAATTCCTTAAAATGAAATCGTAGGATTGCTATTCATGTGCATGTACTTCATCATATTATTTGTTCATGCATAATCTATTAATCACACATCGCAACTTGATTATTGATACCATATGCATTCATTATCATTGACATATGCACTTATGAGGATTTCTTGAGATTTTATGATATTTCTGGATTTCGGGGAAAAACCGCAAAATTTCTAAACTTATTATATTTTTAAAATATGTAAATTGCAGTTTTCTAGTGATGTAAGTGTCGTCCACCATGAGTTTGCTGTGGTTTTCGAGACCCGTTTCGAGGAGTTGGATGAACCGTCTCGGGTACATGGTGGGCCCGGTAGGGTACCCCGAGGCAAGAAGCTCGTGGTGCTGACGATGAGCCTGGCAGGGGACGGATTACCTACCGGTGACTTCGTTGGGCACGGCGGATATCCAGAGGATACCGACCGGGGCCGCGAGAGGATGAGATATTGATATTGAGATGGGTCAGCCGGATGGCTGAGGCCAGAGACACTATGACATGGATTTATGAGATTTGAGACAGCTTTTAGGTGTCGTTGCTGGACACCGGTTCTTGTCGATTCTTTGAGTATTATGCTGGCATTCTAAAAGAGTTTCAAAAACAAAAAGAGATAAAATGTTCTTATATATACCTATTGAGACCTCAGATATTCTTGTTGCATACATATTAGTACACTGATGTTGTATACACACCTGCTAGTGCATCCAGTCATACCTGTATTTTAGATGCTAGGATGCTTGTGTGCATGCATACGATAGCCTTTGTAGATGTTATTTATTACTCACGAGTTGGCAACTCACCCCCGTTGTGCCACAGCCTTTTGCAGGTCCGCTCTGTCAGTACAGTAGCGGCGGGCGCACTTGTTCTTTTGCCTCCTTTGCCTGGACTCGAGGTTTTGCTCTTAGGTGGGTTATATCATTATTTTTCTACCACCTTGTATATTCTTTGTATCTAGTGCACTCCATCTACTGTATCTACCAGCATTATTGTATATTGACCTAGAGATGAGACTGTGAGATTTGTGGACTTTTATGCTGTATTTTGGGGTCGAGCTCACTTGAGTCGACATGCTGTTTTTCTTATGCTTCATTATGATTATTTCGCATGTTGTTGCTTTATTTTGCGTGGGATTTGTGACCGCCTTGTGGCGAAGAGCTAGCTCCCGCTTGGGGATGCCTTATTTGTTGGATTCATATATATTTTTGTTGTACCCATTTTGGGGGCCAGTTTTTACAAAGGAGACTCTGCCGAAATTTTCGGAAAAAATTGATATTGTTTTCAAAAAGGGTTTTATATGACTTATTGATAAACTTGTTTTCAATTGATTGGGTTCTCTTCACTCTTTTGCTTTCTGGTTTGGTTTTCTGGGCTTTGGCTTACTTATTTTACGGACGTCTTTAGACGTTTCGTAAACTTAAGTGCCAGTCACGTTCCGTACCCTGCGGGTCGTGACACGTGGTAGGGTAGTAATCAAAGTACAGTGGGAACTCATACGAGACAAATGACGATCCCCAGGTCGATGAACTAACCTGTACACATGTCACCAGGAAACTGCCATCTGACGTCTGGTATATGACCAACTAGCATGTTCCCGGTGAGTCCTGTCCGGTGTACTCATAACCCAATGAGCACATGTATACATCTTAGGTGAACCAACTGACACCAGTGGCTTGTGAGACCGGCCACCGCCCCTCGTCGGGGTCTCGACTGTATACACTAGTCTACTCTGGAGAATCGATGCCCTGTCTCAAAACTCCCACGACTAGGGACCATTTAAGGATGCGCTTATAGACCCCAGCTCCCACTTATATAATCGCCCTCATACTGCTGGTGGTCAACTAAGAATCCTAGGGGCTCTATCAACGTGTAATAGAGACTTGTCAGGTCACCTAAAGCAGTACACGATGATAAAGGTAAACCAGATAGCATACTATCATCTTGAGTAAGACTGTCCTACCGGGATAGGTCCTCTATCAATCATTGCAATTACGTGCCTGTGATCCAATAATTGACTCTGAGGGCACTATCTCCAACAATCTCCCACTTGCACTCAAGGCTAATTATTGCGATGTCGCATACTCACAGTCCGTGTGATACCGAACACCCAACTCCTCTACTAATCAGTCCCACAAAGCTCTCTTGCAGAACTATTGCGTTCGAGGAATATCCTTAGTGAGTGGATCTGCTTTGTTGTTTCTTTCTATGTCTCTCTAAATCTCAAGTTCGCGGAGAAAGCCATCTCCCGAAATGAGCAATACCTGTCTTAGAATGTGTCTGGATGTCTGATGGGACCTAGCTCATAAATGAACTCCAAATCCAAACTTCTTAGACTGTATCGTCAACTGAACTTAATCAGTATCCTGCGCCATGCCTCCCTCAGTATTGCCTTGGACCACCTGTCCAAAATACTGCCCCTCGACAGAAGGAAAAACTATAACTCTGACAACCTCCTTGTCGTCCAGGTCACCTTGGAAACCTGGAATGATAACTGTCTCCCGAATGAGGCTGTCGTTATCATATCCCTAGAACATCCACTTATGTTCTAAAACTGCTTCCGACTGTTTCTCCAGGATTGGATCAATGTCAACTTATAGCATCTAGTGCAAGAACAACATCTGGTGTGGTACTTGATATCTCATGATTGACTCAATTGCCTGAGCAAGTGATCTGCCAATCATGCACATCCCTCTCCCCTTTAGTCTGTAAGACACCTTTAGAGAGGGTGACTCCATTACCTGCAGGTACACTACCGTGCCAGGAGTCATCCATTCTAAATACTCTTAGAATGCTGTCTAAGTATCCTGATTGGGAAACCACCCAAATCTAGATCTAAAACCATAGATCTAGTTACCAGTATGTCTGATATGATGTCCAAGTCCCATGTGGAGAAACTAGTGTGTGACGACCAAAGTATAACCGATCGTAGTATAGGAGTTTCTTTTCCTATTCTGTGTATGTCATCCAAATACCATGACATCACACCCTACTACCTTCTCAACAGATCCACCCCCTATTCTGATGAAGTCAAACCTATGACTGTCACATCAGAAATAGATGATCTATCTCCGCTACTGGTGCTTCAGTCTATAAATAGACATAAGCCACCTGTCCACCAATGCTTCCGCTGCTCCCACTGACTACGACAACCCTCTAGCAGAGTCATATAAACATACACTTCTAAAGCAAGTTTAGAACGACGCTATACTCATCCTCCTGCCGGGTCTCACAGTCTGGAACAACAGCAATGGCAAGTGTGGGTAAACAAGAACTTCCCTGTCACCGTCCTTGAGGCTACCGGAGTACCACTCGGGTGCCTGAAGTTACCCACCTTATCTGCGGAGTGGCCAATGGAATGTCAAACCAGATTGAATCTTTAGGTTCTTATCAAATCTTCAGTAATCGTTTGCGGTTCTGGAATCACTTCCAGTTCTACCATACTCCCATTACTGTTTTCTGAAAAAATCCATTTTTAATAAAATTGTGGCGAGTCTAGAACAATATTACTATTGATCTTCCAGATGGTAGAAAGTCAACCCTCGTCATAGCCTGGGTCAACCCACAAACATCCATTACAGAAACGTGCCTTGAGTTATCCAGAGTCTGGTTTTAAGCATAAACCGGACAACTCCCCGTACCTTAACATCGTTAAGATATGAACTGTTCTATATCCAATATAGAAACAGAGGCACTGATTTAATTGAACCAGATTCAAATCATGCAACTTTCTCCAGTGCATGTCAACTAAATGGAAGGAGGTCTATCAGCGTTACTCAACTTAGGAATGCTTCCAATTATGAGTAACCTGAAAGAGAAGCAAGTTCTCTTAATCATTACTATCAACTGAACACCATACACAAGTATCTACATCTTCGATCACTTTGAAGAATCCCGATACTTGCGATACCTGGTTCTCTACTTTATTCAAATACCTATAACTTCTCAAAATTCGGACTCTGTGTTCCACGAAACACCTGTCTAAAAACTAGAGAAGTCATAAGTAAACCGAATATAGTACGAGGACCAACCCCTCTGTCCTGATGGACCCTGGACAACATACAATACTCTGTATAAGTCCCTTGAGTCTAATAACTCATTCACTGTGTATCGTAGGTTGAAAACTGTACTTATGGTTAAGAAGAATTACACCGATGTTTAATGCCCCTTACCTAACCATCCACTGATATAGGTAAATGCCATAGACATAATTTCAAAAGGTATATCTCACTCTATGAAAATAGACGTACAAATATATCAATTTGAAATTGGTGCATAACAACGGATATTCAAAACCAAATATTTGCCGTCCGGTAAACAACCCAGGCGACTTCCTCAAATATCACCAATTACAACGAATTCCGATATAATGAGGATGATCACCTAATTCCCAATAACTTACTCCCACTCATCATCTGTAAAACCATACAGATGTGAGAATCATACTTGGTAAATACATACCCTGGAGTAAGTATCTAATCGGGAAATCAGTTTTCCTTTAACAGCACACAGTGAGACTGAAACATTGAAATGTTTCGATGGGGTATCCTGGTATTCCTAGTAATGCCTCTTCCATTATCCAGATTCACAACTGTAACCGTATATCTCTTTTCCACCTCTCCAAATCCTTTCATATGTCTCTAGTCATTACCTTCTGCACACCCCTTTAGGCCAAATGGTTTTCTTCCTTCCCTACCGTTCGGCACCAGCCTATGGTTTAGAAGAAGACTATCCAATAAGCATAATGGGTGTGCTGTCCCAATCCTAGGAACACTCGCAATGCGAGAGAAGGTGAAGATAAAAGACACCTGAATAAATCTTATTCCTATTTCTCCTGAACCAGAATCCATCCTCGAACTGGAACAAGTTCCTTTCGAGTTCGTATATAACCATACGATGGAGTATCCAATAAACTGTGGATCTTCGTAGTGATACGGAGTGTCCTGGAGAAATACAAAGGTGATTTAGGATTGGCGAAGGAATACTTGGTTTGGTCGTGAATAGCAGTCGCAATTTACTTTTCCCTCTTACTAATCCCTTGCTTTGTCTTAACTTAATACCTTTTGCACACCATCGTTATGCTAATTGGTTTTCTTCATTCCCTACCGGTCGGCACCTGCCTATGGTTTGGAAGAAGACTATCCAATTTGCGTAATAGGTGTACTATCTCCTAAACCAAGGAGCACTCGTAATCTGATTGAAGGTAAAAGGAAAAGACAACTGAATAGTCCTATTCGTTTTCTCCAGAACCGGAAACCATCCTCGAATTCCTTCGAGTTCGTATCTAACCATACGATGGTTTTGTCCAATGGAAGTGGACGTTCGTAGTAATATGGGATGTCCTGGAGAAATGGGTAAAAGTAGGAGTGGCAATGAGGTTTGCAACTCTGACAATCCAAAAACCAGTGTTTTAAAAAGGTTCGGTCAATTTTGGTCACTGAGTCATAGTCTTAGGGTCGGGTCAATGGTCGCTACCAAAGAGAGAGAGAAAAGAAACACTCAGCGTGCACTCTAACCTAGATCAGAATAGTTACCAATTTATCTAATCAGGAAACCTCCCACTGTACCGTCAAATTCTCCTCCAAACCTGAAAGAAGAATTAGTCGGGATCACCCGAGGAGTAAACCAACTCATCAGTGGGAATCGGGATCTAACTATCATCGCATGATAACGTGACGGAATCCGCTCACGGTATCACACTCCAGAAGGTATGCGCATATCTGGCAAGTTTCAGTTTCTTTAGAAACTCCCGATGTGATTTTCACCCCATGCTCTTATGACCTTGACTTTGGCCAACAAATCATAAGTCACATGTCAAGTTCTACCCGTCATTCTCCAGGTTGTTTTGAATCCACCCGTACCTACCCTTGACTTTGGCCAACAAGGCAGTACGACTGTTCCAAACCAACGCATCTATCTATGCTGCATATGAATAACCAACAGCTACCAAACACTGTGCCTTGACTTTGGCCAACAAACACAGCTTGAATACTATTGACCACCCATATGAAACGACGGAGGGCTACGAATGGTTTCTGGCAAAAACCTTTAACGTAAAGAACTTGATATCGTTGAAGGAACGGATAGCTTTTTTAAAATATAGTGACAAAAACCGTTGCTAAAGAGGTCACTCCCGGTGAAGGGATCTCGGCTCTTTCCCCGTAGAATGAGGTGCAGGATATTCCAACTGAATACCACGGTGCAAAGCAAAAGTAATCGTCTATAGTGAAGTTATTGCCCCGACGCAAACTTTTGTCCAAGGGGTCACTCCCGGTGAAGGGATCTCGGCCCTTGCCTCGTCGACTGAGGAGCAGGATATTCCAACTGAATACCACGATGCAAAACAAAAGTGAACGTCCTTGCAATAACAGCTTTTTGAAAAGTGTTCCAACAACATCAGATTAGGTTTGTTTTTAACTTGCATTGATCCGAATCAACTCAGTCCCATCAATTGATCACACCACAAAGAACGAAAATAATATGACGTACGTATATGCCATCCGCATTTGCCACTGGGTCCCGTCATTACCTGTTAGGTTAGCTAACTAACGACAGAGCGGGGACTGGACTAGCGCGGATGCAAAACATATACAACATCTACTAATATATATACCAATATATTATATTTCGCTCAAGGCGTGATAAAAAATGCAACATCACAGAAATGTACAGCATCACAGAACAATACTGATATCTGGGATCCCCGGGTTTCACAGAGCCACTACTGAAACCCGACGTTCCCCTGGTCTTGTGGATAGCCTGTGCAATGAAATCCTAGACCCCTACGGGCGCAGCAAGTTACCCGGCAAAACCTGAAGCGAGGCAGCCCCCTTCAGCAACGTGAATGGACCACCCAGCACTTCACGGAATCCGGTAACTTGGGCACCCCTCCTGGGTCAACCTGTACCCCCTACGAGTGCGGCGAATAGCCCGCCAATTCTAGAGTGAAGCCCCCTCCGTCTCAATGCCATGAGATGCGGGCTTGTTGCCCTCTAGAACTCGGCTATCCGTGCACCCCACCTTGGGGTAATCCTAGTACAGAAAGTAAAATATACATACAACGGGTACATCGACCGCAACCTGGTCGTGCCCCAAAATAATAATACAAACAGGCAGTGACGGCAGTCCACATGTCGGACGCTCGCCCCGCAATATCAAATGTACATAATACAACCACAACTGTACTAGCATTGCAACCAGGCTATCCCCCACGACCGATCCGCAACATCACAGCAAAATCACAGAACATCAACGTGAAAGTCACGTTCGCAAATCCGTCTAACCGGGCTATAACAGTTAGACTGGATTTACCGATCAAGTGACATTCACGGTCGCGGATATAATGTAAATACTATGAACTAATGTGTTTAAAATATCCGATCGATCAAATTTTAACAAGTGGGCCCCCAAGCATTACTGTAGCAGATCAAGAAATTCTGGGCCCAATGTTATTATTCCAAAACCCCTATTTTCAGCCCAAATAGATACTGCAGAAATTTGATCCAGCGACCCCAAAATAGTGCGGCGGAACCGCGGCCCAAAGGGGTGTTTGGCCGCAGTTCCGCGCTCCTGTAGTGGAGTTAGTGCATCGAATTTTCACAGAACTCTTATCTCTCCTAGAACATCACTTTTCTACAACCTGAAAAATTTTTGGACTTCAAAAAATTTCAACAGAAAACTAATGTGAACTAAACGCGGATTTTGGAATTTTGGTCGATCGGAAATGTAAACACATTAAACAAAGCTAGACTTGGTTAATGGCGAGGCTCTGATACCACTGTAAGTGCACGGCGGCGCCCCGGCCTCCATCCCGAGGCCAAAATGCGGAAGCGGTGATATACTTAAATTTTTCATGAACTGGCACCACCGCGCACTAATACCCGGATCGAACCATTAACTAGCCCTAGCTAACTACAAGATGGGGAAGAGAGATATACCGACTGATCCGAGTCCTCCGGTCTTCTCGTCGTCGTCCCGATCTCCTGCGGAATATCCTGTCTCCACCTCGTCGCCGGAAGTGCACCACATCGCCTACATCTTTTACGGGCTCCCACCTCAATACCGAGGCAACTCGGGCACGAAGCTGGCTAGTCGACGTGCCCAAGATTTGCTGTAGAATGTGTAGTGCTCAAGTCTCACTTTGGGATTGTGTAATTGCCATTTGGTGGAGGAATAATACTTGGAGTTTTTCTTGGGAATTTTGGTGAAGAAAATGATATGATATCAACCAAAATCCCCCCATCAAAATTGGTACAGCCCCCTCTCAAAATGAATGGCCGGCCATGGCACTTGTGGGAATAGGAATGAGAGGAGAGAGTGATAGAATAATGCAAGAGAGAGGGAAAAATCATGTGAACCAATGATTACAAGGCAAAACCAACACTCTACTATCACTCATCACAAACAAAGTCCAACCATCATGAACCATCATGAAGTCAAGAAGTCAAGGTATGGTGCAACCATCATGACATGATAATATGCAAAGACCCCCTTCCAAAATGCTTATTTGCATAAATGCAAATAAGCCCTCCTCCACCAATCTTCGGCCAATGAACGATACAAATGAATTTGGCCAAAACGGAAAGCAAACTGGCAACTCCAGAAAACTGGTCCCGTAATAAATTACAGGAAAACCCCGATACTGTGCATACACACCCGCATTTGTATTCCGACCGAAATACAAATACAATGAGACAAAATCTACACTGTACTATACTAGAATCCAGCTTAAACCAAAGCCGGCTAGTAATATCCGTTCGATCTTGATCCGCGCAATACCGCACGTATCTGATCGAACCCTGCCATATATCCATACGGCCTGTAGTACAAACTGTCCGATCCTGATCCGTGCAATACCGCACGTATCTGATCGGACCTTGCCATATCTCCATACGGCCTCTACAACTTTTCGCCCGAAAGCTGAGTAACTGAATGTGGGGGACTCTAAAGACTCGTCAATACCTCAGTCGTGGATTTAACCACTAGCACGTCAGAGGTATAAGACAATACGTAACGGGCTACCAAGTATTGACCAAACGGGACGTCGATGAGCGAACTCATCCTGACACCCTACTGAGCCTGTCAGTGACAATATCCGTACAGTCCGGTCCGTTCGTCTATGAGCATCGCATGGCGGGCCTAGGGGGTTGGTAAAAGTCAGACCCCCAAAAGCGGTACAAGTCGTGTCGGAGTGTAGCCCAGAACACCTTGAGATACTACTGGAATACCTACCAGTAAATCTCCTTGCCTCGGCCAAGAGCTTCGTGTAATGGCTCTCCTAGACACAACGCGACCTCACCCCCAATACCGGGAGAGACGAACCCCTGAAGATACGCTCACTGCCTCCATGTGGCTCGGGACTGTACCCAACTAAAACCTGTTTGCACGACTCCTTTGAGCCGTGGTAGGGTAGTAATCAAAGTACAGTGGGAACTCACACGAGACAAATGACGATCCCCAGGTCGATGAACTAACCTGTACACATGTCACCAGGGAACTGCCATCTGATGTCTGGTATATGACCAACTAGCATGTTCCCGGCGAGTCCTGTCCGGTGTACTCATAACCCAATGAGCACCTGTATACATCTTAGGTGAACCAACTGACACCAGTGGCTTGTGAGACCGGCCACCGCCCCTCGTCGGGGTCTCGACTGTATACACCAGTCTAATCTGGAGAATCGATGCCCTGTCTCAAAACTCCCACGACTAGGGACCATTTAAGGATGCGCTTATAGACCCCAGCTCCCACTTATATGATCGCCCTCATACTGCTGGTGGTCAAGCAAGAATCCTAGGGGCTCTATCAACGTATAATAGCGACTTGTCAGGTCACCTAAAGCAGTACACGATGATAAAGGTAAACCAGATAGCATACTATCATCTTGAGTAAGACTGTCCTACCGGGATAGGTCCTCCATCAATCATTGCAATCACGTGCCTGTGATCCAATAATTGACTCTGAGGGCACTATCTCCAACATAGCTCTAGTTAGCTTTAGGTCTGTATAGCACATGATGATCACACGTTTTACGTTACGTAAGTTAGTTCACTTAGAATTTATATATTCGTCGTATCGGAAATTAGCCGCTTATATACAAAATTTGTATTTCGATGTTGAGATCGACCGCGGAGACTTCGGAAGCAGCGAGAAAGGGAAAGGGAGTGATAGGATCCAAGTAGATCCCAACTTGTTCCGGTGAGTAGACTAAATATCTATCTGGGACATTGTATGGATGACGTATAGCGTCCGAAACCTAAAAACTTGCGATATTTGCTTTCTATTCATTTTATTTGCATAACTAAACCTAGATTGGCATCGCATGCATTCATACATTTTAAACACTATTGCTTGACACTTGGTATGCCACTTGCACTATTACCGATGAGCTTATGTTGCACCTGTACATGCTTACATGCTACACTACACCCCATCGGTAACTAACATGCTACGTACATATTTAGAACTTGCCATGTCACCTATATTCTATTGTGCACTGCTGGTATCATTAATAATTATTGTCACACATCATTAGCTATTGTTTGATATATATCATATCTCATTGTCATTATTATTACTTTTATAATGTAATATTGAATTATGAGATTTCTATTATTTTGAGTTTTCATTCACTACATGATATTGTAGATACGACTTAAATTGTCTATAACTTTACGGGTCCTCGTGATTTATATGATATGTCCGCCATGAGTTAATATTTTTCTGATTTGGATTTATTCCGAACCGAGTGGGGGAGTTATAGTGTGCAGTGGGTAAACTGGATTGTTCTATCAGGTTCTCTGTTCTAAAGTCTTTGAAACCAAATTGATGAATCATCGATGTAACTCAATAGTATCCCGTGCGTGCCCGGGACCACGGTCAAGATTCTCGGGGCTGAATCCGAGACGTGCCGCTAGGCAGTAACAGGTAGTAGGATGGGCGAGTGATGTCAGCATCATCACTCCGGGGCTGGCCTAGCCCGTAAGACCGATCAGAACAGGTATCGAACTGTTGAGTTACAAGTCAGGTTTCACCTTTGATTTCCCCATACCCCAAGTTATGCATGTCAAGTCAGGTATTTTGTAGTCAAGAACTAATGCCAATACAGGATCAGGTAAAAGCAGGTTTGTCTGGATAGACAACAGGAATGGTCCATGAGGACTACATGTTATGTTTGTTGGCATTAGACACAAGATCAGGTAATAGGTAAAGCCATGGTACATCAGGTCCAGCCAAGTAATGTATAAAGGTGTCATGTCATGTCAAGAGTGTACGGTACCATGTCATGTCAAGTAGGAAGTGTAACAGGTCATGTCAGGAAGCACAAGATGTCATATGGGTGCTCATAATCAAACTAACATAAGCATGCGTATAAATAAACAAGCATGAGTACTATCAGAACAATAAACTGGAACATGTAATATGATATGAAAATAGATATAATTTCAAGGATATGGATGCACAGTTATCGATTAGGGTTACATTTATAGTTCCAATATTAATTAGGATGCAATTTATTAAACATGGAATGTTAATATCACATTATTATGTAGTAATGTGATCTATGGATGCAATTATATGTATCTTAAATGCAATGGATGCAAACGGGTATCCGAAAAGTTATAAAACTATAAAATGGTAATGTGGGATGTACAACTAAGCAATATGTGATATAAATATTAATATAATAATATTAATATGGATAGCATATTCAAAGCGATTAATAACTATAAAAGTGGTATTGATTAACCATGCACAAGAAAGTTCCGTTCAGAAATTCAGCGTCACCCTAATTTGTAAAATAGCTTAAAAATAACAAACGTTCTCCAAAAGGGACGTGTCTTATACCAAAATAAAGATAATTCAATAAGGTTTTCATTTTTATAAGTATAAGTATCTCAGGTTGTCCCTACAAAAAGTTATGAACATTCGAAGTTGAAATTTTGCTACCGGAATTTCCCTGGACAACAGTTTGGAGACATTTTCATTTGCATTTTACGTTATTTAAACAATTTATTTTGCAAGTAAATATTTCATAAAGTTATAGTATTCTGAGTTAGCTTCGTAACGAACTAAAGAATGTATACTAATGATTTTTCTATGATTTATAATGAATTTTATACGGTAAGGTGCACAATAAATTTCAGATTTGTCGTATCCGCTTTTTCAACGACGTTTCATGTGTAAACTATAATATTTTAAATATATAATATCATAAAATGCAGATTATAAACTAATTAAAGATAATAATAAGAAATATTACGATGATGTATATTTTAATTGATATGGATGCAGTATAATGTAATCTAGTATGTCACAAGATAAGTTTTCATGATCTAAATTTAATATGATATAAACGGATGCAAACGGAACATCGAAACGTTATAAAATTAAACATGGGGCACTAGATTTAAACTATAGGTATGGTATTTATTTAAATAGGTATAAAATGAATTATATAGCATGTAGCAAGATTAACTTGCCTCGATGGGTTGCGAATCGAGAAAACAGAACGTTAACCGTCGGCGGGGAAAACTCGCGACGGGCGCACGGTTCACAGAATGAACCCAAATGACGAACAAAGGAACCGCACGGATCGGGGTACCTCGCTGGAATGTCGAGAAGCGTCACCGGCATGACGGAATTCCGGCAACAAAATAACAGTTAAAAAAAATGAGAAACGAGACATGAAGCAAGAAGAGAAAGAATGATAAAGAGAAGTACGAGAGAATATATGAGAGAGAGAGAGAAAAAAAGTTGAGAGAGAGAGAGAGAGAAGAGGGAGAGAGAGAAAGTGGGGCCCACGGGGTTAGAGGGGAGGTTGCGATTGGCTGAGAGAATAAATTGAGAAGGATATAAAAGATTGTAAAAATATTATATGGTTAACTTAAAGATTTAAAAGATAGGTAATGAACAGTAAGATATCAGGTTAGTTAGAAAAATATATGCGATGGTTTTAATAATATTAAAATTTGGGATTTTGGCGCCACATAAAATATTTCCAAATCGCGCCCGGGTCGAGTCCAAAAATTTGAAATTGAAATAATAGGATTTTAAGCGGGATCCAAATTTTAAAATTAGGTGTTTTATGATTAAAAAGCATACCCCTAAAACGGACACACGTACGTGCACGTAGCCATCAAAACTCGCCCGTTTCACTGAACGGGACGAGAACACAATGCACGGACTCTACCACGAGGCTAGGGGTGTCAAGTAAGCCAAGATGAATATTTTTAATTTTATTTTAGATGCCAAAATTTGTTATATGTAGAAATGACTTTGCCGGGTAAATTTTACAGTAAGCAACAAACAAGCAAGTTAAATAAAATGAGTACCACATTATGCTCAAACAGTAACTGAAAATAGTAGCATTGGGCTCGGGTATTACATTATACCCAACTACAAAAAGAATTTCGTCCTCGAAATTCCAAGAATACAAAGATAGATAACTACAAGAAAAGGTGAGGAAACTTCTGCCGGATTTCATCTTCTCGTTCCCAAGTGGACTCTCCATGTTGGAGATAGTGCCCTCATAGTCAATTATTGGATCGCAGGTACGTGATTGCAATGATTGCGGAGGACCTATCCCGGTAGGACAGTCTTACTTGAAATGATAGTATGCTATCTGGTTTGCCTTTATCAGTCGTGTTCATGTTCAGGTGACTGATTGCATGTTACACTTTGATAGAGCCCTTAGGATCTTGCTTTACTACCAACAGTATGATGGCGATCATATACGTGAGAGTTGGGTAGTTTATATGCATATCCTTAATTGTGGTCCCTAGTCGTGGGAGTTTCGAGACAGGGCATCGATACTCCGGAGTAGACTAGTGTATACAGTCGAGACCCCGACGAGGGGCGGTGGCCGGTCTCACAAGCCACTGGTGTCAGTTGGATCACCTAAGATGTATACAGGTGCTCATTGGGTTATGAGTACACCGGACAGGACTCGCCGGGAATCTGCTAGTTAGTACTATACCTATCGTCAGATAGCAGTTCCCTGGTGACATGTGTACAGGTTAGTTCATCGACCTGAGGTCGTCATTTGTCTCGTGTGAGTTCCCACTGTGCTTTGATTTCTACCCTACCACGGCTCAAAGGAGTCGTGCAAACAGGTAGCTTTTGGGTACAGTCCCGAGCCATATGGAGGCACGTGAGCGGATCGGCAGGGGATTCGTCTCTCCCGGTATTGGGGGCGAGATCGTGCTGTGTCTAGGAGAGCCATTACGCAAAGCCCTCGGCCGAGGCAGGAGATTTACTGGTAGGTATTCCAGTAGTATCTCAGGGCGTTCTGGGCTACACTCCGACACGACTTATACTGCTAATGGGGGTCTGACGTTACTAGCCCCCTAGGCGGATATGCGATACTCATTGACGAACGGACCGGACTGTATATACATTGTCACTGTTAGGCTCAGTAGGGTTTTCGGAGGAGTTCGCTCATCGGTCTCCCTTGAGTTCGCTCCTCGGCCACCCTTGAGGTCAGTCCATGGGCAGCCGTTACGCATAGCTAGTGCCGCTGACGGTTTGTGGTTAAACCCACTGCCAGGGTGCTGACGAGTCATTAGAGTCCCCCACAGACAGTTTCCCAAGTTCGGGCGAAACGTTGTAGAGGCCGTATGGTTTTATGGCAGGGTTCGGAAAATGCACGTGCGTTTACGCACGTGTCGATTTTCGGACAGATGATACTGGTCGGCTTTGGTTTAAGCCGGATCCGAGTATTATATTGAGTAGGTATAATATCTTTGTCTCAGTTGCATTTGTATTCGGTCGTAATACAAATGCGGGTATATTTATACAGTTTCGGGGTTGTCCTGAAATTCGTTTCAGGATCACTTTTGGAAGTTGCCAGTTTCCAGTTTTCTATCAGCCGTCTTATAACATTTGGTTAAAGACGGATTTATCTTTTCTTGAGATGAGTGTGGATTCTTCTAGAAGTTTCTAGATGAGGTGACTAGGATTAATTGGTGTTGGATTTTCATTGGTTGCTTTAAAGGTTCAATTAATGCATAATGACTCATGCTTTGTAATTAAGGCTTTTTGTTTTCCTTAAGATATTTTGTTCATAATATCTTATGCTTGTGGTCACCTCCCTCCTCCTACGGTCACCTCCCTCCATCATATAAAGAGGCCGGCCCCTCTCCCTCTCTCTACTCACTCTCACTTGAGGTTTCATTTCGGTTAGAAAAGATATGATAGTTTTGGGGTGTATGGAATTCACAGTTCATTTCATTCCATCACCCAATTTCCACGGCAACTTCATTAACCGATCGTCCACGGATTTGGACGAAGTGAGACAAAGTCATCTACTCATTCTCTACATTAATCTTGGTCGTCTCTTTTAGCAAACTTGACGATCGAGTTGCCTCGAGTCAGAGGCGGGAGCCCGTTTAAAGAACCGATCATGTGGTGCCACCTCGACGAGGAGATCGGCGATCGACGAGATCGGAGCAGCCGCAACGGAGCGTGGGATGATGGTTGAAGAACGAAGGACTCGGATCGTTCGGTACAATCTTCCTACACTCTTTACAGTATGTTAGTTTAGCAATAATGGAAGATCCGGGTTAAAGTATACGATAGCGCCAGTTTAAAAGTTTTTGTTCCGCATTTGGCGTCTGTAGACTGCCGGGGCGCTAGCGTAGACTTACACTCCATACGAGCGATTACCCCAAAAAACAAGCACAAGGGGGATAACCTTGTTCTTAAGAACCTTTTCCCTTCGATCCACGATTTCAATCGGTCGCTCCTCAAAAGTCAAGTTTTCTCGTACTGTTAGCTCCGAATGATCCAAAACGTGTGTTTCATCTCGAACATCCTTACAGAGTTGAGATGCGTGAAACACATCGTGCACATTTGCCAAGGACTGCGGTAACGCCAAACGATACGCTACCTCACCAATACGCTCCACGATCTCAAGGGTCCAACGAATCGAGGGCTAAGCTTTCCTCGACTTCCAAAACGAATCACCCCTCTAGTCGGTGATATCTTCAAGAATACCAAATCACCCACGGTGAACTCTAGAGGTCTTCTTGACGTATCTGCCCAACTCTTCTGTCGGTCCTGTGCTGCTTTCATATGATTTCTGATAGGGTTAACCTTCTTAACTGTCTGCACAACCAAATCTGGTCCCAATAATCTTCGTTCACCGACATCATTCCAACAAACAGGTGAACGGCATTTACGACCATACAAAGCTTCAAATGGAGCCATCTGAATAGTTGCCTGAAACTGTTGTTGTAAGACAACTCCACCAAAAGTAGATGATCCTCCCATGACCCCTTGAAGTCCAACATGCATGCTCTCAACATATCCTCAAGAGCTTGGATCGTTCTCTCCGACTGACCATCAGTTTGAGGATGATAAGCTGTGTTAAACTTCAATCGAGTCCCCAAACTTTCCTGTAAACTCCTCCAGAAGTGTGATAAGAACCGAGTGTCCCGATCGGACACGATGCTCACCGGTACTCCATGCAATCTTACAATCTCCTGCATGTACCGCTCTGCCAAAGTCTCTGTTGATTGACCAACCCGAAAAGGAAAAAAGTGAGCTGCCTTGGTCAATTGGTCAATAATTACCCATACTGCATTGTTGCCTTTTGGACTCCGCGGTAAAGCCGTCACGAAATCCATGGTTATATGTTCCCACTTCCACTGAGGAATCGGAAGTGGTTGCAATAAACCAGCAACCCTTTGATATTCAGCCTTAACTTGCTGACACACCAAGCACTTTGCCACAAAGAGAGCAATCTCCCGCTTCATGCCCTCCCACCAGAAATGCTGTCGAATATCTTGGTACATCTTTGTGCCTCCTGGATGTACAGAATAAGCTGAACTGTGTGCCTCCTTCATAAGCTCTTCACAAACATCACCCTTTGGCACACACAAACGGCTACCATACCTCAACGAAGGCCCTACCTCAGACGCAGTTCGAGAGGCTACTCGAGATCATTGGTCTTCGATATACCAGTACATGGCCCTAGTGCAAGTGGGAGATTGTTAGTGTTTATGCCCTAGAAGGACATTACTGTATCATACTAGTTTGTATATTACTTAATGGAAGCTTGGGATATTCACATGTATATAACAGTCTTGCTAAACATGGTAGTATGCTACTTGGTTTTTTCTATCTTAATATGTGAGTATACGTATTGATAGAGCTCGTAGGATCTTGCTTGACTACCAGCGTTGTGATGACAGTCACACTAGTGGGGGATGGGTTGTCTACAAGCATATCCTTATTCAGGTCCCTGGTCGTTGGATTATCGAGACAGAGCATCGATACTCCGGAGTAGACTAGTGTGTATGCTTCTCATCCCAGTTGGGGAGATGGTCTGTCCCACAGCCGTCAGTACGTCATACTGGAGATAGTATACAGGTGCTCGTTAGGTTGCGGGTACACCGGACAGGACTCACAGGGAACTGTTAGTTGGTTTTATACCAGTCATCAGTGAACAGTTCCCAGGTGACATGAGTACAGCATAGTCCGCAGACTTGACACTGCTACTTCGCCTCGAGTGTGTCCCACTGTTCTTAGATTGGTACCCTACCACGGCTCAAAGGAGTCGTGCAAACAGGTAGCAGTTGGGTGCAGTCCCGAGCACTTGGAGGCAGTGGCGGTTAGACAGGATTCGTCTCTCCCGGTATTGGGAGTTGATATCGCGCTGTGTCAGAGAGCCATTACGCAAAGTCCCTGGCCAGGGCAAGCGAGATTTGCTGGTAGGTTCCAGTAGTTTCTCAGGGTGTAATGGGCTTCCCTCCGACACGACTTATACCGCTATTAGGGGACTGACGCTTGCCGCCCCCTAGGCCCGATATGCGATAGTCTTGGACGAACGGACCGGACTGTATGGAGATTTTCACATCAGACTCAGTAGGAGATCGGATGGGTTCCCTCATCGGCCTTCTTATCGACATCTACCTGGGGACCGTTACGTACAGCTAGTGCCGCTTGCGGTCTGTGGTTAAACCCACTGCCAGCGTAGTAGTCGAGTCTCTAGAGTCCCACACAGAGAGTTTCCTTACTCCAGGCGAAATGATATAGAGGTCGTATGATTTTACGACAAGGGTTCGGACGCATACGTGTGTTTACGCACGTACGACTTTCGGACAGTTTTTACCAGTCGGCTTTGGTTTAAGCCAGTTACTGGTATCCGGTTATTGGATTTATACAGTCTAAAGTTTTTCCGTATTTTTGCGGAAAGGAGGGGCGTTCTCGTAATTATGCGAGAAGCTTCTAGAAGGTGGTGACTAAGGAGGTTAAGGTGGCATATAGAATGATTGTGATTAGTGAGTCACCTAGATGATTCATACATGTCTTTTGTCAATATAATGAATCATCACTAGATATTATCAAGCATGGTTATTAAATTGTTATTTATTCTTTTCTTGATAAAAAGAAATGCTTGATATATATCATGTTATCTCACTATTCTCACATCATTATCTTTATCATCTTCTCTCTCCTCAAGCTCTCCCTCTTCAAACACTAATCCTCCCCTCTCATGAGTTGAGTACAAGGATTAGTAAGACTAATTAATCCATAACCCTCTCTATATTTCACCTAGCTTCTTTGATTAGCACTTAAAGAAGTTTAGTTGCCTCAAGTTTAGAGGCTAAGCTTGGAGTAAAGCTCTCGGGTGGATCGTCTACTACTTCGAGAAGGCCGAGGAGGAGGAGGAGTTCACAAAGACGAAGGACACGATTCGTTAGGTATAATCCCTAAACATAGTAGCATAGAAACTCTATGTTTGTTGTTAGTTATCGTTTAGCTTCGATTCATGCGGTTAGTCGATGTTTGTTCACTAAACAAGTTCATTTTTGAAAATTCCGCCTCCCACAAGTATTGGGGTGTTCTACATCGACTTACAGTGGTATCAGAGCCTCGCTAAATAATAAATAACTTACTTGCAAATTTGTATGAATTTCGAACGGAAAAAACGAAACCGGAAAAGCCCGAAATCATGGTTTTCTGTCGAATTTTAAATGAAGTCCTAAAATTTCTCAGGGAAGTTCAGAGAGCTAGAAAAGACACCAGAAGAACACCCAAGAAATTTGGGGTCCTGAATCGTCTACCGAGCCGCGGAACCGCGGCGGATCCCACCGATCCGCCGCGCTTCCGCCGCCGAGTTGCCGAGTCAGGAACCCAAATTTCCTGTGTTGCTTCTCTGTGATATTTGGTATTTTCTGGAATATTTTATTTTTGCTCAGCTTTCAGATTTACAGAGCAGTATTGGAGAAAAATTAAAAATGTTTAATCGATCGAAATTATACAGTATTTGCTTGTTGGATTATATCTGTGATTGTATAATGTGTTCGTAAACCTCCCCAACTGCTAGTATGTCGGTTGGCAGGGGGTTGCACATTTCTGTAATGGATTTTATCTGTTTGTGCATATGAACTGTGTTGGACTGTTGTGATGGATAGCCGGGGTTATGTGATGGGTTATTATTTAATTCATTTGATGTAAATGTAATTTGTTGTAATATTATTTTGCGGGGAACATCCAGGTTGCGGTTGTAGCCACCGTTGTATTATTTCATTTTACTGTTTTTGCTCCTAGGACAGACCCAAGGAGGGGTGCACAAACTGCAGGGCGGGTAGTTTGCCGCACCCGCAGGGGGTCTATTCCCCTCCGAATGGCGGCGCACAAGACTGCGATGTCTTGGCACTGAGATTCGGGGCAGATGCTAATTGGTGCTATCCGTTCACCTCTCCGAAGATGCCAAGTTGATTTATGGCACCATGTATCGAAGGTTTAAACGGATGCGTCCGATGTAGCAGACTTCGTCAGATTCCCCCTCGTTTGAGGGGTTTTTGATTTTGGGGACGCTCTTCCCTGCAGGCGCAAGTCCCTGCAGTTAATTACGCTACCGCATTGTGGTAACAACTTTCTCCTTCTCCAGCTGGTCACTTCGTGTCGTGGGTGTTTGTTTTGTGTTTTGTTGCCCGTGGATTGTTTACGGAGACTGAGTTATGTCGTCGCCCGTAGGGCGTGGACTAGTCCAAATCCGTATTATCTTAGATTTGGGTTTGGGGGTTTGGTTTGAGGATACGTTAGCCATATTTGAGGCTAAGATCAACTCAAACGTTTGTTAAGGATACGTTAGTCTAGTTTGAGACTAAGATCAACTTAACGGGATCGTTTAGATCCGACAAAGGAGCGTTTGGGCTCCATTGTTCCAGTTTTAGGGACATAGTGGTCCATCGTATGTGTGTGCGTCGGGACCCGTCACCTCTCTGACGACGTTGAAGGATTACAACGACGGGTGTCAGAGGGGTTCAGAGATGTACCCTCGAGCCAGAGTTAATTTGGGGGATTCGTAGTCCAGTCTGCTTGAAGGTTTAAGGATTCGTTAGCCATCTTTGAGGCTAAGATCAACTTAAACGGGACCGTTTAGATCCGACAAAAGTGCATATAGGGGCTCTATTGTTCTAGTTTAGGGACATTGCGGTCCGTGGGTAGTTTAAGGACATTGCGGTCCGTGGGTAGTTTAAGGACATTGCGGTCCATTGTTAGTTTTAAGACATCTCGGTCAAGGTTAAGGACGTCATAGTCCATGGGTTTAAGGACTCCACAGTCCGGTATGCGCTCTGGATGCTTCACACGGGTTCACTGCCGTGCTCTGCGAGGACCAGGCTCCGCTCTGGACGTTTTCCGTGGGGTCAAAGAGTGACGTTATCCACGTTCCACGTAACCAGGAATTTTGCACTAGATGCTTCACACGGGTTTACTGCCGTGCTCGGCGAGGACTAGGCTCCGCTCTGGGCGTTTTCCACGGGGTCAAAGAGTGACATTATCCGCGTTCCACGTGACCAGGAATTTTGCATTAGACATGGGTTTAAGGACCCCACAGTCCATATCATGGGTGGTCGTCGGGACCCGTCACCTCTTTGAAGACATTGAGGGATTACAATGCCAAGTATCAAAGGAGTGAAGAGATGTACCCTAGAACCGGAATGGCTTGAGTAGTCCTTAGCCCAATTTGGGGTCAAGACTGATTAATTATGTTATGAGCCCATTGGCCCAGTTAATCACGAATTGAGGACTTATGGCCAGCTTGGGCTAAGTCCAGTCAGGTCTGGAATATTGGCTTCTTGTTGGTCCACTGAGGGAGAGGCTTTGCCTCTATCCCTTTAGCCAATCGGGCCAAAGCCTAGTGTTAAACACTTCAGAGCAATCAGTGTTGAACACTGGGAATGAGGTTAGTGTTTAACACTAAGAGATAATTGGTGTTAAACACTAGCGACAAGGCTTTCAAATTAGTGTTAAACACTAAAACAGATCGGTATCAAGCACTGGCAACTGAACCCTCAAATTAGTGTTAAACACTAAGGTAGTCAGTGTTGAACACTGCAGGTAAAGTTTTTGATTAGTGTTGAACACTAAGGCCCAACAGTTGTTTTAACACTGGATTCGGGAGTTTCGATTTAGTGTTAAACACTAAGGCAAGAGGGGTCACGTGGCAACACATGAGAGCGCCCTCCCTTCATTAATTCTGCTGAGATTATCGCATTTTTCAGAGTATCACGTGTCATCACGTGACGGGCATTCAAATGCTTATATGTTAACGCTTCTGCCGAGGGTCACGTGGGTCACGTGGGGTGCTGCCTCAAAGGGTCTTTCTGTAGATCTTTTGGGGGGTCACGTGGTGACACGTGACCCTGCCTCTATGTTGTTTAGAGGATCTGTTAATCCTTTTTCAGGAATTAAATTCCTCGAGCTTTAAATTTCAGAGGAATTAAATTCCTACTTCCTTTTGAAGACTTATATTCTGGAACAGAGTTGAACTCTGAATTTTCTGTAGGAATTAAATTCCTCATATATGCGAAGAACTGAATAGGGTTAAACCCTAATAAAAGCTTTTAAGGAATTGAACTCCCATTCTCTGTTAAATTATGATTAAGGGAATTAGATTCCCGCTGTTTCAACAGAACCAGGTTCTTAATTAGGGTTAAACCTTGTTTCTCTTTGTTCTGAAGGAATTAAATTCCCATGATATAGGGTCAAGCCCTAATTTTATTTTAAAGGAATTAAATTCCTATAGTTTTGTGAGAATTAAATTCTCGTGCTTGCATTCCTTCTCTATGTTTTGGATCTGCATGGCAGGATCTCAACCCATCGAGAATTAAATTCTCAACTTCAAGGGGAGATGTGCTCTTTACAGATCCTCTATCAAAGAGAGAAGAAATATGTTCTTCTGTTTCATATATCAGAGTTAAACTCTGTTGAGAATTGAATTCTCTTTCTTTCAGAAAGCCTTCCCTTTCTTACCTAGGGTTTTCTTTTGCAGAAGATCCAAGTTCCTTCAAAGTATCAAGTCTCTCTCCTTTTTCTTCCCTCTGCGTATGTATGTCCCTTTTTGTATCTCTTGGCTCCTATTTATAGGAGAAGCAGCCGAGTCAATTAGTTTTTGACGAATCTTCTTTGAGATATTTGATTTGCATCCATTATTCGTTCTGGACCTTTGGATTGCTAGGTGAATTTCATTCACCATTGGATTTCAAATCCAGGGATTCTCCTTTGTTATTTCGTTTAGATTTAAAGGGGAAATCTTTCCAAACCAGAGATTTTCCCATAGATAGATGATATTTAATCACCTCTGAATCTTTAATTCGATCGGTTCCAGATAGTCACTTTCCTTTGGAAAGATTTGAATCTCCTTCAGAATTTAATTCTGTTAACAAAACGGGCTTTGAAAGCCGGTCACGTGTGACCACGTGACCCATGGTCACGTGTGGGCACGTGACCCCCTTGGAACGAGCCTTCCTCTTTCTTTTTGCGCTCTGTCTTCTGGTTGCTGTTTAACCGTCACGTGCCACCACGTGACCCCTGGTCACGTGTGAGCACGTGACCCTTGTCTGGACTCCTTTTCTTGATTTAACTGGAGAACAATTCTGATGTTTTGAGCGTCATGTGCCAACACGTGACCCCTGGTCACGTGGGAGCACGTGACCTCTCTTGAAGCTTTTTCCTTGATTTAATCAGGGAACCGATGTGCCTCTGAATCCGCTTTAAAATGTCACGTGCCAACACGTGACCCTGGTCACGTGGGAGCACGTGACCCTTTCTGAAGCCCTTTTCTTTGATGTAGTCAGGAAGCTGAATCTGCCTTGATAATGCTTTTGGATATCACGTGCCAACACGTGACTACTGGTCACGTGTAAGCATGTGACCCTCTTTTGAAGCTTTTTCCAGAAGCTTTTCTGATTTTAAATCAGGAAACAAATGCCCCCACAGCGTTGTTCTCACGTGTCTGCACGTGAGTGCAACGCTGTCACCTTTTGTGACCGTTGGATCTGTTTTGGGAGTAGGATAGATGACTTGTCCTTTCAGAAGCGCCTTCGCTTTTTCATCCTCTTCTTTTCAAACCTTTCTTTTAAGAGTTTGATTCTCGTTCTCAGGGCTTAGTTTTCTGTTGTGTTTGTGCAGGGCCACTTTATCTTCCAATCGAAGGCTAGTGCTCACGTATTGCCCTTGCAGGGATCTGCTTGATAGGGACGTTTCATTTCCCTAACCTGATTCCAATGCGTCGTTGGATTTCATTTCCAATGCTCTCCCCTTCTTTCCGGGCTTTGAGAGTAGTCCCGCCATGCACAACATTTTTTGTGCATAGCATTAAATGCTCCCCTATATAACCTGAACCCTATGCCTTACTTCTTTTCTTCACTGAGAAACCCATTCATACCTTAAGGTGGTCATCTTTGAGAACCCGATCGATCGCCATGGCCTGCAATCGTCCCCATGCTCGTCGGCAACCATGGGAGGTGCCCCTTGAGGAGATAATTCCTCGCTTCGCTGCGAGGCTGGCGGATCCCCTTCTCACCGACGCTCAATGTGACACGGTGATGTACGAGCTACTGACCCGTCGGGGCTCTCCTTTTCCCATGGGCTCCATTTGGCTCCGGATGATCTTCATGTCTGTGCTTGCCGATATACCCCCTCATCCGGCGGAGATGACTTCGGCGATCCTTGACGCGGCGGAGGACAAGCTTGAGTGCTTTCATGAGGCTTGTCTGATCACTCAAGCTCTGAAGGATCACTCAGTTCATTTACTGAGTCAGATAAGAGCTCGTCGGGCCGTCATGTCTGCTTTCGCTGATGAGCATGGCTCCAACCGGTGGGGAGCGACTCCTCGCGAAAACCGCCGCTTTGACGTGCTGGAGAAGGCGGAGAGGGAGTTGGAGAATTTTGTGTTTTGCTTTGTTAACCCTTGTATTTCTGATCCCTTATTTGGTGATCTTTTCCCACCAATGTAGTATGTTTGAATCAATGTATTCCTTTAATCATTGGTGGTTTGCATGCTTTCTGTTGAATTTTCATGCTTGTCAGATTGTCGTACGTGTGTCTTGCTTGCGTAAATGAGCCGTCTATTTTTCTTTAATTACGAGTACCATCGTTACGTTGCATGCACATCAGTGCCTCGGGCAACATTTCCTTTTAAACATTCGTACAGTTGCAAATGCACGCCTGATAGGATATCGATCGGAAACTTGCCTCGTTATCTCCCGTATCGGGTGGTTTGTGCTGGCTTTAGATCGAGTATTGTTGTCGAAGGGAGGTTTATAAATGAAGACATATTCTTCCCTTCAATGGTGCGTCCCCTTTTTATTGAATGCATTCTGCGGATATTCTATCTTGATCTCCTTCCAGGACAGCGATGGCTCAGGATTCAGGGTTAAGATCTGCTTCCTAAGACTTCTGCATTTTACGAGCCACGAGGGTCTCATAAAGAGTTTTCCTCCCGGTCGTGAGGACTTGTAAGTGCTGGATGCGGTTACCCTTGTCCGTGTTTTACGGAGTCAGGGGTTTCTCCAGATATTGTAGTTTAAAGACGTCGCGGTCAAGGTTAAGGACCTCATAGTCCGTGGATTTAAGGACTCCACAGTCCGCTGTTAGTTTTAAGACATCACGGTCAAGGTTAAGGACCTCATAGTCCATGGATTTAGGGACTCCACAGTCCGATGTTAGTTTTAAGACATCACGGTCAAGGTTAAGGACCTCATAGTCCGTGGATTTAGGGACTCCACAGTCCGATGTTTGGTTGCAGGGACCCGTCACCTCTTTGAAGACGTTGAGGAATTACAACGCCAGGCATCAAAGGAGTGAAGAGATGTGCCCTTAAACCGAGGCAAAAATCTGTAAGGAATAGGGGTGGTTGATCGTTAGTTTTAAGACATCACGGTCGAGGTTAAGGACGTCATAGTCCGTGGATTTTAAGGACTCCACAGTCCGGTGTTTGCTCTGGATGCTTCACACGGGTTCACTGCCGTGCTTGGCGAGGACCAGGCTCCGCTCTGGGCGTTTTCCGCGGGGTCAAAGAGTGATGTTATCCGCGTTCCACGTAACCAGGAATTTTGCCCTAGATGCTTCACACGGGTTCACTGCCGTGCTCGGCGAGGACTAGGCTCCGCTCTGGATGCTTCACACGGGTTCACTACCGTGCTCTGCGAGGACCAGGATCCGCTCTGGACGTTTTCCACGGGGTCAAAGAGTGACATTATCCGCTTTCCACGTAACCAGGAAGTTTGCACTAGATGCTTTACACGGGTTCACTGCCGTTCTCGGCGAGGACTAGGCTCCGCTCTGGATGCTTCACACGGGTTCACTGCCGTGCTCTGCGAGGACCAGGATCCGCTCTGGACGTTTTCCACGGGGTCAAAGAGTGACATTATCCGCTTTCCACGTAACCAGGAAGTTTGCACTAGATGCTTCACACGGGTTCACTGCCGTACTCGGCGAGGACTAGGCTCCGCTCTGGATGCTTCACACGGGTTCACTACCGTGCTCTGCGAGGACCAGGATCCGCTCTGGACGTTTTCCACGGGGTCAAAGAGTGACATTATCCGCTTTCCACGTAACCAGGAAGTTTGCACTAGATGCTTCACACGGGTTCACTGCCGTGCTCGGCGAGGACTAGGCTCCGCTCTGGATGCTTCACACGGGTTCACTGCCGTGCTCTGCGAGGACCAGGATCCGCTCTGGACGTTTTCTACGGGGTCAAAGTGTGACATTATCCGCTTTCCACGTAACCAGGAAGTTTGCACTAGATGCTTCACACGGGTTCACTGCCGTGCTCTGCGAGGACTAGGCTCCACTCTGGATGCTTCACACGGGTTCACTGCCGTGCTCTGCGAGGACCAGGATCCGCTCTGGACGTTTTCCACGGGGTCAAAGAGTGACATTATCCGCTTTCCGCGTAACCAGGAAGTTTGCACTAGATGCTTCACACGGGTTCACTGCCGTGCTCTGCGAGGACTAGGCTCCGCTCTGGATGCTTCACACGGGTTCACTGCCGTGCTCTGCGAGGACCAAGATCCGCTCTGGACGTTTTCCACGGGGTCAAAGAGTGACATTATCCGCTTTCCACGTAACCAGGAATTTTTTCGATTGTATCCGCATTTCACGGAATGGAGGTTTGACTCTTGGTGATATGTATATCGCCGAGCCATGGAGCTGGGGGTTGCCACCGTTCCGTTTCGCTTGATGTTGTGTCTGCTGACACGAGACGAACATCGAAATGATCTCTAGGCTATCTGTGAACCGTCGAGATTTGGCTTCTCCTTATGATGAAACTCGGGGGAGGAGTATGATCCCTTCTTTGATTGCGCCCCTGGATTGTATACAGGGTTAGATGTAACATCACCTGTAGGGCGAGGGTTTCACTTTTATTTTATTTCTTTTTCCGCGATGCTCTATCATTTCAGCTTTTATATCGCGAAGGTTGCGATTGCCCCATTATTTCGGCTATTTTTCGCGGTGCCCAATCATTTCGGCTATTTATTTCATTTTCACTCGCTGTTTTTTATTGCGAGTTGCCCCATCATTTCGGCTATTTTGTCATGCATACATTTTTACTTGCTGCTTTTTATTGCAAGTTGCCCCATCATTTCGGCTATTTCGTATGCATGTGTGGCTCGCTAGCTTTTTCGCTGCAAGCTTGGATTTTAGATACCGATTTCAGCATCAGCACCGCTACAATTGGGATGTTGCCAGGAGCGGATCATCATTTGCCTCTGTCGATGTTTGAACAATGGTGGCTTAGTAAACAGGGTTAAGGGTCCTGCCGACCAAGGCTTCTGACTTCATGAGCCGTAAGGGTCTCACAAAGATATTTTTCCCTACAAGTCGTGAGGATCTTGCAGGTGTATTTTCTCCTTAGGGATCGTGAGGATTCCTAAGTGTGTGTTCCTCTGTAAGTCGTAAGGATCCTATAAGAGGGCTTTCTCCTTATGGGTCGAGAGGACCTACAAGGGTTGCTCATTATATGGACATATCCCTAGTCACGGGTGGGACTTTGCTGGGGAAATGTTTATTCGCGCCCGTGGATTGTATACAAGGGTCAGTACGAGCCGCTTGTAGGGCAATATCGAGGGTTGTGGAGGATTTGCTTAAGAACAGGTTTAGGTTTCTGTAACTTAAGACTTTCAAGTCTCATGAGCCGTGAGGGTCCCATAAGAGAGTTCTCCTTACAAGTCGTGAGGATCTCGTAAGTGTATTTTCTCCTTAGGAATCGTGAGGATCCCTAAGTGTGCTGATCCTTTGTGAGTCGTAAGGATCTCACGCAGGCGGTTTCTCCTTACAAGGTCGAGAGGGCCCTATAAGTGTCTTTTAACGAGGTTGCGCCCTTTCGGGTTTTCACAAACACTCGCCGGTAGTCCAGCTGTTTTTACTCACGGAGCCCTTTCGGGTTTTCATCCGTGCCCACTTTGCTTATGGACATACTGTTTTTTATTTTATATACTTTTTTTCTCTTTTTTTTTATCTCGTCAGCCTAAGGATGCTGTGGTAGTAGTTTAGGGACGTTTCGGTCCGTCGCTAGTTTAAGGACGTTTCGGTCCGTCGTTAGATCAAGGATGTTTCGGTCCATCGTTAGTTTAAGGACATTTCGGTCCGTCGTTAGTTTAAAGACGTTTCGGTCCGTCTTTAGTTTAAGGACGTTTCGGTCCGTCTTTAGTTTAAGGACGTTTCGGTCCGTCTTTAGTTTAAGGACGTTTCGGTCCGTCTTTAGTTTAAGGAAGTTTCGGTCCGTCTTTAGTTTAAGGACGTTTCGGTCCGTTGTTACGGGAAGGCCGGCTGCTGCTTGTAAAGTCTGAGCCTAGGAAGATAGCGAGCGGACATAGTCGTCGTCATCTATCATTGACCCAGGCTATGGCTCATTAAGCGTAGTATTTCTTTAAGAAACGGCCGTTTATTGGCCTGAAAGGTCTTTCACCGTGCATGTCCATGAGTAGATAGGCTCCACCCTGGTAGACCTTGTCTATGATGTAAGGGCCTTCGTAGTTTGGCTCAAATTTTCCCCGTTTGGCACGATTGGGGATCATAGGTCTCTTGACCACTAGCACGAGTTCGCCTTGGCGGAATGTCCTCGGCCTGGTCAATCTTTCGTACGAGCGCGTCATCTTTGCTTTGTAGGCTTCCAGATGTTGTTGCGTTATGAGTCGGGTTTCGTCGAGGGCATCAAGCTCCTCAAGCCGAAGGTGAGCATTTTCTTCGTCCGTCAGCTCGTGGTGGACTGCTACTCGTAGAGAGGGTAACTCTATCTCGAGGGGGAGCACTGCTTCCGTCCCAAATACCAATGCGTACGGCGATGTGTTCGTGGCCGTCTTGAATGTAGTTCGATAAGCCCAAAGGGCCTCTTGCAGCCTCTCGTGCCAGTCTCTCTTATTCCGGGAAACGGTCTTTTTTATGATCTTCGTCAAGGTCTTATTGAAGGCCTCAGCCAGACCGTTAGCTCGTGGGTTGTAAACTGAAGAATACCTCCAGTCTATATTGTGCTGCTGCGCGAAGCGGCTAATCTTATGGCTTCTGTAGGCTGGCCCGTTATCGGAGATAATCCGCCGTGGGGTTCCAAACCGATAGATGACGTGCGTCTTGAAGAAATGGAGGATATTCTCCGTCTTCACTTCCTTCAGTGGTACTGCTTCTGCCCATTTGGAGAAGTAATCAGTTGTCGCCAGGATAAAACGATGTCCCCAAGATGATGCTGGCTCAATGGGGCCGACTATGTCAGTCCCCCACATCTCGAATGGCCAGCTGGCCACCGTTGGGTGTAGTGGATTCGGATGTTGGTGGATGAAGTCTCCATGAATCTGGCATGAGTGGCATTGCTTCGCATACTCGAGGCAGTCCTGGATCATCGTGGGCCTGTAGTAGCCCATTCGTTTAATCTTTAACTTCATCTTCGTGCCTGCTTGGTGAGAACCGTAAAGTCCGTCATGAACTTCCTGAATGACTCTTTCTGCTTCGTCAGGTCCTAAGCATCTCAGCCATAGAGAATCAAACGATCTCTTGTATAGATTATCGTTGACGAGAGCGAAAGATAGAGCTCGTTTCATGAGCTGATGTCTTGAGGACGCTTCTTTGGGCATTCGGCGGGACTTAAAGTAGTCTATGAAGACTTCCCTCCAGTCCTCGGCCTTCTCCTGGTCTTTTATTTGTAGGGTCGTTTGCTCAGTCGCTCCCTCTTTATATAATTCCGGAGGTATTTCTGCCGGGGTGAGCACTCGACGGCTTTGTACCACGATTCTGACATCATCGAGGTTCTCGTCAGCCAGTTCTTTAGCAAGTTTGGCCAACGCGTCTGCTTTGCTGTTCTCCGCGCGCGGTATGTTCTCTAAAATATAGGAGGGAATTTGGGCCAACAGTTGTTGCACCTTTTCGCCGTACTTTACCAACTCCGGCTTGCACGTTTGGTAGTCACCATTTACTTGACTAACGACTAGCTGAGAATCCCCGTATATAAGGAGGTCTTCAATTCCCATGTCGATGGCGATTTCGAGGCCTGCTATCAGAGCTTCATATTTAGCCTCATTGTTCGTCCTTGGCTCTGTTAAAGAGAAGGCGAAGCGCATTATCCCTCCTTGTGGAGTTGCAAAGATGAGGCCTATCCCCGATTTGATCATTGGGATACCTTGTTTCTGTTTCTTTACGGAGGACGCTCCATCGAAATAGAGTTCCCATCAGGTGCTTCCGCCGCTAATCGCATCAAATGCATGCTCGTCCGGCAAATCACAATTCAGAGGAGAATCGGCCGGTATCGGGTGCTCAGCGAGGAAGTCAGCAATGGCCTGGCCTTTCACTGCCTTGAGAGGTTGATAGATTATCAAGAACTCCATCAAGAGCAGGGCCCATTTAGCGAGTCGTCCCGTCAATATGGCTTTTGACATCAGATATTTAAGAGGGTCCACCTTCGAGATGAGACAGACTTCGTGTGCCAACGCATAGTTCCTGAGCTTTGTTATCGCGAAGATTAACGCCAAGCAATGTTTTTCAATGGGAGAGTAATTGCTTTCTGCCCCTAGTAGAACTCGACTTAAGTAGTAGAGTGCTCTCTCTTTCACCTGATCGTTCTCTTGCGCCCATAATGCGCCCAAGGAACCTTCAAGGGCGGTTGTATAAAGAATGAGGGGTTTTCCCTTGACCGGCGCAGCCAATACCGGCGGGTTCTGCAGGTACTGCTTGATCTCGTCTAGTGCACCTTGGCATTTTTGATCCCAGACGAATGGGGTTCCCTTCTTCATCAGGTGACTGTAGGGGCGGCATTTGCCTGAAAGATTTGCGATAAATCGCCGGATGTATGCGAGCTTCCCTTGGAGAGACCGCAACTGTTTGATGGTTCTTGGCGGAGGCATTTCCATGATTGCTTTAATCTTTGACGGATCTATTTCAATACCTCGGTGTCGAACGATGAATCCCAGGAATTTGCCCCAGGAGACTCCAAACGCGCATTTGAGGGGATTCATTTTCAAATTATATTGCCGAAGGCGTTGAAACACAGTCTCCAGATGCTTTAAATGCTCTTCGTATGACATGCTCTTTACTACGAGGTCATCGATATAGCACTCGACGATGTCATGTATGAGGTCATCGAAGATCTTTTTCATGGCCCTTTGATAGGTAGCGCCAGCGTTCTTTAGACCAAAGGGCATAACCCTGTAGCAGAATATACCCAAAGGGGTCCGAAAAGCGGTGTGCTTCTGGTCTTCGGGATGCATCTTTATCTGATTGTATCCTGACGAGCCGTCCGTAAAGGAGAAAACCTCGTGAGTGGACGTGTTGTCTATCATTAGCTCGGTCACTGGTACTGGGAAATCGTCCTTTGGGCAGGCTTTATTGAGATCCCTAAAATCCACGCATATGCGTACCGTCCCATTCTTCTTCATTACCGGGACGATATTGGCGATCCAATCGGGATATTGGACTTCTTGGATAAATCCAGAATCGATCAGTTTCTTGACTTCGGCGTTGATGCTCATCTCAAGCTCGAGTCGCATCCTTCTTGGTGCCTGCTTGACGGGCTTGATATCTGGGGATATTGCTAATTTATGCACAGCAATCTCCGGATCTAGTCCTGGCATCTCGGAGTAGTTCCACGCGAAGCAGTCTTTATGATGTAGAAGCACGTTCTTTAACGCAGCCACCCTTTCTTCAGAGAGCAACTCGCTGACGAATGTCGGTCGCGGGTCCTCTGCCGATCCCAACTCAATCTTCCTGAGGTTATCTGCAGTAGTATGTATACTGTCTTCCAGTTCTTTCGGAGCGGGCGGAAATTCTGAGATCACCTCATCGTCGCTGTTTTCAAAGCACCGGGGAAGGTCATCTATGTTCTCGGGCTCTTCTTTTAATATCGTAATCGTATAACAGGTGCGAATCCGCTCCCGGGACTGAGGTGGATCCGGTTCTGCTCTTGCGGCCTTGGGCTCGTGCTTTCGTGGCGGCGTTACCCTCCAGCTGTTGGATAAAGCGAATCTGCCCCGTTGGTACTGGTCCTCGACCCAGTTCTTGAAGGTGAAGCAGTCTTCGGTAGGATGTCCTATGGCTTGGTGATAAGAGCAATAGCTCGAACGAGAAGCCTTGTTGGCTTGCTCAGGGTGTCTAGATTCTGGAAGCACGATCATTTGATGTTTTAAAGCGAGTTTGAGTAACTTCTCCGTCTTGTCTCGGGGGAAGGAGTACGCTCGACTCATCTTTTCCATGAGGGACGAATCCGAGCCGCGCAGTACCTGTAACCCTCTAATCCTACGTCGTTGTTGTCAGCTCTTCTTTCCGCTCCTTGACTTATTTCCGTCTCCGCATCGGGCCTTTCGCATGATGGGTTGACAAGGATGAACATCTTTGTCTTTTGCAGTCTGTTGAAATAGACGTTGCGTCCTGGCCTTCTCATAGATGGCCATTTCGCGGTTGTGGTCTTCCCGAGCTTTCTGACCCACTTTCCTGATAGGCTTGCCCATTCGTTCTTCAAACGACGGACTTGGCGCTTCAATCGCGGGGTCTAGTTTTGATGAGGGGTCGGCATCTCCTGACAGGGCGTCCTCTTCTTCATCAAAGGTATATATAGCGTAGCTGCCGTGGGCCCGCTCCCGTTTTCCGGTTCTCGCGTATCCAAGCCCAAGTGTTTCCATTTTTCCGTTGGGCAATTTGCGTTGGGTCCCCGGGACATCCCAAATCCTGTTGTAGAACCGAGCCTGTCGAACAGTTTGTTTTAAGGATACCCCTTGGTGCTTTAATAGCTTTTTTAACCCATTTGTATAGTATCTGGGCAGACGGATGGGTTGGAGCCTGTCAAGTGTAGCATCCACGCCATGCCAGATCTCTTTCTCTACTTTCGACTCTGAGGATCGGTAGAATAGGATCACCTTCTCACCCCTTCGCCTGGGAGGGACGTAAAACGTTTGCAGGTCCTGCACATTGTGAGCTTGAAGCGTGTCGAGATCCTTGTAGTGTTCTCGCGGTACCATGGTGATCTGCAAACTATGATCATCGCCAGGGGGTGCTTGCATTGACAGCCGATTGGAGAACACGGCATTAACTTCATCTTCTGAATCACTTCCGAAGACCAACATGGGGGCGGGCGTCCCCAGGTTGTTATGCTGAGATGGCCCTGTATAAACTATCTCTTCCTCTTCTTCGGTATCGCTTCCGAAAACAGGGATGGTGGCGGCGGCTTTGTTCTCCGAGTTGCGACACCTTTCTGTATCTTCGAAGTCTGGCAAAAAGTATTTCGCATCTTCGTATTTGCGGACTTCGTTCATGGAGAATGGATTTAACTCTCCTGTTACGGTATACTCGAAACCATCCTTAAAGTACTTCATACACTGATGTTGTGTAGAAGGGACGATGTTGTATTCGTGTAGCCAAGGACGACCGAGCAAGGCGTTGTAGCAGGTTTTGGCGTCAATGACATGAAATTTGATGTCTGTGACGAGAAGTCCAAAGCGTAATGTTAGTATCACAGATCCGAGAGTCCGTAACGATTGTGAATCGAAACTGGAGATAGTAATTTTGTCACGAGCGAGGTGTTGCACACTCATGCAGATTTCCTTCAACACCCGAACATTAAGGAGATTGACGGAGGATCCATTATCCACCAGGATCTTGCCTATCTTGATGTCATGGCAGTATCCGGAGACATATAGGGGACGGTTGTGGTCGCACGTCCCGAGAAGGAGGTCTTCATCACCGAAAGTGACGTCGGCCGTATGCACTTCCTCCAGGCCGTCTTTCATCCTTTCAGTGGCGAGGAAGGCTTGGAATTGTTCAGGTTCTTGTAACGCCTTAATTAGTGAGTCTCGCGCTTCTTTTGATAATAGGAGGGCATCGAGAATGCTAAGCTGAGAGGGTAGCTTCCTTAGGTGCGCGAGGATGTTATAGTCCACCTTACCCTTCTTAGGAGGGTCTCTGGTAGTTAGTTCTTTCGTGACTTGGTCATCTAAAGTGATATCTTCAATGACCTTTTCCTTTCCCTTATCTTTTCTGCTCACGGGCCCGAGATTCTTTTCTGGGAGTGTGCGATTGCGCAGCTGAATGCTCTCGCAGGCCTCTGATTCCTCCTCTTTCCCTAACACGGATTCTTTAAAGAGAGGGCCCAGAGTCATTTCTTCATCATAGTCGCTCCCAAAGGTGAGAACTTGTGACCCCCCGACGTTAACCATGTCACAGCTGGCAGTAGTTCTGTTGCGCCCGTCGACAGTGCTTCTTCGTTCCCGACGGCACTTGCGTTTCATGCGCTTAAAATGTTGCCGACGAGCAACATATCCTTGCCACCATATCTTAAAGGCGTCGCACTCCTCTATGGGGTGTGAGATTTTCCGATGATATGCGCAATAATCAGGGTGCCTCTCTACCCCATCATGTGTGTTTCCTTCCGAGGGTGGTAGCTCCATCCCTCTTGACATGGCTTTGGCAAACCTTTTCCTCGTCTTGAATATCTTCTTGTCTACTTCGGATGCCTTTCGCTCTGGCAGAGGTAGTTCAACTCTTCCGTTCAGTCGCCTGCGTTTGGTTTCTTCTGACGCCGCCATCTCGCGCTCCTGATCCGCTTTACTTTTTAGACGAATCTCGTCTAGAAAGGCATTGATCATTTCATTTGTCAGCCACGCATGCTCTGGTTCAGACTCTGCCTCCAGCTTCTTAGTGCTAGGAGTTTTCTCACCATCGGTAAACGAGTGGGAGATCACGTTACAACTCGCCACATACTCTTCGGGTTCATCCGACGAGCTCTCTCCCCCATCTCTCTCTTGAAAGATGTGGTTGAGAAACTCTTGCAGTGTGACAGGAGTTCGCGCCTTTTGATTGTATTCTTCCAGCGTGTCGATTTGCTTCCGCAAGTTCGTTTGCTCGTCTCCAAGCTTCGCGGGCTTCTTGGATTTCTTCTTCTTTTTCTTTGAAGATTTTGACGGTTGGGCGTGAGTATTTGGGCCCTTATCACGAGTATTCGTAGTTGTGCGGGGCTTCAACATCCCTTCGATAATTTGAGGTTCAAGAGGGTCCTTCCATTCGATCGCAGGGCACGCATGAAGGTCTCTCAGCATTCTTTTGGTTTTCGTTGATAGCACGACCTCCCATGGAGCTTCTTCAATAAAGGAGCAGGTTGCCCCCGGTGTATCTGCTTTTTTAGGAGTATGCGGTTGTGGTGGGTTCACCTTCCACTTTTCGGACAGTACAAACTTCCCCTGGAGGTATTGATCTTCGATCCATCCTTTGAAGACGAAGCAATCTTCAATCGGATGACTTACCGTTTGATGGTAAGGGCAATAGTTAGAGTTATTCACCTCGGTGGGTTGTGGCGGTCGCCTTGGATTTGGTAGGTTTATAAGTCTGTTGCGTATTGCCAGCTCGAATAACCGTTTCGTCTTGTCTCGTGGGAACGAGTAGGGACGCTTCATCTTCTCATTATAATACCGGCGTCTTTCTTCCAATTGATCTGCCGGTTTCGGGGCGTTAGGTTGCTGTTGGGCGTTCGCGACAAAGGTTGCCTTTCCTTTACCCTTGTCATTCCGAGGTTCCGACTTCGGGGGAGGCGGCCTATGACCCATCTGGTCCATCTGAGCCAACTTGTCGATTAAAGCCTGGAATGTGGTTGGCTTAAAGAACATCATAAACTGGGAGATAGTTGCGTGGGGGTCTAGGGTTCCCACGAACATGCCCACTGCGGGTGCCTCCTCAATGCGTTGCTCGCATCTCGACCACAAATTCCGCCAGCGTATAGCATATTGGACCCAGGTTTCACCTGGTTTTACCCTGGCGTTAATCAATGCAGTTATTGGAGTGCGTTCGCTGGCACTTGCGAACCGCTGAGTGAATAACAACTCCATTTCAGCGAACGTTTTGATAGAATCGTTCGGGAGTTCCGAATACCATTCGAACGCTGTTTCTGATAAGCTGCCCACGAACTGGCGGAGCAACAGTTTGTCATCACCGCCGGTGTTACCGCAGAGGGCCCGGAACTGGGCGACGTGTTGATGGGGATTGCCGGTCCCCTTATACATATGGAATTTCGGTATCGTATAGCCTTGCGGGTATTTGATTTGATCGTACCAGCTCGGATACGGCCGCCCCGTTTTCACGACTTGACCAGCTGCCTCAGTCGCATGATGGACCCGGATTTGCTGGGCTATGTAGTCAGCCAAGTCAGCTTTAGAGATTGTCTCCTCCTTGGCCGTTGAGAGGGCTGGTGGTGGATTTGACGTTTCTCCTCGGTCGTCTTCCAGAACGATTGGGGGATCCTCGGCGGGTAGGTCCTGTTGGATCATCATTCTTATCATATCTTGGAAGAGAAGGCCCATACGTTGTATGTTGGCCGCTTGTTCAGCAGCCTCTTTGTCCTTTTTCTCCAGTATCCGGCGAAGGAATTCAGCGTCGGTTTCTTCCTCCTGGCGTGCGTCTGAGGACGTTTCTGGGCTTTCTTTTGGCCCGGTAAGTGCGGCCATAGCATTCATCATTTCCTGAATCTTTTGTTGCTGCTCCTGGGCTTTCGTCACAGATCGGGTCAGTGGTCGGTGGCCCATAGAAGTGCGGCTCTCCTCCTTTCCAGAAGCCATGTATACGGTGTGGACCATCATGCCCCCGGACTTAGGGCGTCTGGGCTCAGTGTTTTTAGCCGTCGTTGCACGCTGGGGGGTCTTCTCTGGCCTCCTCCTTTTATGAGCCATGGAGGTTGAGGGGGTCGTTGAAATGGGCGTCCCGACAACCTTTCGGGGTTCAGCCTGGTGGCCAGCTTCCGGTTGGATTTTCAGCTTCTTGTGCTGGCGGGAGAAGTTTGGATCGACGATCGAGTCTCGGGCCTGCCGCCAAACCTTATAGATTTTGGAAGACAGCCGTTGAGAGGATCGGGGCTGTTCTGATTTTATTTCCACAATCTTTTTTGATGGGGGAGGAGACATCTTTAGCACTGCAGTAGGGGAATTCCTTCGCACCTTATTTAGCATTTCGAAGTTGTTCCCAGTTGGAACAGCAGCATTAACTTCTGCCACCGGGGCTGATGGAGTCAATCCAGAGGGGGAGTTGCCCCCAGCCTTCCTTATTCGGCTCCAATGACGACATCGAGCGCGTCGAGCGGACGGCGTAGGGTCGGCGATAAGAATGGTTTCGTCTTGCCCCCTGTGTGGGTGGGGGGCCACTGTTGGTGCTAACCTGTGAAAGACCGATGTCCTTTGTGCAGCAGGAGCGGGAGCTGAAGCCGTTAATCTTGTAAAGACCGACTTTTTAGTTGGGGAAGCCGCCTTGGCGATTTCGGAGGCAGGAGCGGCCGCTTTCTTAGACGCAGCCTTCTCTGAGATTGTAAGCCCCATGATGAGTTCGCAGGATTTCTGGCTCAATCTAGAGAAGACCGAGGCGTTGACGTTGGGCGACTCGTTGAGAGGAGCCGCGGCAGGGGTAAGACGATCAAAGACCGACTTCTTGAGAGCTTCCTTTGTCAGCACCGGTGTCGCGAAGCTTGATGGTGGGAGTATAGTCCCAAAGAACAATCCGGTAGTGGCTTGAGTCACCTGGTCCACCGGCATTGTGAACAACGAAGCAGCTTGGGGTCCATAGGCTATACCTTCTGGCGAGGCAAAGCGTTGGTCGCAATTGCAGTTTGAGCAGTTGGAGAGTTTCGCAGAAGTAGAAGCCATCGATCCTTTGCTTTCTGCAATAAGCAAGACGCCAATTCTTAGTATCTTGAAACCCAAGGGCAACTATTAGCGAACCGTGATTGGTTCGCGAATCACGACACAGGAAGTGTGGAGTGGAAAGAGGAAAAGGTCCCACCGGGCATGCCAGAATCTGTTCCCCTCCGAATGGCGGCGCACAAGACTGCGATGTCTTGGCACTGAGATTCGGGGCAGATGCTAATTAGTGCTATCCGTTCACCTCTCCGAAGATGCCAAGTTGATTTATGGCACCATGTATCGAAGGTTTAAACGGATGCGTCCGATGTAGCAGACTTCGTCAGATTCCCCCTCGTTTGAGGGGTTTTTGATTGTGGGGACGCTCTTCCCTGCAGGCGCAAGCCCCTGCAGTTAATTACGCTACCGCATTGCGGTAACAACTTTCTCCTTCTCCAGCTGGTCACTTCGTGTCGTGGGTGTTTGTTTTGTGTTTTGTTGCCCGTGGATTGTTTACGGAGACTGAGTTATGTCGTCGCCCGTAGGGCGTGGACTAGTCCAAATCCGTATTATCTTAGATTTGGGTTTGGGGGTTTGGTTTGAGGATACGTTAGCCATATTTGAGGCTAAGATCAACTCAAACGTTTGTTAAGGATACGTTAGTCTAGTTTGAGACTAAGATCAACTTAACGGGATCGTTTAGATCCGACAAAGGAGCGTTTGGGCTCCATTGTTCCAGTTTTAGGGACATAGTGGTCCATCGTATGTGTGTGGCCGTCGGGACCCGTCACCTCTCTGACGACGTTGAAGGATTACAACGACGGGTGTCAGAGGGGTTCAGAGATGTACCCTCGAGCCAGAGTTAATTTGGGGGATTCGTAGTCCAGTCTGCTTGAAGGTTTAAGGATTCGTTAGCCATCTTTGAGGCTAAGATCAACTTAAACGGGACCGGTTAGATCCGACAAAAGAGCATATAGGGGCTCTATTGTTCTAGTTTAGGGACATTGCGGTCCGTGGGTAGTTTAAGGACATTGCGGTCCGTTGTTAGTTTTAGGACATCTCGGTCAAGGTTAAGGACGTCATAGTCCATGGGTTTAAGGACTCCACAGTCCGGTATGCGCTCTGGATGCTTCACACGGGTTCACTGCCGTGCTCTGCGAGGACCAGGCTCCGCTCTGGACGTTTTCCGTGGGTCAAAGAGTGACGTTATCCACGTTCCACGTAACCAGGAATTTTGCACTAGATGCTTCACACGGGTTTACTGCCGTGCTCGGCGAGGACTAGGCTCCGCTCTGGGCATTTTCCACGGGGTCAAAGAGTGACATTATCCGCGTTCCACGTGACCAGGAATTTTGCATTAGACATGGGTTTAAGGACCCCACAGTCCATATCATGGGTGGTCGTCGGGACCCGTCACCTCTTTGAAGACATTGAGGGATTACAATGCCAAGTATCAAAGGAGTGAAGAGATGTACCCTAGAACCGGAATGGCTTGAGTAGTCCCTAGCCCAATTTGGGGTCAAGACTGATTAATTATGTTATGAGCCCATTGGCCCAGTTAATCACGAATTGAGGATTTATGGCCAGCTTGGGCTAAGTCCAGTCAGGTCTGGAATATTGGCTTCTTGTTGGTCCACTGAGGGAGAGGCTTTGCCTCTATCCCTTTAGCCAATCGGGCCAAAGCCTAGTGTTAAACACTTCAGAGCAATCAGTGTTGAACACTGGGAATGAGGTTAGTGTTTAACACTAATAGATAATTGGTGTTAAACACCAGCGACAAGGCTTTCAAATTAGTGTTAAACACTAAAACAGATCGGTATCAAGCACTGGCAACTGAACCCTCAAATTAGTGTTAAACACTAAGGTAGTCAGTGTTGAACACTGCAAGTAAAGTTTTTGATTAGTGTTGAACACTAAGGCCCAACAGTTGTTTTAACACTGGATTCGGGAGTTTCGATTTAGTGTTAAACACTAAGGCAAGAGGGTTCACGTGGCAACACGTGAGAGCGCCCTCCCTTCATTAATTCTGCTGAGATTATCGCATTTTTCAGAGTATCACGTGTCATCACGTGACGGGCATTCAAATGCTTATATGTTAACGCTTCTGCCGAAGGTCACGTGGGTCACGTGGGGTGCTGCCTCAAAGGGGCTTTCTGTAGATCTTTTGGGGGGTCACGTGGTGACACGTGACCCTGCCTCTATGTTGTTTAGAGGATCTGTTAATCCTTTTTCAGGAATTAAATTCCTCGAGCTTTAAATTTCAGAGGAATTAAATTCCTACTTCCTTTTGAAGACTTATATTCTGGAACAGAGTTGAACTCTGCATTTTCTGTAGGAATTAAATTCCTCATATATGCGAAGAACTGAATAGGGTTAAACCCTAATAAAAGCTTTTAAGGAATTGAACTCCCATTCTCTGTTAAATTATGATTAAGGGAATTAGATTCCCGCTGTTTCAACAGAACCAGGTTCTTAATTAGGGTTAAACCTTGTTTCTCTTTGTTCTGAAGGAATTAAATTCCCATGATATAGGGTCAAGCCCTAATTTTATTTTAAAGGAATTAAATTCCTATAGTTTTGTGAGAATTAAATTCTCGTGCTTGCATTCCTTCTCTATGTTTTGGATCTGCATGGCAGGATCTCAACCCATCGAGAATTAAATTCTCAACTTCAAGGGGAGATGTGCTCTTTACAGATCCTCTATCAAAGAGAGAAGAAATATGTTCTTCTGTTTCATATATCAGAGTTAAACTCTGTTGAGAATTGAATTCTCTTTCTTTCAGAAAGCCTTCCCTTTCTTACCTAGGGTTTTCTTTTGCAGAAGATCCAAGTTCCTTCAAAGTATCAAGGCTCTCTCCTTTTTCTTCCCTCTGCGTATGTATGTCCCTTTTTGTATCTCTTGGCTCCTATTTATAGGAGAAGCAGCCGAGTCAATTAGTTTTTGACGAATCTTCTTTGAGATATTTGATTTGCATCCATTATTCGTTCTGGACCTTTGGATTGCTAGGTGAATTTCATTCACCATTGGATTTCAAATCCAGGGATTCTCCTTTGTTATTTCGTTTAGATTTAAAGGGGAAATCTTTCCAAACCAGAGATTTTCCCATAGATAGATGATATTTAATCACCTCTGAATCTTTAATTCGATCGGTTCCAGATAGTCACTTTCCTTTGGAAAGATTTGAATCTCCTTCAGAATTTAATTCTGTTAACAAAACGGGCTTTGAAAGCCGGTCACGTGTGACCACGTGACCCATGGTCACGTGTGGGCACGTGACCCCCTTGGAACGAGCCTTCCTCTTTCTTTTTGCGCTCTGTCTTCTGGTTGCTGTTTAACCGTCACGTGCCACCACGTGACCCCTGGTCACGTGTGAGCACGTGACCCTTGTCTGGACTCCTTTTCTTGATTTAACTAGAGAACAATTCTGATGTTTTGAGCGTCACGTGCCAACACGTGACCCCCTGGTCACGTGGGAGCACGTGACCTCTCTTGAAGCTTTTTCCTTGATTTAATCAGGGAACCGATGTGACTCTGAATCCGCTTTAAAATGTCACGTGCCAACACGTGACCCTGGTCACGTGGGAGCACGTGACCCTTTCTGAAGCCCTTTTCTTTGATGTAGTCAGGAAGCTGAATCTGCCTTGATAATGCTTTTGGATGTCACGTGCCAACACGTGACTACTGGTCACGTGTAAGCATGTGACCCTCTTTTGAAGCTTTTTCCAGAAGCTTTTCTGATTTTAAATCAGGAAACAGGGTCTTGGGTGGGGTAATGGCTATTCATCACAACTGTGTAATCCGTATTTTGTTGCAGGCTCAAAACAAACACGGATTGCTTGCAAATCCAATTAAGTTCATCTGTGATCTGGAATGAATATCATTGCGTCAGACGAATGTAAAATATCTATATATATGATAGCTATTTAGACGTCACTTATGTTTTACACCCGCGCTAGCCCAGCCTCCGCTCTGTCGTTAGTTAAGTAACCTAACGGGTAATGACGGGACCCCGTGGCGAATGCGGATGGCATAAGAGGACGTTGTATTTTCGTTGTTTTCTGCAATGATAGGTTAATGATGGGATGCATTATCTATAATGCAAAGAAAATAAACCAAAGTTTTAATCGTTGGAACAATTTAAAAGAAACCACTCGGTTAATTTTAAAAACAGATATTTTTTAAATGCGGAGCCTTAACCACTCCTTTTAAAAGCTATCAGGTTCCTTCGGTTATATCAAGTTCACTACGTTCACGGTTTCGCCAAAACCATTCGTAGCCCTCCGTCATTTCATTTGGGTATTCAGTAGTATTCAAGCTATGCATTTTGGCCAAAGTCAAGGCATAGTGTTTGGTAGCTGCTGGGTTTTCATTTGTTGCATAAGATAGATGAGTTGGTTTAGGACAGTCGTATTACCATTTGACCAAAGTCAGGGGTATATACGGATGGGTTCAAATTGACAAGATAATGACGGGTAGAACTTGACATGTGACTTATGACATTTTGACCAAAGCCAAGGTCATAAGAGCATGGGGCAAAAACTTATATCGGGAATTTCTAAAGAAACTGAAATTTGCAAAGAGATGCATACCATTTGGAGTTTGATGAATGTTGGTAGCACTCCTTCAACATTATCATACGATGATATTTGGATCCCGATCCTACTGTGAGTATATGCTACTTATCAGGATATTCGTCACTTAACGATCAATGCTATAAACCTAGTAGGTGTCCAGAAAAGTGTCAGCGGGGTTACGCCCCTAGAGAAAAGAGGTTATTTAATTAAGGAACTTCGCGAAAGCGTTGGAAAACCTCCCTCGAAGTACCGACACCAGCCTGGCTGAACGGTTAAGCAAGTATTGTACGGTGAGAATAGTCCTGGCTAATTCTTCTTTTATGGTTTGAGGAAGGATTCGAGAAACAGTGGGAGCCATCCAGTTTAGATAAACTAAAAACCACTCTAAACTTGCAAGAGCATCATGCTAAAGAGTTTTCTTCTCTCTCTCCTAATTGCAGCGACCCTGAAAATGACTGGACTTAAGTTACTTTTAGAGAAAAATATACTGACAGGGCCAAACTATAAAGATTGGCTGCGGAATGTCAAAAAGGCTTTGACCTATGACAAATTGGGGTACGTCCTCACCGCTACGACACCTGTTGTCCTTGGTCCTAAATCCAGTAATGCGGATAAGAAAATCCGCAAAACCTGGGATTTAGATTGCGCGAAAGCCAAGTGCATCGTGCTTGCCTCGATGAACAATGAACATCAGAGGAGGCACGAGGATATGGACCTTGATGGCATATTTCTCCATACAAAGGAACTTTATGGAGAGCAATCTTGTATAGCAAGATACGAGACCTCTAAGAACTTGTTTCGAGCGAGGTTGGCTGTCGGGTCATCGGTAGGAGAACATGTCCTAAAGATGATCGGCTATATTGAAGAGCTCGCAGACCTTGGGACGACTTTGGATAATGAGCTCTATACAGACCTTATTCTCCAGTCCCTTCCTCACACCTACGCCCAGTTTATCCTGAACTTCAACATTCAAAGAAAAGAAGTTGAACTTCCGGAACTCCTGAACATGTTAAGGAGTGCATAGGGCACCTTGAAGAATACAAGGGAAACACCCGCTATGTTTGTTGGCGGTACATCTTCTTCCGGGTCCAAGGCAAGGGCCAAAGGAAGGAAGAAGAAGGCCGCACCCAAACCTAGAGGAGGTGTTAGTAAGGTGGGAGGGAAGGGAAAGAAAAAGTTTGCGGTACCGGTAGTTGGCCAGGATGAGTGCTTCCATTGTCACAGGAAAGGGCACTGGAAGAAGGATTGCAAGGCGTGGAACGCCAAGAACCAGGAACCGAAGCAAGCTGTGGCTTTGACTTCAGGTGTGTTTGTAATTGAGAATTGTCTGTCGATCAACTCTATTTCCTGGGTATTGGATACCGGATCAGGATCTCATATTTGCAATTCATTGCAGGCACTGAGAAACCGTAGAGTGCTGAAGGAAGGTGATATGACCCTAAAGGTTGCTAACGGAGCTAGCGTGGGAGTTGCGTCCGTCGGGGATTATCACCTAGGATTGACGAGTGGACACATTTTGTTTTTACATAACTGTTTTTTATGCCAAGCTTAACGTGTAATATCATATCAGTTTTCTTGTTATCAAATAAAGGTTATGATTTCACGTTTGTAAAAGATGTTGTCAACATCCACCTTAATCATGGTTTGATTGGGTCAGGTACACTAAATAACGGTATATATGTTTTAACCCAACTCCAAATTTTCAATGTCCAGAACACACTAAAAAGAAAGTCTCCAGATTTAAATAAAGCTTTCTTATGGCATTGTAGACTGGGTCACATCAATGAGAGAAGGTTGACTAAGTTGCATAGAGAAGGATATTTGGACTCGTTCGAATATCAATCTTATGACACTTGTCAATCTTGTCTCAAAGGAAAGATGACAAAGTCTCCATTCACTGGACAAGGAGTAAGAGCGAGGGAGCTCTTAGGACTCATACACAGCGATGTATGTGGTCCAATGTCTACACATGCAAGAGGTGGTTTTTCCTATTTCATTACTTTCACGGATGATTACTCAAGATACGGATTCATTTATCTGATAAAACATAAATCCGAGGCTTTTGAGAAATTCCAAGAGTATAAGAATGAAGTAGAAAACCAAACCGGCAAAAGTATCAAGACACTTAGATCTGATCGAGGTGGTGAATACTTGAGTGCCGAGTTCCTAGGTTACCTAAAAGAGAAAGGAATTCTCTCTCAGCTTACTCCTCCATACACTCCACAGCATAACGGTGTATCGGAGAGACGGAATCGAACCCTATTGAATATGGTACGATCCATGATGAGTAATGCTGAGTTACCGCGATCTTTCTGGGGTTATGCGCTAGAATCAACAGCATATCTTCTGAACAGGGCTCCTACCAAGACTGTGCCTACCACTCCATATCAGATGTGAACTGGGAAGAAACCCCATCTTCAGCATATGAAGATTTGGGGATGTCCAGCTTTTGTTAAAAAGCAGCATGTGGACAAGCTCGAGGCACGATCAGTAAAATGTTTGTTTGTTGGATATCCAAAGAACTCCAAGGGATATTATTTCTATTACGCAGAGGAACAAAAGGTCTTTGTTTCTCGTAATGCCCATTTTCTGGAACATCAGTTTTTAGAAAAGGAAATTAGTGGGAGCGAAATAGAACTGGAAGAAATTCCAGAACCACAAACTGCTACTGAAAGTTTGGTAGAACCAGAAGTTCAAGAAGAACAGGACATTCCCGCACCCCTCCACAGGAGTAGTAGGCCATCTCATCCGCCCGAGAGATACTACGGTTTTCTCATAGACGGGGATAAAGAGGATTGCATCATAGATGATGATGAACCTACTGACTTCCAGCAGGCCATCCAGAGCGGCGACTCGGTACGATGGCTAGATGCAATGCGGACCGAAATGGAGTCCATGTACACCAACAAAGTATGGACTTTGGACTTTGCTCCAGATGGGGTAAAACCCATAGGATGCAAATGGATCTTCAAGAAAAAGATTGGTGTAGATGGACAGGTGGAAACCTATAAGGCTAAACTTGTTGCAAAGGGTTTTCGTCAAAGACCTGGTTTGGACTATGACGAAACTTTTTCTCCAGTGGCTATGCTCAAATCCATTCGGGTCCTTCTTGCTATTGCTGCCTTCCATGATTATGAAATCTGGCAGATGGACGTAAAGACGGCTTTTCTGAATGGAAATTTAGAAGAGTGCGTCTATATGGATCAGCCAGAGGGTTTCAATCAGAGTGGGAGCAGCGGGAAAGTATGCAAGCTGCTTAAGTCCATTTATGGACTAAAGCAGGCATCGCGGAGTTGGAACATCTGTTTTGATGAGACGGTCAAAGAATATGACTTTATCAAAAATCCAGATGAACCGTGCATATATAGTAAAGTTGTAGCCAGAAGTGTCGTATTCCTCGTCTTGTACGTGGATGACATTCTATTGATAGGAAATGACATTCCTATGCTACAATCTGTCAAAGGATTCTTGTCACAAAGGTTCTCCATGACAGACCTGGGTGATGCCTCTTACATTCTGGGGATCCGGATCTATCGTGATAGATCCAAGAGGATGTTGGGACTTTCGCAGTCCAGGTATATCAACACTGTACTGAAAAGATTCAGTATGGAAGATTCTAAGCGCGGTAATCTACCGGCTTGTCACGAAATCACCCTCTCCAAAGAGATGTCTCCCAAGATTGATTTGGAAAGGGAACGCATGTCTATTATACCCTACGCTTCTGCGGTAGGCTCTATAATGTATGCGATGTTGTGTACCAGACCAGATGTAGCTTACGCACTAAGCGTGGTGAGCCGTTATCAGTCAGACCCAGGGGAGAAACACTGGATAGCAGTAAAGAACATTCTCAAGTACCTGAGAAGGACTAAGGAGATGTTCTTGGTTTACGGCGGAAAAGACCTCAGGTTGGAGGCCTTTGCTGATTCCGGCTTCCAGAGTGATAAGGACGATTCCAAGTCCATGTCGGGTTATGTCTTTACCCTCAATGGAGGGGCGGTGTGCTGGAAGAGCTCCAAGCAGGACACCGTTGCTGACTCGACGATAGAAGCGGAGTAAATAGCTGCTTGCGATACCGCAAAAGAAGCAGTCTGGATGAAGAAGTTCCTAACAGAACTTCAGGTGGTTCCTACCATAGTTGATCCAATACCTCTGTATTGCGACAACAACGGAGCTATAGCTTTAGCGAAGGAACCAAGGTCCCATCAGAAGTCCAGACACATCTTGAGGCGGTATCACCTGATCAGGGAGATCATTGATCGTCAGGAGATCGAGGTTCGGAGAGTTGCTTCAGAAGAGAACATTGCTGATCCATTCACGAAGGCCCTACCTCAGACGCAGTTCGAGAGGCTACTCGAGATCATTGGTCTTCGATATGCCAGTACATGGCCCTAGTGCAAGTGGGAGATTGTTAGTGTTTATGCCCTAGAAGGCCATTACTGTATCATACTAGTTTGTATATTACTTAATGGAAGCTTGGGATATTCACATGTATATAACAGTCTTGCTAAACATGGTAGTATGCTACTTGGTTTTTTCTATCTTAATATGTGAGTATACGTATTGATAGAGCTCTTAGGGTCTTGCTTGACTACCAGCGTTGTGATGGCAGTCACACTAGTGGGGGCTGGGTAGTCTACAAGCACATCCTTATTCAGGTCCCTGGTCGTTGGATTATCGAGACAGAGCATCGATACTCCGGAGTAGACTAGTGTGTACGCTTCTCATCCCAGTTGGGGAGATGGTCTGTCCCACAGCCGTCAGTACGTCGTACTGGAGATAGTATACAGGTGCTCGTTAGGTTGCGGGTACACCGGACAAGACTCACAGGGAACTGTTAGTTGGTTTTATACCAGTCGTCAGTGAACAGTTCCCAGGTGACATGAGTACAGTATAGTCCGCAGACTTGACACTGCTACTTCGCCTCGAGTGTGTCCCACTGTTCTTAGATTGGTACCCTACCACGGCTCAAAGGAGTCGTGTAAACAGGTAGCAGTTGGGTGCAGTCCCGAGCACTTGGAGGCAGTGGCGGTTAGACAGGATTCTTCTCTCCCGGTATTAGGAGTTGATATCGCGCTGTGTCAGAGAGCCATTACGCAAAGTCCTTGGCCAGGGCAAGCGAGATTTGCTGGTAGGTTCCAGTAGTTTCTCAGGGTGTAATGGGCTTCTCTCCGACACGACTTATACCGCTATTAGGGGATTGACGCTTGCCGCCCCTAGGCCCGATATGCGATAGTCTTGGACGAACGGACCGGACTGTATGGAGATTGTCACATCAGACTCGGTAGGAGTTCGGATGGGTTCCCTCATCGGCCTTCTTATCGACATCTACCTGGGGACCGTTACGTACAGCTAGTGCCGCTTGCGGTCTGTGGTTAAACCCACTGCCAGCGTAGTAGTCGAGTCTCTAGAGTCCCACACAGAGAGTTTCCCTACTCCAGGCGAAACGATATAGAGGTCGTATGGTTTTACGACAAGGGTTCGGACGCATACGTGTGTTTACGCACGTACGACTTTCGGACAGTTTTTACCAGTCGGCTTTGGTTTAAGCCAGTTACTGGTATCCGGTTATTGGATTTATACAGTCTAAAGTTTTTCCGTATTTTTGCGGAAAGGAGGGGCGTTCTCGTAATTATGCGAGAAGCTTCTAGAAGGTGGTGACTAAGGAGGTTAAGGTGGCATATAGAATGATTGTGATTAGTGAGTCACCTAGATGATTCATACATGTCTTTTGTCAATATAATGAATCATCACTAGATATTATCAAGCATGGTTGTTAAATTGTTATTTATTCTTTTCTTGATAAAAAGAAATGCTTGATATATATCATGTTATCTCACTATTCTCACATCATTATTTTTATCATCTTCTCTCTCTTCAAGCTCTCCCTCTTCAAACACTAATCCTCCCCTCTCATGAGTTGAGTACAAGGATTAGTAAGACTACTTAATCCATAACCCTCTCTATATTTCACCTAGCTTCTTTGATTAGCACTTAAAGAAGTTTAGTTGCCTCAAGTTTAGAGGCTAAGCTTGGAGTAAAGCTCTCGGGTGGATCGTTTACTACTTCGAGAAGGCCGAGGAGGAGGAGGAGTTCACAAAGACGAAGGACACGATTCGTTAGGTATAATCCCTAAACATAGTAGCATAGAAACTCTATGTTTGTTGTTAGTTATCGTTTAGCTTCGATTCATGCGGTTAGTCGATGTTTGTTCACTAAACAAGTTCGTTTTTGAAAATTCCGCCTCCCTACAAGTATTGGGGTGTTCTACATTGACTTACAGTGGTATCAGAGCCTCGCTAAATAATAAATAACTTACTTGCAAATTTGTATGAATTTCGAACGGAAAAAACGAAACCGGAAAAGCCCGAAAACTTCAGTTTTCTCCAGTTAGCGTAATAGGTGTAATGTCCCCTAATCCAAGGAGCACTCACAACCTGAGAGAAGGTAAAAGGAAAAGACAACTGAATAGTCCTATTAGTTTTCTCCAGAACCGGAAACCATCCTCGAATCTAGAACAAGTTCCTTCGAGTTCGTATATAACCATATGATGGTTTTATCCAATGGAAGTGGATGTTCGTAGTAATACGGGGTGTCCTGGAGAAAAGGGTAGAAGTAGGAGTGGTAATGAGGTATGCAACTCAGACAATCCAAAAGCCAGTGTTTAAGAAGGTTCGGTTAATTTTGGTCACTGAATCATAGTCAAGGGTCGGGACATGGTCGCTGCCAAAGAGAGAGAGAAAAGAAACACTCAGCGTGCACTCTAACCTAGATCAGAATGGTTATCACTTTATCTAATTAGGAAAGCTCCAACTGTAACCTCAAATTCTCCTCCAAACCTGAAAGAAGAATTAGTCGGGATCACCCGATGAGTAAACCAACTCATCAGTGGGAATCAGGATCCAACTATCTTCGCATGATAACGTGATGGAATCCACTCACGTTATCACACTCCAGAAGGTATGCGCATATCTGGAAAGTTTCGGTTTCTTTAGAAACTCCCGATGTGATTTTTACCCCATGCTCTTATGACCTTGACGAAGGCCAACATATCATAAGTCACATGTCAAGTTCTACCCGTCATTATCCAGGTTAATTTGAACCCACCAGTACATACCCTTGACGAAGGCAAAATAGTAGTACGACTGTCCCAAACCAACGCATCTATCTATGCTGCAGAAAAGTAACAAATAGCTACCATACACTATGCCTTGACGAAGGCCAACATACATAACATGAATACTAAGTGCTACCTTTCTGAAATGACGGAGGGCTACGAATGGTTTTTGGCGAAAAACCTTAAACGTAATGAACTTGATATCGTTGAAGGAACCGGATAGCTTTTCATAAAAATATAGTGGCGAAAACTTCTTGCTAAAGAGGTCACTCCCGGTGAAGGGATCTCGGCTATTTCCCCGTAGAATGAGGTGCAGGATATTCCAACTGAATACCACGATGCAAAACAAAAAGTAATCAGCTATAGTGAAGTTATCACCCTGACGCAAACTTCTTTCCAAGGGGTCACTCCCGGTGAAGGGATCTCGGCCCTTGCCTCGTCGACTGAAGTGCTGGATTTTCATAACCGAATACCACTGTGCAAAACAAAAGAGAACGTCCTTGCAATAATAGCTTTTTGAAAAAATTGTTCCAACAAAATCAGAATAGGTTTGTTTAGCTTGCATTGATCCGAATCAATGCAGTCCCATCAATTGATCACACCAATAAAGAACGAAAATACGATGTACGCATATGCCACCCGCATTCGCTACTGGGTCCCGTCATCGCCCGTTAGGTTACTTAACTAACGACATAGCGGGGACTGGATTAGCGCGGGTGCAAAACATATACAACATCTACTTGTATATATATCAATATATAATAATCGCTCAAGGCGTGATAAAATGCAACATCACAGAAATGTAATAAGCATCACAAAACAATACAGATATCTGGGATCCCCGGGTTTCATAGAGCCGCTACTGAAACCCGACGTTCCCCTGGTCGTGTGGATAGCCTATGCAATGAAATCCTAGACCCCTACGGGCGCGGCAAGTTACCCGCCAAAACCTGAAGCGAGGCAGCCCCCTTCAACAACGTGAATGGAACACCCAACACTTCACAGAATCCGGTAACTTGAGCACCCCTCCTTAGGTCAACCTGTACCCCCTACGAGTGCGACGAATAGCCCGCCAATTCTAGAGTGGAGCCCCCCCCGTCTCAACGCCATGAGATGCAGGCCCGTTACCCTCTAAAACCCGGCTATCCGTGCACCCCACCGCGGGGTAATCCTAGTACAGAAATTAAAATATACAACGGGTACATCGACCTCATCCCGGTCATACCCCAAAAGAATAATATACAAACAGGCAGTGACGGCAGTCCACATGTCGGACGCTCTCCCCTTAATATCAAATGTACATATACAACCAAACTGTACTACCATTGCATCCAGGCTATCCACCACGACAAATCCGCAAAATCACAGCACAACACAGAACATCAACGTGAATGTCACGTTCGCAAATCCGTCTAAAAGGGCTATAGTAGTCAGACAGGATTTACCGATCAAATGACATTCACGGTCGCAGATATAATGTAAATACTGTGAACTAACATTTTTAAAATTTTCGATCGACAAAAATTCCCGAAGTGGGCCCCAAGCACAATACCCAGTACTCAAACAAATCTGGGCCCAAACAGAATATGTCAAAACCCCCATTTCCAAGTCAGAGAGCACTGTAGGAAAAATGGTGCAATGAAGATACTGTTCGGTGGCGGAACCGCGGCAAAATGGGGTTATGGCCGTGGTTTCGCGGCGCTACAGTAGGATCATGGTACCAAATTTTTACAGTGTTCTCTGAAAACCCTGCACCTATTTCTGCAATACACCAAATATTTTTTCGAGCACAGAAAAATTTCGACAGAAACTGATGCTTTTGAAAATGTTGTTTTTGGAATTTTGTTCGATCGAAGTTCTAAACACGTTAGAGAAAGCTAGTAAAGGTTAATGGCGTGGCTCTGATACCATGTAGGTGCACGGCAGCGCCCCGGCCGTTTGACCGAGGCCAAAATGCGGAAACAAAAACTTTTCTTTACTTAGAAACCGACGCTACCGCGGACGATAAACCCGGATCGGACCATTAACCTACTACTAGCTAACTATAGAAAGGGTAGAGAGCTATACCGAGCGATCTGTGTCCTTCGGTCTTCGGCCACCATCCCGATCTTCCCGCGGCATCTCCGGTCTCGATCTCCTCGTCGGAAAGGGCACCACATCCCCGAGTCTTTTTACGGGCTCCCAACTATGGACCGAGGCAACTCGGACACCAAGTTGGCAAGCCGACGTGTCCAAGATTACTGTAGGCTAAGTGTAGAACGTTATGTCTCAACGATTAATGAAGTTGCCATTTTTGGAGTGGAGGTGAAGGAGATGAGCTTTTTAAATGGAGCTATATCATTTTGTGCAAGCAAATGAGATACAAATCCTGTAAGTCCATGTCACGCACCCCACGAACTTGCGGGAAGGCGGAATATATGGAAAACAATTATCAAAGCTTCGTAACACGGACTTGAGCGCATGAATCGTATCTAAACCGTTACTAGCAAACTACGAAAGGTTTAACTACTCGAATTCGAAGTTATACCTCACGTTACTTGTCCTCCGGATCTTCATCGCGGTCCTCCACTCCTCGTAGTCTTCTTGGAACATCGGCACCTCAACGGCCTCCTCGAATCAAAGATGATCCACCCGAGAGCTCCTACTACAAGCTTGATCTCTAACTTGAGATAACTAGGTTGCTCAAAGTGCTAATCTAAGCTACCTAGGGGATATAAAGTGAGGTTATGGATGTATTAGTCTAGCTAACCCTTGATCTCAACACATAAGAGGTTAGGGTTAGGATTTCAAGAATGAGAGAGCTTGAGGAGAGAGAAGGTGGTGATAAGAAATGATATTGAAAACTGAACTTATTAGAATATATCAACCATAACAATTTATCAAATAAATAATATATATGATTAATTATCATGGTTGATGCATTCACCTTGTGTGATTCATCTCATGAGTCATTAGCTTCATAAATGAAGCATTAACTCCATGGATGAATCATAAAAATGAGTCATTAAGCAATAAATGCTTATGCCACCTTAACCCCCATGTCACCATGCTTCTAGAAGCTTCCCGGAAAATTACGAGAACGCCCCTCCAATCCGTGAAAACACGGAAAAACTTTAGACTGTATAAATCCAATAACCTGATACTAGAAACTGGCTTAAACCAAAGCCGACTAGTAAAAACTGTCCGAACGTCGTACGTGCGTAAACACACGTATGCATCCGAACTCTTGTCGTAAAACCATACGACCTCTATATCGTTTCGCCTGGAGCAGGGAAACTCTCTGTGTGGGACTCTAAAGACTCAACATTACGCTGACAGTGGGTTTAACCACAGACCGCAAACGGCACTAGCTGTACGTAACGGTCCCCAGGTAGATGTCGATAAGAAGGACGATGAGGAAAACCATCCGAACTCCTACTGAGCCAGATGTGACAATCTTCGTACAGTCTGGTTTGTTCGTCTAATACTATCGCATATCGAGCCTAGGAGTGGCAAGCGTCAGTCCCCCAATAGCGGTATAAGTCATGTCGGAGCGTAGCCCATTACACCCTGAGAAACTACTGGAACCTACCAGTAAATCTCGCTTGCCCTGGCCAGGAACTTTACGTAATGGCTCTCTGACACAGCGTGATATCAACTCCCAATACCGGGAGAGACGAATCTTTTCTATCCTCCACTGCCTCCAAGTGCTCGGGACTGCACCCAACTGCTACCTGTTTGCACGACTCCTTTGAGCCGTGGTAGGGTAGCAATCTAAGAACATTGGGACACATTCTAGGCGAAGTAGCAGTGTCAAGTCTGCGGACTATGCTGTACTCATGTCACCTGGGAACTGTTAACTGACGACGGGTATAATACCAACCAATCAGTTCCCCTACGAGTCTTGTCCGGTTTACCTGTAACCTAACGAGCACATGTATACTATCTCCAGTATGACGTACTGATGGCTGTGGGATAGACCATCTCCCCAACTGGGATGAGAAGCGTACACACTAGTCTACGCTGGAGTATCGATGCCCATTCTCGATAATCCTACGACTAGGGACAAGTATAGGATGTTGCTTATAGACTACCCAGCCCCCACTAGTGTGACTGCCATCACAACGCTGGTAATCAAGCAAAGATCCTATGGGCTCTACTAATATGTATAAGTGATACGTTACAAGAAACATATGCACATATTAAAGTAGACACAAACCAAGTAGCATACTACCATTTTTAGCAAGACTGTATATACAACTGTAAATATCCCAAGCTTCCATTAAGTAATATACATACAAGTATGATACAATAATGGCCCCTAGGTCATATACACTAACAATCTCCCACTTGCACTAGGGCCATGAGCTGGCATATCGTAGACCTATTATCTCGAATAGCCTCTCGAACTGCGTCTGAGGAATGGCCTTTGTAAATGGATCATCAATGTTATTCTCCATCTCTACTCTCTTTATCTCGATCTCCCGGCGATCTACAATCTCCCTGATCAGGTGATACCGCCTTAAGATGTGTCTGGATTTCTGATGGGACCTGGGTTCCTTCGCTAAAGCTATAGCGTCATTGTTGTCACAATACATAGATATTGGATCAACACTGGTATGAACCACCTGAAGTTCTGTAAGGAACTTCTTCATCCAGACAGCTTCTTTTGCGGCATCACAAGAAGCTATGTACTCCGCTTCCATCGTTGAGTCAGCAACGGTCTCCTGTTTGGAACTCTTCCAACAGACCGCCCATCTATTGAGGGTAAAGACATAACCCAACATAGACTTAGAGTCATCCTTGTCACTCTGGAAGCCGGAGTCGGCAAAGGCCTCCATCTGGAGGTCTTTCCCGCCATATACCAAGAACATCTCCTTAGTCCTCCTTAGGTACTTAAGAATGTTCTTTACTGCTATCCAGTGCTTCTCCCCTTGATTTGCCTGATACCGGCTTACAACGCTTAATGCGTATGCTACATATGGTCTTGTACATAACATCTCATAAATTATAGAGCCTACCGCAGAAGCGTAGGGTATAATCGATATGCGATCCCTTTCCAAATCAGTCTTGGGGGACATCTCTTTGGAGAGGGTGATTCCGTGACAAGCCGGTAGGTTACCGCGCTTAGAATCATCCATACTGAATCTCTTCACTATGGTGTCTATGTACCTGGACTGTGAAAGTCCCAATATCCTCTTTGATCTATCACGATAGATCCGAATCCCCAGAATGTAGGTGGCATCACCCAGGTCTTTCATGGAGAATTTATGTGACAAGAATCTTTTGACTGACTGTATCATAGGAATATCATTTCCTATTAGGAGAATATCATCCACGTACAAGACGACGAATACTACAGCTCTCCCTACAATCTTACTGTATATGCAGGGTTCATCTGGATTTTTGATAAAGTCAAATTCTTTGACAGTATCATCAAAACAGATGTTCCAACTCCGCGATGCCTGCTTTAATCCATAAATGGACTTAAGCAGCCTGCATACTTTACTGCTGCTCCCACTCTGAATGAATCCCTCTGGATGATCCATATAGACGCTCTCTTCCAAATTTCCATTTAGGAAGGCCGTCTTTACGTCCATCTGCCAGATCTCGTAATCGTGGAAGGCAGCAATAGCAAGAAGAACTCAAATGAATTTGAGCATAGCCACTGGAGAAAAGGTTTCGTCATAGTCCAAACCAGGTCTTTGACGGAAACCCTTTGCAACAAGTCTAGCCTTATAGGTTTCAACCTGTCTATCTACACCAATCTTCTTTTTGAAGATTCATTTGCATCCTACGGGTTTTACCCCATCTGGAGCAATGTCCAAAGTCCATACTTTGTTAGTGTACATGAACTCCATTTCGATCCGCATTGCATCTAGCCATTTTACAGAGTCGCCGCTCTGAATGGCTTGCTAGAAGCTAGTAGGCTCATCATAGTCAATAGTGCAATCCTCTTCATCCCCATCTATGAGAAAACCGTAGTATCTCTCGGGCGGATAAGACTGCCTACTACTCCTGCGGAGTGGCGCTGGGATGTCCTGTTCTTCTTGAACTTCTGGTTCTACCAAACTTTCAGTAGTAGTTTGTGGTTCTGGAATTTCTTCCGGTTCTATTTCGCTCCCATTTGTTTCCTTTTCTAAAAATTCAGTTTCCAAGAAGTGGGGATGCTGAGAAATAAAAATCTTTAGTTCCTCTGCGTAATAGAAAAGATACGCCCTGGAGTTCTTTGGGTATCCCACAAACTTACACAGTACTGAGCGTGCCTCGATCTTGTCCGTATGCTGCTTCTTTACAAAAGATGGACATCCCCATGTCTTAAGATACTTAAGACATGGTTTCTTCCCACTCCACATCTGATATGGTGTGGTAGGCACAGTCTTGGTTGGAACCTTGTTCAAAAGATATGCAGCTGTTTCTAGCGTATAACCCCAGAAAGATCGCGACAACTCAGCCTTACTCATCATGGAACGAACCATATCCAATAGGGTTCGATTCCTCCTTTCTGATACACCGTTGTGTTGTGGTGTGTATGGAGGAGTAAGCTGAGAGAGAATTCCATTCTCTTTTAAGTAACCCAGGAACTCGGCACTTAAGTATTCACCACCTCGATCATATCTTAGTGTCTTTATACTCTTGCCTGTTTGTTTTTCCACTTCATTCTTGTATTCTTGGAATTTCTCAAAGGCCTCGGATTTATGCTTCATTAAGAAGACATATCCATACCTAGAGAAATCATCCGTAAAAGTAATGAAGTAGGAATAACCACCTCTCGCATGTGTAGACACTGGACCGCATACGTCACTGTGTATGAGTCCCAAGAGCTCTCTTGCTCTTACTCCGTGTCCAGTGAACGGAGTCTTTGTCATCTTTCCTTTGAGACAGGATTGACAAGTTGCATATGTTTGATATTCGAACGGATCCAAATATCCTTCATTATGTAACTTAGTCAACCTTCTCTCATTGATGTGACATAGTCTACAATGCCATAAGAAAGCCTGATTTAATTCTGGAGACTTTCTTTTAAGTGTGTTCTGGATATTGAAAACCTGAGCTTAACTCAATACGTATTTGCCGTTATCTAATGTACCAGACCCAATCAGAACTTGATTTAGGTGGATGTGTACTACATCGCTTACGAATGTAAAATCATATCCCTCTCTTGAAAGTGAGGATACTGATATAATATTACAAGTCATGCTAGGTATATACAGACAGTTACGTAGAATTAATATCTGCCCACTTGTCAAACCTAGGCGATATTCTCCCACGGATTCAGCATCCACGCTCATTCCGTTTGCAACTCTGAGAGACCAATCACCTGCCTTTATAACTTTACGGTTTCTCAAAGCATGTAATGAATTACAGATATGAGATCCTGCTCCTGTATCAAGTACCCAGGAAGTAGAGTTAATTGACAAACAATTCTCAATTACTAACACACTTGAGGCTGAGCCCACAACATGCATCGTATCCTGGCTACTGGCTTCTAAAGCCCTGCAATCTTTCTGCCTATGCCCAATCCCATAACAATAGGAACGTCCCTCTTTTACTATATCCAGTCCTGAAACTTTTGCCCTTCTCTTTCCTTCTACTTCCCTGGTTTCCTTCAGGGTAGAAGGTAGAGACTGTAGAATCAAGTCAGTATCTGACACGTTCTCCAACGTGGTCTTCAGGTCCTTGAGCTGATCAATACAGCTAGTCATTATAAGGACGTTGTCCCCTACAGATGACCCGACGGCCAACCTCGCTTGAACTAATTCGGTCGAGGTCTCATATCTTGTGATATGAGATTGCTTTCCATATAAATCTTTGTTATGGAGAAAGATGGAAACTGAGTCCATCTTCTCGTGCTGCTTCTGGTATACACTATCAACTGAAGCTAACACGAGGCACTTGGCCTTTGCTATATCTTTTTACTTTGTCTGGCGGATATCTGTAAGTCTACGCTAGCGCCCCGGCCGTCTACAGACGCCAAAATGCGGAACAAAAACTTTTAACTGGCGCTATCGTATACTTTAACCCGGATATGCCATTATTGCTAAACTAACAAACTGTAAAGAGTGTAGAAAGATTATACCGAACGATCCGGGTCCTTCGTTCTTTAACCATCATCCCACGCTCCGTTGCGGCTGCTCCGATCTCGTCGATCTCCGATATCCTCGTCGAGGTGGCACCACGTCGACGATTCTTTAAACGGGCTCCCGCCTCTGACTTGAGGCAACTCGGTCGTCAAATTTGCCAAAAGAGACGACCAAGAATGATGTAGAGAATGAGTAGATGACTTTGTCTCACTTCGTCCAAGTCCGTGGACGATCGGTTAATGAAGTTGCCGAGGGAATCGGGTGATGGAATGAAATGAGGCAATGAAATTTCCATGCACCCTTAACCATAGTCTTTTCTCACAAGAATGAAATTAATCTCTCTCTCTCTCACTCAAGGGGGCCGGCCACATATAAGTAAAGAGGGAGGTGATGGTAGGAGCAAGGAGGGGGTGACCATAAAAGAAAGAAGCTTATCTTGATCATTAAAGAAAAGCATGACTCATTTAGAAACAATGAATCAAAACAACCTTAGTCATCAAGCATTAATGGCACCATTAATGCACTAATGACTCACCAATCCATGTCACCCTCTCTAGAACCTTCTAGAAGCTTCCACACTCATCTCAAGAAAAGATAAATCCGTCTTTAACCGAATGTTAAAAGACGGCTGATAGAAAACTGGAAACTGGCAACTTCCAAAAGTGATCCTGAAATGACTTTCAGGATAACCCCGAAACTGTATAAATATACCCGCATTTGTATTACGACCGAATACAAATGCAACTGAGACAAAGATATTATATCCACTCAATATAATACTCGGATCCGGCTTAAACCAAAGCCGACCAGTATCAACTGCCTGAAAAATAACACGTGCGTAAACGCACGTGCATTTTCCGAACCCTGCCATAAAACCATACGGCCTCTACAACGTTTCGCCCGAACTTGGGAAACTGTCTGTGGGGGACTCTAATGACTCGTCAGTACCCTGGCAGTGGGTTTAACCACAAACCGTCAGCGGCACTAGCAATGCGTAACGGCTGCCCATGGACTGACCTCAAGGGAGGCAGATGAGCGAACTCATCCATAAACCCTACTGAGCCTAACAGTGACAATGTATATACAGTCCGGTCCGTTCGTCTATGAGTATCGCATATCTGCCTAGGGGGCTAGTAACGTCAGACCCCCAATAGCAGTATAAGTCGTGTCGGAGTGAAGCCCAATAACACCCTGAGATACTACTGGAGTACCTACCAGTAAATCTCCTGCCACGGCCGTGGGCTTTGTGTAATGGCTCTCCTAGACACAGCACGATCTCGCCCCCAATACCGGGAGAGACGAATCCCCGGCCGATCCGCTCACGTGCCTCCATATGGCTCGGGACTGTACCCAAAAGCTACCTGTTTGCACGACTCCTTTGAGCCGTGGTAGGGTAGAAATCAAAGCACAGTGGGAACTCACACGAGACAAATGACGACCTCAGGTCGATGAACTAACCTGTACACATGTCACCAGGGAACTGCTATCTGACGATATGTATAATACCAACTAGCAGGTTCCCGGCGAGTCCTGTCCGGTGTACTCATAACCCAATGAGCACATGTATACATCTTAGGTGATCCAACTGACACCAGTGGCTTGTGAGACCGGCCACCGCCCCTCGTCGGGGTCTCGACTGTACACACTAGTCTACTCCGGAGTATCGATGCCCTGTCTCGAAACTCCCACGACTAGGGACCACAATTAAGGATATGCGTATAAACCACCCAACTCTCACGTATATGATCGCCATCATACTGTTGGTGGTAAAGCAAGATCCTAAGGGCTCTATTAAAGTGTAACATGTAATCAGTCACCTGAACATGTACACGACTGAAAAAGGCAAACCAGATAGCATACTATCATCTCGAGTAAGACTGTCCTACCGGTATAGGTCCTCCGCAATCATTGCAATCACGTACCTGTGATCCAATAATTGACTATGAGGGCACTATCTCCAACAATCTCCCACTTGCACTCAAGGCTAATTATTGCGATGTCGACTACTCACAGCCCGTGTGAAACCGAACATCCAACTCCTCTACTAATCAGTATCACAAAGCCCGTTTGTAAAACTATTGTGTTCGAGAAATAGCCTTAGTGAGTGGATCCGCCTAGAAGTTTCTTTCTATATCTCTCTTAATCTCAAGTTCGCGGAGAAAGCCATCTCCCGAATTGAGTAATACCTGTCTTAGAATATGTCTGGATATCTTATGGGACCTAGTTCATAAATGAACTCCAAATCCAAACTTCTTAGACTGTATCGATCACTGAACCTAATCAGTATCCGGCACCATGCCTCCCACAGTATTCTCTTGGACCACCTGTCCATAATACTGTCCCTCTTCGTCAGAGGGAAAACTGTAACTCTGACAATCACTCTGTCAACCATGTCACCTTTGAAGCTTGGAATGATAACCGTCTCCCGAAGGAGGCTGCCGTCATCAAATCCGTAGAACATGTACTTATGTTCTATAACTGCTTCCTTATGTTTCTCCAGGATTGGATTAATACAAACTTATTGCATCTAGTGCAAAAACAACATCTGGTGCGGTACTTGACATCTCACGATTGACTCAATTGCCTAAGCAAGTGATCTGCCAATCATGCACATCCCTCTCCCCTTTAGTCTATACGACACCTTTAGAGAGGGTGACTCCATCACCTGCAGGTACACCACCATGCTAGGAGTCAACTATTCCAAAAACCATTAGAATATCTATCAAAGTACCCACATTGGGAAACTACCCAAATCCAGATCTAAAACCATAGATCTAGAAACCAGAATGTCAAATATTATATCCATATCCTGTCTGGAGAAACAACTGTGTGACGACCACAGTACAACCGATCGTAGTATAGGAATTTTACTTCCTACTCTGTGTATGTCATCCAGATACCATGACATCACACCCTACTACCTTCTTAACAGATCCATCCCTTATTCTGATTGAAGTCAAACCCATGACTGTCACATCAAAATTAGATGATCTATCTCCGCTATAACTGCTCTAGTCTATAAATAGACATAAGCTACTTGCCCACCATGCTTCCGTTGCTCCCACTGACTATGACAACCCTCCTACCGGGTCTCATAACCTGGAACAACAGTAGTGTCAAGTCTGGGTAGATAAGAACCTCCCTGTCACCGTCCTTGAGGCTACTGGAGTACCTCTCGGGTGTCTGAGGTTACCCACCATATCTGTGGAGTGGCTATTGGAATGTCAAACCTGATTGAATATATAGGTCCTATTAAATTTTTCGTAATCGTTCGCGGTTCTGGAATCACTTCCAGTTCTACCATTCTCCCACTACTGTTTTCTGAAAAAGATCCATTTTACTAAAACTGTGGCGAGTCAAGAACAATATCACTATTGATCTTCCAAATGGTAGAATATCAACCCTCGTCATAGCCAGGGTCAACCCACAAACAGCCATTACAGAAACGTGCCCTGAGTTATCCAGAGTCTGGTTTTAAGCATAAGCTGGACAACTCCCCGTACCTCAATATCTTTTAAGGTACGAACTATTCTATATCCAATATAGAAACTTTGGCACTAATTTAATTGGAACCATATTCAAACCATGCAGCTGTCTCCAGTGCATATCAACTTAATGGAAAGAGGCTAATCAACATTACTCAACTTAGGAATCCATCCAATTATGAGTAACCTGAAAAAGAAACACGTTTCTCAAAACCATCACTATCATCTGAATACCAATCACAAGAATCTACATCTTCGATCTCTTTGAAGAATCCCGATACTTGTGATACCTTGTTCTCTACTTTATTCTTATACCCACAACTTCTCAAAACTTAGACCATGTATTTCTACGAAACACTTGTCTAAATACTAGAGAAGTTATAAGTAAACAGAACATAGTACGAGGACCTACCCCTTTGTCCTGATGGACACTGGACAACATACAATACTCTGTATAAGTCCGCTGAGTTGAACAACTCATAACCTGTGCGTTGTAGGTGGAAAACTGTACCCTGGCGATTTCCTCAAATATCACCAATTACAACGAATTCCGATATAATGAGGATGATCACCTAATTCCCAATAACTTACTCCCACTCATCATCTGTAAAACCATACAGATATGAGAATGAAACCTGGTAAATGCATACCCTTGGAGTAAGTATCTAACCGGGAAAACAGTTTTTCCTTTAACAATGCACTGGAACATGAAAATGTTTCGTAGGGGTATCCTGGTATTCATTGTAATGCCTCTTCCATAATCCAATTCATGACTTCAACCGTATATTTTATTGCCATCTCTCCAAATCCCTTTATTTGTCTTTAGTCGTTACCTTCTGTACACCATCGTTAGGCTAAATGGTTTTCTTCCTTCCCTACCGTTCGGCACCAGCCTATGGTTTGGAAGAAGACTATCCAGTAAGCATAATAGGTGTACCCTCCTAAACCAAGGAGTACTCGCAACTGAGAGAAGGTGATGATAAAAGACAACTGAATAATACCTTATTCTTTTAAAGGTGAAATAGGAGTGGCGATGAAGTACGCGGTTTTGGTCGTGAATGATATCAGTCGCAATTTACTTTGCCCTCTTTCTAATCCCTTTATTTTGTCTTTACATATTACCTTCTGCACACCCTACTTAGGCTAATTGGTTTTCTTCATTCCCTACCTTTCGGCACCAGCCTATGGTTTGGAATAAGACTATCCAATAAGCGTAATAGGTGTACTCTCCTAAACCAAGGAGCCCTCGCAACCTGAGAGAAGGTGATAATAAAAGACAACTGAATAAACCAATTCTATTTCTCCTGAACCTGGATCCATCCTCGAAGAAGTCCCTTCGAGTTCGTATATAACCATACGATGGATCTATCCAATGGAAGTGGATATCCGTAGTAATACGGGTGTTCTGAGAAATTCAAAGGGTAGAAGAAAGAGTGGCAATGTCTTATGCAACATAGACAATCCAAAAGCCAGTATTTTAAGAAGGTTCGGTCAACCTGGTCACTGAGTCATAGTCTAGGGTCGGTCAAAGGTCGCTGCCAGAAAGAGAGAGAGAGAAAAGAAACACTCTGCGTGCACTCTAACCTAGATCAGAATGGTCATCACTTTATCTAATCCGGAAACCTCCCAATGTCCTGTCAAATTCTCCTCCAAACCTAAAGAAGAATCAATCGGGATCACCCGAAGAGTAAACCAACTCATCAGTGGGAATCGGGATCCAACTCTCATCGCATGATAACGTGATGGAATGCATCCACGTTACTCATACTCCAGAAGGTATGCGCATACTTGGCAAGTTTCAGTTTCTTTAGAAACTCCCGATATGATTTTTGCCCCATGCTCTTATAACCTTGGCTTTGGTCAAAGTGTCATAAGTCACATGCCAAGTTCTACCCGTCACTATCTTGTCAATTTGAACCCACCCGCACATGCCCCTGACTTTGGCCAATCGGCAGAACGACTGTCCCAAACTAACTCATCTATCTATGCAACAATTGAATACCCAGCAGCTACCAAACACTATGCCTTAACTTTGGCTAAAATGCATAGCTTGAATACTACTAACTACCCAAAAGAAGTGACGGAGGGCTACGGCTGGTTTTTGGCGAAAAACCTTTAACGTAGTGAACTTGATATCGCTGAAGGAACCTGATAGCTTTTTAAAATATAGTGGCGAAAACCTTTTGCTAAAGAGGTCACTCCCGGTAAAGGGATCTCGGCTCTTTCCTCGTGGAATGAGGTGCAGGATATTCCACTGAATACCGCTATGCAAAGCAACTTGTAATCGACTATAGTGAAGTTATTACGCTGACGCAAACTTCTGCCCAAGGGGTCAGTCCCGGTGAAGGGATATCGGCCCTTGCCCCGTCGAATGAGGTGCAGGATATTCCACTGAATACCGCTATGCATAACAAAAGAAAACGTCTTTGCAATAACACTTTTTAAATTTGTTCCAACAACTGTAAACAGGTTTTTTTTACTTTGCGTTGATCAGAATCAACACAGCCCCATCATTTAATCACACCAGAAAAGAACGAAAATAAAATGTACGTATATGCCATCCGCATTCGTCACTGGGTCCCGTCATCACTCGTTAGGTTACTTAACTAACGACAGAGCGGGGACTGGACTAGCGCGGGTGTAAAACATATACAACATCTAATAGTATATAAACCAATATACAATAATCGCTCCAGGCGTGATAGTATGCAACATTACAGAAAAGTAATAAGCATCACAAAACAATACAGATAATCTGGGATCCCCGAGTTTCACAGAGCCGCTGCTGAACCTCGACGTTCCCCTTTCGTGTGGATAGCCTGTGCAATGTTACCTAGACCCCTACGGGTGCGGCAAGTTACCCGCCAAAACCTGAAGTGAAGCAGCCCCCTACAGCATAGTGAATGGACCACCCAGCACTTCACGGAATCCGGTAATCTTGGGCACCCCTCCTTGGGTCAACCTGTACCCCCTACGAGTACGGCGAATAGTCTGCCAATTCCAGAGTGGGACCCCTCTGCCTCTCAAAGCCATGAGATGCGGACCCGTTGCTTCTCAGAACTCGGCTATCCGTGCACTCCAGCTCGGGGCAAAACCTAGTACAGTAATGAAAAATAGTACAATAGGTACATCGACCGCAACCTGGTCGTGCCCCAAAAGAATATTATACAACAGGCAGTGACGGCAGTCCACAAGTTGGACGCTCACCCCGCAATATCAAATGTACAAATAAACACAAACTGTACTACCATTGCACACTGCTATCCACCATGAAAAATCCGCAACATCACAGCACAACACAGAACATCAACGCGAATGTCACGTTCGCAAACCCGTCTAAAAGAACTATAGCAATCTGACGCGGTTTACCGATCAAATGACATTCCCGGTCGGAGATATAATGTAAGCACTGTAAACTAACATGTTTAAATTTCGATCGACCAAATATCAAGAAGTAGGCCCCACGACTTACTGGTGAACAGTAACAAAACCTGGGCCCAAACGATATATACCAAAAATCCCAATTTACAATATAGAATGCACTGTAGAAAGTTGGCAGAGTGATGTCACTTTCCTGCGGCGGATCCGCGGCCAAACCCATGCTTGGGCCGCGGATCCGCGGCGGAACAGTCGACTCACTTTGTCGAATTTCTGCAGTTTTCCTAAAAAACCCTGCTTGATTTTCTGGTATGGTCAAAATGACATTTGGACCAGTTTAAAAATTAACAGAAACTGTCAAGCTAAAAAATTGTGATTTTTGATTTCCGGTTCGATCGATATTTTAAACGCGTTAGCACAAGTTAGCATAGCAAAATGGTGAGGCTCTGATACCAATGTAAGTCTACGCTAGCGCCCCGGCCGTCTACAGACGCCAAAATGCGGAACAAAAACTTTTAACTGGCGCTATCGTATACTTTAACCCGGATCTGCCATTATTGCTAAACTAACAAACTGTAAAGAGTGTAGAAAGATTATACCGAACGATCTGAGTCCTTCGTTCTTTAACCATCATCCCACGCTCCGTTGCGGCTGCTCCGATCTCGTCGATCTCCGATATCCTCGTCGAGGTGGCACCACGTCGACGATTCTTTAAACGGGCTCCCGCCTCTGACTTGAGGCAACTCGGTCGTCAAGTTTGCCAAAAGAGACGACCAAGAATGATGTAGAGAATGAGTAGATGAATTTGTCTCACTTCGTCCAAGTCCGTGGACGATCGGTTAATGAAGTTGCCGAGGGAATCGGGTGATGGAATGAAATGAGGCAATGAAATTTCCATGCACCCTTAACCATAGTCTTTTCTCACAAGAATGAAATTAATCTCTCTCTCTCTCACTCAAGGGGGCCGGCCACATATAAGTAAAGAGGGAGGTGATGGTAGGAGCAAGGAGGGGGTGACCATAAAAGAAAGAAGCTTATCTTGATCATTAAAGAAAAGCATGACTCATTTAGAAACAATGAATCAAAACAACCTTAGTCATCAAGCATTAATGGCACCATTAATGCACTAATGACTCACCAATCCATGTCACCCTCTCTAGAACCTTCTAGAAGCTTCCACACTCATCTCAAGAAAAGATAAATCCGTCTTTAACCGAATGTTAAAAGACGGCTGATAGAAAACTGGAAACTGGCAACTTCCAAAAGTGATCCTGAAATGACTTTCAGGATAACCCCGAAACTGTATAAATATACCCGCATTTGTATTACGACCGAATACAAATGCAACTGAGACAAAGATATTATATCCACTCAATATAATACTCGGATCCGGCTTAAACCAAAGCCGACCAGTATCAACTGCCCGAAAAATAACACGTGCGTAAACGCACGTGCATTTTCCGAACCCTGCCATAAAACCATACGGCCTCTACAACGTTTCGCCCAAACTTGGGAAACTGTCTGTGGGGGACTCTAATGACTCGTCAGTACCCTGGCAGTGGGTTTAACCACAAACCGTCAGCGGCACTAGCAATGCGTAACGGCTGCCCATGGACTGACCTCAAGGGAGGCAGATGAGCGAACTCATCCATAAACCCTACTGAGCCTAACAGTGACAATGTATATACAGTCCGGTCATTTCGTCTATGAGTATCGCATATCTGCCTAGGGGGCTAGTAACGTCAGACCCCCAATAGCAGTATAAGTCGTGTCGGAGTGAAGCCCAATAACACCCTGAGATACTACTGGAGTACCTACCAGTAAATCTCCTGCCACGGCCGTGGGCTTTGTGTAATGGCTCTCCTAGACACAGCACGATCTCGCCCCCAATACCGGGAGAGACGAATCCCCTGCCGATCCGCTCACGTGCCTCCATATGGCTCGGGACTGTACCCAAAAGCTACCTGTTTGCATGACTCCTTTGAGCCGTGGTAGGGTAGAAATCAAAGCACAGTGGGAACTCACATGAGACAAATGACGACCTCAGGTCGATGAACTAACCTGTACACATGTCACCAGGGAACTGCTATCTGACGATATGTATAATACCAACTAGCAGGTTCCCGGCGAGTCCTGTCCGGTGTACTCATAACCCAATGAGCACCTGTATACATCTTAGGTGATCCAACTGACACCAGTGGCTTGTGAGACCGGCCACCGCCCCTCGTCGGGGTCTCGACTGTACACACTAGTCTACTCCGGAGTATCGATGCCCTGTCTCGAAACTCCCACGACTAGGGACCACAATTAAGGATATGCGTATAAACCACCCAACTCTCACGTATATGATCTCCATCATACTGTTGGTGGTAAAGCAAGATCCTAAGGGCTCTATCAAAGTGTAACATGTAATCAGTCACCTGAACATGTACACGACTGATAAAGGCAAACCAGATAGCATACTATCATCTCGAGTAAGACTGTCCTACCGGTATAGGTCCTCCGCAATCATTGCAATCACGTACCTGTGATCCAATAATTGACTATGAGGGCACTATCTCCAACAATATCCATATCTGTGACGGTGGAAACTGGACCTGGGACGGCGGGATCTTGAGTAGTAATAGGGTGGTCCAGCTTGTCATAGGCAATGGATATCTGTACAGACCTTTTCTGATCATATAAGTCAGAATCGGTCAATTTATTATCTAGATGTAACCTAGTCGTGGTCACATGGTCGCTGCAATTAAGAGAGAGAAGAAAACATTTTAGCATGATGCTGTTGCAAGTTTAGAGTGGTTTTAATTTATCTAAACAGGATGGCTCCCACTGTTTCTCAAATCCTTCCTCAAACCATAAAAGAAGAATTAGCCAGGACTATTCTCACCGTACAATACTTGCTTAACCGGTCAGCCAGGTCAGTGTCGATACTTCGAGGGAGGTTTTCCAACTCTTTCGCGAAGTTCCTTAATTAAATAACCTCTTTTCTCTGGGGGCGTAGTCCCGCTGACACCTTTCTAGGCACCTACTTGGTTTATAACATTGATCGTTTAAGTGACAAATCTCCTGATAAGTAGTATATACTCACAGTAGGATCGGGATCCAAAATATCATCGTATGATAATGTTGAAGGAATCCTACCAACATTCATCAAACTCCAAAATGGTATGCTCTTTCTGCAAATTTCAGTTTCTTTAGAAATTCCCGATGTGGATTTTTGCCCCATGCTCTTATGACCTTGACGAAGGTCAACAAATCATAAGTCACATGTCAAGTTCAACCCGTCATTATCCAGGTTAATTTGAACCCACCCGTACATACCCTTGACGAAGGTCAACAAGGTAATACGACTGTCCCAAACCAACGCATCTATCTATGCTGCATATGAACACCCAACGGCTACCAATCACTATGCCTTGACGAAGGCCAACAAACATAGCTTGAATACTATTGAATATTCATATGAAATGACGGAGAGCTACGAATGGTTTTGGCAAAACCGTGAACGTAGTGAACTTGATATAATCGAAGGAACCTGATACTTTTTAAAAGGAGTGGTTAAAGCTCCGCAATTAAAAATTCTGATCTTTTAAAATAACCGAGTGGTTTCTTTTAAATTTGTTTCAACGATTAAACTTTGGTTTATTTTCTTTACATTATAATAATGCGTCCCATCATTGCAGAAAACAACGAAAATACCACGTCCTCTTATGCCATCCGCATTTGCCACGGGGTCCCGTCATCACCCATTAAGTTACTTAACTAACGACAGAGCAGGGGATGGGCCAGCGTGGATGTAAAACATAAGTGACGTCTAATAGCTATCATATATAGATATTGTACATTCGTCAGACGCAATAATAAGCATTCCAGATCACTGATGAACTTTTTTGGATATACTAGCAATCCGCATTTTCTTTGAGCCTGCAATAAAAGACGGATTACACAGTTGTGATGAATAGCCATTACCCCACCCTAGACCCCTACGGGTACGGCAAACTATCCGCCAAGTACCCGAAGTGAAGTGGTCTCCCTCAACAAAGTGAGTAGGCCACTAAACACTTCGAAGTACCCGGTAGTTTTTGCACCCCACCTTGGGTCTATCCTAGGAGCAAAAACAGTAAAAAGAAATTATACAACGGTGGCTACAGCCGCAACCTTGATGTGCCCCGTAAAAGAATATTACATCATATTACATTCACATCGAATGAATGAATATTAAACCCATTTCAAACCCCGGCTAATCATCACAACACTCCAATCAAGTCCATATACACAAACAATAAACATTACAGAAATGTGCAACCCCCTGCCAACCGACATACTAGCAGTTAGGGGAGGTTTACGAACACATTAAACATTACAGATAAAAACCCAATTAGCAATTAATTTAGAACATCGATCGAAAAGCTTTATCCGTGTCTACCCCAAAAGCAAACCTGTACTGAAGTAACCTGGGGAGAAAACAGAATATACAGGAAAACAAAACACCAGAAACAAAGAATTACTGTGAAACTCCGAGTCAACTCGGCGTTGACTCGGCGGCGGATCCGCAGCCAAAAGCACCATTTGGCCGCGGCTCCGCGGCCGTCTTGCCGAGTTGTGTCCTCGTATTTTCCCAGAACTCTTAAAATACCCTGCTGTGAATTTTAAGGCATATCAAAAAAAATTTAGACACGTTTAAAATTTACAGAAACTGTTAGGGTTCAGGGTGTTTCGTTTTCGTGTTTTCCGTCGATCCTACTTCTAATTAGTTGCTAACAAGCTAGTAATGGTTTAGTTGTTTCTGATACCACTGTAAGTCCATGTCACGCACCCCACGAACTTGCGGGGAGGAGGAATATATGAAAAACAATTATCAAAGCTTCGTAACACGGACTTGAGCGCATGAATCGTATCTAAACCGTTACTAGCAAACTACGAAAGGTTTAACTACTTGGATTCGAAGTTATACCTCACGTTACTTGTCCTTTGGGTCTTCATCGCGGTCTTCCACTCCTCGTAGGCTCCTTGGAACATCGGCACCTCAACGGCCTCCTCGAATCAAAGATGATCCACCCGAGAGCTCCTACTACAAGCTTGATCTCTAACTTGAGATAACTAGGTTGCTCAAAGTGCTAATCTAAGCTACCTAGGGGATATAGAGTGAGGTTATGGATGTATTAGTCTAGCTAACCATTGATCTCAACACATGAGAGGTTAGGGTTAGAATTTCAAGAATGAGAGAGCATGAGGAGAGAGAAGGTGGTGATAAGAAATGATATTGAAAAATAAACTCATTAGAATATATCAACCATTACAATTTATCAAATAAATAATATATATGATTAATCATCATGGTTGATGCATTCACCTTGTGTGATTCATCTCATGAGTCATTAGCTTCATAAATGAAGCATTAACTCCATGGGTGAATCATACAAATGAGTCATTAAGCAATAAATGCTTATGCCACCTTAACCCCCAAGTCACCATACTTTTAGAAGCTTCCCGGAAAATTACGAGAACGCCCCTTCAATCCGTGAAAACACGGAAAAACTTTAGACTGTATAAATCCAATAACCTGATACCAGAAACTGGCTTAAACCAAAGCCGACTAGTATAAGCTGTCCGAACGTCGTACGCACGTAAACACACGTATGCGTCCGAACCACCCTTGTCGTAAAACCATACGACCTCTATATCGTTTCGCCTGGAGCAGGGAAACTCTCTGTATAGGACTCTAAAGACTCGACATTACGCTGGCAATGGGTTTAACCACAGACCGCAAGCGGCACTAGCTGTACGTAACGGTCCTTAGGTAGATGTCGATAAGAAGGCCGATGAGGAAAACCATCCGAACTCCTACTGAGCCAGATGTGACAATCTCCGTACAGTCCGGTCTGTTCGTGTAAGACTATCGCATATCGAGCCTAAGGGGCGACAAGCGTCATTCCCCTAATAGCGGTATAAGTCGTATCGAAGCGTAGCCCATTACACCCTGAGAAACTACTGGAACCTACCAGTAAATCTCGCTTGCCCTGGCCAGGGACTTTGCGTAATGTCTCTCTGACACAGCGCGATATCAACTCCCAATACCGGGAGAGACGAATCCTTTCTAACCGCCACTGCCTCCAAGTGCTCGGGACTGCACCCAACTGCTACCTGTTTGCACGACTCCTTTGAGCCGTGGTAGGGTAGCAATCTAAGAACAGTGGGACACACTCGAGGCGAAGTAGCAGTGTCAAGTCTGCGGACTATGCTGTACTCATGTCACCTGGAAACTGTTAACTGACGACGGGTATAATACCAACCAACCAGTTCCCCTGCAAGTCCTGTCTGGTGTACCCGTAACCTAACGAGCACCTGTATACTACCTCCAGTACGACGTACTGATAGCTGTGGGACAGACCATCTCCCCAACTGGGATGAGAAGCATACACACTAGTCTACGCTGGAGTATCGATGCCCAGTCTCGATAATCCTACGACTAGGGACAAGTATAGGATGTTGCTTATAAACTACTCAGCCCCCACTAGTGTGACTGCCATCACAACGCTGGTAATCAAGCAAAGATCCTATGGGCTCTACTAATATGTATAAGTGATACGTTTCAAGAAACATATGCACATATTAAAGTAGACACAAACCAGTAGCATACTACCATTTTTAGCAAGACTGTATATATAACTGTGAATATCCCAAACTTCCATTAAGTAACATACATACAAGTATGATACAATAATGGCCCCTAGGGCATATACACTAACAAATCCCACCCTAAAAATTTTGGACAACCCACTTCTTCAAGTGGCCGGCAATGTACATGGAAAAGGGAAAATCAAAGGGGGTGAGCACAAGGAAATGGAATGGGTGAGCATAAGGAAAAAGTGTGATGATGATGAGGAAGTATTGTCACACCCATTTCCTAATCATTCCATTCACAGAAAGCAAGTCATGATGCAAAATGGAGTCAACCCCAATCTAGAACCATCATGAAGCAACCACTTATAAAAAACACCCTCCACTTTGCTAATTTGCACATTTTCAAATAAGCCCTTCCCATCAAAGGAATTTCATCCGAGAAGGAATAAAGGAAAAATGGCCGAAACGGAATGCAAACTGGCAACTTCAAAAAGCGATCCGGTAACAAATTACTGGATTACCTCGCGATTGTATATACATACCCGCATCTGTATTCCGACCGAATACAAATGCAATGAGACAAAATCTACACTGTACAATACTAGGATCTGGCTTAAACCAAAGCCCGCTAGTATTATCCGTCCGATCATGATGCGTGCAATACCGCACGTATATGATCGAACCCTGCCATATATCCATACGGCCTCTACAACGTTTCGCCCGAAACTGTCTGTGGGGGGCTCTAAAGACTCGTCAATACTTTGGCTGTGGATTTAACCACTAGCACGTCAGAGGTATTAGCCGTACGTAACGGGCAACCGGGTATTGACCAAAAGGGAAGTCGATGAGCGAACTCATCCTGACACCCTACTGAGCCTGTCAGTGACAATATCCGTACAGTCCGGTCCGTTCGTCTATGAGCATCGCATGGCGGGCCTAGGGGTTGGTAAAAGTCAGACCCCCAAAAGCGGTACAAGTCTTGTCGGAGTGTAGCCCAGAACACCCTGAGATACTACTGGAATACCTACCACTAAATCTCCTTCCTTGGCCAATGACTTCGTGTAATGGCTCTCCTAGACACAGCGCGACCTCACCCCCAATACCGGGAGAGACGCACCCCTGCAGATCCGCTCACTGCCTCCATATGGCTCGGGACTGTACCTAACCAAAACATGTTTGCACGACTCCTTTGAACCGTGGTAGGGTAGTAATCAAAGTACAGTGGGAACTCACACGAGACAAATGATGATCTCAGGTCGATGAACTAACCTGTACACATGTCACCAGGGAACTGCTATCTGACGTCAGGTATAAAACCAACTAGCATGTTCCCGGCGAGTCCTGTCCGGTGTACTCATAACCCAATGAGCACCTGTATACATCTTAGGTGAACCAACTGAAACCAATGGCTTATGAGACCGGCCACCGCTCCTCGTCGGGGTCTCGACTGTATACACTAGTCTACTCTGGAGTATCGATGCCCTGTCTCGAAAACTCCCACGACTAGGGACCTTTTAAGGATGTGCTTATAGACCCCAGCTCCCACGTATATGATCGCCATCATACTGCTGGCCGTCAAGCAAGAATCCTAAGGGCTCTATCAACGAGCAATAGTGACCTGTAAGGTCACCTAAAGCAGTACACGATGATAAAGATAAACCAGATAGCATACTATCATCTTGAGTAAGACTGTCCTACCGGCATAGGTCCTCCCTCAATCATTGCAATCACGTGCCTGTAATCCAATAATTGACTCGAAGGGCACTATCTCCAACAATACCGAGATTGTCGAATTCACTCGATCGATCACTGCATCCATGTGCTTCAGGACTGTACCCAACTAAAACCTGTTTGCACGACTCAGCATAGCCATGGTAGGATAGTAATCTAAGTATAGTGGGAATGCACACAAGACACTATGGCGATCTCAGGTCAAAGGACTACCCTGTACTCATGTCACCAGAGAACTGCTATCTGACAGTTGGTATAATACCATCTAGGAGTTCTCGGCAAGTCTGTCCTTTGTAACTCATCCAATGAGCACCTATATACAATCTTCGATTTCAAACACCAATGGCTATAGGACCAACCATCGCCCTTTACGGGGTCAAGAAACGTATACACTAAGTACCAATGCCCAGTCTCGATACTCCTACGACTAGAGACTTTTAAGGATGTGGTTAAGGACTACTCAGGCTCCACTAGTATGATCCTTACATAATCCTGGTAGTCAAGCAAAAATCCTATAGGCTTTATCTCATGTATTAGCGATACGTGGTAACGAGTAAAACGTATACACATGACAGATAAAGACAAATCATATAACATACTATCATTTCGAGTAAGACCGTTCTCTGTATAGGTCCTCTTGAATTCAGTAATTACATTCCTACAATTATGATAATTTCCTTGAGGGCACTTATATCCAACAATCTCCCACTTTCACTTAAGGACAATTATTGCAGTATCGCATATACACATCTCATGTGCTTCTGCTTACCCAACTTCTGTACTAACAGTTTCGCAAAGTGTGTTCGAGAAATAGCTTCATTGAGTGGATCCGCTACAATATTTCTAACTGTATCTCTCTGAATCCCAACTTCACGGAGATCAACTATCTCCCGAAATGAGTGATACCTACCTTAGAATTTTGTTTAGACAGCTGATGGGATCTTGTTCACAAATAAACGTATGTATTCAAACTAATACTAAGGATTTATCTTCTGCTAATTCACAATCAGCATCTAGCGTCTTGACTACCTCAGTATCCCGCTTTGAACTCTTCCAATATACTTCTCCTTATAAGAGGGTAAAATAATGACTTACGACAAATACTCTGTCACCCTTATCACCATGGAAGTTGGAATCGGTAATCGCCTCTCAAAGGAGTCTGCCATTACCAAACACCAAGAACATCTCATACGTTCTCCATTTATTCATATGTTTCTTCAGGATTGGACTAATATCTTCTTACTACACCAAGTGTAAAAACATCATCTGGTCTGATATATAACATCACATGATTAACCTCACTGTCAAAGCATGTCGAATGTCATTCATGTGAATCCCTCTCTTCATCAGTCCCAAAAGACATCATTTTAGAGAGGATGACCCCATTACTTGCGAGTACATTACCTCACTAGGAGTCATCCATTCTAAACCACTTTAGAATGGTGTCAAGATACCTGAATTGGGACAATCCTAAAACCCTTATTAGATCTAACCCTATAGACCTAGTCACCATAATTAATGATGTATATATAATCCATAAAGGAGAAATAAATGTGACAATCAATGTTTGACTGAATCATAATATAGGAACATCATTTCTTATCAGAAGAATGTCATCCACATCAATATGAGAAACCCTACAGTACTCCCTACAGCCTTCTTACAAATACCGGGTTCATCATTTATTTTGATGAAGTCAAACGGTTTGACCGCAATATCAAAACAGATGATCCATCTGCGCTATGGATGCTTTGGTCTATAAATAGAGTTAAGCAACTTACAAACTTTCCGCTGCTCCCACTGACTAAGAAAACCCTCTAATAGATTCATATACACGTACACTTCTAAATCCAATTTAGAAAGACGTTATAGTCAGCCTCATACCAGATATCATAGTCATGAAAGACAACAATGGCAAATTTTATCCGTATGGACTTCTGCATAGACATTGAAGTAACAGTATCATCACAATCCATATTGGATATGTGATGAATACCTATTTACTACAAGTCTAGTCTTATTAGTTTCATACCTTTCCATTTTCACTGATCTCGAAAGATCTACTTGCTCCTTATGGGTTTTATCACTTTCAGGAGCACACAACAAAGTCTATAATTTATTGTAGTGCATGGAGTCCAACATGGATAACTTGGCATCCATCGATCAGTCGGAAGTCACCACTTTTTATGGTCTGCTGATATCTAGTAGAGTCATCATCACATGATGAAAGCCTCTTCATAACCGTCTCGAAGTATCTTTCGGGTGGCTAAGGCCACCTACTAATCCTGCAGAGTAGCTATGGTCTATGAGGGTCAATTGAATCTTCAGGTTCTACTAGACTTTCAGTAACCGTTTGCAGTTCTGGAATCACTTCCAGTTCTACCATATTCCCACTAATTTCTTTTTTAAGAAATTCCTTTACCAAGAAGGTGGCGAGTCAAGAACAAAACACTTTTGATCTTGAAAATGGTAGAAACTATCCCTTGCATATGCTTGGGATAACCCACAAATAGCTATTATTGAAATGTGCCTCGAGTTTATCCAGATTATATTTTTAAGCACAAACTGGATAATTCAACATCTTAACAATCTTAAGATAAGCACCATTCTATATCACATATAGAAACAAAGGCACTTATATAGGTGGAACCAATATCAATTGATATACATCTATTTCTAGTGCATGCCCTAAATTTAAAAAAGACGATTCAACATTACTCATCATGGAGCGCACCCGTGGATGAGCAATCTAAAAGAATCACATTCTCAATACGGAATACCTAGTACTAACCCTATGTCCATATGGATATCGGACAACATACATCAATATGTATAAGTCCCCAAAGTTCCCTAACTCAATTTCCGTGAGTTTTTAATTGAAAAATATTCTTTTAGTTAAAAGAAACCAAAAGTTTGTCGTTTAGGCAAAATCTGATGATTTTCCTCAATAGCAATAATTGCTGTGAAAACCAACATTGAGGATAAAATCATCCATTTCCAATTCTCTGCTCCTTCTCAGTATCTATAACGTCCTCCAGATGTAGGATTTTAATCCGGTATCTATATACCCAGAAGTTAGAGTTTATTGAGAAACATTTTTCCAAAACATATACACATATGAAATCCAAAACATCAAAATGTTTCAGGGGTTTTGGTTGGGTATTCATAGTATTGCCTTTTCATTGCCCAGGCCCATGACAACATTCGTAATTTCCTTTCCTCGCACTTCAACCCCTTTTGATGTCTCTCCATCTTACCTTTCTATATACCGAACTTATGCTTGTTGGTTTTCTTCTTATCATTCCGTTAGCACTAGTTTCGGGATTGAAAGAAGACTATCCAATAAGCGTAACTGGTATACTTTCCTTATATATAAGGAGCTCTCGAACTTGAGATAAGGTAGAAGAGAGAGACAAGTGAATAATTCATCTAATCCAGAACTATTGGCCATTCTCGGACTGAAACAATTTCTTCGAATTCGTATCTAACCATACGATGGTCTTCCAAGCAATATGGATCTCTGTACCGAATACAGAGGATTCTGGAGTTATCAGAAGGGGAAGTAGGATAGGTAAGTACACATGCGGCTATGTCGTGGATTAGAGCAATCCATGTTAGTGTATATGCTCTAGAGGCCATTACTGTATCATACTATTTTGTATATTACTTAATGGAAGCTTGTGATATTCACAGTTGTATAGACAATCTTTCTCAAAATGGTAGTATGCTACTTGGTTTGTTTCTACTTTAATGTGTGCATGTGTTTCTTTTAGCATATCGCCTATACACATTAGTGGAGCCCTTAGGATCTTTGCTTGATTACCAACGTTGTGATGGCAGTCACACTAGTGGGGGCTGGGTAATCTACAAGCACATACTTATACAGGTCCCTAGTCGTAGGATTATCGAGACGGGGCATCGAACTCCGGAGTAGACTAGCGTATGCGCTTCTCATCCCAGCAGGGGAGATGGTATGTCCCACAGCTGTCAGTACGTCGTACTTGAGATAGTATGCGGGTGCTCGTTAGGTTACGAGTACACTGGACAGGACTCGTCGGGAACTGCTGGTTGGTACTATACCTATCGTCAGTAATCAGTTCCCAGGCGACATGAGTACAGCTTTGTCCGCTGACTTGACACTGTCACTTCGCCTCGAGTGTGTTCCCACTGTTCTTAAATTGCTACCCTACCACTGCTCAAATGATTCGTGCAAACAGGTAACAGTTGGGTGCAGTACCGAAGCACTTGGAGGCAGTGACGGTTAGACATGATTCGTCTCTCCCGGTATTGGGGGTTGATATCGCGCTATGTCTAGGAGAGCCATTACACATAGTCGTCCCTGGCCAGGGCAAGCGAGATATACTGGTAGGTTTTCCAGTGTTGTCTCAGGGTGTTCTGGGCTACACTCCGACACGACTTGTACCGCTATTAGGGGACTGACGTTTACCACCCCTAGGCCCGCCATGCGATATTCTCAGACGAACAGACTGGACTGTACAGAGATTGTCACATTCAGGCTCAGTAGGAGTTCGGATGGGTTCACCTCATCAGTCTTCTTATCGGCATCTATCTGGGGACTGTTACGTACAGTTAGTACCACTTGCGGCCTGTGGTTAAACCCACTGCCAGCGTAGTGTCGCGTCTTTAGAGTCCCACACAGAAGGCTATTCGCCTTTAGGCAAAACAGAGTAGAGGTCGCATGGTTTTGCGACAGGGTTCATTCACATCCGCGCACTTGTGCACGTTTGGTGTCTGGACAGTTATTACTAGCGGACTTTGGTTTAAGCCAGATCCTAGTACATGTTTTGGGATTGGTTTTATCTCATTGTATTCGTGTTCCTCGGAACACGGATGCGGGTGTGTATGCACAGTTGACAGAGGCAGAGGTAGAGGATTCTCATTAGGGTAGTTGACCGTTGACTTTTTCTAAACCTTAATGAGAACAAGAAATATGATTAATAATATTAATTAAGGATTATTGTGCCATGGTTGAGTTGAACATTTGACTTTTGTTGACTTGTTGACTTTGTTGACCGATTGACCATTGTGGACTTGTTGACCATCATCATTTCATTTCCATGATGCTTCTTGTTCTTTGCAAAATGCATTAAATGCATGAAATGATAATGGTCATTGAAACTAACCATCACAATTCTTAATTATTATTATTATTATCATCATTATTCTTACTTTTGTGAGCCTGGTTGTAAATTATTATCTCATTCTCACTTGCTCATTCTCTCTCATCCAAAGCTCATCCTCTTCCTCTCTCTCAAAGCTCTCATGTCTCATGTGTTGAGAACTGTTCATTTCAGATTTTTGCATTTTCATACCGTCCAATTTTTATCACGTTGCATATCGATAGATACTCTTGAGCCGTGTTTGCTATTCAATTGCAGGATACAGGTTCTCGGCTCTAAACGGTGAAATCCATGAAAAAACACGACAAAATCCGGGTTCCTGCCAACCACAGATAAAATACGGGTCTCCGCTCTTTATCCGTCTGTTGCCACACACCAGTTAGGAGACAAAATGGCAAATCGATTGTCACCTTCATGCACAGGGCTCAATGGCAACACAATTTCCTAGAAATCTACGCGGAGCTCAAGAAAATCTTGACAAAAAGTCCACCTTTCCCTCAACAGAAATTCTGGAAAATTCGTGAAGAAAATCTGAGAAAAGTCATATTCCAGAATAAAGGACATAAAAGACCAGGGAAGCCCAAAAAAGAAGAGAGCCCAACTCCTCCAAAGGGCCACGGAACCGTGGCCAATAGGGGGTCTAAGCCGCGGTTCCGCGGCCATATGGTGGCGGCAGTTGACCATTTTTAGGGGTATTTTTGTCTTTTCATATAGTGGCAGATTGTTGCCCTAGATTTTCAGTTTTCAGCCTATAAATAGCCCAGAACTTTGTGAAGAGAAGGGGTCCATAATCTTGTATTTTTCTTTTCTAGGTTTAGTGTTGTTTCTTCTTCCTCTTCTCATCTCTTCTCCATTAAAACTTGTAGTGAGCTTGTGAGTGAAGAATGATGAATAAAGAAGAACCGTTTATCATTTTGCTTGTCTTATTATCTTGTTAATTGTTGTAATTTTCATTTGTTAACTAGTTGTTGTTATTTCTTGTTGTTTCTTTCTTCTCTCTTTTTTCTTTATCCTTAACACAACCATGATGCTTACGCTTGATCCTTGCCGAGGTGAGGTCGCAAATAGCTAGTTGTTATCTTCTAATCTCTTTCTTTCTATCTTCCTCTTTTGTTTTGTTTTATTTTTCCGTATCATGATGTGTGAGTAGTTTCATACTTGTTAGGGTAGGATAAGGGAAATTTGAGAGAAGGAAATCTCTCTCACTCTTTCCTTGCCCAACAGCTTAATTCGACTCCCGTTAATTGAACCACAATCCGCTCCTTACGGCACCCTATCCTACATAATAGCGGTGATTCCGTAGTGAGACCGGTTGTGGTTGAATTAACCGGAGGTTATGGCTAAGAGCCAAGAACGGACGGACAAGCACCAAAAGGAAGAACTTATGCGTTGGAAAGCCTAGCTTATACTCGCAAGTTCTTTCCTAGTCGTGCTAATCCCCGTTGTTGCCGATTACCGTAACACCGATATTAAGAGGGGCAATGAAAGATGTGGGACACTCCTAACTCAAACTAACCTAATCCTAACCCTAACAAGCTCTCTTTACATATCATTTTACCGCTTAACTAATCACAACAAAATCTGAAAAACTGGACTTAACTCGTTAAAACACATAGAAAAAGATTCCCATCTCCCTGCGAACGACCCGTACTCAACCGGCTAGCTACAAGCGAAACCGTCTTGATTGCGGTAATTTAACTAAAACTTGAACACACAGAATCCCTAACAATCAAGAACCATGAGCTATTGAGATAAAACCTTCAAAAATCCTCTCTACTCATTCTAGAGTTCTAGGTTTAGCAAGCCAAGCACTTTAGTTGCCTCTCGGTTGAGGTAGGAGCTCAAGGTAGAGGCTTTCGGGTGGATCCTTCTTCGACAAAGAGAAGACTACGAGGTGGAGCCGTTCAAGCCACTCCAAGGAGCAAGAAGAGAAGGAGTTCAAGACCTAGGTATAACCCTCTAACATAGTAGGTAAACTTGTAGTTAGTTTGCTAGGTTTTGTTTAGCAAAGATCCTCTTTTCTAGTCCATTTGCCTTGTGTCAAAAAATCATTTTTTACCGTTTCCGCCTCCCCGTAAGAACCGAGGTGGGCAACGTGGACTTACAGTGGTATCAGAGCATTGCTAAACAACAACTAGCATGTTAGCAAAGTATTTAGGATTTCGATCCGAGAAAAAATCGCAAAACACGTCCTAAAACTGAACTTTCTGCCGATTTTTAAACTGCTCCAAAAATAATTCCACATACCTTAAAAATCGGCTCAGGGTTTTCTAAGAACATGCAACAAAAATGAGCCCATGAATCGGTCAAAGCGCCGCGGAACCGCGGCGAGAACATGCGTCTCGCCGCGGATCCGCGACCGAGTTGACTCAGCCGCAACTCGACTTTGTTGTAGTTTGCTCAGTGTTCAGTTTTGGGATTTTTAGGATATTTTGTTTCTGCCCAGATTTTCCGGAGAACAAAGTTGTGTTTGGGGTAGTTACAAATCCGTATTTTTGATCGAAGTTCTGTAGATTTTAGCTAATGGGTTATATCTGTGATGTGATATATGCACTGAACGTCAACTAATCGCTATACGTCGATTAGTGGGGGGTGATCTGTAATGTTGTTGGATTGTGTATATGAACTCGTTGGATTGTCGCGGATGAATAGCCGAGGGTTGTGAGATGAGAGTTTTCTTTATCTTTCATTTGATGTAATATGTAAATTGATGTAATATTATTTTATGGCCGCACATCCGGGATAAGGTTGTAGCCGCCATTGTATATTATTTCTTTCACTGTTTTTTCTCCTAGGATAGACCCAAGGTGGGGTGCACAAACTACCGGGTACCTCGAAGTGCCGAGTGGCCTACTCACGTTGTTGAGGGAGGTTGCTTCACTTCGGGTACTTGGCGGGTAGTTTGCCGCACCCGTAGGGGTCTAGGGTGGGGTTTGGCTATTCATCGCGACCGTGTAATCCGTCTTTCTTTGCAGGCTCGAACGAAACGCGGATTTCTAGTATATCCAATGTGTTCATCTGTGATCTGGAATGGCTATCATTGCATCTGACGAATGTATATATCTATATATGATATCTAGTAGGCGTTGCCTATGTTTTGCATCCGCGCTAGTCTAGCCCCCGCTCTGTCGTTAGTTAAGTAACATAACGGGTAATGACGGGGACCCGTGGCGAATGCGGATGGCATAAGCGTACATCATATTTTCGTTGTTTTCTGCAATGGTAGGATTATATGATGGGACACATTAAATTAATGCAAGAAAATAAACCAAAGTAAAAGTCGTTGGAACAATTTTAAAACCACTCGGTTTCTTTTCAAAACAGAAAACTTTTAAACGCGGAGCTTAAACCACTCCTTTTAAAAGCTATCAGGTTCCTTCGATTATATCAAGTTCACTACGTTCACGATTTCGCCAAAACCATTCGTAGCCCTCCATCATTTCAGTTAAATATTCGGTAGTATTCAAGCTATGTATTTTGACCTACGCCAAGGCATAGTGATTGATAGCTGCCGGATATTTATCTGTTGAATAGATAGATGCGTTGGTTTGAGACAGTCGTACTGCCATTTTGGCATACGTCAAGAGTAAAAACGGGTGGGTTCAAATTAACCTGGTAAATGATGGGTAGAACTTGACATGTGACTTATGATATTTTGGCCTACATCAAGGTCATAAGAGCATGGGGCAAAAATCCACATCGGGAGTTTCTAAAGAAACTGAAACTTTCTAGTGCTGCATACCATTTGGAGTGTGATGATTCTGGTAGGATTCTTTCAGTTTATCACACGATGATATTTGGATCCTGATCCTACTGTGAGTATATGCTACTCCTCGGGAACTTTCTCACTTAACGATCAATACTATAAACCAAGTAGGTGTCTAGAAAGGTGTTAGCGGGGCTACGCCCACAGGAAAAAGAGGTTATTTAATTAAGGAACTTCGCGAAAGCGTTGGAAAACTCCCTCGAAGTACCAACACTGGCCTGGCTGAACGGTTAAGCAAGTATTGTACGGTGAGATTGATCCCGACTAATTCTTATTTTTTGTTTGAGGAAGGATTCGAGAAACAGTGGGAGCCATCCTGTTTAGACAAACTAAAAACTACTCTAAACTTGCAAGAGCATCATGCTAAAGTGTTTCTTCTCTCTCTCCTAATTGCAGCGACCAAACATCATGACCGGACTTAAGTTACTACTAGATAAAAACATACTGACAGGGCTGTTCATACCATAATATTGCATTATTATATTCCCCATTCTTATTCATTTTATAAATAAACAGGTGCTTTTAACGCATGTCTGCTATATATTACAGGTTACAGGTTCTTGGATATAAAACAGTGAAAAGGATAAAAGACAATGCAAAAGTGGAACTACAACTAACAAACAGAAGGATTTTGATAAAGCCTACACAAAGATCAGTACAAGGCAACGCAAGGTCCAAGATTACAAAGCGAACGGTTAAATTTCAATACAACTACTCACTGTGAAGATCTGGAGAATACCTAGAAGACAAATTGAGAAAGGACCTGTAAAAGTAGGAAGTACAAGTCAGCAGGAGCCAGCACACCAAAATTGATGACGCAATCCTCTTGTTTGGCCGCGGAACCGCGGCCAAACCATGCCTCGGGCCGCGGTTTCGCTGCAGAGTAGAACAGTTGGAGAATAAAATTTTTACCATAAATTTTTGCGGCGTTGACTGGTCTTTATAGGGCTATTTTGGTAAATGTAGACATGCGGATCAATTGCAACCTAGGGTTTCCTATCCTCTATAAATAGAAACTCTAATTCATTGTATTAGGCTATGCCTCCCTATGCCTCTTTCCATGAATAAAATTTAGAATTCTTTTGGAGAGCATCGATGCCTCTTTTCATATCATGAATTCAGATCTGACAACTCTGTGTTGATGTTTGGAGAGAGCCATTTGTCAAGTAAGTAGGTAATTTCAATTCTTGCCCTAGGTAATCTTTCATTCTTTGCCCTAGATAAATGTTTTTAAATTCCCTAATGAGCGAGTTGTCTCCTCGCTTGTTAGGGTTAGCTTTGGGAAAGGCTTTTGAGAGATGAGATCTCTCATCCCTTTCTTGCCCATCATACTTTTCAATAGGACTCCATGCATACACGCACACACCGCGCCCTACGGCACCCTATCCCTCGAAATAACGGTGATACCGTAGTATAAAGGCACGGTTGCGCGCGTTTTCAATGGAGGTTAGGGTAAGTATCTCTAAAGGAAGGACAAGAACATAGAGGAAGGAACACCTTCCCGAATGGATCTAATTCCCTTTATTGATAATTACCATTACTCATCTTAGATCCTAATTTGGGTATAGAAAGCGTTGAGATTTATTTACATTTCCAAACCATTCCTAAACCTAACCCTAGCAAGATTAAGATCTAGATAATCTTAGTATAGATAAAATTAGTTTTTAGATTTAATAATCAATCCGAACACCCATCGGAATTAACTCGTTTGAGCGACTAGGAAATTCACAACATCCCTGTGGACCGACCCGTACTCACCGGCTAACTACCAAGCGACGCTGTTCTTGATTGCGGTTAATATATAGTTTTTTATACGGATCAAATGGCACCGTTGTCGGGGATGGCGTGTTAATTCCTTGTTGCAATTTCGGGTTAATCTAAATTTTAAAAAATCATAAAAATCTGAAAAAACAAAAAAAAATATAAAAATATATCATCTGTTATTTTTGGAAGGGTATTTTTGTAAGAATTTTGCAGGATCTACAAACAACTTCGGATCTGGAAAAATCCAGAACGCGAAACAGAAAACATCTAATTCGAACCAACAGAGGAGTATCCCAACAGAGCACAGAAGAAAACTTGGCATCTAATCCACCTACCTGACCGCGGAACCGCCGCATTAGGTCCATAGGACCACGGAAACGCGGCACTGTAGTGACGTCGTCATCACAGAATTTTTTGGGGAACCGTGCAGCCAATCTGACCGCGAAACCGCGATGGGACCCCCTCTTTGGCCGCGGAAGGGCGGCGCGCTGGTGACGACATCTTCTGCAAAATTTTCTGTAAGCCTCTCTGTTCTTCCTCTACAAAAATCTTCATATATCTTCTGAAAAATTCCTGTAGAATTTGGTGCGCTTTAAAAGTCTTTTCCTTTCCAAATAACAAATCTTGTGCAGGATTTTTGCGCCTCGCTTAAAATAGAAATTGATTGCAAGTAATATTTTTTGTTTTGCAAATCTTTTATCGAAAATCATTTTGCAAAATTTCCAAATAAAGAGCAAGCGGAAAAAGGAAAATTTTAATTAGAAAACTTGCAAACTTTAGCCGCAAATAAATCCTTGCACCACCTACCTTCTTTCTCTTCTCTTTCTTCTATCATAGGTACCCCACATCACAAATCTCTTGCCGAACTTTGGTATCCCGAACCTAACTTTGCCTCGTACGTCAATTGTTTCGGTCGATTTAAGGAAGACCCCTCCATGCCAAAAATTTCTTTGAAAGATCAAATAGAAGCGTCTAGGAGAAACAGTTCGACTTTGCAACCCACCTTGTAACAACCATGTTCACCTTCACCACCTTCGTACGTTGATACCACTTTTTCAAGTCCTGCTAATCTCGTAGCCGATCTTTCACCCCTCTCCACTCATCTAGTTCTAGGGATCCACAAGACTATTTACCTATTTATCCACATATTGAACCTAATCTTGTCCAACCATCCAATTACTACCAGTCCTACCCGACTTTCCCACCTTCACGAGACATTGCTTCTACACAGCCATTTGGGAGTTTCCAAAATCCTAACAACTTTGAATCTTTTACCGAAACCCCTTAACAACCCATGTCTAGTTTGGAACAGTCGTTGGAAGTTTATATTTTAGCAACAAACAAAATGGTGAGGAATGTGGATGCGTCCATAGCCGCTCTTATACAACCTAGTGAACCGGTTGCTAGTTTCCAACTAGCTCCAAATGTTTCAATGTATGAGGAGGCGGTTGGACAAAGGGAGAATTTGAGAGGAGCGAGTGAGTTCTACACATTCCCAAATCAGACCTACCCATACCCACTTGATGCCCACAACTCCGGTTTTCCATCGATTGTCCAAAATAGTTCACCGGTTAAAAATAAAAATGAGTTATGTGACTTTGTAGTGCTTGATTTGCCAGATAATGAAGAATCCCTTTCGAGTGAAACCACACCTAATCCTTTTGACCTTTACACCTCCACTCTAGAACCTAAATTGATAAATATCCATGATTTTGATGAGGTGTCAGAAAATATTGATTTTCACTTGATTGAGGATATAGACGCCGGGAATATTTTGGATGATGAGCCTGTAGATTTGATTGAACTCTTATGTCCAATTCATCATCCCGAGTCATTAAATGTTTCTCCCGAACTTCATATTCGTCTTGATTTTGCTGATAATGGCATGGATGAGTTAAATATTGAGGAGAATTATGAGGATAGTATCGAGGAGAGTATTGAGGATAATATTGAGGTTGGACCATTTTTGTTTGATGTGTCGGATTTTCCAGTTCATCCTCCTGAATCTTTAACTGTTATATCACCCTCCCTCCTTTCCATCGTTCCGACCACGCAAACGATCATGCTTGAAGACTGTGAGCTTGAAAAATTTCTCTTTGAATCTGACACAGTTCTCACAGCCGATAACACTTACGAGTGTTTCACTTTTTCGGACGATGTTGATGACTCACCGCCCGAGTTTGAGTCCTTTACATTTTCAGATGAGTTAGTTGAACCATCAAACTCGGTTGCTTACAGTCGTTTCGAACCATTGATGGAATCTTTCAAATTCGAGACAGTTTACTACGGTGAGAATGAGACTATCCCGAATTCACTCTCTTTCGTCCTTCCTATCGTTTCGACCGTATAAGAGACCGTTACGCTTTCATCTCCTATACCAAGTTCGGCGTACCCATGCTTTCTTGCGAATCTTGAGGGATTTGACCCCATTTATTGACGGGTTGATAGATTAGCACAATCGTTTTTAACACATCAGTCATCACAAATTGTGCTCATTTATTCACTCAATTTACACCCTCAAGTTCGTACTCCACTTCTTTCTCTTTTCCGCCATTCTTCTCCTCCGCCGAGACCATATTCCAATCTTCTTCCAATTCGGTCTCGTGTGCTTCTCATTTCTTTTCTTTCCACCCCATTCTTTCACCAACCCTACCATTACCATGATAAGATTTTTGAATGGTTGGTGCTCACCTTTGGCTTATGTAAGGCCTTGTTTAGTTTGGGGAGAGCCTTGTTGTGTGTGTGTATATATATATATATTTCTTTTAACAATAAAAAAAATTCAAAAAAAAAATAAAATAAATAAAAATGAAATTTTTTTATAAATAAATAAACAGGGGAGTGCCGACATTTTGACCCTCTTGGTGTAGCATGACAGTGAGGACACTGTCAAGTTTTAGTTTGGGGGTATGCTCGGTACGTTTTCTTCCTTCGCATTCATGTGTATATTTTTGCATTTGCATACTTATTTTAAAACCCATAAAAATTGAAAATTTTCAAAAATCATAAAAATTAATTTATTCAATTTTGGCCATATTTGATTTGAGTTTGACAAATAGATTAACTAGCTAGGAACAACTACATCTTAGACTTAGTAAATTAAAAACCCTAAAAATAACCTTCTTTAGAGTTTAACGGTAGAAAGTGTATGTCTTTGTATTTTATTTAGAAATAGTCAAATTTTGAGTTCACTTCTTGTGCTAAGTCGAAACAAAGGAAAAGTATTGATGTTCTTATTAGAGTATAAGTTTGAAAAATAGTTCCTACCTTAAGTCTAGATTCTGAAAATGTATACCCTACAATTTGCACAATCACGCACCTTGAAACTTGGAATGGTAGAGCAGACCTTGAAATGCTCTTGTCTGAAGTCCTTAGTACGAAGAAAATGAAATAAAAAAATATAAGTGTGAATAAAGAATAAAAAAATGAACACTGATTTTTGTGATTACTTAAGGCTGAAAAAATAGAAAGATATTTAGCGAGGGTGCTTCATCACCTAGTGCCTTAGACCAACTGGTTTGGGAGTCACTGCTAAAGCCTTAGGTGTTGCAAGACTAGGAATTACGCTTTAAAAGTGCAAACGCATTTTGTAATCGGTCGTTGGTACCTCAAGAAATATTAACGGTCGCATGAAGGATGTGTAAGCAAAATTCAATTAAAAATTCACCAATTAATAAGTACTTTGGACAACAGACAAGGGTATGATTGCTTGATTTGAATTTCCAAGTGTAGGGGTGATTTATACACACACGTGGGGATATGTGATTGGAGTTTAGATGAGAGAAAGGAATGAAGAATAGAACATGTTTCTTTAGTAGAGTTGATAGAAATTCCTAAGTGGAGATGGAACCCTAGAAGGAAACTTAAGAAATGCCGAAAGCTAAGTAAGTCTATAGAATATATATATAATCTTAAGTTAAATAATAAGTGTCACGACCCGAAAGTACGGAACGTGACCGGCACTTAGATTACGAAACGTCTAGAGACGCAACGTAACCTAAGTAAGCCAAAGCCCAGAAATCTAAACCATAAAAAGAAGAAGAAGAAAAGAAAACATGAAGAAAAACAAGTTTAAAAGTATCAGCAAATTTTCCAAAAATTTTGGCAGAGTCTCCTCTGTAAAAACTGGCCCCCAAACGGGTACAACAAGTATAATATACATAAACAATAAAAAGCATCCCCAACGGGTGCTAGCTTAACGCCAACAGGCGGAGACAACCACAGAAAGCATAATAATATACAACGCCAAAGGGCGAGGCTCAAAACTCAAAAGAAAACAAAACCACCAGATCAGAATAATACAAGCGTGACTCTAAGGTCAAAATAAAAGACTGGTCCAATAAAATTATCAAGTAATACAAGTATGGTTGATGGAGCTTACTAGATACAATGAATGAATAAAAAAATACAATGGTGGTTCAGATACAAGTGAACCAACAAACCGTGCAAATCACCCTGAAAGAAAAGATGTGCCAGCAAGCTGCCAGGGAAACCTGTACATCGAACCTGTAAAAAAATTTGGCACAACGGGGGTGAGTTGCCAACTCGTGAGTAGAAGACATCTACGAAAAGAAATCGAATGCAGGACGCTATCCTAGGTCATGATAATACACTATTATATCATAAACATCTAGTAATAGCAGGGTAAAACTACGTGTAAATGCAGATACTCCGTGCTCGTGTCAGTGCCTCATATAGTACTATGTCATACGAATGGATATGCATGCACCATGAATATAAAATAATCAATCCTGAAATCCAGATATATCTGTATAAGAAATCTTTAGCTGTTATCATAGTAAAACGTGTATAGAAATCTGAAATATCAACAATGAAATCCATGGAAATCCGTGTCAAGTATCGACACAAACATGTAAATCTCAAGTCTCATAGTCTCAATACCTCGGGCTCCGTCAGTCCGGATCGGCCCATAGCATCAAATCTCACGACAACGGTCGGTATCCTCCGGATATCCGCCGCGCCAGACATCACCGGTAGGTAGCCTTCCCCTGCCAGGCTCATCGTCTACAACTCGATCTTCTTGCCCCGGGGTACCATACCGGGCCCACCATGTACCCGAGACGGTTCATCCACTCCTCGAATCGGGTCTCGAAATCCAACAGAAAACATGAAATCTCATGGTGGACGACACATACATCACGAGGAAACCGCATCTTATGTTTTAAAAGAGAGGAGAGAGAGAGAGAGAGAGAGAAGTTTTATATATTCTTGCGGTTTTTCCCCAAAAATCCAGAAATCTCATAGAAACCCAAATCTCCAAATCATGAGTAAGTATATGATAAGTGTCGGCATATGCCCCATAATACTGCATAATAACATGAAAATGAGAATGCATGAAATGTCTAAGTAATCAATGCCATGTCTAGACTAACATCTGAGAGTAATCGTAATGCTATATCGATCTAGCTTTTAGCTGAATGTATCAATAAAAGATATTATGATCTAAGTGTACGTGACATAGCAATTACCGATGATGATGTGTGTGAGCCGGCAAATAAGTGTGCGTGGAATATGCGCATCATCGGTAATGGTGCTGGTGTCCTAACAAGCAGAGTTTTATACCGGTTACAGAAATATATGTATGAACATGCAATATTATGATTACAGTATGAATGTGAAGACAGATGTGCATTATCCACTCCTCTGCGATATACGAGTACAACTACCACTATATGAATCGAACCTAAACTAGTGTCCATCTAACCTCCTAAGGAACTAAACCTAAGAAACTAGTCAAAGAAACAAGAGTCTACCTAAGGTCTGAATCAATATCTCTAATAGTCGGCGATCCAGCCTCAATAGCGTCACGTACGTAGTACGGCTTCCTCGAATCAAGAGTGCGGATCAATCATCATATCTATGTCTCGTAGGGTAAAATCCATCATACGGCATCCCAGTATCGGGGTACGGGTCAAGTATCTCCTAGGTGTCTCATCATTCGTATAATGTCATCATCAACACATCTCATGATCCAGGTGCTAAATTGTAATCGCATACATATATCATATCGTGATTAGTCACAAGTTACAGTCCGGGTACTATTTTAGAGTCTCATGTACCTCAATATCATCACCACCCATTATAATTTATGTATCCATGTTCGTTATCTCATTCTCTAATGATCCGCTAACACTTTAATACGACTATATAGTCCAGAATCACAGCATCAAGCCCAGTTATACTGTTTCATCACACCTCAGATATCATATCACATCAATGAATCCCATATACGTGTTGTATATATATATATAACTATACCTAGTCCTATATATATACATACACATATACGTATATACCATGTCGAGTTTCAGTGTGAGCGTGTGTGTTTCTATCTGAAACCTACGAACCTCTTCCAAGGACCCCATCCTCTGATATAGTTTTCCTAAATCAGTCTTGTCCAGCCTAGGGTCATTACTAGGGTCCTAAGCATTAAGAATCTAGGGTCACATCTGGCTTCCTAATGTCAATAAGTATTATTCCTATTTTACATTGCGGGGGTGCTAAACGCCATCCACCCGACTTCCCCCCGTAGATATGCATCTACTCACCTGGTCCATGTCTGCCGAAGACGGTGTCGCCATCCTCTTCTTCATCGCCCGCAGTCCATGTGAGGGGTACCTATACGCAAATATATGTAGTATTGTAAACTAAATCACATACAAAAGTCAAAACGACGCAAGGAACAAGCATAGGTTAAAACCTATGTCCCGTCCACGCAAAAGAACCAAATACCGCTCGATATCGGCGTACAAACTCCGATGGATCGAGATAACATCATCAAACAACTTTTAGTTTTAAAACACATTACCTATATTGTAAAACATGATCAAATTCATCGAAACACTAAAATCGATCAAATCGTCCGTTTTCGAAAAACCCGAAAATGCCAATTTACCGTTTTTCATCGAAACTTGACATTTAATTGAAACCAATGGTCATAAAACTCATTAAATAGTATAACTAGACTATATAAACCACTACTATATTTTTAGCACCCTAATTTATATTAGTTTGGAAATTCTAGTTTGCAAACTTGCCCGATTTCGGTATTTTTAAGCAAAACTTCACAATTTCACTTCCAAACTTGATTTTGCATAACTTAAATAGTTAAACCACTCCTTGAAACCTTAAGGATTTTCTAAAAACCTAACTTTAGTTTTAACTCCTCATTTTAAACTAATTAACAAAACCTAGTTTAATAACATAGCAATATTATGACAATTTTTAAGGTGGAAGCTAGAAATTGCAACTAGATTATATTTCACTCTCATTTAACATGTTAATCCACACACTAATTCCACAAACTAATAATAAAACCCAAATTCTAATTTTATATAACTTATTTACATGTTTTGTAAAAATCTAGTTTACAAAAATAACCTATTAAACAATTAAAATGCAACAACTATCAATTTTTGCTACAAAATTAGGTTAACCATTTCCTAGTATGTTAAACTAAAATTTTAGATCAAAACCTAAGAATCAAAACCCTAATAATAATTTAGTAACCATATTCTAGAAATTTAAATCTTGAAACAAAACCATAATTAAACATTTAGTTTGATTAGGTTGAAGTAAAATAGCAACAAATGAGACATGGGTTTAGAATTATACCACTAAAATTTGAGATTACACATGCTTCATGACCTCCATGATGGATTTCTTGCTTTCAAATTCCAAGCCAAATAGAAGCAAAGAAAATTAGATAAGGTTGAATGATGAATTTATGATAATTTGTATTGATTTTTCATGGATTTTTGATGAAAATTTGAGGTGAAAAGGAGGTGGAGAATTTGAGGGCTGCCAAGGTGAGGGCCGGCCACCATCTTGAGGGGAGGGAGAGAAAGAAATTGTGTAGCCAAATGTAGTAACTTCCTCCATTAAATTCCTTCTTTATGTCTTTTCAACCTTTATTCATTTTCCATTTTTTTATTTTCCAAAAAAACAATTTTCTAGAAGTCACTTGAAGAATGAAGTGAGAGGGGGCTGCCAAGGTCAGCCAAAAATAGTGTGAGGGAGTAAAATATAGTGTGGTTTTGTTTGGGAAAAGATAAAAGTTATACCGCATTCCGTTTGCACTAATTTCACCGAAAAAAGCCTTTTTTCGATATTTTCTAACACCGGATAACAACCCTATTTCAATTCAAAAACCACATGATAAAATTTTGTTTAATGTATAATGATGCACAAAATTTGTTTGAACTCATTCCAGTTTGTAATTTTCCTGAATTAAATGTATTAGTGACGGCTTAAAATAATATTAAAATAATTAATTTCGGAAAAAATTTCAGAAATTTTGAAATCTCACCAGTGGCTCAATAAACACCAAATACTAGCAATTACATAACTAGAATATTTATATTTAATTTTAAAATAAAGATATTTGTATTTTGACTTTTTACAGAAAACCTCCTTATTTTACCGATTTTCCGAAATTTCACCAAAACGATTTTCACAACGTTACAATAAGAAAGTGTGAAGAATATGGGTGGATAATTTATGAGTCGACGATAATAGAATTCCTTGTTAGAAAAATTAATTGGAGAATAAAAGTTAATGGGACAAATTGATAGGATTTTGTGGGTAGTATCCGCTGTAAACCCTCACGAGACAAAACTCCTCCTACTAGGGACACCTAGGGGTTTAACGGCTTGTTGCACGAGCTCAGTGCAATCGCGTTTCCCTGCGAAAGTGCGGTTAGTTTTTTTTTGTAAAGAATAAAATAAGTTTGCTCGAGGACGAGCAAAAGATAAGTTTGGGGGTATTTGTTCATACCAAAATATTGTATTATTATATTCTCCATTCTTATTCGTTTTATAAATAAACAGTTTCTTTTGACGCATGTCTGCTACATATTACAGGTTACAGGTTCTTGGATCTAAAACAGTGAAAAGGATAAAAGACGATGCAAAAGTGGAACTACAACCAATAAACAGAAGGATTTTGATAAAGCCTACACAAAGATCAGTACAAGGCAACGCAAGGTCTAAGATTACAAAGAGAACGGTTAAAGTTCAATACAACTACTCACTGTGAAGATCTGGAGAATACCTAGAAGACAAATTGAGAAGGGACCTGTAAAAGTAGGAAGTACAAGTCAGTAGGAGCCAGCACACCAAAATTGATGACACAATCCTCTTGTTTGGCCGCGGAACCGCGGCCAAACCATGCCTCGGGCCGCGGTTCCGCGACAGAGTAGAGCAGTTGGAGAATAAAAATTTTACCATAAATATTTGCGGCGTTGACTGGTCTTTATAGGGCTATTTTGGTAAATGTAGACATGCGGATCAATTGCAACCTAGGGTTTCCTATCCTCTATAAATAGGAACTCTAATTCATTGTATTAGGCTATGCCTCCCTATGTCTCTTTCTATGAATAAAATTTAGAATTCTTTTAGAGAGCATCGATGCCTCTTTTCATATCATGAATTCAGATCTGACAACCCTGTGTTAATGTTTGGAGAGAGCCATCTGTAAAGTAAGTGGGTAATTTCAATTCTTGCCCTAGGTAATCTTTCATTCTTTGCCCTAGATAAATGTTTTTAAATTCCTTAATGAGCGAGTAGTCTCCTCGTTTGTTAGGGTTAGCTTTGGGAAAGGCTTTTGAGAGATGAGATCTCTCACCCCTTTATTTCCCATCATACTTTTCAATAGGACTCTATGCATACACGCACACACTGCGCCTTACGGCACCCTATCCCTCGAGGTAGCGGTGATACCGTAGTATAAAGGCCCGGTTGCGCGCGTTTTCCATGGAGGTTAGGGTAAGGATCTCTAAAGGAAGGACAAGAACCTAAAGGAAGGAACACCTTCCTGAATGGATCTAATCCCCTTTATTGATAATTACCATAACTCCTCTTAGATTCTAATTTGGGTATAAAAAGCGTTGAGATTTATTTACATTTCCAAACCATTTCTAAACCTAACCCTAGCAAGATTTAGATCTAGATAATCTTAGTATAGATAGATTTAGTTTTTAGATTTAATAATCAATCCGAACACCATCGGAATTAACTCGTTTGAGCGACTAGGAAATTCACAACATCCCTGTGGACCGACCCGTACTCACCGGCTAGCTACCAAGCGACGCCGTTCTTAATTGCGGTTAATAGATAGTTTTTGAGATCAATCAAGGGCCAAACTACAAAGATTGGCTCAGGAATGTCAAAATGGCAATCACTTATGACAATTTAGGGTATCTCCTTACCACCAAAGCTCCCCCTGTCTCAGGTCCCAAATCCAGCGTCGCGGATAAGGAAATCCGTAAGACCTGGGAGATTGACTCCGCGAAGGCCAAGTGCCTCGTGCTTGCCTCTATGGACAATGAACATCAGAGGAGGCACGAGAATATGGACATTGAATCCATATTTCTCCATACTAAGGAACTATATGAAGAGCAATCCCGTATCGCAAGATACGAAGTCTCGAAAAAGTTGTTTTCGGCGAGATTGGCCGTCGGATCATCGGTAGCGGAACACGTGCTTAAGATGATTGGCTTTATTGAAGAGCTCGCGGACCTCGGGACCACGTTGGAGAAAGAGCTCTACACTGACTTGATTCTCTAGTCCCACCCTTCCACTTACGCCCAGTTTATCCTGAACTTCAACATGTAAGGAAAAGAAGTTGAACTTCCGGAACTCCTCAACATGTTGAGGAGTGCAGAGGGCACCTTACAGAAAGTAAGGGAAATATCCACTTTGTCTGTTAGAGGACCTTCTCTTCTAGGTCCAAGGCGAAAGCCAAAGGAAAGAAGAAGAAGACCCCCACCAAACCAAAGGGCGGTGTTAGTAAAGTGGAAGCCAAGGGAAAGGAAATGGTAGCAAAGATAGCGGGACAGCTTGTGGGAAAGGAAGAGTGCTTTTATTGTCATAAGAAAGGACACTGGAAGAAAGATTGCAGGGCTTTGAAGGCCAAGAACCAGGACCCGAAGCAAGTTGTGGCTTCGGCTTCAAGTGTGTATGTTATTGAAAACTGTCTATCAGTAAACCCCTACTTCCTGGGTATTGGATAACGGATCAGGATCTCATATCTGTAATTCTTTGCAGGCACTGAGAAAGCGCAGGGTTTTGAAGGCATGTGATATGACCCTCATAGTTGCAAACGGAGCTGGCATGGATGCTGAGTCCGTGGGGGACTATCACTTGGGATTGTCAGATGGACATGTTTTGGTTTTGCGTGATTGTTATTTTGTACCCAGTGTGACTTGTAATATCATATCTGTATCTTTAATGTCTAAAGAAGGTTATGATTTTGCATTTGTAAACGATGTTGTAAACATTCACCTTAATCATGTTCTGATTGGGTCGGGTGCATTAAGCAACGGTATATACGTGTTAAACCAACCACAGATTTTCAATGTCCAGAATACACACAAAAGAAAGTCTCCAGAAATAAATCATGCTTTATTATGGCATTGTAGACTGAGTGTTCTCTTCTCTAATCTACGAATTAGTGAAGAGGTAGCTTGTGCTTGAGTTCCCTCAACGTAGATCATCTTCGGCCTCGAAGACTTCTAGCATGCTTGTTCGTATAGCTTGGTGGAGCCTATCTTGAGTCCGGGAGATCCATGCTTAGAGCAAAAGGATGACTACAAAGAGCTTTAGAAGTGAAGGACCAATCTACGAAGGTTGTATTTCTTATTCACTTCTTATGTAATGTTTGATTACATGTGTTTGTTACCCTAACTTTCTAGTTCGATTCCTAGGATGTTTGCTTAGCACCCCCTAAATTTTTGTTGTGGCATGTTTTATAGTTGCTAACCCTAGGCATGGTGCTAAGGAATCCCTATAGAGGTCGTATGGTCTTACGGCAGGGTTTCGATCACATACGTGTACTAGATACACGGATAATGTTCGGACGGATAATACTAGTGGGCTTTGGTTTAAGCTGGATCCTAGTATTATATTATTGGATTATTCCTGTCTCATTGTATTCATATTTTTCGGAATACGAATACGGGTATATATATACGGTGAGGGCATTCTTGTAATTTCACAAGAATGAGCTTCTAGAAGGAGACACCTCATTACTTGATTTGTCTTTTTTTTGTAAAAGGATTAATGAGGTGGAATTTGGGGAGACACTTGAGAAATGGTTGAAAGCATGGCTTGGTGTTTTTTTATTCATTTGTGGTTACTATTCAAGTATCGGTGATTATTTTGTGAGTTAAATAATCCATGCATGAATTATTGTGTAGAGACTTAGCCATTCTCCCAACCATTATCCATTATCTCTAGTTCATTTTTCACTTCCTCGCTCTCTCTCCTAATTTCCTCTCCTCCTCTCTCAAGCTCTAACCCTTCACATGTGTTGTAATTCATAGAGCTCTTGAGACATATTAGTCCATTGATCATTCTCTACATCTACTTAGCGGTCTCTTTTAGAAAATTAGGCCACTAAGTTACCTCACTTGAGCTGAAGCTTGACCATAGGCCCTCGGGTGGATCTTCTTCGATATAAAGGACACCGGCAACCGAGTTCGATTCTAGCTACCTAGAAGCCAAAGAAACGAGAAGAAGGTTGAAACTTGATCCAAGGAGCCAAGAACCAAGAGAAGACCCGAAGGACTTGACACGAAGGTATAACGCTCTAACCGAGTAGTTAGAACCTTCTTGTAGTATATCTTAGCCAGTTAAGGTTTAGTCAAGATCCTAAGTTGATAAAGTCTATGTTACAAAGCAAATTTGATCTTTTGATAAAGAAAAAAATTGTTTTTGATGTATTCCGCCTCCCCGAGAACTCGCGGGGTGTGCGACATAGACTTACAACCGTAACTAGCATATAAAAAAGTATATAAATACTTGTCTCGAGTCGACGATCACGAGAATGGAACGATCACGAGAACAGAACGACACGAAGACGCGAATCTCGACATGACGCAAGACTCGACCTTGGATTGCTGTCGTAGAAGCAAGATGAAGCCGTGCGCGAGAGGAAGAATAAGAAGAAGGCGGTGGCGACGAGAACCGAGGTGATGACGACGATGTTGGTCAACAGCTGCTACTGCGCGGAGAACAAGTCGACGACGTTGGCGCTGAAGATGAGATGACGGTGACGAGTTTGATGCTCGGCCTGGATGTAGCCGTGTATTAGGTTTAGCTGAAGAACCGAGATGAAGAAGATGAAGTCAGCGACAATACGGGAGGTATGGGTCGACGACAGAGGTGGTTCGGCTATGAGTTTGATGATGTAGTCACGGCTATGTTAAGGGTTAGGGTTTCGATTTATGAGAGGAGGAGATGAGAAAGGGATTGAACAAAGCTAGGGCTTGGGGTTTAGGGTTTTCAGCAGAGAGAGAGAGAGAGAGATGGATGGATGGATGAAGGGAGATGGGGTCGAGTGATGATTTTGAGAAAAAAAAGGAGAGAAGAGAGCATGGGTTTAAATAGAATGGATCCCCTTTTGCAAATGAACCCTCTTTATTGGTTTTCATACAAAACACCCTCAAATCAAATTTGTTTAAAAAGATTTGCAAAGATTTTACCATATCTCATCTCCATATATCTTTTATTAATAGTATCATAATAATATATTAATTTATTATATATTTAATAGTTGTATATATATTATATAAATATCAAATACGATATTATATTATAATGATAAGTTATAATATATACATAAGTACATTGATAATTAATTAGAAAAATATAAACAACATATTTATTTATCTTAAATAAAATATAGAACTCCAATTAATATAATTTTATTTGAGCAAATAATAACCAATACCGTTTCTATGTTGTATAAGTTTTCTAGGGTGTTACAAAAGTTTTAACTTATCGGCCGGGATATCAAGTTGAAACGAGATTGTTCATTTCAATTCGAACCATGTTGTCGCCTCCGAGATGATCATGACCGAACCATTCACATTGGATCCACTCACAGAACATATTAATGTCCAAGTTTGGATCATCCTCAATAAGCAAGAGAGTGAATAAAGATTTAGTTTGTTGGGTAGTAAATGCGAGAAGATAATGGATAATGTAGAAATGAATGGGATACTTCTTGTTCTATTGGCAACATAGGGTTTTAGGGGAAAAGTAGTGAATTTGGAAGGAAAATGACTAGGTTAGAGAATTTAATGCTCAGTCTTTTAAGTAAAAATCAACAAAATATAAATCAGGATAGAAATTACAGGCAACTAGTTACAAGCAAATAAAAATCAGAATTTTACCCAAAAGAATGCAGCGTTCAACTTATCCTTGGACACATGAGTCTCTATGGGCATTCTTGGGATATACTAACATATATATGGATGTTTGTATTGCATGGAATATGTGATGGGCCTAAGGTTTTTTCACATGATGAAAAAGCCGAGGGACGTTTTCGCCGGTATTTTTGTGCCGGGGGCTTTTCAATAATTTACCCTTATTATAATGGCTTTCATTTTTTAACCTGCATCACATGTGCTTGAATTCTAGTGCTCCATAATGGCATGTTACATGTATGATAGAAATGTGTGATGCCCCCATAACATGATCAGGAAAAGAGAAAAGAAAAGGATAGTGGCCGAATGGGCTGGAAATATTGTGTAATCCCTGTCCCAATGGGTCAAAGTTTTAGCATTCATAATTATGCCTCAGATTGTTTATGAGAAATAGTTTTTTTTCGCTTTTTTATATGAGATTCAAAAATGGATGCAAAACAACAATTAAAGAGAGAAAACGATTGTCTACTCCTTTGGATCTCACGGAGCTTCATCATGTCGCCGATTCCTAATCCGAAATCTCAATGGCACGGAATCTCCCCCACCCCCCACCCCTCTATATTATTATAGAGCCAAGGCTTTTTATTTTTGAGATTATGAATTCTGAATGAGAGAGGTTCGATTTATAGGGTCTATTTTGATATCCATGTGAATCTCGAGATTCTGGTAGTTTCTGAGGTTAGTTAACTGGACAATTGATAGGAGGCCGTCCAGTGAAGTATTGAATCTTTTGAGATTAACTTCACAGTTCACACATGAAAATATTTTATTTAACAAAAAATTTGAAAAGCGTGGTCGATCATAACTCGTTTGGCTGACTTATTTGTTGAGTTTCTGAAAATTTCTCTATCAATAGCTTGAATTACTGTCTAGATTGAATCAAAACCAAATAATTTTCTTTCTCAAACCGTGTCTTTAACAACTATAAAAATCAATTTGTTCAATTTTTGGAAATTTCTGGAGATTTATTATGACTTTATGAATATTTCATTCTTTAATATAAGAAAAATATTACAAAATTACACGAGGGTGGGATTTAGTTGAATAGCCGATCAGGGGCCAACAGTCTAGATTTTACTACCAATTTAAAATCATCTTTTATGTTGAAAATAATTTTAAAATGAAGAAAATAGTGTCCTAGTTCATAGAATGCTCGACAGGCGAACGACCTACTAAACTAGTTTACAATATTCCCCCTTTTTTAAGGAATCTTTTGGAAATCGATAAGTAATGTTATGATTCTCTCTCTTGTATGTTCTAACTACAGGCAACCGAGTTTGTAAACTAGCTCATTTTAAAATCAAATTTTGGCTTAAATATCGTAGGAATACCATGTAAAAAACAGAAAACAAGATGATAGCTAATCAGATGGGCGACTGAAACCGTTCTTAGAACTACATCATTAGTCTTCTAATTTTTTTTTATTGGGCTCAAAATTCAAGCATAACTTTGTTATACTCTATATATAGTATCTAAATAGAACCCGACTCGGACGAGAATGGCGGTCAACTAGCCCTGATGATGTTCAACCAACCCGATCACTTCGGGCAGCCGTATGAGTAGGACTTGATGATTGCTCGTCATGGCAGCTTCCAGACGAGTATTTCTCATGATTTTGGTTTTGCTTTGGGGTATATGTCCCCCTTATAACTAATAATGTGGCTTATACTTCATATTAGGGTAGTTTCATTAATTAACTTCATTCAATGAAACACAAGGTTTTTTTTTAAAATCTGTTTTTACCGTTTTCGTTTTAATCAAAAATTTGCGGGGATTAATTAGTCCACTTGTTCCATAAAAACTGATAAGATTGTTACCAAGTACTTAACAGACTTGCTATAGGTAAATATGTTACTCTTAAGAGAGGTAAAGGCCAAAGACAATATATTTCAGCAAATATCAAAAACAAAAACTGACCAATTTATCAAAATTGCAAGATATTAAGCGTTTCGAATGCAAACCAAAAATCGTGAGTTCAAATTGCTAGTTGATTTTTAAACTTCATGAATTACAGAAACGCCGACAGTACAACAATTGCCAAATTGTTCTTTCCATCATCTTTGATATACGTCTGAGGGGATCCACAACTCAACGCTTCACATATGGGTGATTTTCCGGGACGTTGTCGATACTCAGATTGATAGTTTTATTTCCTGGCCACATGAAATGTGACGTCCGGGTCTTATTATTACTTCTCGTAATTGATCTCACCGGCTATTCATCTTCACATCAAGAGACAATCTCCTTTCATTTTGCACCGAAAATAACCCCATTGGATCCTTTTACAGCGTATTAAAATATACGGCTGCATAAACGCTTAGATCTTGCCCCAAAAATAAAATTTTCACTCAGCCTTCAAGGAGTAAAATATAACCTTATTCTAACCCAAAGGGCATTTATCATACATGTAAAACTAAAAAATTTCTTGGTGTTGTAAAATTGAAGAGAAAGAAGCCGAGTATTTATAGGTGTGAGCGGAGAGAACTAGGAGTGATTTTTGTAACGGCTGGCTCATGAAAACAAGTGCTCATGCTTTCTGCATGAATAATAGAGACGAAAGAAAACAAGTGCTCACACTTGGTATGCCACTTGCACTATTACCGATGAGCTTATGTTGCACCTGTACATGCTTACATGCTACACTACACCCCATCGGTAACTAACATGCTACGTACATATTTAGAACTTGCGATGTCACCTATATTCTATTGTGCACTGCTGGTATCATTAATAACTATTGTTTCGCATCATTAGCTATTGTTTGATATATATCATATCTCATTGTCATTATTATTACTTTTATAATGTAATATTGAATTATGAGATTTCTATTATTTTGAGTTTTCATTCACTACATGATATAGTAGATACGACTGAAATTGTCTATAACTTTACGGGTCCTCGTGATTTATATGATATGTCCGCCATGAGTTAATATTTTTCTGATTTGGTTTTATTCCGAACTGAGTGGGGGAGTTATACGGTTGCGTATTTTTACGTCATCGGGACTGAGTAGGGAAGTATACTCGGATACATAGTGGACCTGGTCGAGACCGAGAGCAGGAAAGCCACATTTGAGGCGGGAAGCCTAGCGAGAAAACTCGATACCGGAGATAGTTTGAGAAACACGGCGGATATCTAGAGGATACTGACCGATATTGTTGGACGTAAGGATCGTTCGGGAAATGATGCCTGCAAGAAGTGAAGATTTGTGTCGATGTTTGACACTGGATTTGATAATAGATGATGGGTATGATCATGATTTTTGGGTTGCTTGATAAGATTTTTATTTTCTTCTATACATACACTATTGTGACATATTTGTATTTCACATCTAATATGCTCATGCTATTACATATCATTACTTCCTTATGCATAGGTTTAGTCGCTATTTCGGTTATGCATACGACTTCCACTGTTTGATGTTAGTTTTATTCACTGAGTTGGCAACTCACCCCCGTTGTGCTTTAGTTCTTTGCAGGAGGGATCACATGGATGCATAGTGGCGTCGCGGACACATATCTTGGATTTCGTCGCATATTTTGCTAGGTGGGTTACATGTTTAGTAACTGCCCCTTTGTATATTCTATATTTTGTATCTAGTGTCACTCCATCAGACCGTGTATATTATTTGACTTAGAACGAGGGGAGACTTATGTATATTTTGTGTCGGTTTGAGTAGAATCGACTGGTTATGTTGGTTGTGCTTTCTTTTACTTAGTATGCTTGTGATTCTTCGCTTTTGAGCGTCGTATATTCATTGCGTGGGTTGTTTCCGCCGATTGGCGTTGATATCGCTCCCAAGTAGGGGATGCCGTTATAATATTTATTTTTACTTGTTTTTACCAAAATTTACAAAGGAAGTGCTGTCGAAATTTTCAAGTACGAAAACAATTTTTACTCCCATTAAAAACCACTTGACATGTGCTTCAATTTAAACTATCATTGCAAACAAAAATTTAGATTTCATATCAATTACTTCTTTTTAAACTTTACCATCTTAATTCTTTATAAAGGATTTAGATCTTGGTTTCTAGCTTACTTGGATTGCGTCGATATATTTAGACGTCATACAATCTAAGTACCGGTCACGTGCCAAATTCGGGTCGTGATACTTTGTATTTCCCATTTTATTTTCCTTTTCTATTTTTCTTTGAAAGAAGAATTCAATTTCTTGCACTTCTCCAGTTTGATTATATATAACTTGTTTTGGACATTCAGTTGATGATACATTCAGACAGTTCCTAGAAGTCTCTATAAGCCCAACTTGTTGCTTTTCCTTGATTAAGTGCACTTTTGATCCAACATCTACTATTAGGAAATCCAAGTCTAGTACATTGAAATCAATTTAATTCAGCATTCCACTGAACTTCCGTCTGTCTCAACAAATCCCACCAGTAAGTTTTGGACATCATGCCTTTTATCGCTCCTTGTATTCTTACGAAAGTTGCATTCTAGATACCTTAGTTTTCGACTATAATAGATGCCAAAGATTCTATATACCTTTCTACTTCCAAAATTGTCCACCATGTAGACCCATTAATAGCAACAACAACAACTAATGAGCAATAAGTTGGTTGGTATGACGCTTCGCCTCTTGAGGATAAAGCAGGTTTTGATCCCAAGATGGGAAGTGGCCGCAATTTAACGCTTTCCTAGAAAATTCATGAGTCCAAAAGGTGTGTGTGTTGTGTGTGTGAGTTTGTTGTGTGTGTACGTGTTGGGGGGGAGGGGGGGTTAGGCTTACGGCCAGTTTATAAAAAAAAGATCAAAAGACAAGTCTTCATCCTAAATTTTTGGGATCGGCTATATGAATCCTTCTTTTCCATTTTGTAGTCTCATTGTCACGCCCTGCTTCTCAAATACGGAGAGCGAGAGTGGTCAAGGCCCTATAGATGGCCAAGAAGCACACGTTCTCGATATAACACTAGTACAAAGATGGATTGCCCATACAGGTGAGAAAAACTGAAGGGGCAATTTAAGTTGCCCTTATGATTCCTACCGTAAAGGCAAACAATATCCCTACGGTGGTAACCGTAGGAGAATTTCTACAAAAAAATTGCAAACTTAAATTGCCTCTACGGTGCCAGCAGAGAAACTTCTACTTCTTTCTCATCCCTCGTCTTCCATCATCAAGCTCAAGATCTACGCTCAGATCAAGAGATAAAGAAGGGATGATTGAGAGAAGTTGCCGACACTGCTCGTAAATGAGAAAAGGAGACCCATTATAACGAATTCCGATATAATGAGGATAATCACCTAATTCCCAATAACTTACTCCCACTCATCATCTGTAAAACCATACGGATGTGAGAATCATACCTGGTAAATACATACCCCGGAGCAAGTGTCTAATCAGGAAATCTGTTTTTTATTAACAATAAATGTTTCGTAGGGGTATACGGGTATTCCTAGTAGTGCCTCTTCCATTATCCAGATTCACAACTGTAACCGTATATTTCTTTGCCATCTCTCCAAATACCTTCATATGTCTTTAGTCATTACCTTCTGTACACCCTCTTAGGCTAAATGGTTTTCTTCCTTCCCTACCTTTCGGCACCAGCCTATGGTTTGGAAGAAGACTATCCAATAAGCATAATGGATGTACTCTCCTGATCCTAGGAGCACTCGCAACCCGAGAGAAGGTGAAGACAAAAGACAACTGAATAAAACATTATTCCTATTTCTCCTGAACCAGAATCCATCCCCGAACTGGAACAAGTTCATTTCGAGTTCGTATATAACCATATGATGGAGTATCCAATAAACTGTGGATTTTCATAGTGATACGGAGTGTTCTGGAGAAATAAAAAGGTGATGTAGGATTGGCGAAGAAATACTTGGTTTGGTCGTGAATAAGTCGCAATTTACTCTGCCCTCTTACTAATCCCTTTATTTGTCCTGTCTTAATACCTTCTGTACACCTTCGTTAGGCTAATTGGTTTTCTTCATTCCCCATCGTTCGGCACCTGCCTATGGTTTGGAAGAAGACTATCCAATTAGCGTAATAGGTGTACAGTCCCCTAATCCAAGGAGCACTCACAACCTGAGAGAAGGTAAAAGGAAAAGACAACAGAATAGTCCTATTCGTTTTCTCTAGAACCGGAAACCATCCTCGAATCTAGAACAAGTTCCTTCGAGTTCGTATATAACCATACGATGGTTTTATCCAATGGAAGTGGTTGTTCGTAGTAATACGGGGTGTCCTGAAGAAAAGGGTAAAAGTAGGAGTGGTAATGAGGTATGAAACTCAGACAATCCAAAAGCCAGTGTTTAAGAAGGTTCGGTTAATTTTGGTCACTGAGTCATAGTCAAGGGTCGGGACATGGTCGCTGCCAAACAGAGAGAGAAAAGAAACACTCAGCGTGCACTCTAACCTAGATCAGAATGGTTATCACTTTATCTAATTAGGAAAGCTCCAACTGTAACCTCAAATTCTCCTCCAAACCTGAAAGAAGAATTAGTCGGGATCACCCGATGAGCAAACCAACTCATCAGTGGGAATCGGGATCCAACTATCATCGCATGATAACGTGATGGAATCCACTCACGTTATCACACTCCAGAAGGTATGCGCATATCTGGAAAGTTTCAGATTCTTCAGAAACTCCCGATGTGATTTTTACCCCATGCTCTTATGACCTTGACGAAGGCCAACATATCATAAGTCACATGTCATCTTCTACCCATCATTATCCAGGTTAATTTGAACCCACCAGTACATACCCTTGACGAAGGCCAAAATAGTAGTACGACTGTCCCAAACCAACGCATCTATCTATGCTGCAGAAAAGTAACAAATAGCTACCATACACTATGCCTTGACGAAGGCCAACATACATAGCATGAATACTAAGTGCTACCTTTCTGAAATGACGGAGGGCTACGAATGGTTTTTGGTAAAAAACCTTTAACGTAATGAACTTGATATCGTTGAAGGAACCGGATAGCTTTTCATAAAAATATAGTGGCGAAAACTTCTTGCTAAAGAGGTCACTCCCGGTGAAGGGATCTCGGCTATTTCCCCGTAGAATGAGGTGCAGGATATTCCAACTGAATACCACGATGCAAAACAAAAAGTAATCGGCTATAGTGAAGTTATCACCCTGACGCAAACTTCTTTCCAAGGGGTCACTCCCGGTGAAGCGATCTCGGCCCTTGTCTCGTCGATTGAGGTGCTGGATTTTCATAACCGAATACCACTGTGCAAAACAAAAGAGAACGTCTTGCAATAACAGCTTTTTGAAAAAATTGTTCCAACAAAATCAGAATAGGTTTGTTTAGCTTGCATTGATCCGAATCAATGCAGTCCCATCAATTGATCACACCAATAAAGAACGAAAATACGATGTACGCATATGCCACCCGCATTCGCCACTGGGTCCCGTCATCGCCCGTTAGGTTACTTAACTAACGACATAGCGGGGACTGGACTAGCGCGAGTGCAAAACATATACAACATCTACTTGTATATATATCAATATATAATAATCGCTCAAGGCGTGATAAAATGAAACATCACAGAAATGTAATAAGCATCACAAAACAATACAGATATCTGGGATCCCCGGGTTTCATAGAGCCGCTACTGAAACCCGACGTTCCCCTGGTCGTCTGGATAGCCTATGCAATGAAATCCTAGACCCCTACGGGAGCGGAAAGTTACCCGCCAAAACCTGAAGCGAGGCAGCCCTCTTCAACAACGTGAATGGAACACCCAACACTTCACGGAATCCGGTAACTTGAGCACCCCTCCTTAGGTCAACCTGTACCCTCTACGAGTGCGGCGAATAGCCCGCCAATTCTAGAGTGAAGCCCCCTCCGTCTCAATGCCATGAGATGCAGGCCCGTTGCCTTCTAGAACCCGGCTATCTGTGCACCCCACCGCGGGGTAATCCTAGTACAGAAAGTAAAATATACAACGGGTATATCGACCTCATCCCGGTCGTACCTCAAAAGAATAATACACAAACAGGCAGTGACGGCAGTCCACATGTCAGACGCTCTCCCCTCAATATCAAATGTACATATACAACCAAACTGTACTACCATTGCATCCAGGCTATCCACCACGACAAATCCGCAAAATCACAGCACAACACAGAACATCAACGTGAATGTCACGTTCGCAAATCCGTCTAAAAGGGCTATAGCAGTAAGACAGGATTTACCGATCAAATGACATTCATGGTCGCAGATATAATGTAAATACTGTGAACTAATATTTTTAAAATTTTCGATCGACAAAAATTCCCGAAGTGGGCCCCAAGCACAATACCCAGTACTCAAACAAATCTGGGCCCAAACAGAATATGTCAAAAACCCCATTTCCAAGTCAGTGAGCACTGTAGGAAAAATGGTGCAATGAAGCTACTGTTCGGCGGCGGAACCGCGGCAAAAATGGGGTTATGGACGCGGTTTCACGGCGCTACAGTAGGATCATGGTACCAAATTTTTACAGTGTTCTCTGAAAACCCTGCACCTATTTCTGCAATACACCAAATATTTTTTCGAGCACAGAAAAATTTCGACAGAAACTGATGCTTTTGAAAATGTTGTTTTTGGAATTTTGTTCGATTGAAGTTCTAAACACGTTAGAGAAAGCTAGTAAAGGTTAATGGCGTGGCTCTGATACCATGTAGGTGCACGGCAGCGCCCCGGCCGTCTGTCCGAGGCCAAAACGCGGAAACAAAAACTTTTCTTTACTTAGAAACCGACGCTACCGCGGATTATAAACCCGGATCGGACCATTAACCTAATACTAGGTAACTATAGAAAGGGTAGAGAGCTATACCGAGCGATCTGTATCCTTCGGTCTTCAGCCACCATCCCGATCTCCCCGTGGCATCTCCGGTCTCGATCTCCTCGTCGGAAAGGGCACCACATCACCGAGTCCTTTTACGGGCTCCCACCTCTAGACCGAGGCAACTCGGACACGAAGTTGGCAAGCCGACGTGTCCAAGATTACTGTAGGCTAAGTGTAGAACGCTATGTCTCAACGGTTAATGAAGTTGCCATTTTTGGAGTGGAGGTGAAGGAGATGAGCTTTTTAAATGGAGCTATATCATTTTGTGCAAGCAAATGAGATACAAATCCTGTAAGTCCATGTCACGCACCCCACGAACTTGCGGGAAGGCGGAATATATGAAAAACAATTATCAAAGCTTCGTAACACGGACTTGAGCGCATGAATCGTATCTAAACTGTTACTACCAAACTACGAAAAGTTTAACTACTTGAATTCGAAGTTATATCTCACGTTACTTGTCCTTCGGGTCTTCATCGCGGTCCTCCACTCCTCCTAGTCTCCTTGGAACATCGGCACCTCAACGGCCTCCTCGAATCAAAGATGATCCACCCGAGAGCTCCTACTACAAGCTTGATCTCTAACTTGAGATAACTAGGTTGCTCAAAGTGCTAATCTAAGCTACCTAGGGGATATAGAGTAAGGTTATGGATGTATTAGTCTAGCTAACCCTTGATTTCAACACATGAGAGGTTAGGGTTAGGATTTCAAGAATGAGAGAGCTTGAGGAGAGAGAAGGTGGTGATAAGAAATGATATTGAAAACTGAACTTATTAGAATATATCAACCATAACAATTTATCAAATAAATAATATATATGATTAATCATCATGGTTGATGCATTCACCTTGTGTGATCATTTCATGAGTCATTAGCTTCATAAATGAAGCATTAACTCCATGGATGAATCATAAAAATGAGTCATTAAGCAATAAATGCTTATGCCACCTTAACCCCCATGTCACCATGCTTCTAGAAGCTTCCCGGAAAATTATGAGAACGCCCCTCCAATCCGTGAAAACACGGAAAAACTTTAGACTGTATAAATCCAATAACCGGATACTAGAAACTGGCTTAAACCAAAGCCGACTAGTAAAAACTGTCCGAACGTCGTACGTGCGTAAACACACGTATGCATCCGAACTCTTGTCGTAAAACCATACGACCTCTATATCGTTTCGCCTGGAGCAGGGAAACTCTCTGTGTGGGACTCTAAAGACTCGACATTACGCTGGCAGTGGATTTAACCACAGACCGCAAGCGGCACTAGCTGTACGTAACGGTCCCCAGGTAGATGTCGATAAGAAGACCGATGAGGAAAACCATCCGAACTCCTACTGAGCCAGATGTGACAATCTTCGTACAGTCTGGTTTGTTCGTCTAATACTATCACATATCGAGCCTAGGAGCGGCAAGCATCAGTCCCCCAATAGCGGTATAAGTCATGTCGGAGCGTAGCCCATTACACCCTGAGAAACTACTGGAACCTACCAGTAAATCTCGCTTGCCCTGACCAGGGACTTTACGTAATGGCTCTCTGACACAGCGTGATATCAACTCCCAATACCGGGAGAGACAAATCCTTTCTAACCGACACTGCCTCCAAGTGCTCGGGACTGCACCCAACTGCTACCTGTTTACACGACTCCTTTGAGCCGTGGTAGGGTAGCAATCTAAGAACAGTGGGACACACTCTAGGCGAAGTAGCAGTGTCAAGTCTGCGGACTATGCTGTACTCATGTCAACTGGGAACTGTTAACTGACGACAGGTATAATACCAACCAATCAGTTCCCCTGCGAGTCCTGTCCGGTATACCTGTAACCTAACGAGCACCTGTATACTATCTCCAGTACGACGTACTGGTGGCTGTGGGGCAGACCATCTCCCCAACTGGGATGAGAAGCGTACACACTAGTCTACGCTGGAGTATCGATGCCCAGTCTCGATAATCCTATGACTAGGAACAAGTATAGGATGTTGCTTATAGACTACCCACCCCCCCCACTAGTATGACTGCCATCACAACGCTGGTAATCAAGCAAAGATCCTATGGGCTCTACTAATATGTATAAGTGATACGTTACAAGAAACATATGCACATATTAAAGTAGACACAAACCAAGTAGCATACTACCATTTTTAGCAAGACTGTATATACAACTGTGAATATCCCAAGCTTCCATTAAATAATATACATACAAGTATGATACAATAATGGCCCTTAGGGCATATACACTAACAATCTCCTACTTGCACTAAGGCCATGAGCTGGCATATCGTAGACCTATTATCTCGAATAGCCTCTCGAACTGCGTCTGAGGAATGGACTTGATGAATGGATCAGCAATGTTATTCTCCGTCTCTACTCTCTTTATCTCGATCTCCCGGTGATCTACAATCTCCCTGATCAGGTGATACCGCCTTAAGATGTGTCTGGATTTCTGATGGGACCTGGGTTCTTTCGCTAAAGCTATAGTGCCGTTGTTGTCACAATACAAAGCTATTGAATCAACACTGGTATGAACCACCTGAAGTTCCATGAGGAACTTCTTCATCCAGACAGCTTCTTTTGCGGCATCACAAGCAGCTATGTCTCCGCTTCCATCATTGAGTCAGCAACGGTCTCCTGTTTGGAACTCTTCCAACCGACCGCCCCTCCATTGAGGGTAAAGACATAACCCGACATAGACTTGGAGTCATCCTTGTCACTCTGGAAGCCGGGGTTGGCAAAGGCCTCCATCTGGAGGTCTTTCCCGCCATATACCAAGAACATCTCCTTAGTCCTCCTTAGGTACTTAAGAATGTTCTTTACTGCTATCCAGTGCTTCTCCCCTTGGTTTGCCTGATACCGGCTTACAACGCTTAATGCGTATGATACATCTGGTCTTGTACATAACATCTCATACATTATAGAGCCTACAGCAGAAGCGTAGGGTATAATCGACATGCGATCCTTTCCAAATCAGTCTTGGGGGACATCTCTTTGGAGAGGGTGATTCCGTGACAAGCCGGTAGGTTACCGTACTTAGAATCATCCATACTGAATCTCTTCACAATGGTGTCTATGTACCTGGACTGCGAAAGTCCCAATATCCTCTTTGATCTATCACGATAGATCCGGATCCCCAGAATGTAGGTGGCATCACCCAGGTCTTTCATGGAGAATTTATGTGACAAGAATCTTTTGACTGACTGTAACATAGGAATATCATTTCCTATTAGGAGAATGCCATCCACGTACAAGACGAGGAATACTACAGCTCTCCCTACAATCTTACTGTATATGCAAGGTTCATCTGGATTTTTGATAAAGTCAAATTCTTTGACAGTATCATCAAAACAGATGTTCCAACTCCGCGATGCCTGCTTTAGTCCATAAATGGACTTAAGCAGCCAGCATACTTTACTGCTGCTCCCACTCTGAATGAATCCCTCTGGATGATCCATATAGACGCTCTCTTCCAAATTTCCATTTAGGAAGGCCGTCTTTACGTCCATCTGCCAGATCTCGTAATCGTGGAAGGCAGCAATAGCAAGAAGAACCCGAATGGATTTGAGCATAGCCACTGGAGAAAAGGTTTCGTCATAGTCTAAACCAGGTCTTTGACGGAAACCCTTTGCAACAAGTCTAGCCTTATAGGTTTCAACCTGTCTATCTACATCAATCTTCTTTTTGAAGATCCATTTGCATCCTACGGGTTTTACCCCATCTGGAGCAATGTCCAAAGTCCATACTTTGTTAGTGTACATGGACTCCATTTCGGTCCGCATTGCACCTAGCCATTTTACAGAGTCGCCGCTCTGAATGGCTTGCTAGAAGCCAGTAGGTTCATCATAGTCAATAGTGCAATCCTCTTCATCCCCATCTATGAGAAAACCGTAGTATCTCTCGGGCGGATGAGACTGCCTACTACTGTTAGTTATATGTATGCCCTAGAGGCCATTACTGTACATACGATGTATATTGTAGTGAATGCTAGGACATATATAGGGAGGACTTTCTTGCTCGACATGATAGTATGCTATCTGGTTGTACTTTATCTTAACATGTACTCTGATTGTCTCTATATTACATGTTGATAAAGCCCTTTGGATATGTACTCAACTACTGGGACTATGATGAGATCATACTAGTAGGGCCACGGTAGTCGACGAGTACATCCTATAACTGTTCCTAGTCGAGGGTGTATCGAAACAGGGCATCGATACACCAGAGTAGACTAGCGTATACGCATCTTGACCCATATGATGGGTGATGGATGATCCTATATCCATCGGTGTTTGACATCAAGGATGGTGTACGGGTGCTCAGTGGAGACTGGGTACACTGGACGGACTCGCCGAGAACTCCCAGATGGTATTATACCTCACGTCAGATGGCAGTTCTCCGGTGACACTGGTACAGAGTAGTCTGTTGACCCGAGATCGTCATAGAGTCTTGTGTGATTCCCACTGTGCTTTGATTTCCATCATACCATGTCCAAGAGGGCGTGCAAAAGGTGTCTTTTGGGTACAGTCCCGAATCACATGGAGGCAATGAGCGATAGGAGGGGATTCGTCTCTCCCGGTATAGGGAGTTGATGTTGTGCTGTGTTCGATTGGCTATAACCGGAAATCCCTGGCTAGGGTTGCTGAGATTTACTGGTAAGTGTTATCAGTAGTTTCTCGAACTGTTATAGACCTCATATCGACACGACTTATCGAGCTACTGGGGTCTGACGTTTACCACCCCTAGACGAGATATGCAACATATCAGACGACGAGACCGGACTGTACGGGAGTGTTACTGTTTGGATTCACAGGAGAATGTACAGGCTTGCTTGTTGATCTTCTGAGCGCTCAATACCTGGGTAGCTGTTACGTTTAGCTGACCGCTTGCAGCTTGTGGGTGTTTGATATGATCATCACCTACTGCTGGCGTATTGACGATTCTTTAGAGTCCTACACAGAGGTTTCTTGGCTCAGGCAAAACGGAGTAGGAGCACATATGTGATATGTGCGGGACCGAGGATAATGCGATATGAGATACCGTATTCTAATCTCGCGATATATAATATCAGCCGGGTCATCGGATCAAGTGTTGATTCGATGAATCGGTACGGATAAATATTAGTCGGTTATATGCGATATAGCCGGATTGTCGGATCAAGTGTTGATTCGATAATTTAATGTATAATAATAATGTATCCTTTACGTCCTGGGTATGTGATACCGAATCAGGATCCCGTATATGTAATCTATTATATAGGCTACAGAGAGGTAGAGAACTGAGAACGGGTGATTAGTTTCATGAGATAGAAAACGGTGCAAGTGTTGCAGCCAAGTCTGTTAGTCACTATCACCCTGTATTACAAGAATACATTGATTCTGAACAAATGTTATTAGATACCGAACCTGATATACAACATCATATCATTCTCTTTATTAGTAAAGAAATGATATAATTTTATATTGTTGGATAATGTTTTGAACATTTCCTATATCAAGAGTTGATCGGTTCAGGCACGTTATCTAAAAGCATTGACGTTCTAAATCAAACTACAGTTCTTAGTATACAGAACACACACAAGAGGAATAGTTCAGAAATGAATGAATCCTTCTTGAGGTATTGTAGACTAGGTCATATCAATGCGACCAGACTAGCTGAAGTTACATTTAGATGCATATTTAAATTAGTTTGAATTTACATCTTGTGAAACTTGCCGGTCATGTCACAAAGATAAGATGACCATAGCTCTGTTTATTGGAAACAGAGAAAGAGTTAGTGAACTCTTGGGATTGATACATGCTGATGTATGAAAGTCTCCTGTCTACACATGCCAAGACCGGTTCTTTGTACTTCATTACATTCTCTGATGATCTCTCAAGATTCAGACATATGTTCCTGTTGAAACACAAGTCCGAACCTTTTGAGATATTCACAGAATATAAGTTAGAAGTAGAGAACCAAAATACGGGTATAAGTATTATATCCTTTGATGTGATCAAGGAGGAGAATACTTAAGCACGGAGATTCCTGAACTATTCTAAAGGAGAATGAGATTCTCTCTCAGCCTTACTCCTCCGAATACACCATAGCACGATGGTGTATCGGGGCGGAGTAATAGCACCCTATGTGATATGGTATGCTCTATGATGAGAACTACTGAGTTTCCTATTTCCTTTTGGGAGTTATGCGCTTGAGAAGATGCATACCTACTGAATAGGGTTCAAATCAAATCAGTTGCCTACCACTTCATATGTGATATGGAAAGGGAAGAGCCCATATCATAAGATTGTTAAGATTTGGGGTTGTCCGGCCTATGTCTAAAAGCAAAATCCGGACAAGCTCGAGGCAAGGTCTGTTATGTAGAACTGGAAATGTTCCAGCTATACAAACTGCAGCTGATGATTTGGTAGAACCAAAGAATTCAATAGTAACCTACGAACCTCAGCCTCTCCGCCGATCTAGTAGGGTTCCTCACCCACCTGAGAGATACTTCGGTTTCTCTATGACAGTGGGAGCGAGCATTGCATCATGAGATGATGACCCAACTAGTTTCGGGCAGGCCATCAGGAGTGGGACTCTGTAAGAATGGCTGGATGCTTAGCGATCTGAGATGGAATCCTTATACACCAACAAAGTATGGACTTTGGTTGCTTTATCTGAAGGGTTAAATCCCCATCAGGAGCGAGTATATCTTGAGAAGATTACTTGGTGTACATGGAAAAGTTGAGACTTTCAAAGCTATGCTTAAGTCCATCCAGATCCTACTTGTCATGGCTACATACCATGACTACGATATCCGGTGGTTGGGTGTCATGACTGCTTTTCTAAATGATGTTTTAGAAAAGAGCGTCTATAAGTACACAGCCAGAGGGCTTCGTAGACAGTGGGTGCAGCGGAAACGTGTGAAAGATATTTTATATGATAAAACAGGAATTGCGGAGTTGGAACATCTGTTTTGATGTGGTAGTCAAAAAGTTTGACTTCATCAAAATGGTAGATGAACCTTGTATATACAAAAAGGTAGTAAGGAGTATGGCGGTCATCCTCGTAGAGTACGTGGATAACATACTCTTGATAGGTAAGGAGTTTCCTATGCTACGCTCGGTCAATCTCCGCTTATCACAAGGATTCTCCATATAGGATCAAAATGATACCTCCTAAATCCTGGGTTTTGGATCTATGAGATAAATCTAATTGGATGTTAGGATACTCACTAGTTGTAGTGAGATGGTATCAATCAATCCTAGGGAGAATCACTGGAAAGTTTTCAGGGTGATAAGGACGACTGAATGTCAGTCGCAGGCTTTGTCTTTACCCTCAGTGGAGGGAAGGTATGTTGGAAGAGTTCCAAGCTAGATACCGTGACACACTAGATGATTAAAGGCAAGATACATCGTTACCGAAGATGCTACCAAAGAGGCAGTCTGGATATATAAGTTCATAAGATGAACTCCGTTCCTACCATTGTGTTGCAATGGAGTTGTGGCTTTTGCCAAGGAACCCCCCGTCCCATCTGAAATCCAGATATAATTCGTAGGCAGTATCACCTGATCATGGGGATGGTTGATCTCCAGGGAGATCGAGGTTAGGAGAGTGGACAAAGAGGACAACAGCGCGGATCCCCTCACAAAGGCCTTTTTCCCAGTAGAGACTATTATGGGATGGTTGAGTATGAGATACTTCGACCACAGCTAATTGTTGGGTATGTGATACCACAACAGATGGCCCTAGTGCAAGTGGGAGATTGTTAGTTATATGTATGCCGTAGAGGCCATTACTGTACATACGATGTATATTGCAGTGAATGCTAGGACATATATAGGGAGGACTTTCTTGCTCGACATGATAGTATGCCATCTGGTTGTACTTTATCTTAACATGTACTCTGATTGTCTCTATATTACATGTTGATAAAGCCCTTAGGATATGTACTCGACTACTGGGACTATGATGAGATCATGCTAGTGGGGCCACGGTAGTCGACGAGTACATCCTATAACTGTTCCTAGTCGAGGGTGTATCGAGACAGGGCATCGATACACCAGAGTAGACTAGCGTATACGCATCTTGACCTATATGATGGGTGATGGATGATCCTATATCCATCGGTGTTTGACATCAAGGATGGTGTACGGGTGCTCAGTGGAGACTGGGTACACTGGACGGACTCGCCGAGAACTCCCAGATGGTATTATACCTCACGTCAGATGGCAGTTCTCCGGTGACACTGGTACAGAGTAGTCTGTTGACCCGAGATCGTCATAGAGTCTTGTGTGATTCCCACTGTGTTTTGATTTCCATCATACCACGTCCAAGAGGGCGTGCAAAAGGTGGCTTTTGGGTACAGTCCCGAATCACATGGAGGCAATGAGCGATAGGAGGGGATTCGTCTCTCCCGGTATAGGGAGTTGATGTTGTGCTGTGTTCGATTGGCTATAACCGGAAATCCCTGGCCAGAGTTGCTGAGATTTACTGGTAAGTGTTATCAGTAGTTTCTCGAACTGTTATAGACCTCATATCGACACGACTTATCGAGCTACTGGGGTCTGACGTTTACCACCCTTAGGCGAGATATGCAACATATCAGACGACGAGACCGGACTGTACGGTAGTGTTACTGTTTGGATTCACAGGAGAATGTACAGGCTTGCTTGTTGATCTTCTGAGCGCTCAATACCTGGGTAGTTGTTACGTTTAGCTGACCGCTTGCAGCTTGTGGGTGTTTGATATGATCATCACCTACTGCCGGCGTATTGACGATTCTTTAGAGTCCTACACAGAGGTTTCTTGGCTCAGGCAAAACGGAGTAGGAGCACATATGTGATATGTGCGGGACCGAGGATAATGCGATATGAGATACCGTATTCTAATCTCGCGATATATAATATCAGCCGGGTCATCGGATCAAGTGTTGATTCGATGAATCGGTACGGATAAATATTAGTCGGTTATATGCGATATAGCCGGATTGTCGGATCAAGTGTTGATTCGATAATTTAATGTATAATAATATATATGATATATTAAATTACATTAACTAATATTAGCTCACTAAAACATTCTTTTTCTCACTCGGGTAATACATTGATATATATGCTATATATGTTAATTGTATTATTTTATTTTGTTACAATAAATATTATATATGTGATATATAATATTGTAACATGATATGGTTATTAATGCAACATGTTTAGTGGAGATTAAACATGGTTAGGGTTTGATTAGGGTTAATCATTTCTAGAAGTTTCTAGAAGGTTTTCCTTTTTGTTTTGGAAAAGATATTTTGCAAGATATTTCTTTAACTCAACCCTAAACCCTAACCCTAGTTAATTCTCTACAATGGTTACTTGAACCATGGTTGCATTTCTAACCTTATCATAGTCTATCATTATTCATCACAAAAAGAATTCTAATCATTCTTCATCTTCTTCCTTCTTCTTTCTTCATGGAAAAATCTTACTAGCTTTTTCCAAGTGATGAATAAATGTGAGAAAAAGATAAATAAAGAGAGCAAAAATCCTACTTTATCATTCTCATCTTCCCTTGCCCTTTAGATGAGAGTGTTCACTCAATTTTAGTGAGTGTTAGCTTGTGTTAATGAAACTTCAAGGTAGATCATCTTTGTATCGAAGATCGGAAGCAAGACTGCATCTTTCTCTTCGTGGAACCTCTCGAGAGTCCGGAACCCGATGATCGCAGCGAAGGGACCTCAGCACGGAGCTTAAGAAATGAAGGACCGGATCTACACAGGTTGTAATCCCTCTCACTTAGTGTTAAAGTGTTTAGCATGTTAGTTTTCGCCTAATCTCTAGTTTAAAGATCCGGCTTCGGGTTGTTCGGCACGGCTAATTTTTTTAATCGGGCATGGTTTATTCCTCGTAGACCCTTGTGCGCGTGCATAGCAACCCTACAAATACTCCTGCGGAGTGGCGCTGGGATGTCCTGTTCTTCTTGAACTTCTGGTTCTACCAAACTTTCAGTAGTAGTTTGTGGTTCTGGAATTTCTTCCAGTTCTATTTCGCTCCCACTTGTTTCTTTTTCTAAAAATTCAGTTTCCAAGAAGTGGGGATGCTGAGAAATAAAAATCTTTTGTTCCTCTGCGTAATAGAAAAGATACCCCCTGGAGTTCTTTGGGTATCCCACAAACTTACACAGTACCGAGCGTGCCTCGAGCTTGTCCGTATGCTGCTTCTTTACAAAAGCTGGACATCCCCATGTCTTAAGATGGTTTCTTCCCACTCCACATCTGATATGGTGTGGTAGGCACAGTCTTGGTTGGAACCTTGTTCAAAAGATATGCAGCTGTTTCTAGCGCATAACTCCAGAAAGATCGCGGCAACTTAGCCTTACTCATCATGGAACGAACCATATCCAATAGGGTTCGATTCCTCCTTTCTGATACACCATTGTGTTGTGGTGTGTATGGAGGAGTAAGCTGAGAGAGAATTCCATTCTCTTTTAAGTAACCCAGGAATTCGGCACTTAAGTATTCACCACCTCGATCATATCTTAGTGTCTTTATACTCTTGCCTATTTGTTTTTCCACTTCATTCTTGTATTCTTGGAATTTCTCAAAGGCCTCGAATTTATGCTTCATTAAGAAGACATATCCATACCTAGAGAAATCATCCGTAAAAGTAATGAAGTAGGAATAACCACCTCTCGCATGTGTAGACACTGGACCACATACGTCACTGTGTATGAGTCCCAAGAGCTCTCTTGCTCTTACTCCGTGTCCAGTGAACGGAGTCTTTGTCATTTTTCCTTTGAGACAGGATTGACAAGTTGCATATGTTTGATATTCGAACGGATCCAAATATCCTTCTTTATGTAACTTAGTCAACCTTCTCTCATTGATGTGGCCTAGTCTACAATGCCATAAGAAAGCCTGATTTAATTCTGGAGACTTTCTTTTAAGTGTGTTTTGGATATTGAAAACCTGAGCTTGAGTCAATACGTATATGCCGTTATCTAATGTACCAGACCCAATCAGAACTTGATTTAGGTGGATGTGTACTACATCGCTTACGAATGTAAAATCATATCCCACTCTTGAAAGTGAGGATACAGATATAATATTACAAGTCATGCTAGGTACATACAGACAGTTACGTAGAATCAATATCTGCTCACTTGTCAAACCTAGGCGATATTCTCCCACGGATTCAGCGTCCACGCTTATTCCGTTTGCAACTCTGAGAGACCAATCACCTGCCTTTATAACTTTACGGTTTCTCAAAGCATGTAATGAATTACAGATATGAGATCCTGCTCCGGTATCAAGTACCCAGGAAGTTGAGTTAATTGACAAACAATCCTCAATTACTAACACACTTGAGGCTGAACCCACAACATACTTCGTATCCTGGCTACTAGCTTCTAAAGCCCTGCAATCTTTCTGCCTATGCCCAATCCCATAACAATAGGAACGTCCCTCTTTTACTATATCCAGTCCTGAAACTTTTGCCCTTCTCTTTCCTTCTACTTCCCTGGCTTCCTTCAGGGTAGAAGGTAGAGACTGTAGAATCAAGTCAGTATCTGACCCGTTCTCCAACGTGGTCTTCAGGTCCTTGAGCTGATCAATACAGCTAGTCATTGTAAGGACGTTGTCCCCTACAGATGACACGACGGCCAACCTCTCTTGAACTAATTCGGTCGAGGTCTCATATCTTGTGATATGAGATTGCTTTCCATATAAATCTTTGTTATGGAGAAAGATGGAAACTGAGTCCATCTTCTCATGCTGCTTCTAGTATACACCATCAACTGAAGCTAACACGAGGCACTTGGCCTTTGCTATATCTTTTTCCCTTGTCTGGCGGATATCCATATCCATGACGGTGGAAACTGGACCTGGGACGGCGGGATCTTGAGTAGTAATAGGGTGGTCCAGCTTGTCATAGGCAATGGACATCTGTACAGACCTTTTCCAATCATATAAGTCAGAATCGGTCAATTTATTATCTAGATGTAACCTAGTCGTGGTCACATGGTCGCTGCAATTAAGAGAGAGAAGAAAACATTTTAGCATGATGCTGTTGCAAGTTTAGAGTGGTTTTAATTTCTCTAAACAGGATGGCTCCCACTGTTTCTCGAATCCTTCCTCAAACCATAAAAGAAGAATTAGCCAGGACTATTCTCACCGTACAATACTTGCTTAACCGTTCAGCCAGGTCAGTGTCGATACTTCGAGGGAGGTTTTCCAACGCTTTCGCGAAGTTCCTTAATTAAATAACCTCTTTTCTCTGGGGGCGTAGCCCCGCTGACACCTTTCTAGGCACCTACTTGGTTTATAGCATTGATCGTTTAAGTGAAGAATCTCCTGATAAGTAGTATATACTCACAGTAGGATCGGGATCCAAAATATCATCGTATAATAATGTTGAAGGAATCCTACCAACATTCATCAAACTCCAAAATGGTATGCTCTTTCTGCAAATTTCAGTTTTTTTAGAAATTCCCGATGTGGATTTTTGCCCCATGCTCTTATGACCTTGACGAAAGTCAACAAATCATAAGTCACATGTCAAGTTCTACCCGTCATTATCCAGGTTAATTTGAACCCACCCGTACATACCCTTGATGAAGGTCAACAAGGTAATACGACTGTCCCAAACCAACGCATCTATCTATGCTGCATATGAACACCCAACGGCTACCAATCACTATGCCTTGACGAAGGTCAACAAACATAGCTTGAATACTATTGAATATTCATATTAAATGACGGAGAGCTACGAATGGTTTTGGCAAAACCGTGAACGTAGTGAACTTGATATAATCGAAGGAACCTGATACATTTTAAAAGGAGTGGTTAAAGCTCCGCAATTAAAAATTCTGATCTTTTAAAATAACCGAGTGGTTTCTTTTAAATTTGTTCCAACGATTAAACTTTGGTTTATTTTCTTTACATTATAATAATGCGTCCCATCATTTATCCTATCATTGCAGAAAAGAACGAAAATACCACGTCCTCTTATGCCATCCGCATTTGCCACGGGGTCCCGTCATCACCCATTAGGTTACTTAATTAACGACAGAGCGGGGACTGGGCCAGCGCGGGTGTAAAACATAAGTGACGTCTAATAGCTATCATATATAGATATTGTACATTCGTCAGGCGCAATAATAAGCATTCCAGATCACTGATGAACTTTTTTGGATATACTAGCAATCCGCATTTTCTTTGAGCCTGCAATAAAAGACGGATTACACAGTTGTGATGAATAGCCATTACCCCACCCTAGACCCCTACGGGTACGGCAAACTACCCGCCAAGTACCCGAAGTGAAGTGGCCTCCCTCAACAAAGTGAGTAGGCCACTAAACACTTCAAAGTACCCGGTAGTTTGTGCACCCCGTCTTGGGTCTATCCTAGGAGCAAAAACAGTAAAAAGAAATAATACAACGGTGGCTACAGCCGCAACCTTGATGTGCCCCGTAAAAGAATATTACATCATATTACATTTAAATCGAATGAATGAATATTAAACCCATCTCAAACCCCGGCTAATCATCACAATACTCCAATCAAGTTCATATACACAAACAATAAACATTACAGAAATGTGCAACCCCCGGCCAACCGACATACTAGCAGTTAGGGGAGGTTTACGAACACATTAAACATTACAGATAAAAACCCAATTAGCAATTAATTTAGAACATCGATCGAAAAGCTTTATCCGTGTCTACCCCAAAAGCAAACCTGTACTGAAGTAACCTGGGTAGAAAACAGAATATACAGGAAAACAAAACACCAGAAACAAAGAATTACTGTGAAACTCCGAGTCAACTCGGCGTTGACTCGGCGGCGGATCCGTGGCCAAAAGCACAATTTGGCCGCGGCTCCGCGGCCGTCTTGCCGAGTTGTGTCCTCGTATTTTCCCAGAACTCTTAAAATACCCTGCTGTGAATTTTAAGGCATATCAAAAAAAATTTAAGACACGTTTAAAATTTACAGAAACTGTTAGGGTTCGGGGTGTTTCGTTTTCGTGTTTTCCGTCGATCCAACTTCTAATTAGTTGCTAACAAGCTAGTAATGGTTTAGTTGTCTCTGATACCACTGTGAGTCCATGTCACGCACCCCACGAACTTGCGGGGAGGCGGAATATATGAAAAACAATTATCAAAGCTACGTAACACGGACTTGAGCGCATGAATCGTATCTAAACCGTTACTAGCAAACTACGAAAAGTTTAACTACTCGGATTCGAAGTTATACCTCACGTTACTTGTCCTTTGGGTCTTCATTGAGGTCCTCCACTCCTCGTAGGCTCCTTGGAACATCGGCACCTCAACGGCCTCCTCGAATCAAAGATGATCCACCAGAGATCTCCTACTACAAGCTTGATCTCTAACTTGAGATAACTAGGTTGCTCAAAGTGCTAATCTAAGCTACCTTAGGGATATAGAGTGAGGTTATGGATGTATTAGTCTAGCTATCCATTGATCTCAACACATGAGAGGTTAGGGTTAGAATTTCAAGAATGAGAGAGCATGAGAAGATCCTATGGGCTCTACTAATATGTATAAGTGATACGTTTCAAGAAACATATGCACATATTAAAGTAGACACAAACCAAGTAGCATACTACCATTTTTAGCAAGACTGTATATATAACTGTGAATATCCCAAGCTTCCATTAAGTAATATACATACAAGTATGATACAATAATGGCCCCTAGGGCATATACACTAACAAATCCCACCCTAAAAATTTTGGACAACTCACTTCTTCAAGTGGCCGGCAATGTACATGGAAAAGGGAAAATCAAAGGGGGTGAGCACAAGGAAATGGAATGGGTGAGCATAAGGAAAAAGTGTGATGATGATGAGGAAGTATTGTCACACCCATTTCCTAATCATTCCATTCACAAAAAGCAAGTCATGATGCAAAATGGAGTCAACCCCAATCTAGAACCATCATGAAGCAACCACTTACAAAAAACACCCTCCATTTTGCTAATTTGCACATTTTCAAATAAGCCCTTCCCATCAAAGGAATTTCATCCGAGAAGGAACAAAGGAAAAATGGCCGAAACGGAATGCAAACTGGCAACTTCAAAAAGCGATCCGGTAACAAATTACTGGATTACCCCGTGATTGTATATACATACCCGCATCTGTATTCCGACCGAATACAAATGTAATGAGACAAAATCTACACTGTACAATACTAGGATCTGGCTTAAACCAAAGCCCGCTAGTATTATCCGTCCGATCATGATGCGTGCAATACCGCACGTATATGATCGAACCCTGCCATATATCCATACGACCTCTACAACGTTTCGCCCGAAACTGTCTGTGGGGGGCTCTAAAGACTCGTCAATACTTTGGGTGTGGATTTAACCACTAGCACGTCAGAGGTATTAGCCGTACGTAACGGGCAACCGGGTATTGACCAAAAGGGAAGTCGATGAGCGAACTCATCCTGACACCCTACTGAGCCTGTCAGTGACAATATCCGTACAGTCCGGTCCGTTCGTCTATGAGCATCGCATGGCGGGCCTAGGGGGTTGGTAAAAGTCAGACCCCCAAAAGCGGTACAAGTCTTGTCGGAGTGTAGCCCAGAACACCCTGAGATACTACTGGAATACCTACCAGTAAATCTCCTTCCTTGGCCAATGACTTCGTGTAATGGCTCTCCTAGACACAGCGCGACCTCACCCCCAATACCGGGAGAGACGAACCCCTGCAGATCCGCTCACTGCCACCATGTGGCTCGGGACTGTACCTAACTAAAACCTGTTTGCATGACTCCTTTGAGCCGTGGTAGGGTAGTAATCAAAGTACAGTGGGAACTCACACGAGACAAATGACGATCTCAGGTCGATGAACTAACCTGTACACATGTCACTAGGGAACTGCTATCTGACGTCAGGTATAAAACCAACTAGCATGTTCCCGGCGAGTCCTGTCCGGTGTACTCATAACCCAATGAGCACCTGTATACATCTTAGGTGAACCAACTGAAACCAATGGCTTGTGAGACCGGCCACCGCTCCTCGTCGGGGTCTCGACTGTATACACTAGTCTACTCTGGAGTATCGATGCCCTGTCTCGAAAACTCCCACGACTAGGGACCTTTTAAGGATGTTCTTATAGACCCCAGCTCCCACGTATATGATCGCCATCATACTGCTGGCCGTCAAGCAAGAATCCTAAGGGCTCTATCAACACGCAATAGTGACCTGTAAGGTCACCTAAAGCAGTACACGATGATAAAGATAAACCAGATAGCATACTATCATCTTGAGTAAGACTGTCCTACCGGCATAGGTCCTCCCTCAATCATTGCAATCACGTGCCTGTGATCCAATAATTGACTCGGAGGGCACTATCTCCAACAATACCGAGATTGTCGAATTCACTCGATCGATCACTGCATCCATGTGCTTTAGGACTGTACTCAACTAAAACCTGTTTGCACGACTCAGCATAGCCATGGTAGGATAGTAATCTAAGTATAGTGGGAACGCACACAAGACACTATGGCGATCTCAGGTCAAAGGACTACCCTGTACTCATGTCACCAGAGAACTACTATCTGACAGTTGGTATAATACCATCTAGGAGTTCTCGGCAAGTCCGTCCTTTGTAACTCATCCAATGAGCACCTATATACAATCTTCGATTTCAAACACCAATGACTATGGGACCAACCATCGCCCTTTACGGGGTCAAGAAACGTATACACTAAGTACCAATGCCCAGTCTCAATACTCCTACGACTAGAGACTTTTATGGATGTGCTTATAGACTACTCAGGCTCCACTAGTATGATCCTTATCATAATCCTGGTAGTCAAGCAAAAATCCTATAGGCTTTATCTCATGTATTAGCGATACGTGGTAACGAGTAAAACGTATACACATGACAGATAAAGACAAATCATATAACATACTATCATTTCGAGTAAGACCGTTCTCTATATAGGTCCTCTTGAATTCAGTAATTACATTCCTACAATTACGATAATTTCCTTGAGGGCACTTATATCCAACAATCTCCCACTTTCACTTAAGGACAATTATTGCAGTATCGCATATACACATCTCATGTGCTTCTGCTTACCCAACTTCTGTACTAACAGTTTTGCAAAGTGTGTTCGAGAAATAGCTTCATTGAGTGGATCCGCTACAATATTTCTAACTATATCTCTCTGAATCCCAACTTCACGGAGATCAACTATCTCCCGAAATGAGCGATACCTACCTTAGAATTTTGTTTAGACAGCTGATGGGATCTTGTTCACAAATAAACGTATGTATTCAAACAAATACTAAGGATTTATCCTCTGCTGATTCACAATCAGCATCTAGCATCTTGACTACCTCAGTATCCCGCTTTGAACTCTTCCAATATACTTCTCCTTATAAGAGGGTAAAATAATGACTTACGACAAATACTCTGTCACCCTTATCACCATGGAAGTTGGAATCGGTAATCGCCTCTCAAAGGAGTCTGCCATTACCAAACACCAAGAACATCTCATACGTTTTCTATTTATTCATATGTTTCTTCAGGATTGGACTAATATCTGCTTACTACACCAAGTGTAAAAACATCATCTGGTCTGATATATAACATCACATGATTAACCTCACTGTCAAAGCATGTCGAATGTCATTCATGTGAATCCCTCTCTTCATCAGTCCCAAAAGACATCATTTTAGAGAGGATGACCCCATTACTTGCGAGTACATTACCTCACTAGGAGTTATCCATTCTAAACCACTTTAGAATGGTTTCAAGATACCTGAATTGGGACAATCCTAAAACCCTTATTAGATCTAACCCTATAGACCTGGTCACCATAATTAATGATGTATATATAATCCATAAAGGAGAAATAAATGTGACAATCAATATTTGACTGAATCATAATATAGGAACATCATTTCTTATCAGAAGAATGGCATCCACATCAATATGAGAAACCCTACAGTACTCCCTACAGCCTTCTTACAAATACCGGGTTCATCATTTATTTTGATGAAGTCAAACGGTTTGACCGCAATATCAAAACAGATGATCCATCTGCGCTATGCATGCTTTGGTCTATAAATAGAGTTAAGCAACTTGCAAACTTTTCGCTGCTCCCACTGACTAAGACAACCCTCTAATAGAGTTATATACACGTACACTTCTAAATCCAATTTAGAAAGACGTTATAGTCAGCTTCATACCAGATATCATAGTCATGAAAGACAACAAAGGCAAATTTTATCCTTATGGACTTCTGCATAGACATTGAAGTAACAGTATCATCACAATCCATATTTGATATTTGATGAATACCTATTTACTACAAGTCTAGTCTTATTAGTTTCATACCTTTCCATTTTCACTGATCTCGAAAGATCTACTTGCTCCTTATGGGTTTTATCCCTTTCAGGAGCATACAACAAAATCTATAATTTATTGTAGTGTATGGAGTCCAACTTGGATAACTTGGCATCCATCGATCAGTCGGAAGTCACCACTTTCTATGGTCTGCTGATAACTAGTAGAGTCATCATCACATGATGAAAGCCTCTTCATAACCGTCTCGAAGTATCTTTCGGGTGGCTGAGGCCACCTACTAATCCTGCAGAGTAGTTATGGTCTATAAAGGCCAATTGAATCTTCAGGTTCTACTAGACTTTCAGTAACCGTTTGCAGTTCTGGAATCATTTCCAGTTCTACCATATTCCCACTAATTTCTTCTTCAAGAAATTCCTTTACCAAGAAGGTGGCGAGTCAAGAACAAAACACTTTTGATCTTGAAAATGGTAGAAACTATCCCTTGCATATGCTTGGGATAACCCACAAATATCTATTATTGAAATGTGCCTCGAGTTTGTCCAGATTATATTTTTAAGCACAAACCGGATAATTCAACATCTTAACAATCTTAAGATAAGCACCATTCTATATCACATATAGAAACAAAGGCACTTATATAGGTGGAACCAATATCAATTGATATACATCTATTTCTAGTGCATGCCCTAAATTGAAAAAAGACGATTCAACATTACTCATCATGGAGCGCACCCGTGGATGAGCAATCTAAAAGAATCACATTCTCAATACGGAATACCTAGTACTAACTCTATGTCCAAATGGATATCGGACAACATACATCAATATGTATAAGTCCCCAAAGTTCCTTAACTCAATTTCCGTGAGTTGTTAATTGAAAAATATTCTTTTAGTTAAAAGAAACCAAAAGTTTGTCGTTTAGGCAAAACCTGATGATTTTCCTCAATAGCAATAATTGCTGTGAAAACCGATATTGAGGATAAAATCATCCATTTCCAATTCTCTGCTCCTTCTCAGTATCTATAACGTCCTCCAGATGTAGGATTCTAATCCGGTATCTATATACCCAGAAGTTAGAGTTTATTGAGAAACATTTTTCCAAAACATATACACATATGAAATCCAAAACATCAAAATGTTTCAGGGGTTTTGGTTGGGTATTCATAGTATTGCCTTTTCATTGCCCAGGCCCATGACAACATTCGTAATTTCCTTTCCTCGCACTTCAACCCCTTTTGATGTCTCTCCATCTTACCTTTCTATATACCGAACTTATGCTAGTTGGTTTTCTTCTTATCATTCCGTTAGCACTAGTTTCGGGATTGAAAGAAGACTATCCAATAAGCGTAACTGGTATACTTTCCTTATATTTAAGGAGCTCTCGAACTTGAGATAAGGTAGAAGAGAGAGACAAGTGACTAATTCATCTAATCCAGAACTATTGGCCATTCTCGGACTAAAACAATTTCTTCGAATTCGTATCTAACCATACAATGGTCTTCCAAGCAATATGGATCTCTGTACCGAATACAGAGGGTTCTGGAGTTATCAGAAGAGGAAGTAGGATAGGTAAGTACACATGCGGCTATGTCGTGGATTAGGGCAATCCATGTTAGTGTATATGCCCTAGTATCATACTATTTTGTATATTACTTAACGGAAGCTTGGGATATTCACAGTTATATAGACAATCTTGCTCAAAATGGTAGTATGCTACTTAGTTTGTTTCTACTTTAATGTGTGCATGTGTTTCTTTTAGTATATCGCCTATACACATTAGTGGATACCTTAGGATCTTTGCTTGATTACCAGCATTGTGATGGCAGTCACACTAGTGGGGGCTGGGTAATCTACAAGCACATCCTTATACATGTCCCTAGTCGTAGGATTATCGAGACGGGGCATCGAACTCCGGAGTAGACTAGCGTATGCGCTTCTCATCCCAGCAGGGGAGATGGTCTGTCCCAGAGCTGTCAGTACGTCGTACTTGAGATAGTATGCGGGTGCTCGTTAGGTTACGAGTACACTGGACAGGACTCATCGGGAACTGCTGGTTGGTACTATACCCATCGTCAGTAATCAGTTCCCAGGCGACATGAGTACAGCTTAGTCCGCTGACTTGACACTGTCACTTCGCCTCGAGTGTGTTCCCACTGTTCTTAGATTGCTACCCTACCACAGCTCAAATGAGTCTTGCAAACAGGTAGCAGTTGGGTGCAGTACCGAAGCACTTGGAGGCAGTGATGGTTAGACATGATTCGTCTCTCCCGGTATTAGGGGTTGATATCGCGCTATGTCTAGGAGAGCCATTACACATAGTCGTCCCTGGCCAGGGCAAGCGAGATATACTGGTAGGTTTTCCAGTGTTTTCTCAGGGTGTTCTGGGCTACACTCCGATACGACTTGTACCGCTATTAGAGGACTGACGTTTACCGCTCCTAGGCCCGCCATGCGATATTCTCAGACGAACAGACTGGACCGTATAGAGATTGTCACAATCAGGCTCAGTAGGAGTTCGGATGGGTTCACCTCATCAGTCTTCTTATCGGCATCTATCTGGGGACCATTACGTACAGCTAGTACCGCTTGCGGCCTGTGGTTAAACCCACTACCAGCGTAGTGTCGAGTCTTTAGAGTCCCACACAGAAGGCTATTCGCCTTTAGGCAAAACAGAGTAGAGGTCGCATGGTTTTGCGACAGGGTTCGTTCACATCCGCGCACTTGTGCACGTTTGGTGTCCGGGCAGTTATTACTAGCGGGCTTTGGTTTAAGCCAGATCCTAGTACATGTTTTGGGATTGGCTTTATCTCATTGTATTCGTGTTCCTCGGAACATGGATGCGGGTGTGTATGCACAGTTGACAGAGGCAGAGGTAGAGGATTCTCATTAGGGTAGTTGACCGTTGACTTTTTCTAAACCCTAATGAGAACAAGAAATATGATTAATAATATTAATTAAGGATTATTGTGCTATGGTTGAGTTGAACATTTGACTTTTGTTGACTTGTTGACTTTGTTGACCGATTGACCATTGTGGACTTGTTGGCCATCATCATTTCATTTCCATGATGCTTCTTGTTCTTTGCAAAATGCATTAAATGCATGAAATGATAATGGTCATTGAAACCAACCATCACAATTCTTAATTATTATTATTATTATCATCATTATTCTTACTTTTGTGAGCATGGTTCTAAATTATTATCTCATTCTCACTTGCTCATTCTCTCTCATCCAAAGCTCATCCTCTTCCTCTCTCTCAAAGCTCTCATGTCTCATGTGTTGAGAACCATGAGCTATTGAGATAAAACCTTCAAAAATCCTCTCTACTCATTCTAGAGTTCTAGGTTTAGCAAGCCAAGCACTTTAGTTGCCTCTCGGTTGAGGTAGGAGCTCAAGGTAGAGGCTTTCGGGTGGATCCTTCTTCGACAAAGAGGAGACTACGAGGTGGAGCCGTTCAAGCCACTCCAAGGAGCAAGAAGAGAAGGAGTTCAAGACCTAGGTATAACCCTCTAACATAGTAGGTAAACTTATAGTTAGTTTGCTAGGTTTTTTTTTAGCAAAGATCCTCTTTTCTAGTCCATGTTGCCTTGTGTCAAAAAATCGTTTTTTTACTGTTTCCGCCTCCCCGTAAGAACCGAGGTGGGCAACGTGGACTTACAGTGGTATCAGAGCCTTGCTAAACAACAACTAGCATATTAGAAAAGTATTTAGGATTTCGATCCGAGAAAAAATCGCAAAACACGTCCTAAAACTGAACTTTCTGTCGATTTTTAAACTGCTCCAAAAATAATTCCACATACCTTAAAAATCGGCTCAGGGTTTTCTAAGAACATGCAACAAAAATGAGCCCATGAATCGATCAAAGCGCCGCGGAACCGCGGCGAGAACATGCGTCTCGCCGCGGATCCGCGACCGAGTTGACTCAGCCGCAACTCGACTTTGCTGTAGTTTGCTCAGTGTTCTGTTTTGGGATTTTTAGGATATTTTGTTTCTGCCCAGATTTTCCGGAGAACAAAGTTGTGTTTGGGGTAGTTACAAATCCTTATTTTTGATCGAAGTTCTGTAGATTTTAGCTAATGGGTTATATCTGTGATGTGATATATGCACTGAACGTCAACTAATCGCTATACGTCGATTAGTGGGGGGTGATCTGTAATGTTGTTGGATTGTGTATATGAACTCGTTGGATTGTCGCGGATGAATAGCCGAGGGTTGTGAGATGAGAGTTTTCTTTATCTTTCATTTGATGTAATATGTAAATTGATGTAATATTATTTTATGGACGCACATCCGGGATGAGGTTGTAGCCGCCATTGTATTTTATTTCGTTCACTGTTTTTTCTCCTAGGATAGACCCAAGGTAGGGTGCACAAACTACCGGGTACCTCGAAGTGCCGAGTGGCCTACTCACGTTGTTGAGGGAGGTTGCTTCACTTCGGGTACTTGGCGGGTAGTTTGCCGCACCCGTAGGGGTCTAGGGTGGGGTTTGTCTATTCATCGCGACCGTGTAATCCGTCTTTCTTTGCAGGCTCGAACGAAACGCAGATTTCTAATATATCCAATGTGTTCATCTGTGATCTGGAATGGCTATCATTGCATCTGACGTATGTATATATCTATATATGATATCTAGTAGGCGTTGCTTATGTTTTGCATCCGCGCTAGTCTCTCTGTCGTTAGTTAAGTAACATAACGGGTAATGACGGGGCCCCGTGGAGAATGCGGATGGCATAAGCGTACATCATATTTTCGTTGTTTTCTGTAATGGTAGGATTATATGATGGGACACATTAAATTAATGCAAGAAAATAAACCAAAGTAAAAGTCGTTGGAACAATTTTAAAACCACTCGGTTTCTTTTCAAAACAGAAAACTTTTAAAACTCGGAGCTTAAACCACTCCTTTTAAAAGCTATCAGGTTCCTTCGATTATATCAAGTTCACTACGTTCACGTTTTCGCCAAAACCATTCGTAGCCCTCCATCATTTCAGTTAAATATTCGGTAGTATTCAAGCTATGTATTTTGACTTACGCCAAGGCATAGTGATTGATAGCTGTCGGATATTTATCTGTTGCATAGATAGATGCGTTGGTTTGAGACAGTCGTACTGCCATTTTGGCATACGTCAAAAGTAAAAAACGGGTGGGTTCAAATTAACCTGGTAAATGATGGGTAGAACTTGACATGTGACTTATGATATTTTGGCCTACGTCAAGGTCATAAGAGCATGGGGCAAAAATCCACATCGGGAGTTTCTAAAGAAACTGAAACTTGCTAGTGCTGCATACCATTTGGAGTGTGTTGATTCTGGTAGGATTCTTTCAGTTTTATCACACGATGATATTTGGATCCCGATCCTACTGTGAGTATATGCTACTCCTCGGGAACTTTCTCACTTAACGATCAATACTATAAACCAAGTAGGTGTCTAGAAAGGTGTTAGCGGGGCTATGCCCACAGGGAAAAGAGGTTATTTAATTAAGGAACTTCGCGAAAGCGTTGGAAAACCTCCCTCGAAGTACCAACACTGGCCTGGCTGAACGGTTAAGCAAGTATTGTACGGTGAGACTGATCATGACTAATTCTTCTTTTTTTTTTGAGGAAGGATTCGAGAAACAGTGGGAGCCATCTTGTTTAGACAAACTAAAAACCACTCTAAACTTGCAAGAGCATCATGCTAAAGTGTTTCTTCTCTCTCTCCTAATTGCAGCGACCAAACATCATAACCGGACTTAAGTTACTACTAGATAAAAACATACTGACAGGGCTGTTCATACCATAATATTGCATTATTATATTCCCCATTCTTATTCGTTTTATAAATAAACAGGTGCTTTTGACGCATGTCTGCTACATATTACAGGTTACAGGTTCTTGGATATAAAACAGTGAAAAGGATAAAAGACGATGCAAAAGTGGAACTATAACCAACAAACATAAGGATTTTGATAAAGCCTACACAAAGATCAGTACATGGCAACGCAAGGTTCAAGATTACAAAGCGAACAGTTAAAGTTCAATACAACTACTCACTGTGAAGATCTGGAGAATACCTAGAAGACAAATTGAGAAAGGACCTGTAAAAGTAGGAAGTACAAGTCAGCAGGAGCCAGCACACCAAAATTGATGACGCAATCCTCTTGTTTGGCCGCGGAACCGCTGCCAAACCATGCCTCGGGCCGCGGTTCCGCTGCAGGGTAGAACAGTTGGAGAATAAAATTTTTACCATAAATCTTTGCGGCGTTGACTGGTCTTTATAAGGCTATTTTGGTAAATGTAGACATGCGGATCAATTGTAACCTAGGGTTTCCTATCCTCTATAAATAGGAACTCTAATTCATTGTATTAGGCTATGCCTCCCTATGCCTCTTTCCATGAATAAAATTTAGAATTCTTTTGGAGAGCATCGATGCCTCTTTTCATATCATGAATTCAGATCTGACAACTCTGTGCTGATGTTTGGAGAGTGCCATCTATAAAGTAAGTAGGTAATTTCAATTCTTGCCCTAGGTAATCTTTCAATCTTTGCCCTAGATAAATGTTTTTAAATTCCCTAATGAGCGAGTAGTCTCCTCGCTTGTTAGGGTTAGCTTTGCGAAAGGCTTTTGAGAGATGAGATCTCTCATCCCTTTCTTGCCCATCATACTTTTCAATAGGACTCCATGCATACACGCACGCACCGCGCCCTACGGCACCCTATCCCTCGAAGTAGCGGTGATACCGTAGTATAAAGGCACGGTTGCACGCGTTTTCCATGGAGGTTAGGGTAAGTATCTCTAAAGGAAGGACAAGAATCTAGAGGAAGGAACATCTTCCCGAATGGATCTAATCCCCTTTATTCATAATTACCATTACTCATCTTAGATCCTAATTTGGGTATAGAAAGCGTTGAGATTTATTTACATTTCCAAACTATTCTTAAACCTAACCCTAGCAAGATTTAGATCTAGATAATCTTAGTATAGATAAAATTAGTTTTTAGATTTGATAATCAATCCGAACACCCATCGGAATTAACTCGTTTGAGCGACTAGGAAATTCACAACATCCCTGTGGACCGACCCGTACTCACCGGCTAGCTACCAAGCGACGCCGTTCTTGATTGCGGTTAATAGATAGTTTTTGATACGAATCAAATGGCACCGTTGCTGGGGATGGCGTGTTAATTCCTTGTTGCAATTTCGGGTTAATCTAAATTTAAAAAAATCTGAAAAATCTGAAAAATCATAAAAAAATATAAAAATATATCATCTGTTATTTTTGGAAGGGTATTTTTGTAAGAATTTTGCAGGATCTACAAACAACTTCGGATCTGGAAAAATCCAGAACGCGAAACAGAAAACATCTAATCCGAACCAACAGAGGAGTATCCCAACAGAGCACAGAAGAAAACTTGGCATCTAATCCACCTACCTGACCGCGGAACCGCCGCATTAGGCCTATAGGACCACGGAAACGCGGCACTGTAGTGACGTTGTCATCACAGAATTTTTTGGGGAACCGTGCAGCCAATCTGACCGCGAAACCGCGGTGGGACCCCCTCTTTGGCCGCGGAAGGGCGGCGCGCTGGTGATGACATCTTCTGCAAAATTTTCTGTAAGCCTCTCTGTTCTTCCTCTACAAAAATCTTCATATATCTTCTGAAAAATTCCTGCAGAATTTGGTGCGCTTTAAAAATCTTTTCCTTTCCAAATAACAAATCTTGTGCAGGATTTTTGCGCCTCGCTAAAATAGAAATTGATTGCAAGTAATATTTTTTGTTTTGCATATCTTTTATCGAAAATCTTTTTGCAAAATTTCCAAATAAAGAGCAAGCGGAAAAAGGAAAATTTTAATTAGAAAACTTGCAAACTTTAGCCGCAAATAAATCCTTGCACCACCTACCTTCTTTCTCTTCTCTTTCTTCCATCATGGGTACCCCACATCACAAATCTCTTACCGAACTTTGGTATCCTGAACCTAACTTTGCCTCGTACGTCAATTGTTTCGGTCGATTTAAGGAAGACCCCTCCATACCAAAAATTTCTTTGAAAGATCAAATAGAAGCGTCTAGGAGAAACAGTTCGACTTTGCAACCCACCTTGTATCAACCATGTTCACCTTCACCACCTTCTTATGTTGATACCACTTTTTCAAGTCCTTCTATAACTCCTAAACCGATGTCCATTGCTGAACATATTGCTCAATCTCGTAGCCGATCTTTCACCCCTCTCCACTCATCTAGTTCTAGGGATCCACAAAACTATTTACCTATTTATCCACATATTGATCCTAATCCAGTCCTACCCGACTTTCCCACCTTCACGAGATGTTGCTTCTACACAGCCATTTGGGAGTTTCCAAAATCCAAACAACTTTGAATCTTTTACCGAAACCCCTTCACAACCTATGTTTAGTTTCGAACAGTCGTTGGAAGCTTATATTTTAGCAACAAACAAAATGGTGAGGAATGTGGATGCGTCCATAACCGCCCTTATACAACCTAATGAACGGTTTCTAGTTTCCAACTAGCTCCAAATGTTTCAATGTATGAGGAGGCGGTTGGACAGAGGGAGAATTTGAGAGGAGCGAGTGAGTTCTACACATTCCCAAATCAGACCTACCCATACCTACTTGAAGCCCACAACTCCGGTTTTCCATCGATTGTCCAAAATAGTTCACCAATTAAAAATAAAAATGAGTTGTGTGACTTTGTAGTGCTTGATTTGCCAGATAATGAAGAATCCCTTTCGAGTGAAACCACACCTAATCCTTTTGACCTTTATACCTCCACTCTAGAACCTATATTGATAAATATCCATGATTTTGATGAGGTGTCAGAAAATATTGATTTTCACTTGATTGAGGATATAGACGCCGGGAATATTTTGGATGATGAGCCTGTAGATTTGATTGAACTCTTATGTCCAATTCATCATCCCGAGTCATTAAATGTTTCTCCCGAACTTCATATGCGTCTTGATTTTACTGATAATGGCATGGATGAGTTAAATATTGAGGAGAATTATGAGGATAGTATCGAGGAGAGTATTGAGGATAATATTGAGGTTGAACCATTTTTGTTTGATGCGTCGGATTTTCCAGTTCATCCTCCTGAATCTTTAACTGTTATATCACCCTCCCTCCTTTCCATCGTTCCGACCACGCAAACGATCATGCTTGAAGACTGTGAGCTTGAAAAATTTCTCTTTGAATTTGACACAGTTCTCACAGCCGATAACACTTACGAGTGTTTCACTTTTTCGGACGATGTTGATGACTCGCCGCCCGAGTTTGAGTCCTTTACATTTTCAGATGAGTTAGTTGAACCATCAGACTCGGTTGCTTACAGTCGTTTCGAACCATTGATAGAATCTTTCAAATTCGAGACAGTTTACTACGGTGAGAATGAGACTATCCCGAATTCACTCTCTTTCGTCCTTCCTATCGTTCCGATCGTATAAGAGACCGTTACGCTTTCATCTCCTATACCAAGTTCGGCGTACGCATACTTTCTTGCGAATCTTGAGGGATTTGACCCCATTTCTTGACGGGCTGATAGATTAGCACAATCGCTTTTAACACATCGGTCATCATAAATTGTGCTCATTTATTCACTCAATTTACACCCTCAAGTTCGTACTCCACTTCTTTCTCTTTTCCGCCGTTCTTCTCCTCCACCGAGACCATATTCCAATCTTCTTCCAATTCGGTCTCGTGTGCTTCTCATTTCTTTTCTTTCCACCCCATTCTTTCACCAACCCTACCATTACCATGATAAGATTTTTGAATGGTTGGTGCTCACCTTTGACTTATGTAAGGCCTTGTTTAGTTTAGGGAGAACCTTGTTGTGTGTGTATATATATATATATATATATATATATATATATATATATATATATATATATATATATATATATATATATTTATTTTAACAATAAAAAAAATTCAAAAAAAATAAAATAAATAAAAATGAATTTTTTTATAAATAAATAAACAGGGGAGTGCCGACATTTTGACCCTCTTGGTGTAGCATGACAGTGAGGACACTGTCAAGTTTTAGTTTGGGGATATGCTCGGTACGTTTTCTTCCTTCGCATTCATGTGTATATTTTTGCATTTGCATACTTATTTTAAAACCCGTAAAAATTGAAAATTTTCAAAAATGATAAAAATTAATTTATTCAATTTTGGCCATATTTGATTTGAGTTTGACAAATAGGTTAACTGGCTAGGAACAACTAGATCTTAGACTTAGTAAATTAAAAACCCTAAAAATAACCTTCTTTAGAGTTTAATGGTAGAAAGTGTATGTCTTTGTATTTTATTTAGAAATAGTCAAATTTTGAGTTCACTTCTTGTGCTAAGTCGAAACGAAGGAAAAGTATTGATGTTCTTATTAGAGTATAAGTTTGAAAAATAGTTCCTAACTTAAGTCTAGATTCTGAAAATGTATACCCTACAATTTGCACAATCACGCACCTTGAAACTTGGAATAGTAGAGGAGACATTGAAATGCTCTTGTCTGAAGTCCTTAGTACGAAGAAAATGAAATAAAAAAATACAAGTGTGAATAAAGAATATAAAAAAATGAACACTGGTTTTTGTGATTACTTAAGACTGCAAAAATAGAAAAATATTTAGCGAGGGTGCTTCATCACCTAGTGCCTTAGACCAACTGGTTTGGGAGTCACTACTAAAGCCTTAGGTGTTGCAAGACTAGGAATTACGCTTTAAAAGTGCAAACGCATTTTGTAATCGGTCGTTGGTACCTCAAGAAATATTAACGGTCGCATGAATGATGTGTAAGCAAAATTCAATTAAAAATTCACCAATTAATAAGTACTTTGGACAATAGACAAGGGTATGATTGCTTGATTTGAATTTCCAAGTGTAGGGGAGATTTATACACACACGTGGGGATATGTGATTGGAGTTTAGATGAGAGAAAGGAGTGAAGAATAGAACTTGTTTCTTTAGTAGAGTTGATAGAAATTCCTAAGTGGAGATGGAACCCTAGAAGGAAAACTTAAGAAATGCCGAAAGCTAAGTAAGTCTATAGAATATATATATAATCTTATGTTAAATAATAAGGAAGTGTGAAGAATATGGGTGGATAATTTATGAGTCGACGATAATAGAATTCCTTGTTAGAAAAATTAATTGGAGAATAAAAATTAATAGGCCGAATTGATAGGATTTTGTGGGTAGTATCCGCTGTAAACCCTCACGAGACAAAACTCATCCTACTAGGGACACCTAGAGGTTTAACGGTTTGTTGCACGAGCTCAGTGCAATCGCGTTTCCCTGCGAAAGTGCAGTTAGTTTTTTTTCGTAAAGAATAAAATAAGTTTGCTCGAGGACGAGCAAAAGATAAGTTTGGAGGTATTTGTTCATACCAAAATATTGCATTATTATATTCCCTATTCTTATTCGTTTTATAAATAAACAGTTTCTTTTGACGCATGTCTGCTACATATTACAGGTTACAGGTTCTTGGATCTAAAACAGTGAAAAGGATAAAAGACGATGCAAAAGTGGAACTACAACCAACAAACAGAAGGATTTTGATAAAACCTACACAAAGATCAGTACAAGGCAACGCAAGGTCTAAGATTACAAAGCGAACGGTTAAAGTTCAATACAACCACTCTCTGTGAAGATCTGGAGAATACCTAGAAGACAAATTGAGAAAGGACCTGTAAAAGTAGGAAGTACAAGTCAGCAGGAGCCAGCACACCAAAATTGATGATGCAATCCTCTTGTTTGGACGCGGAACCGCAGCCAAACCATGCCTCGGGCCGCGGTTCCACGACAGAGTAGAGCAGTTGGAGAATAAAATTTTTACCATAAATATTTGCGGCGTTGACTGGTCTTTATAGGGCTATTTTGGTAAATGTAGACATGCGGATCAATTGTAACCTAGGGTTTCCTATCCTCTATAAATAGGAACTCTAATTCATTGTATTAGGCTATGCCTCCCTATGTCTCTTTCTATGAATAAAATTTAGAATTCTTTTGGAGTGCATCGATGCCTCTTTTCATATCATGAATTCAGATCTGACAATCCTGTGTTGATGTTTGGAGAGAGCCATCTGTAAAGTAAGTAGGTAATTTCAATTCTTGCCTTATGTAATCTTTCATTCTTTGCCCTAGATAAATGTTTTTAAATTCCCTAATGAGCGAGTAGTCTCCTCGCTTGTTAGGGTTAGCTTTGGGAAAGGCTTTTGAGAGATGAGATCTCTCACCCCTTTCTTTCCCATCATACTTTTCAACAGGACTCTATGCATACACGCACACACTGCGTCTTACGGCACCCTATCCCTCAAGGTAGCGGTGATACCGTAGTATAAAGGCCCGGTTGCGCGCGTTTTCCATGGAGGTTAGGGTAAGGATCTCTAAAGGAAGGTCAAGAACCTAGAGGAAGGAACACCTTCCTGAATGGATCTAATCCCCTTTATTGATAATTACCATAACTCCTCTTAGATTCTAATTTGGGTATAGAAAGCGTTGAGATTTATTTACATTTCCAAACCATTCCTAAACCTAACCCTAGCAAGATTTAGATCTAGATAATCTTAGTATAGATAGATTTAGTTTTTAGATTTAATAATCAATCCGAACACCCATCGGAATTAACTCGTTTGAGCGACTAGGAAATTCACAACATCCCTGTGGACCGACCCGTACTCACCGGCTAGCTACCAAGCGACGCCGTTCTTGATTGCGGTTAATAGATAGTTTTTGAGATCAATCAAGGGCCAAACTACAAAGATTGGCTCAGGAATGTCAAAATGGCAATCACTTATGACAATTTAGGGTATCTCCTTACCACCAAAGCTCCCCCTGTCTCAGGTCCCAAATCCAGCGTCGCGGATAAGAAAATCCGTAAGACCTGGGAGATTGACTCCGCGAAGGCCAAGTGCCTCGTGCTTGCCTCTATGGACAATGAACATCAGAGGAGGCACGGGAATATGGACCTTGAATCCATATTTCTCCATACTAAGGAACTATATGAAGAGCAATCCCGTATCGCAAGATACGAAGTCTCGAAAAAGTTGTTTTCGGCGAGATTGGCCGTCGGATCATCGGTAGCGGAACACGTGTTTAAGATGATTGGCTTTATTGAAGAGCTCGCGGACCTCGAGACCACGTTAGAGAAAGAGCTCTACACTGACTTGATTCTCTAGTCCCTCCCTTCAACTTACGCCCAGTTTATCCTGAACTTCAACATGTAAGGAAAAGAAGTTGAACTTCCGGAACTCCTCAACATGTTGAGGAGTGCAGAGGGCACCTTACAGAAAATAAGGGAAACATCCACTTTGTCTGTTGGAGGACCTTCCTGTTCTAGGTCCAAGACGAAAGCCAATGGAAAGAAGAAGAAGACCCCTACCAAACCAAGGGGCGGTGTTAGTAAAGTGGAAGCCAAGGGAAAGGAAATGGTAGCAAAGATAGCGGGACAGCTTGTGGGAAAGGAAGAGTGTTTTTATTGTCATAAGAAAGGACACTGGAAGAAAGATTGCAGGGCTTGGAAGGCCAAGAACCAGGACCCGAAGCAAGTTGTGGCTTCGGCTTCAGGTGTGTATGTTATTGAAAACTGTCTATCAGTAAACCCTACTTCCTGGGTATTGGATACCGGATCAGGGTCTCATATCTGTAATTCTTTGCAGGCACTGAGAAAGTGCAGGGTTTTGAAGGCATGTGATATGACCCTCATAGTTGCAAACGGAGCTGGCATGGATGCTGAGTCCGTGGGGGACTATCACTTGGGATTGTCAGATGGACATGTTTTGGTTTTGCGTGATTGTTATTTTGTACTCAGTGTGACTTGTAATATCATATCTGTATCTTTAATGTCTAAAGAAGGTTATGATTTTGCATTTGTAAGCGATATTGTAAACATTCACCTTAATCATGTTCTGATTGGGTCGGGTACATTAAGCAACGGTATATACGTGTTGAACTAACCACAGATTTTCAATGTCCAGAATACACACAAAAGAAAGTCTCCAGAAATAAATCATGCTTTATTATGGCATTGTAGACTGGGTGTTCTCTTCTCTAATCTACCAATTAGTGAAGAGGTATCTTGTGCTTGAGTTCCCTCGACGTAGATCATCTTCGGCCTCGAAGACTTCTAGCATGCTTGTTCATATCGCTTGGTGGAGCCTATCTTGAGTCCGGGAGATCCATGCTTGGAGCAAAGGGATGACTACACAGAGCTTTAGAAGTGAAGGACCAATCTACAAAGGTTGTATTTCTTATTCACTTCTTATGTAATGTTTGATTACATGTGTTTGTTACCCTAACTTTCTAGTTCGATTCCTAGGATGTTTGCTTAGCACCCCCTAATTTTTTGTTGTGGCGTGTTTTATACTTGCGAACCCTAGGCATGGTGCTAAGGAATCCCTATAGAGGTCGTATGGTCTTACGGCAGGGTTTCGATCACATACGTGTACTGGATACACGGATGATGTTCGGACGGATAATACTAGTGGGCTTTGGTTTAAGCTGGATCCTAGTATTATATTATTGGATTATTCCTGTCTCGTTGTATTCGTATTCTTCGGAATACGAATACGGGTATGTATATACGGTGAGGGCATTCTTGTAATTTCATAAGAATGAGCTTCTAGAAGGAGACACATCATTACTTGATTTGTCCTTTTTTTTGTAAAAGGATTAATGAGGTGGAATTTGGGGAGACACTTGAGAAATGGTTGAAAGCATGGCTTGGTGTTTTTTTATTCATTTGTGGTTACTATTCTAGTATGGGTGATTATTTTGTGAGTTAAATAATCCATGCATGAATTATTGTGTAGATACTTAGCCATTTTCTCAACCATTATCCATTATCTCTAGTTCATTTTTCACTTCCTCACTCTCTCTCCTAATTTCCTCTCCTCCTCTCTCAAGCTCTAACCCTTCACATGTGTTGTAATTCATAGAGCTCTTGAGACATATTAGTCCATTGATCATTCTCTACATCTACTTAGCGGTCTCTTTTAGCAAATTAGGCCACTAAGTTACCTCACTTAAGCTGATGCTTGACCATAGGCCCTCGGGTGGATCTTCTTCGATATAAAGGACACCGGCAACCGAGTTCGATTCTAGCTACCAAGAAGCCAAAGGAAGGAGAAGAAGGTTGAAACTTGATCCAAGGAGCCAGGAACCAAGAGAAGACCCGAAGGACTTGACACGAAGGTATAACGCTCTAACCGAGTAGTTAGAACCTTCTTGTAGTATATCTTAGCTAGTTAAGGTTTAGTCAAGATCCTAAGTTGATAAAGTCTATGTTGCAAAGCAAATTTGATCTTTTGATAAAGAAAAAAAATCGTTTTTGATGTATTCCTCCTCCCCGAGAACTCGCGGGGTGTGCGACATAGACTTACAACCGTAACTAGCATATAAAAAAGTATATAAATACTTGTCTCGAGTCGACGATCACGAGAATGGAACGATCACGAGAACAGAACGACACGAAGACGCGAATCTCGACATGACGCAAGACTCGGCCTTGGATTGCTATCGTAGAAGCAAGATGAAGCCGTGCGCGAGAGGAAGAATAAGAAGATGGTGGTGGCGACGAGAACCGAGGTGATGACGACGATGTTGGTCAACAGCTGCTACTGCGCGGAGAACAAGTCGACGACGTTGGCGCTGAAGATGAGATGATGGTGACGAGTTTGATGCTCGGCCTGGATGTAGCCGTGTATTAGGTTTAGCTGAAGAACCGAGATGAAGAAGATGAAGTCAGCGACAATACGGGAGGTATGGGTCGACGACAGAGGTGGTTCGGCTATGAGTTTGATGATGTAGTCACGGCTATGTTAAGGGTTAGGGTTTCGATTTATGAGAGGAGGAGATGAGAAAGGGATTGAACAAAGCTAGGGCTTGGGGTTTAGGGTTTTCAGCAGAGAGAGAGAGAGAGAGAGATGGATGGATGGATGAAGGGAGATGGGGTCGAGTGATGATTTTGAGAAAAAAAAGGAGAGAAGAGAGCGTGGGTTTAAATAGAATGGATCCCCTTTTGCAAATGAACCCTTTTTATTGGTTTTCATACAAAACACCCTCAAATCAAATTTGTTTAAAAAGATTTGCAAAGATTTTACCATATCTCATCTCCATATATCTTTTATTAATAGTATCATAATAATATATTAATTTATTATATATTTAATAGTTGTATATATATTATATAAATATCAAATACGATATTATATTATAAAGATAAGTTATAATATATACATAAGTACATTGATAATTAATTAGAAAAATATAAACAACATATTTATTTATCTTAAATAAAATATAGAACTCCAATTAATATAATTTTATTTGAGCAAATAATAACCAATACCGTTTCTATGTTGTATAAGTTTTCTAGGGTGTTACAAAAGTTTTAACTTATCAGCCTGTATATCAAGTTGAAATGAGATTGTTCATTTCAATTCGAACCATATTGTCGCCTCCGAGATGATCATGACCGAACCATTCACATTGGATCCACTCACAGAACATATTAATGTCCAAGTTTGGATCATCCTCAATAAGCAAGAGAGTGAATAAAGATTTAGTTTGTTGGATAGTAAATGCGAGAAAATAATGGATAATGTAGAAATGAATGGGATACTTCTTGTTCTATTGGCAACATAGGGTTTTAGGGGAAAAGTGGTGAATTTGGAGGGAAAATGACTAGGTTAGAGAATTTAATGCTCAGTCTTTTAAGTAAAAATCAACAAAATATAAATCAGGATAGAAATTACAGGCAACTTGATAGTAGTTACAAGCAAATAAAAATCAGAATTTTACCCAAAAAAATGCAGCGGTCAACTTATCCTTGGACACATGAGTCTCTAAGGGCATTCTTGGGATATACTAACATATATATGGATGTTTGTATTGCATAGAATATGTGATGGGCCTAAGGTTTTTTCACATGATGAAAAAGCCGAGGGACGTTTCGCCGGTATTTTTGTGCCGGGGGCTTTTCAATAATTTACCCTTATTATAATGGCTTTCATTTTTTAACCTGCATCACATGTGCTTGAATTCTAGTGCTCCATAATGGCATGTTACATGTATGACAGAAATGTGTGATGCCCCCATAACATGATCAGGAAAAGAGAAAAGAAAAGGATAGTGGCCGAATGGGCTGGAAATATTGTGTAATCCCTGTCCCAATGGGTCAAAGTTTTAGCATTCATAATTATGCCTCAGATTGTTTATGAGAAATAGTTTTTTTTTTCGCTTTTTTATATGAGATTCAAAAATGGATGCAAAACAACAATTAAAGAGAGAAAACGATTGTCTACTCCTTTGGATCTCACGGAGCTTCATCATGTCGCCGATTCCTAATCCGAAATCTCAATGGCACGGAATCTCCCCCCACCCCCCCACCCCTCTCTATTATTATAGAGCCAAGGCTTTTTATTTTTGAGATTATGAATTCTGAATGAGAGGGGTTCTATTTATAGGGTCTATATTGATATCCATGTGAATCTCGAGATTCTGGTAGTTTCTGAGGTTAGTTAACTGGACAATTGATAGGAGGCCGTCCAGTGAAGTATTGAATCTTTTGAGATTAACTTCACAGTTCACACATGAAAATATTTTATTTAACAAAAAATTTGAAAAGCGTGGTCGATCATAACTCGTTTGGCTGACTTGTTTGTTGAGTTTCTGAAAATTTCTCTATCAATAGCTTGAATTAGTGCCTAGATTGAATCAAAACCAAATAATTTTCTTTCTCAAACCGTGTCTTTAACAACTATAAAAATCAATTTGTTCAATTTTTGGAAATTTCTGGAGATTTATTATGACTTTATGAATATTTCATTCTTTAATATAAGAAAAATATTACAAAATTACGCGAGGGTGGGATTTAGTTGAATAGCCGATCAGGGGCCAACAGTCTAGATTTTACTACCAATTTAAAATCATCTTTTATGTTGAAAATAATTTTAAAATGAAGAAAATAGTGTCCTAGTTCATAGAATGCTCGACAGACGAATGACCTACTGAACTGGTTTACAATATTCCCCCTTTTTTAAGGAATCTTTTGGAAATCGACAAGTAATGTTATGATTCTCTCTCTTGTATGTTCTAACTACAGGCAACCGAGTTTGTAAACTAGCTCATTTTAAAATCAAATTTTGGCTTAAAAATCGTAGGAAAATCGTGTAAAAAACAGAAAACAAGATGATAGCTAGTCGACAGGAAACCGTTCTTGGAACTACATCATTAGTCTTCTAATTTTTTTTTATTCGGCTCAAAATTCTAGCATAACTTTGTCATACTCTATATATAGTATCTAAATAGGACCCGACTCGGACGCGAATGGCGGTCAACTAGCCCTGATGATGTTCAACCAACCCGATCACTTCGGGCAGCCGTATGAGTAGGACTTGATGATTGCTCGTCATGGCAGCTTCGAGACGAGTTTTTCTCATGATTTTGGTTTTGCTTTGTTTTAGTGTAAAATCTTTAAGTTAAGACATTGATTGTGATTGGGGTATGTCCCCCATATAACTAATAATGTGGCTTATACTTCGTATTAGGGTAGTTTCATTAATTAACTTCATTCAATGAAACACAAGGTTTTTTTTTAATCTGTTTTTACCGTTTTCGTTTTAATCAAAAAATTGCGGGGATTAATTAGTCCACTTGTTCCATAAAAACTGATAAGATTGTTACCAAGTACTTAACAGACTTGCTATAGGAAAATATGTTACTCTTAAGACAATATATTTCAGCAAATATCAAAAACAAAAACCGACCAATTTATCAAAATTGCAAGATATTAGGCGTTTCGAATGCAAACCAAAAATCGTGAGTTCAAATTGCTAGTTGATTTTTAAACTTCATGAATTACAGAAACGCCGACAGTACAACAATTGCCAAATTGTTCTTTCCATCATCTTTGATATAGGTCTGAGGGGAGCCACAACTCAACGCTTCACATATGAGTGATTTTCCGGGGCGTTGTCGATACTCAGATTGATAGTTTTATTTCCTGGCCACATGAAATGTGGCGTCCGGGTCTTATTATTACTTCTCGTAATTGATCTCACCGGCTATTCATCTTCACATCAAGAGACAATCTCCTTTCATTTTGCACCGAAAATAACCCCATTGCATCATTTTACAGCGTATTAAAATATACGGCTGCATAAACGCTTAGATCTTGCCCCAAAAATAAAATTATCGCTCAGCCTTCAAGGAGTAAAATATAAACCTATTCTAAGCCAAAGGGCATTTATCATACATGTAAAACTAAAAAATTTCTTGGTGTTGTAAAATTGAAGAGAAAGAAGCCGAGTATTTATAGGTGTGATCGGAGAGAACTAGGAGTGATTTTTGTAACGGCTGGCTCATGAAAACAAGGGCTCATGCTTTCTGCATGAATAATAGAGACGAAAGAAAAAATAATCATCTTTTCTTTTTTGTCCATAGCCTCAATTCACTGTTGGCTTTTTGTAGTTTGGTACTTGCAAAGAAGAAAATTTAAATTACAGTTACAAATTTTGACAAGAATTCAATAATGAAATATGAGGTTAGATTACAATTATAGCAAAAGAAGAAAACGAAAAGGAAACAAATAAGCATCTTAAAAAAAGGTAATTTGTATATATAAGTTCTTCATCTTATATATGCTATAAGATCGAAGCGAGTTAATCGATGTCAATAGAAGAATACCCAAAAAGAACTTTATTTTTATCTCCGGACTATATATCACAATAGAATAATCTATTTGATTAGAATGTTCGTTAACCGTGACAGTTCAAACACGAGCAGTATTACGAAATATATTCATGAATTTTTAGACTATAATTGTCGCCGGTATATGAAGTTAATGCATTTTAAGTTTATCACCATCTTTTGTCGCTACGCTACCATCAGGGGAGGAACCGAAATATCTACATTTCGGGGTGGGGATTGGAGGGATATGTTAACTATATCACTTGTTGCGAGCTTTTAAATAAGGGATTTGCGACTATCTTTTAGTTAAAATAAACAAAAACATATCTTGATGTGCATGTCTATGTGAAGTTTGATGTAGAGTTACTTGTTTGCGGGCGAAATATGTTTATGTGGAGTTCGATGTAGGCTCAGTTGTTACAAAATTTACCCCGTTTTCTCAGCTCCGTCTTGTGATTAATGAGCTGAGAATATGAGAGAAGGTGCATGGGTAGGGACCACCCATGTGGGTAGGACTCTTGGGCCCAGCCACCTGTCCTCTTTCACAATATTCTTAGGCAAAATAAAACTGAGATGTACTGAGGGTCTTTTTTCTATTAATTAATACCCAGATCTTTAATTATCTTCACTTGTTTTCTAGCTTTGCGCTTGTTATTCTAAGTCTGGAATTTAATAATTACTAGCTCGATACATAACTTATATATACAAAGGCGGCTGAGATTCTAATTCTAGCTTAATTTATTTTCCTTTAAGGAAACTGAGAAGATTTGACTGTGTGAATATACTATAGTTGGAACTTGAAGTTGCGAAATATTGTATTACATCCATATAGTAAAAACAATATTATAGGCTAATAGAACTATAATAAGATTTAAAAAGCATTCTTCTTTCGGGAAAAACATTGCTTAAAATTCCAAAATTTTGATACTTTTTACATCTCGAGTCAAAAAAGTATTTTCATGGGTTTTAAGAGGTGTGATACCTATTAATGGGATCTACAAGCGAAAACCAAAAAAGTATTTTCATGGGTTTTAAGAGGTGTGATGCCTATTAATGGAATCTACAAGCAAAAACCAAAGAACTATATTTGTGAGGTAATAGCTTACCACAAACCACCATTACTCAAACTACACATACTTGATTTTTAGAGTAACATAGTTGATCCCATCGAGTATTACAGACGCTATTGATCACTTTCTTGCGCTTGAAGAGAAAAAAAGAAGCAGGAGGAGAGATTGAGAAAATATTATAACCGTGGTAATTGAAAAGAGACGCTGATTCAATTTCTCATCACTCAGAGAGAAATGAAAGTTCTCCGTTCTGAATTGACGAACAAAACAAGAAAAAAAAAGAGTAAGAGGGATTGAGAAAATATTATAACCGTGTGGTAATTGAAAAGTGGCACCAATTCAATTTCTCATCAGAGAGAAATGACAGTTCTCCGTTCTGAATTGACAAACAAAACAAATCTTTATATAGAAAAGGAAATAGCTTAGGTAAGACGGATTTCATAAGGTATGTGGCGTACAAAGCAGAGTGCGCAAAGTGGCATGTACACACGTCATTGTGACGAAGAACGACTAAATGGCTAAAAAACACTCAAAGTTTGCAGGTTTGAACAGCTAAACAGCTAATTTTGACGAGTCACGTAAATAGAACAAATCTCTTACTGCCATGACCTTTTGTGCAAAGTTTTGGAATTTTTTAAAATAATTATTTAATTTTTCTTAAATGTTATTTTAAATTTTAAATTATGATAAAGACTTTTATAAAAGAGTATGATATTTAAGTATTATTGTAATTCGTTTTAGGTGGCTTTTAGTTTGTAAAGAGAGTTTTATTGTGAAAAGTTTTATTTGCAAAGAGGGTTTTTAGGTTGTATGAGGGTTTAAGTGTAAAGATGAGTGTAAATAGATGTTAAGGTTAATTTAAACCTCAAAGACAACACACCTTGAGGTGCACCATGAGTCTACACCCCACCCTTCCCTTATGACACCTTACCCTTCCAACAAAATACCACACTCAAGTTTATTCCTGCATTTTTCAAACTGAATAAACCTTTCTCATATAAGTCATCACTATATTTTTCTAAGTTCTTCACTAGTTCAAGAAAAAACTAGAGTTTTCATGGATATTGGTTCAAAGCATTTAAGCTAGGCCTTCTCAACTTCCTATATGCACATTTTGATGCCTAGAGTTCTGTGGAATTCTTCAAAATAGGTAAAAATCTAACTTTTCAAGTTTTCTTAAGAGTTCATGTACCAAAGAGTGTTTACAATATCGGAAAATTTGGTTTAGTTTAGAATTTTAGCCTTAGATTGAATCTGCTATAATTATATTACTTACAAAATAAATCTAACAATACAGTAGGATGGTGCTAGAACCTAGAATGCACCCTTGAAACCCGGACCTAGTTCCCCCTAGGTCGACCGTCGGAATTTAAATATTTCCCACTACCGCCGTTTTTTAGGTGGACTTGGGTGTTGAATTTTTATGGGTATCTCTCTGTGTGTTATCTAAGGTCTCTGGTATACTTCAATTATTTCCAGATTATCTATATAAAAATATGGAAGCTAATTGCTATACTTTTTGTGATATTTTAGCGTATGATTCGGATATTGCGTATCACGTTTTGGTGTTTTCTCAAAATATGACAATTCGGGATAGCTTGTAAGTGCACGGCGGCGTCCCGGCCTCCATCCCGAGGCCAAAATGCGGAAGCAGTGATATACTTAAATTTTTCATGAACTGGCACCACCGTGCACTAATACCCGGATCGAACCATTAACTAGTCCTAGCTAACTACAAGATGGGGAAGAGAGATATACCGACTGATCCGAGTCCTCCGGTCTTCTCGTCGTCGTCCCGATCTCCTGCGGAATGTCCTGTCTCCACCTCGTCGCCGGAAGTGCACCACATCGCCTACATCTTTTACGGGCTCCCACCTTAATACCGAGGCAACTCGGGCACGAAGCTGGCTAGTCGACGTGCCCAAGATTTGCTGTAAAATGTGTAGTGCTCAAGTCTCACTTTGGGGTTGTGTAATTGCCATTTGGTGGAGGAATAATACTTGGAGTTTTTCTTGGGAATTTTGGTGAAGAAAATGATATGATATCAACCAAAATCCCCCCATAAAAATTGGGACAGCCCCCTCTCAAAATGAATGGCCGGCCATGGCACTTGTGGGAATAGGAATGAGAGGAGAGAGTGATAGAATAATGCAAGAGAGAGGGAAAAAGAAATCATGTGAACCAATGATTACAAGGCAAAACCAACACTCTACTATCACTCATCACAAACAAAGTCCAACCATCATGAACCATCATGAAGTCAAGAAGTCAAGGTATGGTGCAACCATCATGACATGATAATATGCAAAGACCCCCTTCCAAAATGCTTATTTGCACAAATGCAAATAAGCCCTCCTCCACCAATCTTCGGCCAATGAACGATACAAAGGGATTTGGCCGAAACGGAAAGCAAACTGGCAACTCCAGAAAACTGGTCCCGTAATAAATTACAGGAAAACCCCGATACTGTGCATACACACCCGCATTCGTATTCCGACCGAAATACAAATGCAATGAGACAAAATCTACACTGTACTATACTAGAATCCGGCTTAAACCAAAGCCGGCTAGTAATATCCGTTCGATCCTGATCCGCGCAATACCGTACGTATCTGATCGAACCCTGCCATATATCCATACGGCCTGTAGTACAAACTGTCCGATCCTGATCCGTGCAATACCGCACGTATCTGATCGGACCTTGCCATATCTCCATACGGCCTCTACAACTTTTCGCCCGAAAGCTGAGTAACTGAATGTGGGGGACTCTAAAGACTCGTCAACATCTCGGTTATGGATTTAACCACTAGCACGTCAGAGGTATAAGCCAATACGTAACGGGCTACCAGGTATTGACCAAAAGGGACGTCGATGAGCGAACTCATCCTGACACCCTATTGAGCCTGTCAGTGACAATATCCGTACAGTCCGGTCCGTTCGTCTATGAGCATCGCATGGCGGGCCTAGGGGGTTGGTAAAAGTCAGACCCCCAAAAGCGGTACAAGTCGTGTCGGAGTGTAGCCCAGAACACCCTGAGATACTACTGGAATATCTACCAGTAAATCTCCTTACCTCGGCCGAGGGCTTCTTGTAATGGCTCCCCTAGACACAGCGCGACCTCACCCCCAATACCGGGAGAGACGAACCCCTGAAGATACGCTCACTGCCTCCATGTGGCTCGGGACTGTACCCAACTAAAACCTATTTGCACGACTCCTTTGAGCCGTGGTGTAGCGTCTTGAAAAGTCGTTTTGGTGTTTTCCTGAAAATCGGTGAAAATTCGGTATTTTTCCGAAAACCGTCTTTTTTGTTATTTTGCAGTTTAGGGCTAATTATACCTAAAATGGATAGGTAATTGCTTGTTTTTAGTAGCTGATGAGTTACTTATTAAATTTTGGTCATTTAAAAATTTTTCCCTATTTTTCAATTTTTTAATATTATTTTAAGCCGGTAAGAAAATACATTAAATTAGCGATAAATACAAATTTTTCCGGGCTAATTTTAATCCTTAAAATTATGTTAATTAAAATCTAGTTGTAACATAAATTTTTAGTATTTTATTTTGATTTTAACTAATTTTTATTATAGGAAACGAAATTTATTGAATTTAAGCTTAAACTTGCAATTTTTGACTTGTAGGGGTCTTTTTGCATAAAATTTCTTTTGTAAAACCCTCTCTCTCTTCCCTCAGCGCCCTAGGCCAGCCCCACCATGATCAGGTCCAGAAAATTTCTTGCCTCACCTTGATTTTTTTTTCATGTGATGAATGGATTGTTTTGAGAATTTATTTAAAATATAGTTTGTTGAAGGTATGGTGCTTTGACTTTGGGGAGTTGACTAGTGACCATTCCCACACCCCCACACCACTTCCCCACTCCCTTGTTCAGCCGAAATCAGTAGCCCCCCCTTTCATTTTTCCTCTCTATTTTGTTCACAAATCCATCTCAAAAACCATCAAAAATCAACAAATCCTTCACTATTTCAACAACAAAACCTTAATCCATCTCTTCTCACACCCATCTTAGTTTAAATCTTGTGGAAAGGAGGTATCTTTGGAGGCAAATTATTCTTGCTAGATCTCTAGTTGAGGTATAATTTCTTGCTAATTAAATTCTTTTGATTTAGTTTCTTAAGTTAAATTGTTGTAGTGTTAATTTAGTGTTAGTTCTAATCTAGTTTTTTTAGGTTATGGTTGAAAATTAAACTAGGGTTTCTTGAAGCCATGTTTTAGTTAATTAAATTTTTTTTAATTAATCTAGTTGTTACTTAACCAATCCATATGGTTACTTTGCTTAAGTGGCTTCATATTAAGCTAATCTATGTTAAACTTGTGTGAAATTTTCATTAAGTTTGCAAATTACCAAAATCAAGAAGAGGTTTGTGTATGGAATGTGGGTTTTGTAGCATGGTAAATAAGTTAAAATTGTGTTTTTGGTGGCTAACTAGTTGTGTGGATTGGATGGTTGTGTTGGACCGTGATAACTTTGTCGCTATTGTCGATGTTTGCACCAAATTGCTTTTCTAGCTTACTAGTTTTTACTAAAATGTTGTGCTGAATTAATTGCGGTGTCTTGATGACATTTTTAGCGTATCCTATGACAATTAGGATGCGTGTGTGCTGATTTTTGAGTAGTCGGGTTTTAGTTTTGCCGGGCGACCAAATCGACGATTTTTGCAGTTTTTGCGATTTTCGCGTATGTTCCGCGCACCTTGTGCACGTTGTACCTAGCTAGTGAACATTAGTATTTTCGTTTGGGTTTTGCGTCAGTCTTGATATGTAACCTTATATTTGGTATTGATGTAAATTCCAGGTTCGGTCGCGGAGATGTCAGACGCGGCACGAAAGGGGAAAGCGGTGATTGGACACAGCTAGCTAGGGATTCCGGTGAGTAGATGTAACATCTACGGGAGACTATCGTTGGATGGCGCAAGCCGCCCTATAGTTTTAGTAACTTAAAAGATTCTTAGTAATGTTAGTAATTAGGGGTGTAATACTTGTATGATTATTTGCTACGTTCATGCCCTATATTGACATACCTATACGAAACCATTTTATAGGACACCTGCACCATTGCCAGGGTTTTTATATGCAGCACGAGCACTATTCATGCTTACACACACACCCTGGTAATTGCCATGCCACCACACTAGATAACCTTTAAATTGAAACCTTTTACTAATTGATACTTAAACTTGTGCTATTGCCTTTAATTCCTTAAAATGAAATCGTAGGATTGCTATTCATGTGCATGTACTTCATCATATTATTTGTTCATGCCTAATCTATTAATCACACATCGCAACTTGATTATTGATACCATATGCATTCATTATCATTGACATATGCACTTATGAGGATTTCTTGAGATTTTATGATATTTCTGGATTTCGGGGAAAAACCGCAAAATTTCTAAACTTATTATATTTTTAAAATATGTAAATTGCGGTTTTCTAGTGATGTAAGTGTCGTCCACCATGAGTTTGCTGTGGTTTTCAAGACCCGTTTCGAGTAGTTGGATGAACCGTCTCGGGTACATGGTGGGCCCGGTAGGGTACCCCGGGGCAAGAAGCTCGTGGTGCTGATGATGAGCCTGGCAGGGGACGGATTACCTACCGGTGACTTCATTGGGCACGGCGGATATCCAGAGGATACCGACCGGGGCCGCGAGAGGATGAGATATTGATATTGAGATGGGTCAGCCGGATGGCTGAGACCAGAGACACTATGACATGGATTTATGAGATTTGAGACAGCTTTTAGGTGTCGTTGCTGGACACCGGTTCTTGTCGATTCTTTGAGTATTATGCTGGCATTCTAAAAGAGTTTCAAAAACAAAAAGAGATAAAATGTTCTTATATATACCTATTGAGACCTCAGATATTCATGTTGCATACATATTAGTACACTGATGTTGTATACACACCTGCTAGTGCATCCAGTCATACCTGTATTTTAGATGCTAGGATGCTTGTGTGCATGCATACGATAGCCTTTGTAGATGTTATTTATTACTCACGAGTTGGCAACTCACCCCCGTTGTGCCACAGCCTTTTGCAGGTCCGCTCTGTCAGTACAGTAGCGGCGGGCGCACTTGTTCTTTTGCCTCCTTTGCCTGGACTCGAGGTTTTGCTCTTATGTGGGTTATATCATTATTTTTGTACCACCTTGTATATTCTTTGTATCTAGTGCAATCCATCTACTGTATCTACCAGCATTATTGTATATTGACCTAGAGATGAGACTGTGAGATTTGTGGACTTTTATGCTGTATTTTGGGGTCGAGCTCACTTGAGTCGACATGCTGTTTTTCTTATGCTTCATTATGATTATTTCGCATGTTGTTGCTTTATTTTGCGTGGGATTTGTGACCACCTTGTGGTGAAGAGCTAGCTCCCGCTTGGGGATGCCTTATTTGTTGGATTCATATATATTTTTGTTGTACCCATTTTGGGGGCCAGTTTTTACAAAGGAGACTCTGCCGAAATTTTCGGAAAAAAATTGATATTGTTTTCAAAAAGGGTTTTATATGACTTATTGATAAACTTGTTTTCAATTGATTGGGTTCTCTTCACTCTTTTGCTTTCTGGTTTGGTTTTCTGGGCTTTGGCTTACTTATTTTACGGACGTCTTTAGACGTTTCGTAAACTTAAGTGCCAGTCACGTTCCGTACCCTACGGGTCGTGACAAAGTTGGTATCAGAGCGAGGTTTTACCTTTTTGAGTGTAGGATGTCCCTTGGTAGATGGAGTAAGTGACTTAAGTAGGGTAACGTAGCGTGTGTATGTCCGCGGCATACTTGCGATACGGTACTCTGAAAGGTTCCTAGGCACCCTATTGAGGTCTCACAAGGCATCGAACATGCCAATATAAAATTTTACGGGTGCCGAGAGACCCGACTACGGATCGTCGGCTAGATTTCTAGGCGGAAAGATAACTAGTTAACAACTTAACTATAAAGAATACGGAAATACAACCTTTGTAGATCAGGTGCTCCACCTCCATAGCTCCGCAACGAGTCCCCTCGCTGTCCATATGAGTTCCCGGGCTCTAGCGTCGGCTTCGTCGGAGAATGGGCAAGCTAGGTCGTCGATGTCTATGCCGAAGATGATCTACGTCGAGGCATCGCTAAATCAAGCTCCACCTTCACCAAGTCTTGAAAACTTGTGAAGGAAACACACTCTACTACTTGGCAAGAGGTAGAGGATGAAGAAATAGGAAGTGGGTAGACTTTAGTTTTGGATTTCTCATTCATTTCATCAATCCACCATTGATGAAGTGAAGGTTTCTTCTTGAGTTCAAGGAAGAAGAAGAAGAAATAATATGATAAGTTCAAATTAAAAAAGAAAAGAATATCAATTCTTATCATAACTTGACCATAGTTAAGTGTAGAGAACTAATCATGGTTTGATGCAATGGTTAGGGTTAAGCTAAAAACAAAATGGTCATCAAGTCAAAGCAATCATGAAGCTTCATGAATGTACAAAAGAAAATGCCACCATTTTATCATTTCATTTCCCTTTTCCAATAAGAAAAAGATAAATAAATAAATGAATAAAATGAATAAGCAAATAATAAACCCTAACCATTTCATTAACCAAGGTTTAATTCTTTATACTTAACCAAAAAGGCATGTATCATCAAACATGATACAAGCATGTGCACAAAATCATATCGCATATGCAATGCGCACACCCGAGCGAGAAAATCCATTTAAAGTGAACCGATACTAGTTAATGCAAAGTAATATATCAAATATATAATTATGCATTAAATCATTAAATCAACACTTGATTTAACGATCCGGTCATATCGCATATAACCGACTAGTATCATTAGTAACAACTTATCGAATCAACACTTGATCCGATAACCCGGCTATATCGGATATAACCGATCAATGTCACATCGCGAGAATTGAATACAGTATCACATACTGGTATCATTCTCGGTCCCGCACATATCTCATATGCGCTCCTATTTCGTTTCGCTTGAGCCAGGAAACCTCTGTGTAGGACTCTAAAGACTCGTCAATACGCCGGCAGCAGGTGATGATCATATCAAACACCCACAAGCCGCAAGCGGTCTGCTAAACGTAACGGCCACCCGGGTATTGAGCGATCTGAAGATCGACGAGCAAGCCCGCTCACACTCCAGTGAATCCAACCAGTAACACTACCGTACAGTCCGGTCTGATCGTCTGATATGTCGCATATCTCGCCTAGGGGTGGTAAACATCAGACCCCAATAGCTCGATAAGTCGTGTCGATATGAGGTCTATAACACTTCGAGAAACTACTGGTAACACTTACCAGTAAATCTCAGCAACCCTGGCCAGGGATTTCCTGTTATAGCCAATTGAACACAGCGCAACATTAACTCCCTATACCGGGAGAGACGAATCCCCTCCTATCGCTCATTGCCTCCATGTGACTCGGGACTGTACCCAAAAACCACCGTTTTGCACGCCCTCTTGGACGTGGTAAGATGGAAATCAAAGTACAGTGGGAACCACACAAGACTCTATGACGATCTCGGGTCAACAGACTACTCTGTACCAGTGTCACCAGAGAACTGCCATCTGACGTGAGGTATAATACCATCTGGGAGTTCTCGGCGAGTCCGTCCAGTGTACGCAGTCTCCACTGAGCACCCGTATATCATCCCTGATGTCAAACACCAATGGATATGGGATCATCCATCGCCTATCTGTATGGGTCGAGAAGGTACACGCTAGTCTACTCTGGTATATCGATGCCCCTTCTCGATACACCCACGACTAGGGACTTTGAAGGATGTACTTATATACTACCATGTCCCTACTAGTATGATCTGCATCATAGTCCAGGTAGTCAAGCACACATCCTAAGGGCTTTACCAACATGTAACTGAGAGACAATCAGTGCACACGTTAAGGTAAAGAGTAACCAGATAGCATACTATCATGTCGAGCAAGAAAGTCCTCCCTATATATGTCCCAGCATCCACTACAATATACATCCAATGTACAGTAATGGCCTCTAGGGCATACATATAACTAACAATCTCCCACTTGCACTAGGGCCATCTGTAGCAGTGGTTGTAGTATCTCATACTCAACCATCCCATAATAGTCTCTCTCTGGGAATAGGCCTTCGTGAGTGGATCCGCCGTGTTGTCCTCTGAGTCTACTCTCCTAACCTCGATCAGCCTGGAGATCAACCATCTCCATGATCAGGTGATACTGCCTTAGAATACGTCTGTGTCACTGATGGGACCAGGGTTCCTTGGCTAAAGCCACAACTCCACTGTCACACAATGGTAGGAACCTAGTTCATCTCATGAACCAATATACACCCAAACGGCCTCTTTGGTAGCATCTTAAGTAGCGATGTATCTTGCCTTTATCGTCTAGTATGTCACGGTATCTAGCTTGGAACTCTTCCAACATACCGTCCCTTTTCTTTGGGTAAAGACAATGCCTGCGACTGACATTCAGTCGTCTTTATCACCCTGGAACACTTCCAGTGATTCTCCCCAGGGTCGATTGATACCATCTCACTACAACTAGTGAAAATCCTAACATCCAATTAAATCTATCTCATAGATCCAAAATCCAGGATTTAGTAGGTATCATTTCGATCCTATGTGGAGAATCATTGTGATAAGCGGAGATTGATCGAGCGTAGCATAGGAAACTCCTTCCCTATCAAGAGTATGTCATCCACGTACTCTACGAGGATCATCACCATACTCCCTACTACCTTTTTGTTTATACAAGGTTCATCTACCATTTTTATGATGTCAACTTCTTTGACAAACACATCAAAACAGACGTTCCAACTTCGCGATGCCTGCTTTATCAGATAAAACATCTTGCACACGTTTCCGCTGCTCCCACTATTTACGAAGCCCTCTGGCTGTGTACTTATAGACTCACTCTTCTAAAACATCATTTAGAAAAACAGTCATGACACCCAACCACCAGATATCGTAGTCATGGTATGCAGCCGTGGCAAGTAGGATCTGGATGGACTTAAGCATAGGTACTGTAAAAGGTTTCATCATTATCCACGCCTGGTTGATGACGAAAACCTTTAACAAGTCTAGCTTTGAAAGTCTCAACCTTTCCATCTACACCAAGTAATCTTCTCAAGATATACTTGCTCCTGATGGGGATTTAACCCTTCAGATATAGCAACTAAAGTCCATACTTTGTTGGTGTATAAGGATTCCATCTCAGATTGCTAAGCATCCAGCCATTCTTACAGAGTCTTACTCCTGATGGCCAGCTCGAAGCTAGTTGGGTCATCATCTCATGATGCAATCCTCGCTCCCACTGTCATAGAGAAACGGAAGTATCTCTCAGGTGAGTGAGGAACCCTACTAGATCGGCGGAGAGGCTGAGGTTCGTTGGAATCTACTGAATCCTTTGGTTCTATCAAATCATCAGCTGCAATTTGTATGGCTGGAACATTTCCAGTTGTACATAACAGACGTTGCCTCGAGCGTGTCCGGATTTTGCTTTTAGACATAGGCCGGACAACCCCAAATCTTAACTAGCTTAAGATATGGGCTCTTCCCATTCCATATCACATATGAAGCGGTAGGCTACAGATTTGATTCGAACCCTATTCAATAGGTATGCAACTTCATAAGTGCATAACTCCTAAAAGGAAAAAGGTAACTCAGTAGTACTCATCATAGAGCACACCATATCAAATAGGGTGTATCTGCTCCGCCCCGATATACCATCGTGCAATGGTGTATACGGAGGAGTAATGCTGAGAGAGAATCTCATTCTCCTTTAGAATAATCCATGAATTCCGTGCTCAAGAATTCTCCTCCTTGATCTCATCAAAGGACATAACACTTTTACCCGTATTGGTTCTCTACTTCTAACTTATATTCTGTGAATATCTCAAAAGGTTCGGACTTGTGTTTCAACAGGAACGTATGTCTGAATCTTGAGAGATCATCAGAGAATGTAATGAAGTAAAAGAATCAGTCCTGGTATGTGTAGACTGGGGACCTACATACATCAACATGTATCATCCCAAGAGTTTATTAACTCTTTCTCTGTTTCCAGTAAACGGAGCTATGGTCATCTTATCTTTGTGACATGACTGGCGAGTTTCACAAGATGTAAATTCAAACTAATTTAAATATGCATCTTTGTGTAACTCTAGCTAGTCGGGTCATATTGATCTGACCTAGTCTACAATACCTCAAGAAGGATTCGTTCATTTCTGAACTATTCCTCTTGTGTGTGTTCCGTATACTAAGAACTGTAGTTTGATTTAGAACATTAATGCTTTTAGATAACGTGCCTGTACCGATCAACTTTTGATATAGGAAATGTTCAAAACATTATCCATCAATACAAAATTATATCCTTTCTTTTCTAACAAAGAGAGTGATATGATTTGGTATATCAGGTTCGGTATGTAATAACATTCGTTCAGAATCAATGTATTGGTAATACAGGGTGACAGTGACCGACAGACTTGGCTGCAACACTTGTCCTGTTTTCTGCCTCATGAAACTTATCACCCGTTCTCAGTTTTTCTACCCTTTTGTAGCCCTATGTAACAGATTACATATCTGGGATCCTGATCCAGTATCATATACCCAGGATTCGGAGGATACTGAGAAACAGTTCTTTGTAATGAACACACCCGAAGATGATGCATCAACATGCACTCTCTTCGTTTGGGCGGCATGGGAATTCTGGTAATCCCCAATTTCCTGCTCTGTCTTATAACAATTATAAGTTGGAGCGGGACCAACGTTCCCCAGCTCAGTATAACAAGCGGGTTCGGTCAATAATCCGTATTATTATCTTGATTAAGGCGTGATATGGTCGCTACCAGGAGAGAGAGAGAAGAAAACACTCAGCGTGCGCTCTTGCAAGAATAGATTGGTTATTATTTTATCTAATCAGGATGGCTCACACTGCTTTTTATCAAATCTTCCTTCAAACCCTAAAAGGAAAGACTAGCCGGGATTAATTACACACTACAAGTTCGCCAATCTTTCAGCCAGGCCAGTGTCGGTACTTTGAGGGAGGTCCCACGTGCTTTCGCACGAACCTAATTAATGTAAACCTCGTTTTCCAGAGGCGTAACCTCGTTGACACCTTTCTAGACACCTACTTGATCGGCTAATTGTAATGTATAAAACTCTCCCAGGAGTAACACTTACTCGCAGCGGGTATCGGGATCCAACTATCTGATAGAAGGTATGCAATCTCATTGCAAATTTCAACACTTGAAATTCCCGATAATATTTTGCCCCTAGCGTCCTATGACCTTCACGCAGGCCAACAAACCATAGTCCGCTAGTCAAGTTCAACCCGTCATTTCCTGATTGAATTAAACCCACCCGCACGACCCTTGACGCAGGCCAACAAAGTCGCACGACTACCCTAATCCAATCACATCATATGCTTATGCAGATAAGCACCAGTTAGCTACCGCACACTACGCCTTGACGCAGGCCAACAAACGTAGCACGAATACTAACTACTACTTATCTGAAATGACGGAGGGCTACGACAGGTTTTTCTGAAAACCTATTGCGTAATGAACTTGATATCGTTGTAGAATCAAATGATTTTAAAATGGAGTGCTTTTGAGGCTTTTCTAGTTTTGCTAAAGGAGTCACTCCCGGTAAAGGGATCGTCGGTCCTTTCCTCGTCGAATGAGGTGCGGGATATATCATATATATCACTGTGCAAAGCAAAAACACTTAAAAGCTATCAAAAGACAAACCGAGTGTGTAGCATCTGCCAGTTATTGCTAAAGGAGTCACTCCCGATGAAGGGATCTCGGTCCTTTCCTTATCGAATAAGGTGCAGAATATATCACATATACCGCTGTGCAAAGCAAGAACTGTAGCTACCTGTTTTATTTTGAAATTCGATTCTACAACATCTTAGGTTTCTTTTATTTCATTAATCTCATTAATGAAGTCCCATCATTTTAAGTACCTAAACATCACAGATAAATACGACGTACACTTATGCCATCCGCATTCGCCTCGATGTCCCCTCATGCACCGTTAGGTTAGGTAACTAACGGCAGAGCGGGGCAGGGCTAGCGCGGGTGTAAAACATAAGTAACGTCTATATAATATATCATATATACTATATACTGTATCTATCACAGAACATCACATGATCACATCACAGATATCGCAGCAGAAGAATCATATGAAATATTGGATATACTAGGACGTCCGTGTTTTCAATACGAGCCAGTATAAAACACGGATTCCACGGTCGTGATGAATAGCCAAACCCACACCCCTAGACCCCTACGAGAGCGGCAAGCAACCCTACCAATTCTGGAGTTAGGAGACCCGGACTCGACTCCTCGAGTTGGTCTCCCACTGGACTCCAGAACCCGGTTACTTGTGCTCCCCTCCTTGGGTCTATCCTAGTGCAGAAAAGTAAATAATATACAAAAGGTGACAACTTCCACAACCTGGAAGCGTCCCAATAAAAGAATATTACATACAAGTTTTTACATGAATGAAAATGAAAAACACTCATCTCACATAAAAAACCCCCCCGGCTATTCAATCACGACGATCCAATATAACATATCCAGCAACACATAACATCACATGTCATCAACGTAAGTAAATATGCGCATCCCAATTGTCGTTGACATATAGCAACGAAACCGGCGATATCACATATTACACTTACGGTCACAGAAAAGAAAGTGTAAAACTACAACAGTTGGAATCCACAACCACCTCAGACATCGCATGCCTGACCAAATGAATTACTTAGATATCGCATGCCTAACAATTATAAAACCCCGCATTTTAGTCTCAAAATCGAAAACTCTTTTCAATATGAAGTCGGGCAATTCAACAGGACTCTCGACATCCTGATCGAATGCTCGTCGCAAACTTTAGTAGGCGGCCGCACCCCCGACGCCGTCGACGAAGTGCACCAAGGCGGAACACCGCCACCGGGAGCACCCGAACGGATGCTTTCGGCGACGGGGTTCTCCTACAGTCACTTGGTCGGGGCTATGGGGTGAGGCTGTCTATTAAGTTTACCCGGCGAGTATCCGCGTACGCTACGTGATTGCGACGGACTTTTGATCACATCAAAATTCCGTGGCAACCGATCAAGTGAGACTAAACCGCTAGATTTATAACATTCATTCAGTTATCACATAACTTTTGTGAATTCCAATTATTGTATCCCATTCCGGATAAATAGAAAATGTTAAACTTTCCGATCGAACAATCGAACACCTAAGTTTTCCCGATACAGATCAACACATGAAATAAGTCTAACAACATTCAGTTCGTGCCTCAGTACCAACGGTCCAGCCGTAGAAGGGTCAAGCCAACGCCTCACATGTGGCACGCCGTACGGCCCCAAACCCGAAGGTTTAAAGGGCAGTTCAAGACGGTCACATAATCGAGTTAAGGTTTGTTGTCTTCTAGAGGGTCCATCGCGTTACTTGCACTACTTAGAACGTCGTTAAACTTCGGAAAAATCCAACACTTGGAAATTTCCCGACAGGGGAAAAATTGGGTATTTATATCCGGTCGAACTTTTTAATATATTCTAAAAATTATCCGGAAAGCCAAATAGACAAAATTTGATACCCCGATCGAAACACCGAATCCCCAAAACAACTAAGAAAATTCAACTCTTGAAAAAATATTAAAAATTCCCAGAAAAATCACCACTGGAAACTAACAGTTACTGTGCAAAATAATTTAAATAGTGTGGCCGTACGGCCGCGGAACCGCCGCATAAGCTATTGCTCATGCCGCGGATCCGCGCTGCCTTAGTGGAATTGGACTGTCAAATTTCACAGTAACTCTTAGATGTTTGTGATGTGTTCTCTGCATATTTTTAATTTTGAAAAAGACCAGATTTCAGAAATCGTCCAGAGAGCAATTTTGGGTTCGGGTTTTCGGTTCGTCCGGGTTTCAAATTCCGTCTAGACTTCGCCTAAGGCTCTAGCTAGGCTCTGATACCAGTGAAAGGTTCCTAGGCACCCTATTGAGGTCTCACAAGGTATCGAACATGACAATATAAAATTTTACGGGTGCCGAGAGACCCGACTACGGATCGTCGGCTAGATTTCTAGGCGGAAAGATAACTAGTTAACAACTTAACTATAAAGAATACGGAAATACAACCTTTGTAGATCCGGTGCTCCACCTCCATAGCTCCGCAACGAAGTCCCCTCGCTGTCCATATGAGTTCCCGGGCTCTAGCGTCGGCTTCGTCGGAGAATGGGCAAGCTAGGTCGTCGATGTCCATGCCGAAGATGATCTACGTCGAGGCATCGCTAAATCAAGCTCCACCTTCACCAAGTCTTGAAAACTTGTGAAGGAAACACACTCTACTACTTGGCAAGAGGTAGAGGATGAAGAAATAGGAAGTGGGTAGACTTTAGTTTTGGATTTCTCACTCATTTCATCAATCCACCATTGATGAAGTGAAGGTTTCTTCTTGAGTTCAAGGAAGAAGAAGAAGAAATAATATGATAAGTTCAAATTAAAAAAGAAAAGAATATCAATTCTTATCATAACTTGACCATAGTTAAGTGTAGAGAACTAATCATGGTTTGATGCAATGGTTAGGGTTAAGCTAAAAACAAAATGGTCATCAAGTCAAAGCAATCATGAAGCTTCATGAATGTACAAAAGAAAATGCCACCATTTTATCATTTCATTTCCCTTTTCCAATAAGAAAAAGATAAATAAATAAATGAATAAGCAAATAATAAACCCTAACCATTTCATTAACCAAGGTTTAATTCTTTATACTTAACCAAAAAGGCATGTATCATCAAACATGATACAAGCATGTGCACAAAATCATATCGCATATGCAATGCGCACACCCGAGCGAGAAAATCCATTTAAAGTGAACCGATACTAGTTAATGCAAAGTAATATATCAAATATATAATTATGCATTAAATCATTAAATCAACACTTGATTTAACGATCCGGTCATATCGCATATAACCGACTAGTATCATTAGTAACAACTTATCGAATCAACACTTGATCCGATAACCCGGCTATATCGGATATAACCGATCAATGTCACATCGCGAGAATTGAATACAGTATCACATACTGGTATCATTCTCGGTCCCGCACATATCTCATATGCGCTCCTATTTCGTTTAGCTTGAGCCAGGAAACCTCTGTGTAGGACTCTAAAGACTCGTCAATACGCCGGCAGCAGGTGATGATCATATCAAACACCCACAAGCCGCAAGCGGTCTGCTAAACGTAACGGCCACCCGGGTATTGAGCGATCTGAAGATCGACGAGCAAGCCCGCTCACACTCCAGTGAATCCAACCAGTAACACTACCGTACAGTCCGGTCTGATCGTCTGATATGTCGCATATCTCGCCTAGGGGTGGTAAACGTCAGACCCCAATAGCTCGATAAGTCGTGTCGATATGAGGTCTATAACACTTCGAGAAACTACTGGTAACACTTACCAGTAAATCTCAGCAACCCTGGCCAGGGATTTCCTGTTATAGCCAATCGAACACAGCGCAACATCAACTCCCTATACCGGGAGAGACGAATCCCCTCCTATCGCTCATTGCCTCCATGTGACTCGGGACTGTACCCAAAAACCACCGTTTTGCATGCCCTCTTGGACGTGGTAAGATGGAAATCAAAGCACAGTGGGAACCACACAAGACTCTATGACGATCTCGGGTCAACAGACTACTCTGTACCAGTGTCACCAGAGAACTGCCATCTGACGTGAGGTATAATACCATCTGGGAGTTCTCGGCGAGTCCATCCAGTGTACCTAGTCTCCACTGAGCACCCGTATATCATCCCTGATGTCAAACACCAATGGATATGGGATCATCCATCGCCCATCTGTATGGGTCGAGAAGGTACACGCTAGTCTACTCTGGTATATCGATGCCCCTTCTCGATACACCCATGACTAGGGACTTTGAAGGATGTACTTATAGACTACCATGTCCCCATTAGTATGATCCGCATCATAGTCCAGGTAGTCAAGCACACATCCTAAGGGCTTTACCAACATGTAACAGAGAGACAATCAGTGCACACGTTAAGGTAAAGAGTAACCAGATAGCATACTATCATGTCGAGCAAGAAAGTCCTCCCTATATATGTCCCAGCATCCACTACAATATACATCCAATGTACAGTAATGGCCTCTAGGGCATACATATAACTAACATACTCCGCCTAAGTGACTTTAGGATATACTTGCTTGAAAATTCCTTCTTCAATTCCGTGTATCCTATGATCCTATTGCACTGTTCTTACTATCCATTTTCCTGTAACAGCCACTATGCTGCCGAAGGCTACGAGGGCACAGAGGGTTGCCGCCAGAGACGAGATTCGAGCTGGCTCGTCCGAGACTAGGACTGAGCAGGGTGGTATGCCTACGCCGCAGGGACAGACCGATCCACCTTCCCCAGGCCGTATGGATAGGCTCGAGACTGGTATGGAGGAGTTGCGACAGATGATGGGAGGCATGCAGGAGCTACGTCAGATGGTAGGATCCCTAGTTGCAGCCAGTCGTACACCGAGGCCGGATGACGTACCTACTACATCACAGACGACCATGATACCTGCTCCTACTACTACCACCGTGGCCATTCCGGTTTCACTACAGGATTTCATGAGGCTGAGACCCCCAGTATTCACCGGCACCGAGGCAGCGGAGGACCCACAGACGTTCCTTGACAGTTTAGCCAGGATCTGTCGTTCGCTGAGATGTTCGGTTGATCGATGGGTAGAGCTTGCGAGTTTCCGACTAGAGGGTCTCGCGCAGACATGGTGGGAGTCAGTCTTGAGAAGTTGAGCTGCAGGTCTACCGCCTATGACTTGGGTCGAGTTTACAACGGTCTTTCTATCCCGTTTCCTTCCAGAGAGCGTTCGTGACGCCAGAGCTCGTAGCTTCGAGGCCTTAGTCAAGACACCTGGGATGACGGTGTCTGAGTATGACATCCAGTTTACACAGTTATCCCGATATGCTCAGTATTTGGTGGATACCGAGGAGAAGATGGTGAAGAGGTTCGTACAGGGACTTGATGCCCAGCTATATCTTGCCATTGGAGCCCAGCACTACGACACTTATTCAGCTTCTATGGATACGGCATTGCGGATGGAGGCACGCATATCACAGACTTCGGCCGTTTCTGGGCCGAAGAGGATTCGCACCGATGTACCGTCTCAGAGGCAGCGCGCCAGATTCTTTCTGAGAGATAGGCCTGGCAGAGGATTTGGGCGGGGACAGTTATATGGTTCTTATCCCCAGGGGCAGCAGCCGTCGCCAGGGTGTTTTGGGTGCGGGAGTTTGCACCATCTTGTCAGAGACTGTCCGGCGAGACGACAGGGAGCAGCGACAGTTCTGCATGTGACCCTACCACCATCGCCACCCCCTCCACAGAGAGCCCTACTTCTTACCACAGGCGATGCTCCACGCCAGTTAGGTGCACCCAGAGGCCGTGGACGCGGCGGTCCTGTTCAGAGAGGACGAGGAGGCAGAGGCCGAGGTCGAGGTCAGCCCGCTATCGGTGGAGGACAGGCCCGGGTATTTGCTTTGACACCGCAGGATGCGCAGGCATCCAATGCCGTTGTGACAGGTACCTTGCCAGTTTGTTCTTTCGACGCCCGGGTATTATTTGACCCAGGTTCCACACATTCGTACGTCTCTACACACTTTGCACCGATGTTGGGCCGTGAGTCGTCGTCGTTAGATCATCCACTTGTTGTTGTTACTCCGGTAGGCGAGTCGTTTGTCGCTCGTTTTGTATTTCGTTTGTGTTCCGTTCGTATCGGGGAGAGGGATTCATCGGTTGATTTGATTCTCCTCGATATGTTGGACTTTGATGTGCTTCTGGGCATGGATTGGTTAGCCACTTGTTATGCTTCGGTGGACTGCCGTGAGAAGGCAGTCATATTTAGCTTTCCGGGAGAGCCAGTCCTTGTTATTCGGGGAGACCGCAGTGTCACCCTTCCCATCTTAATTTCGTCTCTTCGCGCTGGTCAGCTCTTGCGGAAGGGATGTCAGGGATTCTTAGCGTATATTTGTGATACTCGAGCTGCAGAGGTTCCGTTGGACCGGGTCCCGGTAGTTTGTGAGTTCCCTGATGTTTTCCCTGATGAGCTACCTGGGCTACCGCCTGAGCGCGATGTTGAGTTCTGCATTGATTTGATTCCCGGCTCGGGGCCTATTTCTATACCGCCTTATCGGATGGCCCCGGCAGAGCTTCGAGAGCTGAAGGATCAGTTGCAGGATTTGTTAGATAAGAGGCTTATTCGACCTAGTGTTTCTCCGTGGGGTGCTCCGGTCCTGTTTGTCAAGAAGAAGGATGGAAGTTTGCGCTTATGTATCGACTACCGCCAGCTGAACAAAGTTACCGTTTGGAACAGGTATCCGTTGCCGCGCATTGATGATTTGTTCGACCAGCTTCAGAATGCGGGGTATTTTTCGAGGATCGACTTGCGATCAGGATACCATCAGCTACGGGTTCGACAGGAGGATATACCGAGGACAGCTTTCCGCACGCGCTATGGCCACTACGAGTTTTTGGTGATGTCGTTCGGTCTCACCAACGCCCCAGCAGCATTCATGGATTTGATGAACCGTACATTCAGGCCGTATCTTGACTTGTTCATCATCGTGTTTATCGATGATATCTTGGTGTACTCCCGGAGCAGAGAGGAGCACGAGCAGCACTTGCGGATTACGTTACAGACTCTGAGGGAGCACCAGCTGTTCGCAAAGTTCTCCAAGTGTGCATTCTGGCTGGACAGCGTCGGATTCTTGGGTCACGTGGTTACGAGAGACGGCATTTTTGTGGACCCGAAGAAGATTGAGGCTGTTCAGCAGTGGCCCCGACCTACATCGGTTACTGAGATCCGTAGTTTTCTAGGCCTGGCAGGCTACTACAGGCGTTTTGTTCAGGACTTCTCCCGTATAGCTGCACCTTTGACCGGTTTGACCCGGAAGGGAGTTCCTTTCGTTTGGACAGAGGAGTGCGAGCGCAGCTTTCAGCAGCTACGGACTTGTTTGACTACGGCGCCGGTATTATCTTTGCCTTCGGGATCAGGCGGATTTGTGGTCTACTGTGATGCTTCGCGAGTGGGATTAGGATGCGTATTGATGCAGCATGGCCGGGTGATCGCTTATGCTTCTCGGCAGTTGAAGAAGCATGAACAGAACTACCCCACTCATGATTTGGAGATGGCTGCAGTGGTCTTTGCACTGAAGATTTGGCGACATTATCTATACGGCGAGTCGTGTCAGATATTCACCGATCACAAGAGCTTAAAGTACATATTTCAGCAGCGAGACCTGAACTTCAGACAGCGTCGTTGGATGGAGTTGGTGAAAGACTACGACTGCGAGATCTTATATCACCCAGGCAAGGCGAATGTGGTGGCAGATGCGTTGAGTAGGAGGCCCGGGGGTAGTCTATCCTTTTTGCGCGCAGTGCAGAGGCAGTCGTCAGTAGATTGGCAGATGTTATGCGACAGCCGAGTTGAGTTCGAGTTCACTCAGACAGGGGGAAAGCTCGCGCATGTTCGTGCACGCCTACAGTTGCTTGACCGTATATATGAGGCACAACGCAGTGACGACCGTTGCTCAGAGATCATGTCACAGATGGGATAGGGCAGATTTTCCGAGTTCGTGATTGACGATCAGGGGATTTTACGATATGGATCTAGACTGTGCATACCAGATGCTGATGGATTGCGGCACGACATTCTTGAGGAGGCACACCGATTAGTGTATAGTGTCCACCCCGGTTCCACCAAGATGTACCATGATATGAGAGAGACCTACTGGTGGGACGGGATGAAGAGGGGCATTGCGGAGTTCGTTTCGAGATGCCTGACTTGTCAGCAAGTCAAGGCCGAGCACCAGAGGCCCGCAGGAGAGCTACAGCCGTTACCCATTCCAGAGTGGAAATGGGAGCAGATTTCGATGGACTTCGTTGTGGGTCTACCCAGGACCAGTCGAGGGTACGACTCCATCTGGGTGATCGTGGATAGATTGACGAAAGCGGCTCACTTCCTACCAGTGAAGACCACTTTCAGCTTCGCTCAGTATGCTCAGCTCTATATTGACGAGATCGTGCGACTACATGGCGTACCGACTTGTATCGTGTCAGATCGAGGCACTCAGTTTACCAGCCGACTATGGCAGAGACTCCAGGAGGCTTTGGGCACTCGTTTGAGCTTCAGCACAGCATTTCCTCCGCAGACCGACGGACAGTCAGAGCGGACCATTCAGACTCTCGAGGACATGCTCAGAGCGTGCGTTTTAGACTTTGGTGGTAGCTGGGATCATCATTTACCTCTAGTGGAGTTCTCCTACAACAACAGCTTCCAGGATACTATTCAGATGGCACCTTTCGAGGCATTGTATGGGAGGAGATGCAGATCGCCCGTCTGTTGGACAGAGCTCAGCGAGAGCAGCATTTTGGGGCCGCGGCTTGTTGACGAGACGACAGCGAAGATACAGTTGATTCGAGACCGGATGAGGGCAGCTCAGAGCAGACAGAAATCCTATGCAGACAGGCGCCGTCGCAGATTGGAGTTCGCAGTTGGCGACCATGTTTTTCTGAAAGTATCTCCGATGAAGGGTGTGATGCGTTTTGGGCAAAAGGGGAAGCTTAGCCCTAGATTTGTAGGTCCCTTCGAGATCCTCGAGCGTGTCGGCGCAGTTGCTTATCGTTTGGCTCTTCCTCCCAGCTTTCCCGATGTTCACCCCGTCTTCCATGTTTCGATGCTCCGCAAGTACCTTCACGACCCTTCGCATACGATTCAGCACCCGACAGTCCAGCTAGAGCGCGAACTTTCTTCTGCAGAGCAGCCAGTGGCCATCCTGGATCGGCAGGTGAAGAAGTTGAGGTCGAAGATTATACCAACCGTCAAGGTCCTTTGGCGTAGCCCGAGCAGCGAGGAGGTTACCTGGGAGACCGAGGGCGAGATGAGGAAGAAATATCCCCATCTCTTCGAAGGTACGCGTAGTTATATTTTTAAATTCGGGGACCGAATTTCTTGAAGGGGGAAGGTTGTAGCATCTTGAAAAGTCGTTTTGGTGTTTTCCTGAAAATCGGTGAAAATTCGGTATTTTTCCGAAAACCGTCTTTTTTGTTATTTTGCAGTTTAGGAATAATTATACCTAAAATGGATAGGTAATTGCTTGTTTTTAGTAGCTAATGAGTTACTTATTAAATTTTGGTCATTTAAAAATTTTTCCCTATTTTTCAATTTTTTAATATTATTTTAAGCCGGTAAGAAAATACATTAAATTAGCGATAAATACAAATTTTTCCGGGCTAATTTTAATCCTTAAAATTATGTTAATTAAAATCTAGTTGTAACATAAATTTTTAGTATTTTATTTTGATTTTTAACTAATTTTTATTATAGGAAACGAAATTTATTGAATTTAAGCTTAAACTTGCAATTTTTGACTTGTAGGGGGTCTTTTTGCATAAAATTTCTTTTGTAAAACCCCTCTCTCTCTTCCCTCAGCCCTAGGCCAGCCCCACCATGATCAGGTCCAGAAAATTTCTGGCCTCACCTTGATTTTTTTTTCATGTGATGAATGGATTGTTTTGAGAATTTATTTAAAATATAGTTTGTTGAAGGTATGGTGCTTTGACTTTGGGGGAGTTGACTAGTGACCATTCCCACACCCCACACCACTTCCCCACTCCCTTGTTCAGCCGAAACCAGCAGCCCCCCCTTTAATTTTTCCTCTCTATTTTGTTCACAAATTCATCTCAAAAACCATCAAAAATCAACAAATCCTTCACTATTTCAACAACAAAACCTTAATCCATCTCTTCTCACACCCATCTTAGTTTAAATCTTGTGGAAAGGAGGCATCTTTGGAGGCAAATTATTCTTGCAAGATCTTTAGTTGAGGTATAATTTCTTGCTAATTAAATTCTTTTGATTTAGTTTCTTAAGTTAAATTGTTGTAGTGTTAATTTAGTGTTAGTTCTAATCTAGTTTTTTTAGGTTATGGTTGAAAATTAAACTAGGGTTTCTTGAAGCCATGTTTTAGTTAATTAAATTTTTTTTAATTAATCTAGTTGTTACTTAACCAATCCATATGGTTACTTTGCTTAAGTGGCTTCATATTAAGCTAATCTATGTTAAACTTGTGTGAAATTTTCATTAAGTTTGCAAATTACCAAAATCAAGAAGAGCTTTGTGTATGGAATGTGGGTTTTGTAGCATGGTAAATAAGTTAAAATTGTGTTTTTGGTGGCTAACTAGTTGTGTGGATTGGATGGTTGTGTTGGACCGTGATAACTTTGTCGCTATTGTCGATGTTTGCACCAAATTGCTTTTCTAGCTTACTAGTTTTTACTAAAATGTTGTGCTGAATTAATTGCGGTGTCTTGATGACATTTTTAGCGTATCCTATGACAATTAGGATGCGTGTGTGCGGATTTTTGAGTAGTCGGGTTTTAGTTTTGCCGGGCGACCAAATCGGCGATTTTTGCAGTTTTTGCGATTTTCGCGTATGTTCCGCGCACCTTGTGCACGTTGTACCTAGCTAGTGAACATTAGTATTTTCGTTTGGGTTTTGCGTCAGTCTTGATATGTAACCTTATATTTGGTATTGATGTAAATTCCAGGTTTGGTCGCGGAGACGTCAGACGCGGCACGAAAGGGGAAAGCGGTGATTGGACACAGCTAGCTAGGGATTCCGGTGAGTAGATGTAACATCTACGGGGGACTATCGTTGGATGGCGCAAGCCGCCCGATAGTTTTAGTAATTTAAAAGATTCTTAGTAATGTTAGTAATTAGGGGTGTAATACTTGTATGATTATTTGCTACATTCATGCCCTATATTGACATACCTATACGAAACCTTTTTATAGGACACCTGCACCATTGCCAGGGTTTTTATATGCAGCACGAGCACTATTCATGCTTACACACACACCCTGGTAATTGCCATGCCACCACACTAGATAACCTTTAAATTGAAACCTTTTACTAATTGATACTTAAACTTGTGCTATTGCCTTTAATTCCTTAAAATGAAATCGTAGGATTGCTATTCATGTGCATGTACTTCATCATATTATTTGTTCATGCCTAATCTATTAATCACACATCGCAACTTGATTATTGATACCATATGCATTCATTATCATTGACATATGCACTTATGAGGATTTCTTGAGATTTTATGATATTTCTGGATTTCGGGGAAAAACCGCAAAATTTCTAAACTTATTATATTTTTAAAATATGTAAATTGCGGTTTTCTAGTGATGTAAGTGTCGTCCACCATGAGTTTGCTGTGGTTTTCAAGACCCGTTTCGAGGAGTTGGATGAACCGTCTCGGGTACATGGTGGGCCCGGTAGGGTACCCCGGGGCAAGAAGCTCGTGGTGCTGACGATGAGCCTGGCAGGGGACGGATTACCTACCGGTGACTTCATTGGGCACGGCGGATATCCAGAGGATACCGACCGGGCCCGCGAGAGGATGAGATATTGATATTGAGATGGGTCAGCCGGATGGCTGAGGCCAGAGACACTATGACATGGATTTATGAGATTTGAGACAACTTTTAGGTGTCGTTGCTGGACACCGGTTCTTGTCGATTCTTTGAGTATTATGCTGGCATTCTAAAAGAGTTTCAAAAACAAAAATAGATAAAATGTTCTTATATATACCTATTGAGACCTCAGATATTCATGTTGCATACATATTAGTACACTGATGTTGTATACACACCTGCTAGTGCATCCAGTCATACCTGTATTTTAGATGCTAGGATGCTTGTGTGCATGCATACGATAGCCTTTGTAGATGTTATTTATTACTCACGAGTTGGCAACTCACCCCCGTTGTGCCACAGCCTTTTGCAGGTCCGCTCCGTTAGTACAGTAGCGGCGGGCGCACTTGTTCTTTTGCCTCCTTTGCCTGGACTTGAGGTTTTGCTCTCAGGTGGGTTATATCATTATTTTTGTACCACCTTGTATATTCTTTGTATCTAGTGCACTCCATCTACTGTATCTACCAGCATTATTGTATATTGACCTAGAGATGAGACTGTGAGATTTGTGGACTTTTATGCTGTATTTTGGGTCGAGCTCACTTGAGTCGACATGCTGTTTTTCTTATGCTTCATTATGATTATTTCGCATGTTGTTGCTTTATTTTGCGTGGGATTTGTGACCGCCTTGTGGCGAAGAGCTAGCTCCCGCTTGGGGATGCCTTATTTGTTGGATTCATATATATTTTTGTTGTACCCATTTTGGGGGACAGTTTTTACAAAGGAGACTCTGCCGAAATTTTCGGAAAAAAATTGATATTGTTTTCAAAAAGGGTTTTATATGACTTATTGATAAACTTGTTTTCAATTGATTGGGTTCTCTTCACTCTTTTGCTTTCTGGTTTGGTTTTCTGGGCTTTGGCTTACTTATTTTACGGACGTCTTTAGACATTTCGTAAACTTAAGTGCCAGTCACGTTCCGTACCCTGCGGGTCGTGACACGTGGTAGGGTAGTAATCAAAGTACAGTGGGAACTCATACGAGATAAATGACGATCCCCAGGTCGATGAACTAACCTGTACACATGTCACCAGGAAACTGCCATCTGACGTCTGGTATATGACCAACTAGCATGTTCCCGGTGAGTCCTGTCCGTTGTACTCATAACCCAATGAGCACATGTATACATCTTAGGTGAACCAACTGACACCAGTGGCTTGTGAGACCGGCCACCGCCCCTCATCGGGGTCTCGACTGTATACACTAGTCTACTCTGGAGAATCGATGCCCTGTCTCAAAACTCCCACGACTAGGGACCATTTAAGGATGCGCTTATAGACCCCAGCTCCCACTTATATAATCGCCCTCATACCGCTGGTGGTCAAGCAAAAATCCTAGGAGCTCTATCAACGTGTAATAGAGACTTGTCAGGTCACCTAAAGCAGTACACGATGATAAAGGTAAACCAGATAGCATACTATCATCTTGAGTAAGACTGTCCTACCGGGATAGGTCCTCTATCAATCATTGCAATCACGTGCCTGTGATCCAATAATTGACTCTGAGGGCACTATCTCCAACAATCTCCCACTTGCACTCAAGGCTAATTATTGCGATGTCGCATACTCACAGTCCGTGTGATACCGAACACCCAACTCCTCTACTAATCAGTCCCACAAAGCTCTCTTGCGGAACTATTGCGTTCGAGGAATATCCTTAGTGAGTGGATCTGCTTTGTTGTTTCTTTCTATGTCTCTCTAAATCTCAAGTTCGCGGAGAAAGCCATCTCCCGAAATGAGCAATACCTGTCTTAGAATGTGTCTGGATGTCTGATGGGACCTAGCTCATAAATGAACTCCAAATCCAAACTTCTTAGACTGTATCGTCAACTGAACTTAATCAGTATCCTGCGCCATGCCTCCCTCAGTATTGCCTTAGACCACCTGTCCAAAATACTGCCCCTCGATAGAAGGAAAAACTATAACTCTGACAACCTCCTTGTCGTCCAGGTCACCTTGGAAACCTGGAATGATAACTGTCTCCATATCCCTAGAACATCCACTTATGTTCTAAAACTGCTTCCGACTGTTTCTCCAGGATTGGATCAATGTCAACTTATAACATCTAGTGCAAGAACAACATCTGGTGTGGTACTTGATATCTCATGATTGACTCAATTGCCTGAGCAAGTGATCTGCCAATCATGCACATCCCTCTCCCCTTTAGTCTGTAAGACACCTTTAGAGAGGGTGACTCCATTACCTGCAGGTACACTACCGTGCCAGGAGTCATCCATTCTAAATACTCTTAGAATGCTGTCTAAGTACCCTGATTGGGAAACCACCCAAATCTAGATCTAAAACCATAGGTCTAGTTACCAGTATGTCTGATATGATGTCCAAGTCCCATGTGGAGAAACTAGTGTGTGACGACCAAAGTATAACCGATCGTAGTATAGGAGTTTCTTTTCCTATTCTGTGTATGTCATCCAAATACCATGACATCACACCCTACTACCTTCTCAACAGATCCACCCCCTATTCTGATGAAGTCAAACCTATGACTGTCACATCAGAAATAGATGATCTATCTCTGCTACTGGTGCTTCAGTCTATAAATAGACATAAGCCACCTGTCCACCAATGCTTCCGCTGCTCCCACTGACTACGACAACCCTCTAGCAGAGTCATATAAACATACACTTCTAAAGCAAGTTTAGAACGACGCTATACTCATCCTCCTGCCGGGTCTCACAGTCTGGAACAACAGCAATGGCAAGTGTGGGTAAACAAGAACTTTCCTGTCACCGTCCTTGAGGCTACCGGAGTACCTCTCGGGTGCCTGAAGTTACCCACCTTATCTGCGGAGTGGCCAATGGAATGTCAAACCAGATTGAATCTTTAGGTTCTTATCAAATCTTCAGTAATCGTTTGCGGTTCTGGAATCACTTCCAGTTCTACCATACTCCCACTACTGTTTTCTGAAAAAATCCATTTTTAATAAAATTGTGGCGAGTCTAGAACAATATTACTATTGATCTTCCAGATGGTAGAAAGTCAACCCTCGTCATAGCCTGGGTCAACCCACAAACAGCCATTACAGAAACGTGCCTTGAGTTATCCAGAGTCTGGTTTTAAGCATAAACCGGACAACTCCCCGTACCTTAACATCGTTAAGATATGAACTGTTCTATATCCAATATAGAAACAGAGGCACTGATTTAATTGAACCAGATTCAAATCATGCAACTTTCTCCAGTGCATGTCAACTAAATGGAAGGAGGTCTATCAGCGTTACTCAACTTAGGAATGCTTCCAATTATGAGTAACCTGAAAGAGAAGCAAGTTCTCTTAATCATTACTATCAACTGAACACCATACACAAGTATCTACATCTTCGATCACTTTGAAGAATCCCGATACTTGCGATACCTGGTTCTCTACTTTATTCAAATACCTATAACTTCTCAAAATTCGGACTCTTTGTTCCACGAAACACCTGTCTAAAAACTAGAGAAGTCATAAGTAAACCGAATATAGTACGAGGACCAACCCCTCTGTCCTGATGGACCCTGGACAACATACAATACTCTGTATAAGTCCCTTGAGTCTGATAACTCATTCACTGTGTATCGTAGGTTGAAAACTGTACTTATGGTTAAGAAGAATTACACCGATGTTTAATGCCCCTTACCTAACCATCCACTGATATAGGTAAATGCCATAGACATAATTTCAAAAGGTATATCTCACTCTATGAAAATAGACGTACAAATATATCAATTTGAAATTGGTGCATAACAACGGATATTCAAAACCAAATATTTGTCGTCCGGTAAACAACCCAGGCGACTTCCTCAAATATCACCAATTACAACGAATTCCGATATAATGAGGATGATCACCTAATTCCCAATAACTTACTCCCACTCATCATCTGTAAAACCATACAGATGTGAGAATCATACTTGGTAAATACATACCCTGGAGTAAGTATCTAATCGGGAAATCAGTTTTCCTTTAACAGCACACAGTGAGACTGAAACATTGAAATGTTTCGATGGGGTATCCTGGTATTCCTAGTAATGCCTCTTCCATTATCCAGATTCACAACTGTAACCGTATATCTCTTTGCCACCTCTCCAAATCCTTTCATATGTCTCTAGTCATTACCTTCTGCACACCCCTTTAGGCCAAATGGTTTTCTTCCTTCCCTACCGTTCGGCACCAGCCTATGGTTTGGAAGAAGACTATCCAATAAGCATAATGGGTGTGCTGTCCCAATCCTAGGAACACTCGCAATGCGAGAGAAGGTGAAGATAAAAGACACCTGAATAAATCTTATTTCTATTTCTCCTGAACCAGAATCCATCCTCGAACTGGAACAAGTTCCTTTCGAGTTCGTATATAACCATACGATGGAGTATCCAATAAACTGTGGATCTTCGTAGTGATACGGAGTGTCCTGGAGAAATACAAAGGTGATTTAGGATTGGCGAAGGAATACTTGGTTTGGTCGTGAATAGCAGTCGCAATTTACTTTTCCCTCTTACTAATCCCTTGCTTTGTCTTAACTTAATACCTTCTGCACACCATCGTTATGCTAATTGGTTTTCTTCATTCCCTACCGGTCGGCACCTGCCTATGGTTTGGAAGAAGACTATCCAATTTGCGTAATAGGTGTACTATCTCCTAAACCAAGGAGCACTCGTAATCTGATTGAAGGTAAAAGGAAAAGACAACTGAATAGTCCTATTCGTTTTCTCCAGAACCGGAAACCATCCTCGAATTCCTTCGAGTTCGTATCTAACCATACGATGGTTTTGTCCAATGGAAGTGGACGTTCGTAGTAATATGGGGTGTCCTGGAGAAATGGGTAAAAGTAGGAGTGGCAATGAGGTTTGCAACTCTGACAATCCAAAAACCAGTGTTTTAAAAAGGTTCGGTCAATTTTGGTCACTGAGTCATAGTCTTAGGGTCGGGTCAATGGTCGCTACCAAAGAGAGAGAGAAAAGAAACACTCAGCGTGCACTCTAACCTAGATCAGAATAGTTACCAATTTATCTAATCAGGAAACCTCCCACTGTACCGTCAAATTCTCCTCCAAACCTGAAAGAAGAATTAGTCGGGATCACCCGAGGAGTAAACCAACTCATCAGTGGGAATCGGGATCTAACTATCATCGCATGATAACGTGACGGAATCCGCTCACGGTATCACACTCCAGAAGGTATGCGCATATCTGGCAAGTTTCAGTTTCTTTAGAAACTCCCGATGTGATTTTCACCCCCATGCTCTTATGACCTTGACTTTGGCCAACAAATCATAAGTCACATGTCAAGTTCTACCCGTCATTCTCCAGGTTGTTTTGAATCCACCCGTACCTACCCTTGACTTTGGCCAACAAGGCAGTACGACTGTTCCAAACCAACGCATCTATCTATGCTTCATATGAATAACCAACAGCTACCAAACACTGTGCCTTGACTTTGGCCAACAAACACAGCTTGAATACTATTGACCACCCATATGAAACGACGGAGGGCTACGAATGGTTTCTGGCAAAAACCTTTAACGTAAAGAACTTGATATCGTTGAAGGAACGGATAGCTTTTTTAAAATATAGTGACGAAAACCGTTGCTAAAGAGATCACTCCCGGTGAAGGGATCTCGGCTCTTTCCCCGTAGAATGAGGTGCAGGATATTCCAACTGAATACCACGGTGCAAAGCAAAAGTAATCGTCTATAGTGAAGTTATTGCCCCGACGCAAACTTTTGTCCAAGGGGTCACTCCCGGTGAAGGGATCTCGGCCATTGCCTCGTCGACTGAGGAGCAGGATATTCCAACTGAATACCACGATGCAAAACAAAAGTGAACGTCTTTGCAATAACAGCTTTTTGAAAAGTGTTCCAACAACATCAGATTAGGTTTGTTTTTAACTTGCATTGATCCGAATCAACGCAGTCCCATCAATTGATCACACCACAAAGAACGAAAATAATATGACGTACGTATATGCCATCCGCATTTGCCACTGGGTCCCGTCATTACCTGTTAGGTTAGCTAACTAACGACAGAGCGGGGACTGGACTAGCGCGGATGCAAAACATATACAACATCTACTAATATATATACCAATATATTATATTTCGCTCAAGGCGTGATAAAAAATGCAACATCACAGAAATGTACAGCATCATAGAACAATACTGATATCTGGGATCCCCGGGTTTCACAGAGCCACTACTGAAACCCGACGTTCCCCTGGTCTTGTGGATAGCCAGTGCAATGAAATCCTAGACCCCTACGGGCGCAGCAAGTTACCCGGCAAAACCTGAAGCGAGGCAGCCCCCTTCAGCAACGTGAATGGACCACCCAGCACTTCACGGAATCCGGTAACTTGGGCACCCCTCCTGGGTCAACCTGTACCCCCTACGAGTGCGGCGAATAGCCCGCCAATTCTAGAGTGAAGCCCCCTCCGTCTCAATGCCATGAGATGCGGGCTTGTTGCCCTCTAGAACTCGACTATCCGTGCACCCCACCTTGGGGTAATCCTAGTACAGAAAGTAAAATATACATACAACGGGTACATCGACCGCAACCTGGTCGTGCCCCAAAATAATAATACAAACAGGCAGTGACGGCAGTCCACATGTTGGACGCTCGCCCCGCAATATCAAATGTACATAATACAACCACAACTGTACTAGCATTGCAACCAGGCTATCCCCCACGACCGATCCGCAACATCACAGCAAAATCACAGAACATCAACGTGAAAGTCACGTTCGCAAATCCGTCTAACCGGGCTATAGCAGTTAGACTGGATTTACCGATCAAGTGACATTCACGGTCGCAGATATAATGTAAATACTATGAACTAATGTGTTTAAAATATCCGATCGATCAAATTTTAACAAGTGGGCCCCCAAGCATTACTGTAGCAGATCAAGAAATTCTGGGCCCAATGTTATTATTCCAAAACCCCTATTTTCAGCCCAAATAGATACTGCAGAAATTTGATGCAGCGACCCCAAAATAGTGCGGCGGAACCGCGGCCCAAAGGGGTGTTTGGCCGCAGTTTCGCGCTCCTGTAGTGGAGTTAGTGCATCGAATTTTCACAGAACTCTTATCTCTCCTAGAACATCACTTTTCTACAACCTGAAAAATTTTTGGACTTCAAAAAATTTCAACAGAAAACTAATGTGAATTAAACGCGGATTTTGGAATTTTGGTCGATCGGAAATGTAAACACATTAAACAAAGCTAGACTTGGTTAATGGCGAGGCTCTGATACCACTGTAAGTGCACGGCGGCGCCCCGGCCTCCATCCCGAGGCCAAAATGCGGAAGCGGTGATATACTTAAATTTTTCATGAACTGGCACCACCGCGCACTAATACCCGGATCGAACCATTAACTAGCCCTAGCTAACTACAAGATGGGGAAGAGAGATATACCGACTGATCCGAGTCCTCCGGTCTTCTCGTCGTCGTCCCGATCTCCTGCGGAATATCCTGTCTCCACCTCATCGCCGGAAGTGCACCACATCGCCTACATCTTTTACGGGCTCCCACCTCAATACCGAGGCAACTCGGGCACGAAGCTGGCTAGTCGACGTGCCCAAGATTTGCTGTAGAATGTGTAGTGCTCAAGTCTCACTTTGGGATTGTGTAATTGCCATTTGGTGGAGGAATAATACTTGGAGTTTTTCTTGGGAATTTTGGTTAAGAAAATGATATGATATCAACCAAAATCCCCCCATCAAAATTGGTACAGCCCCCTCTCAAAATGAATGGCCGGCCATGGCACTTGTGGGAATAGGAATGAGAGGAGAGAGTGATAGAATAATGCAAGAGAGAGGGAAAAAGAAATCATGTGAACCAATGATTACAAGGCAAAACCAACACTCTACTATCACTCATCACAAACAAAGTCCAACCATCATGAACCATCATGAAGTCAAGAAGTCAAGGTATGGTGCAACCATCATGACATGATAATATGCAAAGACCCCCTTCCAAAATGCTTATTTGCATAAATGCAAATAAGCCCTCCTCCACCAATCTTCGGCCAATGAACGATACAAATGAATTTGGCCAAAACGGAAAGCAAACTGGCAACTCCAGAAAATTGGTCCCGTAATAAATTACAGGAAAACCCCGATACTGTGCATACACACCCGCATTTGTATTCCGACCGAAATACAAATACAATGAGACAAAATCTACACTGTACTATACTAGAATCCAGCTTAAACCAAAGCCGGCTAGTAATATCCGTTCGATCCTGATCCGCGCAATACCGCACGTATCTGATCGAACCCTGCCATATATCCATACGGCCTGTAGTACAAACTGTCCGATCTTGATCCGTGCAATACCGCACGTATCTGATCGGACCTTGCCATATCTCCATACGGCCTCTACAACTTTTCGCCCGAAAGCTGAGTAACTGAATGTGGGGGACTCTAAAGACTCGTCAATACCTCAGTTGTGGATTTAACCACTAGCACGTCAGAGGTATAAGCCAATACGTAACGGGCTACCAAGTATTGACCAAACGGGACGTCGATGAGCGAACTCATCCTGACACCCTACTGAGCCTGTCAGTGACAATATCCGTACAGTCCGGTCCGTTCGTCTATGAGCATCGCATGGCGGGCCTAGGGGGTTGGTAAAAGTCAGACCCCCAAAAGCGGTACAAGTCGTGTCGGAGTGTAGCCCAGAACACCTTGAGATACTACTGGAATACCTACCAGTAAATCTCCTTGCCTCGGCCAAGAGCTTCGTGTAATGGCTCTCCTAGACACAACGCGACCTCACCCCCAATACCGGAAGAGACGAACCCCTGAAGATATGCTCACTGCCTCCATGTGGCTCGGGACTGTACCCAACTAAAACCTGTTTGCACGACTCCTTTGAGCCGTGGTAGGGTAGTAATCAAAGTACAGTGGGAACTCACACGAGACAAATGACGATCCCCAGGTCGATGAACTAACCTATACACATGTCACCAGGGAACTGCCGTTTGATGTCTGGTATATGACCAACTAGCATGTTCCCGGCGAGTCCTGTCCGGTGTACTCATAACCCAATGAGCACCTGTATACATCTTAGGTGAACCAACTGACACCAGTGGCTTGTGAGACCGGCCACCGCCCCTCATCGGGGTCTCGACTGTATACACCAGTCTACTCTGGAGAATCGATGCCCTGTCTCAAAACTCCCACGACTAGGGACCATTTAAGGATGCGCTTATAGACCCCAGCTCCCACTTATATGATCGCCATCATACTGCTGGTGGTCAAGCAAGAATCCTAGGGGCTCTATCAACGTATAATAGCGACTTGTCAGGTCACCTAAAGCAGTACACGATGATAAAGGTAAACCAGATAGCATACTATCATCTTGAGTAAGACTGTCCTACCGGGATAGGTCCTCCATCAATCATTGCAATCACGTGCCTGTGATCCAATAATTGACTCTGAGGGCACTATCTCCAACATAGCTCTAGTTAGCTTTAGGTCTGTATAGCACATGATGATCACACGTTTTACGTTACGTAAGTTAGTTCACTTAGAATTTATATATTCGTCGTATCGGAAATTAGCCGCTTATATACGAAATTTGTATTTCGATGTTGAGATCGACCGAGGAGACTTCGGAAGCAGCGAGAAAGGGAAAGGGAGTGATAGGATCCAAGTAGATCCCAACTTGTTCCGGTGAGTAGACTAAATATCTATCTGGGACATTGTATGGATGACGTATAGCGTCCGAAACCTAAAAACTTGCGATATTTGCTTTCTATTCATTTTATTTGCATAACTAAACCTAGATTGGCATCGCATGCATTCATACATTTTAAACACTATTGCTTGACACTTGGTATGCCACTTGCACTATTACCGATGAGCTTATGTTGCACCTGTACATGCTTACATGCTACACTACACCCCATCGGTTACTAACATGCTACGTACATATTTAGAACTTGCCATGTCACCTATATTCTATTGTGCACTGCTGGTATCATTAATAATTATTGTCATGCATCATTAGCTATTGTTTGATATATATCATATCTCATTGTCATTATTATTACTTTTATAATGTAATATTGAATTATGAGATTTCTATTATTTTGAGTTTTCATTCACTACATGATATTGTAGATACGACTTAAATTGTCTATAACTTTACGGGTCCTCGTGATTTATATGATATGTCCGCCATGAGTTAATATTTTTCTGATTTGGATTTATTCCGAACCGAGTGGGGGAGTTATAGTGTGCAGTGGGTAAACTGGATTGTTCTATCAGGTTCTCTGTTCTAAAGTCTTTGAAACCAAATTGATGAATCATCGATGTAACTCAATAGTATCCCGTGCGTGCCTGGGACCACGATCAAGATTCTCGGGGCTGAATCCGAGACGTGCCGCTAGGCAGTAACAGGTAGCAGGATGGGCGAGTGATGTCAGCATCATCACTCCGGGGCTGGCCTAGCCCGTAAGACCGATCAGAACAGGTATCGAACTGTTGAGTTACAAGTCAGGTTTCACCTTTGATTTCCCCATACCCCAAGTTATGCATGTCAAGTCAGGTATTTTGTAGTCAAGAACTAATGCCAACACAGGATCAGGTAAAAGCAGGTTTGTCTGGATAGACAACAGGAATGGTCCATGAGGACTACATGTTATGTTTGTTGGCATTAGACACAAGATCAGGTAATAGGTAAAGCCATGGTACATCAGGTCCAGCCAAGTAATGTATAAAGGTGTCATGTCATGTCAAGAGTGTACGGTACCATGTCATGTCAAGTAGGAAGTGTAACAGGTCATGTCAGGAAGCACAAGATGTCATATGGGTGCTCATAATCAAACTAACATAAGCATGCGTATAAATAAACAAGCATGAGTACTATCAGAACAATAAAATGGAACATGTAATATGATATGAAAATAGATATAATTTCAAGGATATGGATGCAAAGTTATCGATTAGGGTTACATTTATAATTCCAATATTAATTAGGATGCAATTTATTAAACATGGAATGTTAATATCACATTATTATGTAGTAATGTGATCTATGGATGCAATTATATGTATCTTAAATGCAATGGATGCAAACGGGTATCCGAAAAGTTATAAAACTATAAAATGGTAATGTGGGATGTACAACTAAGCAATATGTGATATAAATATTAATATAATAATATTAATATGGATAGCATATTCAAAGCGATTAATAACTATAAAAGTGGTACTGATTAACCATGCATAAGAAAGTTCCGTTCAGAAATTCAGCGTCACCCTAATTTGTAAAATAGCTTAAAAATAACAAACGTTCTCCAAAAGGGACGTGTCTTATACCAAAATAAAGATAATTCAATAAGGTTTTCAGTTTTATAAGTATAAGTATCTCAGGTTGTCCCTACAAAAAGTTATGAACATTCGAAGTTGAAATTTTGCTACCGGAATTTCCCTGGACAACAGTTTGGAGACATTTTCATTTGCATTTTACGTTATTTAAACAATTTATTTTGCAAGTAAATATTTCATAAAGTTATAGTATTCTGAGTTAGCTTCGTAACGAACTAAAGAATGTATACTAATGATTTTTCTATGATTTATAATGAATTTTATACGGTAAGGTGCACAATAAATTTCAGATTTATCGTATCCGCTTTTTCAACGACGTTTCATGTGTAAACTATAATATTTTAAATATATAATATCATAAAATGCAGATTATAAACTAATTAAAGATAATAATAAGAAATATTACGATGATGTATATTTTAATTGATATGGATGCAGTATAATGTAATCTAGTATGTCACAAGATAAGTTTTCATGATCTAAATTTAATATGATATAAACGGATGCAAACGGAACATCGAAACGTTATAAAATTAAACATGGGGCACTAGATTTAAACTATAGGTATGGTATTTATTTAAATAGGTATAAAATGAATTATATAGCATGTAGCAAGATTAACTTGTCTCGATGGGTTGCGAATCGAGAAAACGGAACGTTAACCGTCGGCGGGGAAAACTCGCGACGGGCGCACGGTTCACAGAATGAACCCAAATGACGAACAAAGGAACCGCACGGATCGGGGTACCTCGCTGGAATGTCGAGAAGCGTCACCGGCATGACGGAATTCCGGCAACAAAATAACAGTTAAAAAAAATGAGAAACGAGACATGAAGCAAGAAGAGAAAGAATGATAAAGAGAAGTACGAGAGAATATATGAAGGAGAGAGAGAGAAAAAAAATGCAGAGAGAGAGCGAGAGAAAGAGAAGAGGGAGAGAGAAAGTGGGGCCCACGGGGTTAAAGAGGAGGTTGCGATTGGCTGAGAGAATAAATTGAGAAGGATATAAAAGATTGTAAAAATATTATATGGTTAACTTAAAGATTTAAAAGATAGGTAATGAACAGTAAGATATCAGGTTAGTTAGAAAAATATATGCGATGGTTTTAATAATATTAAAATTTGGGATTTTGGCACCAAATAAAACATTTCCAAATAGCGTCCGGGTCGAGTCCAAAAATTTGAAATTGAAATAATAGGATTTTAAGCGGGATCCAAATTTTAAAATTAAGTGTTTTATGATTAAAAAGCATACCCCCAAAACGGACACACGTACGTGCATGTAGCCATCCAAACTCGCCCGTTTCACTGAACGGGACGAGAACACAATGCACGGACGCTACCACGATGCTAGGGGTGTTAAGTAGGCCAAGATGAATATTTTCAATTTTATTTTAGATGCCAAAATTTGTTATATGTAGAAATGACTTTGCCGGGTAAATTTTACTGTAAGCAACAGACAAGCAAGTTAAATAAAATGAGTACCACATTATGCTCAAACAGTAAATGAAAATAGTAGCATTGGGCTCGGGTGTTACATTATACCCAACTACAAAAAGAATTTCGTCCTCGAAATTCCAAGAATACAAAGATAGATAACTACAAGAAAAGGTGAGGAAACTTCTGCCGGATTTCATCTTCTCGTTCCCAAGTGGACTCTCCATGCGAGCGATTACCCCAAGAAACAAGCACAAGGGGGATAACCTTGTTCTTAAGAACCTTTTCCCTTCGATCCACGATTTCAATCGGTCGCTCCTCAAAAGTCAAGTTTTCTCGTACTGTTAGCTCCGAATGATCCAAAACGTGTGTTTCATCTCGAACATCCTTACAGAGTTGAGATGCGTGAAACACATCGTGCACATTTGCCAAGGACTGCGGTAACGCCAAACGATACGCTACCTCACCAATACGCTCCACGATCTCAAGGGTCCAACGAATCGAGGACTAAGCTTTCCTCGACTTCCAAAACGAATCACCCCTCTAGTCGGTGATATCTTCAAGAATACCAAATCACCCACGGTGAACTCTAGAGGTCTTCTTGACGTATCTGCCCAACTCTTCTGTCGGTCCTGTGCTGCTTTCATATGATTTCTGATAGGGTTAACCTTCTTAACTGTCTGCACAACCAAATCTGGTCCCAATAATCTTCGTTCACCGACATCATTCCAACAAACAGGTGAACGGCATTTACGACCATACAAAGCTTCAAATGGAGCCATCTGAATAGTTGCCTGAAACTGTTGTTGTAAGACAACTCCACCAAAAGTAGATGATCCTCCCATGACTCCTTGAAGTCCAACATGCATGCTCTCAACATATCCTCAAGAGCTTGGATCGTTCTCTCCGACTGACCATCAGTTTGAGGATGATAAGCTGTGTTAAACTTCAATCGAGTCCCCAAACTTTCCTGTAAACTCCTCCAGAAGTGTGATAAGAACCGAGTGTCCCGATCGGACACGATGCTCACCGGTACTCCATGCAATCTTACAATCTCCTGCATGTACCGCTCTGCCAAAGTCTCTGTTGATTGACCAACCCGAAAAGGAAAAAAGTGAGCTGCCTTGGTCAATCGGTCAACAATTACCCATACTGCATTGTTGCCTTTTGGACTCCGCGGTAAAGCCGTCACGAAATCCATGGTTATATGTTCCCACTTCCACTGAGGAATCGGAAGTGGTTGCAATAAACCAGCAACCCTTTGATATTCAGCCTTAACTTGCTGACACACCAAGCACTTTGCCACAAAGAGAGCAATCTCCCCCTTCATGCCCTCCCACCAGAAATGCTGTCGAATATCTTGGTACATCTTTGTGCCTCCTGGATGTACAGAATAAGCTGAACTGTGTGCCTCCTTCATAAGCTCTTCACAAACATCACCCTTTGGCACACACAAACGGCTACCATACCTCAACGAAGGCCCTACCTCAGATGCAGTTCGAGAGGCTACTCGAGATCATTGGTCTTCGATATACCAGTACATGGCCCTAGTGCAAGTGGGAGATTGTTAGTGTTTATGCCCTAGAAGGCCATTACTGTATCATACTAGTTTGTATATTACTTAATGGAAACTTGGGATATTCACATGTATATAACAGTCTTGTTAAACATGGTAGTATGATACTTGGTTTTTTCTATCTTAATATGTGAGTATACGTATTGATAGAGCTCTTAGGATCTTGCTTGACTACCAGCGTTGTGATGGCAGTCACACTAGTGGGGGCTGGGTAGTCTACAAGCACATCCTTATTCAGGTCCCTGGTCGTTGGATTATCGAGACAGAGCATCGATACTCCGGAGTAGACTAGTGTGTACGCTTCTCATCCCAGTTGGGGAGATGGTCTGTCCCACAGCCGTCAGTACGTAATACTGGAGATAGTATACAGGTGCTCATTAGGTTGCGGGTACACCGGACAGGACTCACAGGGAACTATTAGTTGGTTTTATACCAGTCGTCAGTGAACAGTTCCCAGGTGACATGAGTACAGCATAGTCCGCAGACTTGACACTGCTACTTCGCCTCGAGTGTGTCCCACTGTTCTTAGATTGGTACCCTACCACGGCTCAGAGGAGTCGTGCAAACAGGTAGCAGTTGGGTGCAGTCCCGAGCACTTGGAGGCAGTGGCGGTTAGACAGGATTCGTCTCTCCCGGTATTGGGAGTTGATATCGCGCTGTGTCAGAGAGCCATTACGCAAAGTCCCTGGCCAGGGCAAGCGAGATTTGCTGGTAGGTTCCAGTAGTTTCTCAGGGTGTAATAGGCTTCCCTCCGACACGACTTATACCGCTATTAGGGGACTGACGCTTGCCGCCCCCTAGGCCCGATATGCGATAGTCTTGGACGAACGGACCGGACTGTATGGAGATTGTCACATCAGACTCAGTAGGAGTTCGGATGGGTTCCCTCATCGGCCTTCTTATCGACATCTACCTGGGGACCGTTACGTACAGCTAGTGCCGCTTGCGGTCTGTGGTTAAACCCACTGCCAGCGTAGTAGTCGAGTCTCTAGAGTCCCACACAGAGAGTTTCCCTACTCCAAGCGAAACGATATAGAGGTCGTATGATTTTACGACAAGGGTTCGGACGCATACGTGTGTTTACGCACGTACGACTTTCGGACAGTTTTTACCAGTCGGCTTTGGTTTAAGCCAGTTACTGGTATCCGGTTATTGGATTTATACAGTCTAAAGTTTTTCCGTATTTTTGCGGAAAGGAGGGGCGTTCTCGTAATTATGCGAGAAGCTTCTAGAAGGTGGTGACTAAGGAGGTTAAGGTGGCATATAGAATGATTGTGATTAGTGAGTCACCTAGATGATTCATACATGTCTTTTGTCAATATAATGAATCATCACTAGATATTATCAAGCATGGTTGTTAAATTGTTATTTATTCTTTTCTTGATAAAAAGAAATGCTTGATATATATCATGTTATCTCACTATTCTCACATCATTATCTTTATCATCTTCTCTCTCCTCAAGCTCTCCCTCTTCAAACACTAATCCTCCCCTCTCATGAGTTGAGTACAAGGATTAGTAAGACTACTTAATCCATAACCCTCTCTATATTTCACCTAGCTTCTTTGATTAGCACTTAAAGAAGTTTAGTTGCCTCAAGTTTAGAGGCTAAGCTTGGAGTAAAGCTCTCGGGTGGATCGTCTACTACTTCGAGAAGGCCGAGGAGGAAGAGGAGTTCACAAAGACGAAGGACACGATTCGTTAGGTATAATCCCTAAACATAGTAGCATAGAAACTCTATGTTTGTTGTTAGTTATCGTTTAGCTTCGATTCATGCTGTTAGTCGATGTTTGTTCACTAAACAAGTTCATTTTTGAAAATTCCGCCTCCCCACAAGTATTGGGGTGTTCTACATCGACTTACAGTGGTATCAGAGCCTCGCTAAATAATAAATAACTTACTTGCAAATTTGTATGAATTTCGAACGGAAAAAACGAAACCGGAAAAGCCCGAAATCATGGTTTTCTGTCGAATTTTAAATGAAGTCCTAAAATTTCTCAGGGAAGTTCAGAGAGCTAGAAAAGACACCAGAAGAACACCCAAGAAATTTGGGGTCCTGAATCGTCTACCAAGCTGCGGAACCGCGGCGGATCCCACCGATCCGCCGCGCTTCCGCCGCCGAGTTGCCGAGTCAGGAACCCAAATTTCCTGTGTTGCTTCTCTGTGATATTTGGTATTTTCTGGAATATTTTATTTTTGCTCAGCTTTCAGATTTACAGAGCAGTATTGGAGCAAAATTAAAAATGTTTAATCGATCGAAATTATACAGTATTTGCTTGTTGGATTATATCTGTGATTGTATAATGTGTTCGTAAACCTCCCCAACTGCTAGTATGTCGGTTGGCAGGGGGTTGCACATTTCTGTAATGGATTTTATCTGTTTGTGCATATGAACTGTGTTGGACTGTTGTGATGGATAGCCGGGGTTATGTGATGGGTTATTATTTAATTCATTTGATGTAAATGTAATTTGTTGTAATATTATTTTGCGGGGCACATCCAGGTTGCGGTTGTAGCCACCGTTGTATTCTTTCATTTTACTGTTTTTGCTCCTAGGACAGACCGAAGGAGGGGTGCACAAACTGCCGGGCGGGTAGTTTGCCGCACCCGCAGGGGGTCTGTTCCCCTCCGAATGGCGGCGCACAAGACTGCGATGTCTTGGCACTGAGATTCGGGGCAGATGCTAATTGGTGCTATCCGTTCACCTCTCCGAAGATGCCAAGTTGATTTATGGCACCATGTATCGAAGGTTTAAACGGATGCGTCCGATGTAGCAGACTTCGTCAGATTCCCCCTCGTTTGAGGGGTTTTTGATTGTGGGGACGCTCTTCCCTGCAGGCGCAAGTCCCTGCAGTTAATTAGCGGTAACAACTTTCTCCTTCTCCAGCTGGTCACTTCGTGTCGTGGGTGTTTGTTTTGTGTTTTGTTTCCCGTGGATTGTTTACGGAGACTGAGTTATGTCGTCGCCCGTAGGGCGTGGACTAGTCCAAATCCGTATTATCTTAGATTTGGGTTTGGGGGTTTGGTTTGAGGATACGTTAGCCATATTTGAGGCTAAGATCAACTCAAACGTTTGTTAAGGATACGTTAGTCTAGTTTGAGACTAAGATCAACTTAACGGGATCGTTTAGATCCGACAAAGGAGCGTTTGGGCTCCATTGTTCCAGTTTTAGGGACATAGTGGTCCATCGTATGTGTGTGGCCGTCGGGACCCGTCACCTCTCTGACGACGTTGAAGGATTACAACGACGGGTGTCAGAGGGGTTCAGAGATGTACCCTCGAGCCAGAGTTAATTTGGGGGATTCGTAGTCCAGTCTGCTTGAAGGTTTAAGGATTCGTTAGCCATCTTTGAGGCTAAGATCAACTTAAACGGGACCGTTTAGATCCGACAAAAGAGCATATAGGGGCTCTATTGTTCTAGTTTAGGGACATTGCGGTCCGTGGGTAGTTTAAGGACATTGTGGTCCGTGGGTAGTTTAAGGACATTGCGGTCCGTTGTTAGTTTTAAGACATCTCGATCAAGGTTAAGGACGTCATAGTCCATGGGTTTAAGGACTCCACAGTCCGGTATGCGCTCTGGATGCTTCACACGGGTTCACTGCCGTGCTCTGCAAGGACCAGGCTCCGCTCTGGACGTTTTCCGTGGGGTCAAAGAGTGACGTTATCCACGTTCCACGTAACCAGGAATTTTGCACTAGATGCTTCACACGGGTTTACTGCCGTGCTCGGCGAGGACTAGGCTCCGCTCTGGGCGTTTTCCACGGGGTCAAAGAGTGACATTATCCGCGTTCCACGTGACCAGGAATTTTGCATTAGACATGGGTTTAAGGACCCTACAGTCCATATCATGGGTGGTCGTCGGGACCCGTCACCTCTTTGAAGACATTGAGGGATTACAATGCCAAGTATCAAAGGAGTGAAGAGATGTACCCTAGAACCGGAATGGCTTGAGTAGTCCCTAGCCCAATTTGGGGTCAAGACTGATTAATTATGTTATGAGCCCATTGGCCCAGTTAATCACGAATTGAGGACTTATGGCCAGCTTGGGCTAAGTCCAGTCAGGTCTGGAATATTGGCTTCTTGTTGGTCCACTGAGGGAGAGGCTTTGCCTCTATCCCTTTAGCCAATCGGGCCAAAGCCTAGTGTTAAACACTTCAGAGCAATCAGTGTTGAACACTGGGAATGAGGTTAGTGTTTAACACTAAGAGATAATTGGTGTTAAACACCAGCGACAAGGCTTTCAAATTAGTGTTAAACACTAAAACAGATCGGTATCAAGCACTGGCAACTGAACCCTCAAATTAGTGTTAAACACTAAGGTAGTCAGTGTTGAACACTGCAAGTAAAGTTTTTGATTAGTGTTGAACACTAAGGCCCAACAGTTGTTTTAACACTGGATTCGGGAGTTTCGATTTAGTGTTAAACACTAAGGCAAGAGGGGTCACGTGGCAACACGTGAGAGCGCCCTCCCTTCATTAATTCTGCTGAGATTATCGCATTTTTCAGAGTATCACGTGTCATCACGTGACGGGCATTCAAATGCTTATATGTTAACGCTTCTGCCGAGGGTCACGTGGGTCAAGTGGGGTGCTGCCTCAAAGGGGCTTTCTGTAGATCTTTTGGGGGGTCACGTGGTGACACGTGACCCTGCCTCTATGTTGTTTAGAGGATCTGTAAATCCTTTTTCAGGAATTAAATTCCTCGAGCTTTAAATTTCAGAGGAATTAAATTCCTACTTCCTTTTGAAGACTTATATTCTGGAACAGAGTTGAACTCTGAATTTTCTGTTGGAATTAAATTCCTCATATATGCGAAGAACTGAATAGGGTTAAACCCAAATAAAAGCTTTTAAGGAATTGAACTCCCATTCTCTGTTAAATTATGATTAAGGGAATTAGATTCCCGCTGTTTCAACAGAACCAGGTTCTTAATTAGGGTTAAACCCTGTTTCTCTTTGTTCTGAAGGAATTAAATTCCCATGATATAGGGTCAAGCCCTAATTTTATTTTAAAGGAATTAAATTCCTATAGTTTTGTGAGAATTAAATTCTCGTGCTTGCATTCCTTCTCTATGTTTTGGATCTGCATGGCAGGATCTCAACCCATCGAGAATTAAATTCTCAACTTCAAGGGGAGATGTGCTCTTTACAGATCCTCTATCAAAGAGAGAAGAAATATGTTCTTCTGTTTCATATATCAGAGTTAAACTCTGTTGAGAATTGAATTCTCTTTCTTTCAGAAAGCCTTCCCTTTCTTACCTAGGGTTTTCTTTTGCAGAAGATCCAAGTTCCTTCAAAGTATCAAGTCTCTCTCCTTTTTCTTCCCTCTGCGTATGTATGTCCCTTTTTGTATCTCTTGGCTCCTATTTATAGGAGAAGCAGCCGAGTCAATTAGTTTTTGACGAATCTTCTTTGAGATATTTGATTTGCATCCATTATTCGTTCTGGACCTTTGGATTGCTAGGTGAATTTCATTCACCATTGGATTTCAAATCCAGGGATTCTCCTTTGTTATTTCGTTTAGATTTAAAGGGGAAATCTTTCCAAACCAGAGATTTTCCCATAGATAGATGATATTTAATCACCTCTGAATCTTTAATTCGATCGGTTCCAGATAGTCACTTTCCTTTGGAAAGATTTGAATCTCCTTAAAAATTTAATTCTGTTAACAAAACGGGCTTTGAAAGCCGGTCACGTGTGACCACGTGACCCATGGTCACGTGTGGGCACGTGACCCCCTTGGAACGAGCCTTCCTCTTTCTTTTTGCGCTCTGTCTTCTGGTTGCTGTTTAACCGTCACGTGCCACCACGTGACCCCTGGTCACGTGTGAGCACGTGACCCTTGTCTGGACTCCTTTTCTTGATTTAACTGGAGAACAATTCTGATGTTTTGAGCGTCACGTGCCAACACGTGACCCCTCGTCACGTGGGAGCACGTGACCTCTCTTGAAGCTTTTCCCTTGATTTAATCAGGGAACCGATGTGCCTCTGAATCCGCTTTAAAATGTCACGTGCCAACACGTGACCCTGGTCACGTGGGAGCACGTGACCCTTTCTGAAGCCCTTTTCTTTGATGTAGTCAGGAAGCTGAATCTGCCTTGATAATGCTTTTGGATGTCACGTGCCAACACGTGACTACTGGTCACGTGTAAGCATGTGACCCTCTTTTGAAGCTTTTTCCAGAAGCTTTTCTGATTTTAAATCAGGAAACAAATGCCCCCACAGCGTTGTTCTCACGTGTCTGCACGTGAGTGCAACGCTGTCACCTTTTGTGACCGTTGGATCTGTTTTAGGAGTAGGATAGATGACTTGTCCTTTCAGAAGCGCCTTCGCTTTTTCATCCTCTTCTTTTCAAACCTTTCTTTTAAGAGTTTGATTCTCGTTCTCAGGGCTTAGTTTTCTGTTGTGTTTGTGCAGGGCCACTTTATCTTCCAATCGAAGGCTAGTGCTCATGTATTGCCCATGCTGGGATCTGCTTGATAGGGACGTTTCATTTCCCTAACCTGATTCCAATGCGTCGTTGGATTTCATTTCCAATGCTCTCCCCTTCTTTCCGGGCTTTGAGAGTAGTCCCGCCATGCACAACATTTTTTGTGCATAGCATTAAATGCTCCCCTATATAACCTGAACCCTATGCCTTACTTCTTTTCTTCACTGAGAAACCCATTCATACCTTAAGGTGGTCATCTTTGAGAACCTGATCGATCGCCATGGCCTGCAATCGTCCCCATGCTCGTCGGCAACCATGGGAGGTGCCCCTTGAGGAGATAATTCCTCGCTTCGCTGCGAGGCTGGCGGATCCCCTTCTCACCGACGCTCAATGTGACACGGTGATGTACGAGCTACTGACCCGTCGGGGCTCTCCTCTTCCCATGGGCTCCATTTGGCTCCAGATGATCCTCATGTCTGTGCTTGCCGATATACCCCCTCATCCGGCGGAGATGACTTCGGCGATCCTTGACGCGGCGGAGGACAAGCTTGAGTGCTTTCATGAGGCTTGTCTGATCACTCAAGCTCTGAAGGATCACTCAGTTCATTTACTGAGTCAGATAAGAGCTCGTCGGGCCGTCATGTCTGCTTTCGCTGATGAGCATGGCTCCAACCGGTGGGGAGCGACTCCTCGCGAAAACCGCCGCTTTGACGTGCTGGAGAAGGCGGAGAGGGAGTTGGAGAATTTTGTGTTTTGCTTTGTTAACCCTTGTATTTCTGATCCCTTATTTGGTGATCTTTTCCCACCAATGTAGTATGTTTGAATCAATGTATTCCTTTAATCATTGGTGGTTTGCATGCTTTCTGTTGAATTTTCATGCTTGTCAGATTGTCGTACGTGTGTCTTGCTTGCGTAAATGAGCCGTTTATTTTTCTTTAATTACGAGTACCATCGTTACGTTGCATGCACATCAGTGCCTCGGGCAACATTTCCTTTTAAACATTCGTACAGTTGCAAATGCACGCCTGATAGGATATCGATCGGAAACTTGCCTCGTTATCTCCCGTATCGGGTGGTTTGTGCTGGCTTTAGATCGAGTATTGTTGTCGAAGGGAGATTTATAAATGAAGACATATTCTTCCCTTCAATGGTGCTTCCCCTTTTTATTGAATGCATTCTGCGGATATTCTATCTTGATCTCCTTGCAGGACAGCGATGGCTCAGAATTCAGGGTTAAGATCTGCTTCCTAAGACTTCTGCATTTTACGAGCCACGAGGGTCTCATAAAGAGTTTTCCTCCCGATCGTGAGGACTTGTAAGTGCTGGATGCGGTTACCCTTGTCCGTGTTTTACGGAGTCAGGGGTTTCTCCAGATATTGTAGTTTAAAGACGTCGCGGTCAAGGTTAAGGACCTCATAGTCCGTGGATTTAAGGACTCCACAGTCCGCTGTTAGTTTTAAGACATCACGGTCAAGGTTAAGGACCTCATAGTCCATGGATTTAGGGACTCCACAGTCCGATGTTAGTTTTAAGACATCACGGTCAAGGTTAAGGACCTCATAGTCCGTGGATTTAGGGACTCCACAGTCCGATGTTTGGTTGCAGGGACCCGTCACCTCTTTGAAGACGTTGAGGAATTACAACGCCAGGCATCAAAGGAGTGAAGAGATGTACCCTTAAACCGAGGCAAAAATCTGTAAGGAATAGGGGTGGTTGATCGTTAGTTTTAAGACATCACGGTCGAGGTTAAGGACGTCATAGTCCGTGGATTTTAAGGACTCCACAGTCCGGTGTTTGCTCTGGATGCTTCACACGGGTTCACTGCCGTGCTTGGCGAGGACCAGGCTCCGCTCTGGGCGTTTTCCGCGGGGTCAAAGAGTGATGTTATCCGCGTTCCACGTAACCAGGAATTTTTCCCTAGATGCTTTACACGGGTTCACTGCCGTGCTCGGCGAGGACTAGGCTCCGCTCTGGATGCTTCACACGGGTTCACTACCGTGCTCTGCGAGGACCAGGATCCGCTCTGGACGTTTTCCACGGGGTCAAAGAGTGATATTATCCGCTTTCCACGTAACCAGGAAGTTTGCACTAGATGCTTCACACGGGTTCACTGCCGTGCTCGGCGAGGACTAGGCTCCGCTCTGGATGCTTCACACGGGTTCACTGCCGTGCTCTGCGAGGACCAGGATCCGCTCTGGACGTTTTCCACGGGGTCAAAGAGTGACATTATCCGCTTTCCACGTAACCAGGAAGTTTGCACTAGATGCTTCACACGGGTTCACTGCCGTACTCGGCGAGGACTAGGCTCCGCTCTGGATGCTTCACACGGGTTCACTACCGTGCTCTGCGAGGACCAGGATCCGCTCTGGACGTTTTCCACGGGGTCAAAGAGTGACATTATCCGCTTTCCACGTAACCAGGAAGTTTGCACTAGATGCTTCACACGGGTTCACTGCCGTGCTCGGCGAGGACTAGGCTCCGCTCTGGATGCTTCACACGGGTTCACTGCCGTGCTCTGCGAGGACCAGGATCCGCTCTGGACGTTTTCCACGGGGTCAAAGAGTGACATTATCCGCTTTCCACGTAACCAGGAAGTTTGCACTAGATGCTTCACACGGGTTCACTGCCGTGCTTTGCGAGGACTAGGCTCTGCTTTGGATGCTTCACACGGGTTCACTGCCGTGCTCTGCGAGGACCAGGATCCGCTCTGGACGTTTTCCACGGGGTCAAAGAGTGACATTATCCGCTTTCCGCGTAACCAGGAAGTTTGCACTAGATGCTTCACACGGGTTCACTGCCGTGCTCTGCGAGGACTAGGCTCCGCTCTGGATGCTTCACACGGGTTCACTGCCGTGCTCTGCGAGGACCAGGATCCGCTCTGGACGTTTTCCACGGGGTCAAAGAGTGACAATATCCGCTTTCCACGTAACCAGGAATTTTGTCGATTGTATCCGCATTTCACGGAATGGAGGTTTGACTCTTGGTGATATGTATATCGCCGAGCCATGGAGCTGGGGGTTGCCGCCGTTCCGTTTCGCTTGATGTTGTGTCTGCTGACACGAGACGAACGTCGAAATGATCTCTAGGCTATCTGTGAACCGTCGAGATTTGGCTTCTCCTTATGATGAAACTCGGGGGAGGAGTATGATCCCTTCTTTGATTGCGCCCCTGGATTGTATACAGGGTTAGATGTAACATCACCTGTAGGGCGAGGGTTTCACTTTTATTTTATTTCTTTTTCCGCGATGCTCTACCATTTCAGCTTTTATATCGCGAAGGTTGCGATTGCCCCATTATTTCGGCTATTTTTCGCGGTGCCCAATCATTTCGGCTATTTATTTCATTTTCACTCGCTGTTTTTTATTGCGAGTTGCCCCATCATTTCGGCTATTTTGTCATGCATACATTTTTACTTGCTGCTTTTTATTGCAAGTTGCCCCATCATTTCGGCTATTTCGTATGCATGTGTGGCTCGCTATCTTTTTCGCTGCAAGCTTGAATTTTAGATACCGATTTCAGCATCAGCACCGCTACAACTGGGATGTTGCCAGGAGCGGATCATCATTTGCCTCTGTCGATGTTTGAACAAAGGTGGCTTAGTAAACAGGGTTAAGGGTCCTGCCGACCAAGGCTTCTGACTTCATGAGCCGTAAGGGTCTCACAAAGATATTTCTCCCTACAAGTCGTGAGGATCTTGCAGGTGTATTTTCTCCTTAGGGATCGTGAGGATTCCTAAGTGTGTGTTCCTCTGTAAGTCGTAAGGATCCTACAAGAGGGCTTTCTCCTTATGGGTCGAGAGGACCTACAAGGGTTGCTCATTATATGGACATATCCCTAGTCACGGGTGGGACTTTGCTGGGGAAATGTTTATTCGCGCCCGTGGATTGTATACAAGGGTCAGTACGAGCCGCTTGTAGGGCAATATCGAGGGTTGTGGAGGATTTGCTTAAGAACAGGTTTAGGTTTCTGTAACTTAAGACTTTCAAGCCTCATGAGCCGTGAGGGTCCCATAAGAGAGTTCTCCTTACAAGTCGTGAGGATCTCGTAAGTGTATTTTCTCCTTAGGAATCGTGATGATCCCTAAGTGTGCTGATCCTTTGTGAGTCGTAAGGATCTCACGCAGGCGGTTTCTCCTTACAAGGTCGAGAGGGACCTATAAGTGTCTTTTAACGAGGTGGCGCCCTTTCGGGTTTTCACAAACACTCGCCGGTAGTCCAGCTGTTTTTACTCACGGAGCCCTTTCGGGTTTTCATCCGTGCCCACTTTGCTTATGGACATACCGTTTTTTATTTTATATACTTTTTCTCTCTCTTTTTTTTATCACGTCAGCCTAAGGATGCTGTGGTAGTAATTCAGGGACGTTTCGGTCCGTCGCTAGTTTAAGGACGTTTCGGTCCGTCCTTAGTTCAAGGACGTTTCGGTCCATCATTAGTTTAAGGACGTTTCGGTCCGTCGTTAGTTTAAGGACGTTTCGGTCCGTCTTTAGTTTAAGGACGTTTCGGTCCGTCTTTAGTTTAAGGACGTTTCGGTCCATTGTTACGGGAAGGCCGGCTGCTGCTTGTAAAGTCTGAGCCTAGGAAGATAGCGAGCGGACATAGTCGTCGTCATCTATCATTGACCCAGGCTATGGCTCATTAAGCGTAGTATTTCTTTAAGAAACGGCCGTTTATTGGCCTGAAAGGTCTTTCACCGTGCATGTCCATGAGTAGATAGGCTCCACCCTGGTAGACCTTGTCTATGATGTAAGGGCCTTCGTAGTTTGGCTCAAATTTTCCCCGTTTGGCACGATTGGGGATCATAGGTCTCTTGACCACTAGCACGAGTTCGCCTTGGCGGAATGTCCTCGGCCTGGTCAATCTTTCGTACGAGCGCGTCATCTTTGCTTTGTAGGCTTCCAGATGTTGTTGCGCTATGAGTCGGGTTTCGTCGAGGGCATCAAGCTCCTCAAGCCGAAGGTGAGCATTTTCTTCGTCCGTCAGCTCATGGTGGACTGCTACTCGTAGAGAGGGTAACTCTATCTCGAGGGGGAGCACTGCTTCCGTCCCAAATACCAATGCGTACGGCGTTGTGTTCGTGGCCGTCTTGAATGTAGTTCGATAAGCCCAAAGGGCCTCTTGCAGCCTCTCGTGCCAGTCTCTCTTATTCCGGGAAACGGTCTTTTTTATGATCTTCGTCAAGGTCTTATTGAAGGCCTCGGCCAGACCGTTAGATCGTGGGTTGTAAACTGAAGAATACCTCCAGTCTATATTGTGCTACTGCGCGAAGCGGCTAATCTTATGGCTTCTGTAGGCTGGCCCGTTATCGGAGATAATCCGCCGTGGGGTTCCAAACCGATAGATGACGTGCGTCTTGAAGAAATGGAGGATATTCTCCGTCTTCACTTCCCTCAGTGGTACTGCTTCTGCCCATTTGGAGAAGTAATCATTTGTCGCCAGGATAAAACGATGTCCCCGAGATGATGCTGGCTCAATGGGGGCGACTATGTCAGTCCCCCACATCTCGAATGGCCAGCTGGCCACCGTTGGGTGTAGTGGATTCGGATGTTGGTGGATGAAGTCTCCATGAATCTGGCATGACTGGCATTGCTTCGCATACTCGAGGCAGTCCTGGATCATCATGGGCCAGTGGTAGCCCATTCGTTTAATCTTTAACTTCATCTTCGGGCCTGCTTGGTGAGAACTGTAAAGTCCGTCATGAACTTCCTGAATGACTCTTTCTGCTTCGTCAGGTCCTAAGCATCTCATCCATAGAGAATCAAACGATCTCTTGTATAGATTATCGTTGACGAGAGCGAAAGATAGAGCTCGTTTCATGAGCTGATGTCTTGAGGACGCTTCTTTGGGCATTCGGCGGGACTTAAAGTAGTCTATGAAGACTTCCCTCCAGTCCTCGGCCTTCTCCTGGTCTTTTATTTGTAGGGTCGTCTGCTCAGTCGCTCCCTCTTTATATAATTCCGGAGGTATTTCTGCCGGGGTGAGCACTCGACGGCTTTGTACCATGATTCTGACATCATCGAGGTTCTCGTCAGCCAGTTCTTTAGCAAGTTTGGCCAACGCGTCTGCTTTGCTGTTCTCCGCGCGCGGTATGTTCTCTAAAATATAGGAGGGAATTTGGGCCAACAGTTGTTGCACCTTTTCGCTGTACTTTACCAACTCCGGCTTGCACGTTTGGTAGTCACCATTTACTTGACTAACGACTAGCTGAGAATCCCCGTATATAAGGAGGTCTTCAATTCCCATGTCGATGGCGATTTCGAGGCCTGCTATCAGAGCTTCATATTCAGCCTCATTGTTCGTCCTTGGCTCTGTTAAAGAGAAGGCGAAGCGCATTATCCCTCCTTGTGGAGTTGCAAAGATGAGGCCTATCCCCGATTTGATCATTGGGATACCTTGTTTCTGTTTCTTTACGGAGGACGCTCCATCGAAATAGAGTTCCCATCGGGTGCTTCCGCCGCTAATCGCATCAAATGCATGCTCGTCCGGCAAATCACAATTCAGAGGAGAATCGGTCGGTATCGGGTGCTAAGCGAGGAAGTCAGCAATGGCCTGGCCTTTCACTGCCTTGAGAGGTTGATAGATTATCGAGAACTCCATCAAGAGCAGGGCCCATTTAGCGAGTCGTCCCGTCAATATGGCTTTTGACATCAGATATTTAAGAGGGTCCACCTTCGAGATGAGACAGACTTCGTGTGCCAACGCATAGTGCCTGAGCTTTGTTATCGCGAAGATTAACGCCAAGCAATGTTTTTCAATGGGAGAGTAATTGCTTTCTGCCCCCAGTAGAACTCGACTTAAGTAGTAGAGTGCTCTCTCTTTCCCCTGATCGTTCTCTTGCGCCCATAATGCGCCCAAGGAACCTTCGAGGGCGGTTGTATAAAGAATGAGGGGTTTTCCCTTGACCGGCGCAGCCAATACCGGCGGGTTCTGCAGGTACTGCTTGATCTCGTCTAGTGCACCTTGGCATTTTTGATCCCAGACGAATGGGGTTCCCTTCTTCATCAGGTGACTGTAGGGGCGGCATTTGCCTGAAAGATTTGCGATAAATCGCCGGATGTATGCGAGCTTCCCTTGGAGAGACCGCAACTGTTTGAAGGTTCTTGGCGGAGGCATTTCCATGATCGCTTTAATCTTTGACGGATCTATTTCAATACCTCGGTGTCGAACGATGAATCCCAGGAATTTGCCCGAGGAGACTCCAAACGCGCATTTGAGGGGATTCATTTTCAAATTATATTGCCGAAGGCGTTGAAACACAGTCTCCAGATGCTTTAAATGCTCTTCGTATGACATGCTCTTTACTACCAGGTCATCGATATAGCACTCGACGATGTCATGTATGAGGTCATCGAAGATCTTTGTCATGGCCCTTTGATAGGTAGCGCCAGCGTTCTTTAGACCAAAGGGCATAACCCTGTAGCAGAATATACCCAAAGGGGTCCGAAAAGCGGTGTGCTTCTGGTCTTCGGGATGCATCTTTATCTGATTGTATCCTGACGAGCCGTCCATAAAGGAGAAAACCTCGTGAGTGGACGTGTTGTCTATCATTAGCTCGGTCACTGGTACTGGGAAATCGTCCTTTGGGCAGGCTTTATTGAGATCCCTAAAATCCACGCATATGCGTACCGTCCCATTCTTCTTCATTACCGGGACGATATTGGCGATCCAATCGGGATATTGGACTTCTTGGATAAATCCAGAATCAATTAGTTTCTTGACTTCGGCATTGATGCTCATCTCAAGCTCGAGTCGCATCCTTCTTGGTGCCTGCTTGACGGGCTTGATATCTGGGGATATTGCTAATTTATGCACAGCAATCTCCGGATCTAGTCCTGGCATCTCGGAGTAGTTCCACGCGAAGCAGTCTTTATGCTGTAGAAGCACGTTCTTTAACGCAACCACCCTTTCTTCAGAGAGCAACTCGCTGACGAATGTCGGTCGCGGGTCCTCTGCCGATCCCAACTCAATCTTCCTGAGGTTATCTGCAGTAGTATGTATACCGTCTTCCAGTTCTTTCGGAGCGGGCGGAAATTCTGAGATCACCTCATCGTCGCTGTTTTCAAAGCACCGGGGAAGGTCATCTATGTTCTCGGGCTCTTCTTTTAATATCGTAATCGTATAACAGGTGCGAATCCGCTCCCGGGACTGAGGTGGATCCGGTTCTGCTCTTGCGGCCTTGGGCTCGTGCTTTCGTGGCGGCGTTACCCTCCAGTTGTTGGATAAAGCGAATCTGCCCCGTTGGTACTGGTCCTCGACCCAGTTCTTGAAGGTGAAGCAGTCTTCGGTAGGATGTCCTATGGCTTGGTGATAAGAGCAATAGCTCGAACAAGAAGCCTTGTTGGCTTGCTCAGGGTGTCTAGATTCTGGAAGCACGATCCTTTGATGTTTTAAAGCGAGTTTGGGTAACTTCTCCGTCTTGTCTCGGGGGAAGGAGTACGCTCGACTCATCTTTTCCATGAGGGACGAATCCGAGCCGCGCAGTACCTGTAACCATCTAATCCTACGTCGTTGTTGTCGGCTCTTCTTTCCGCTCCTTGACTTATTTCCGTCTCCGCATCGGGCCTTTCGCATGATGGGTTGACAAGGATGAACATCTTTGTCTTTTGCAGTCTGTTGAAATAGACGTTGCGTCCTGGCCTTCTCGTAGATGGCCATTTCGCGGTTGTGGTCTTCCCGAGCTTTCTGACCCACTTTCCTGATAGGCTTGCCCATTCGTTCTTCAAACGACGGACTTGGCGCTTCAATCGCGGGGTCTAGTTTTGATGAGGGGTCGGCATCTCCTGACAGGGCGTCCTCTTCTTCATCAAAGGTATATATAGCGTAGCTGCCATGGGCCCGCTCCCGTTTTCCGGTTCTCGCGTATCCAAGCCCAAGTGTTTCCATTTTCCCGTTGGGCAATTTGCGTTGGGTCCCCGGGACATCCCAAATCCTGTTGTAGAACCGAGCCTGTCGAACAGTTTGTTTTAAGGGTACCCCTTGGTGCTTCAATAGCTTTTTTAACCCATTTGTATAGTATCTGGGCAGACGGATGGGTTGGAGCCTGTCAAGTGTAGCATCCACGCCATGCCAGATCTCTTTCTCTACTTTCGACTCTGAGGATCGGTAGAATAGGATCACCTTCTCACCCCTTTGCCTAGGAGGGACGTAAAACGTTTGCAGGTCCTGCACATTGTGAGCTTGAAGCGTGTCGAGATCCTTGTAGTGTTCTCGCGGTACCATGGTGATCTGCAAACTATGATCATCGCCAGGGGGTGCTTGCATTGACAGCCGATTGGAGAACACGGCATTAACTTCATCTTCTGAATCACTTCCGAAGACCAACATGGGGGCGGGCGTCCCCAGGTTGTTACGCTGAGATGGCCCTGTATAAACTATCTCTTCCTCTTCTTCGATATCGCTTCCGAAAACAGGGATGGTGGCGGCGGCTTTGTTCTCCGAGTTGCGACACCTTTCTGTATCTTCGAAGTCTGGCAAAAAGTATTTCGCATCTTCGTATTTGCGGACTTCGTTCACGGAGAATGGATTTAACTCTCCTGTTACGGTATACTCGAAACCATCCTTAAAGTACTTCATACACTGATGTTGTGTAGAAGGGACGATGTTGTATTCGTGTAGCCAAGGACGACCGAGCAAGGCGTTGTAGCAGGTTTTGGCGTCAATGACATGAAATTTGATGTCTGTGACGAGAAGTCCAAAGCGTAATGTTAGTATCACAGATCCGAGAGCCGTGACGATTGTGAATCGAAACCGGAGATAGTAATTTTGTCACGAGCGAGGTGTTGCACACTCATGCAGATTTCCTTCAACACCCGAACATTAAGGAGATTGACGGAGGATCCATTATCCACCAGGATCTTGCCTATCTTGATATCATGGCAGTATCCGGAGACATATAGGGGACGGTTGTGGTCGCACGTCCCGAGAAGGAGGTCTTCATCACTGAAAGTGACGTCGGCCGTATGCACTTCCTCCAGGTCGTCTTTCATCCTTTCAGTGGCGAGGAAGGCTTGGAATTGTTCAGGTTCTTGTAACGCCTTAATTAGTGAGTCTCGCGCTTCTTTTGATAATAGGAGGGCATCGAGAATGCTAAGCTGAGAGGGTAGCTTCCTTAGGTGCGCGAGGATGTTATAGTCCACCTTACCCTTCTTAAGAGGGTCTCTGGTAGTTAGTTCTTTCGTGACTTGGTCATCTAAAGTGATATCTTCAATGACCTTTTCCTTTCCCTTATCTTTTCTGCTCACGGGCCCGAGATTCTTTTCTGGGAGTGTGCGATTGCGCAGCTGAATGCTCTCGCAGGCCTCTGATTCCTCCTCTTTCCCTAACACGGATTCTTTAAAGAGAGGGCCCAGAGTCATTTCTTCATCATAGTCGCTCCCAAAGGTGAGAACTTGTGACCCCCCGACATTAACCATGTCACAGCTGCCAGTAGTTCTGTTGCGCCCGTCGACAGTGCTTCTTCGTTCCCGACGGCTCTTGCGTTTCATGCGCTTAAAATGTTGCCGACGAGCAACATATCCTTGCCACCATATCTTAAAGGCGTCGCACTCCTCTGTGGGGTGTGAGATTTTCCGATGATATGCGCAATAATCAGGGTGCCTCTCTACCCCATCATGTGTGTTTCCTTCCGAGGGTGGTAGCTCCATCCCCCTTGACATGGTTTTGGCAAACCTTTTCCTCATCTTGAATATCTTCTTGTCTACTTCGGATGCCTTTCGCTCTGGCAGAGGTAGTTCAACTCTTCCGTTCAGTCGCCTGCGTTTGGTTTCTTCTGACGCCGCCATCTCGCGCTCCTGATCCGCTTTACTTTTTAGACGAATCTCGTCTAGAAAGGCATTGATCATTTCATTTGTCAGCCACGCATGCTCTGGTTCAGACTCTGCCTCCAGCTTCTTAGTGCTAGGAGTTTTCTCACCATCGGTAAACGAGTGGGAGATCACGTTACAACTCGCCACATACTCTTCGGGTTCATCCGACGAGCTCTCTCCCCCATCTCTCTCTTGAAAGATGTGGTTGAGAAACTCTTGCAGTGTGACAGGAGTTCGCGCCTTTTGATTGTATTCTTCCAGCGCGTCGATTTGCTTCTGCAAGTTCGTTTGCTCGTCTCCAAGCTTCGCGGGCTTCTTGGATTTATTCTTCTTTTTCTTTGAAGATTTTGACGGTTGGGCGTGAGTATTTGGGCCCTTATCACGAGTATTCGTAGTTGTACGGGGCTTCAACATCCCTTCGATAATTTGAGGTTCAAGAGGGTCCTTCCATTCGATCGCAGGGCACGCATGAAGGTCTCTCAGCATTCTTTTGGTTTTCGTTGATAGCACGACCTCCCATGGAGCTTCTTCAATAAAGGAGCAGGTTGCCCCCGGTGTATCTGCTTTTTTAGGAGTGTGCGGTTGTGGTGGGTTCACCTTCCACTTTTCGGACAGTACAAACTTCCCCTGGAGGTATTGATCTTCGATCCATCCTTTGAAGACGAAGCAATCTTCAATCGGATGACTTACCGTTTGATGGTAAGGGCAATAGTTAGAGTTATTCACCTCGGTGGGTTGTGGCGGTCGCCTTGGATTTGGTAGGTTTATAAGTCTGTTGCGTATTGCCAGCTCGAATAACCGTTTCGTCTTGTCTCATGGGAACGAGTAGGGACGCTTCATCTTATCATTATAATACCGGCGTCTTTCTTCCAATTGATCTGCCGGTTTCGGGGCGTTAGGTTGCTGTTGGGCGTTCGCGACAAAGGTTGCCTTTCCTTTACCCTTGTCATTCCGAGGTTCCGACTTCGGGGGAGGCGGCCTATGACCCATCTGGTCCATCTGAGCCAACTTGTCGATTAAAGCCTGGAATGTGGTTGGCTTAAAGAACATCATAAACTGGGAGATAGTTGCGTGGGGGTCTAGGGTTCCCACGAACATGCCCACTGCGGGTGCCTCCTCAATGCGTTGCTCGCATCTCGACCACAAATTCCGCCAGCGTATAGCATATTGGACCCAGGTTTCACCTGGTTTTACCCTGGCGTTAATCAATGCAGTTATTGGAGTGCGTTCGCTGGCACTTGCGAACCGCTGAGTGAATAACAACTCCATTTCAGCGAACGTTTTGATAGAATCGTTCGGGAGTTCCGAATACCATTTGAACGCTGTTTCTGATAAGCTGCCCACGAACTGGCGGAGCAACAGTTTGTCATCACCGCCGGTGTTACCGCAGAGGGCCCGGAACTGGGCGACGTGTTGATGGGGATTGCCGGTCCCCTTATACACATGGAATTTCGGTATCGTATAGCCTTGCGGGTATTTGATTTGATCGTACCAGCTCGGATACGGCCGCCCCGTTTTCACGACTTGACCAGCTGGCTCAGTCGCATGATGGACCCGGATTTTCTGGGCTATGTAGTCAGCCAAGTCAGCTTTAGAGATTGTCTCCTCCTTGGCCGTTGAGAGGGCTGGTGGTGGTTTTGACGTTTCTCCTCGGTCGTCTTCCAGAACGATTGGGGGATCCTCGACGGGTAGGTCCTGTTGGATCATCATTCTTATCATATCTTGGAAGAGAAGGCCCATACGTTGTATGTTGGCCGCTTGTTCAGCAGCCTCTTTGTCCTTTTTCTCCAGTATCCGGCGAAGGAATTCAGCGTCGGTTTCTTCCTCCTGGCGTGCGTCTGAGGACGTTTCTGGGCTTTCTTTTGGCCCGGTAAGTGCGGCCATAGCATTCATCATTTCCTGAAGCTTTTGTTGCTGCTCCTGGGCTTTCGTCACGGATCGGGTCAGCGGTCGGTGGCCCATAGAAGTGCGGCTCTCCTCCTTTCCAGAGGCCATGTATACGGTGTGGACCATCATGCCCCCGGACTTAGGGCGTCTGGGCTCAGTGTTTTTAGCCGTCGTTGCACGCTGGGGGGTCTTCTCTGGCCTCCTCCTTTTATGAGCCATGGAGGTTGAGGGGGTCGTTGAAATGGGCGTCCCGACAGCCTTTCGGGGTTCAGCCTGGTGGCCAGCTTCCGGTTGGATTTTCAGCTTCTTGTGCTGGCGGGAGAAGTTTGGATCGACGATCGAGTCTCGGGCCTGCCGCCAAACCTTATAGATTTTGGAAGACAGCCGTTGAGGGGATCGGGGCTGTTCTGATTTTATTTCCACAATCTTTTTTGATGGGGGAGGAGACCTCTTTAGCACTGCAGTAGGGGAATTCCTTCGCACCTTATTTAGCATTTCGAAGCTGTTCCCAGTTGGAACAGCAGCATTAACTTCTGCCACCGGGGCTGATGGAGTCAATCCAGAGGGGGAGTTGCCCCCAGCCTTCCTTATTCGGCGCCAATGACGACATCGAGCGCGTCGAGCGGACGGCGTAGGGTCGGTGATAAGAATGGTTTCGTCTTGCCCCCTGTGTGGGTGGGAGGTCATTGTTGGTGCTAACCTGCGAAAGACCGATGTCCTTTGTGCAGCAGGAGCGGAAGCTAAAGCCGTTAATCTTGTAAAGACCAACTTTTTAGTTGGGGAAGCCGCCTTGGCGATTTCGGAGGCAGGAGCGTCCGCTTTCTTAGACGCAGCCTTCTCTGAGATTGTAGGCCCCATGATGAGTTCGCAGGATTTCTGGCTCAATCTAGAGAAGACCGAGGCGTTGACGTTGGGCGACTCGTTGAGAGGAGTCGCGGCAGGGGTAAGACGATCAAAGACCGACTTCTTGAGAGCTTCCTTTGTCAGCACCGATGTCGCGAAGCTTGATGGTGGGAGTATAGTCCCAAAGAACAATCCGGTAGTGGCTTGAGTCACCTGGTCCACCGGCATTGTGAACAACGAAGCAGCTTGGGGTCCATAGGCTATACCTCCTGGCGAGGCAAAGCGTTGGTCGCAATTGCAGTTTGAGCAGTTGGAGAGTTTCGCAGAAGTAGAAGCCATCGATCCTTTGCTTTCTGCAATAAGCAAGACGCCAATTCTTAGTATCTTGAAACCCAAGGGCAACTATTAGCGAACCGCGATTGGTTCGCGAATTACGACACAGGAAGTGTGGAGTGGAAAGAGGAAAATGTCCCACCGGGCGTGCCAGAATCTGTTCCCCTCCGAATGGCGGCGCACAAGACTGCGATGTCTTGGCACTGAGATTCGGGGCAGATGCTAATTGGTGCTATCCGTTCACCTCTCCGAAGATGCCAAGTTGATTTATGGCACCATGTATCGAAGGTTTAAACGGATGCGTCCGATGTAGCAGACTTCGTCAGATTCCCCCTCGTTTGAGGGGTTTTTGATTGTGGGGACGCTCTTCCCTGCAGGCGCAAGCCCCTGCAGTTAATTACGCTACCGCATTGCGGTAACAACTTTCTCCTTCTCCAGCTGGTCACTTCGTGTCGTGGGTGTTTGTTTTGTGTTTTGTTGCCCGTGGATTGTTTACGGGGACTGAGTTATGTCGTCGCCCGTAGGGCGTGGACTAGTCCAAATCCGTATTATCTTAGATTTGGGTTTGGGGGTTTGGTTTGAGGATACGTTAGCCATATTTGAGGCTAAGATCAACTCAAACGTTTGTTAAGGATACGTTAGTCTAGTTTGAGACTAAGATCAACTTAACGGGATCGTTTAGATCCGACAAAGGAGCGTTTGGGCTCCATTGTTCCAGTTTTAGGGACATAGTAGTCCATCGTATGTGTGTGGCCATCGGGACCCGTCACCTCTCTGACGACGTTGAAGGATTACAACGACGGGTGTCAGAGGGGTTCAGAGATGTACCCTCGAGCCAGAGTTAATTTGGGGGATTCGTAGTCCAGTCTGCTTGAAGGTTTAAGGATTCGTTAGCCATCTTTGAGGCTAAGATCAACTTAAACGGGACCGTTTAGATCCGACAAAAGAGCATATAGGGGCTCTATTGTTCTAGTTTAGGGACATTGCGGTCCGTGGGTAGTTTAAGGACATTGCGGTCCGTGGGTAGTTTAAGGACATTGCGGTCCGTTGTTAGTTTTAAGACATCTCGGTCAAGGTTAAGGACGTCATAGTCCATGGGTTTAAGGACTCCACAGTCCGGTATGCGCTCTGGATGCTTCACACGGGTTCACTGCCGTGCTCTGCGAGGACCAGGCTCCGCTTTGGACGTTTTCCGTGGGGTCAAAGAGTGACGTTATCCACGTTCCACGTAACCAGGAATTTTGCACTAGATGCTTCACACGGGTTTACTGCCGTGCTCGGCGAGGACTAGGCTCCGCTCTGGGCGTTTTCCACGGGGTCAAAGAGTGACATTATCCGCGTTCCACGTGACCAGGAATTTTGCATTAGACATGGGTTTAAGGACCCCACAGTCCATATCATGGGTGGTCGTCGGGACCCGTCACCTCTTTGAAGACATTGAGGGATTACAATGCCAAGTATCAAAGGAGTGAAGAGATGTACCCTAGAACCGGAATGGCTTGAGTAGTCCCTAGCCTAATTTGGGGTCAAGACTGATTAATTATGTTATGAGCCCATTGGCCCTGTTAATCACGAATTGAGGACTTATGGCCAGCTTGGGCTAAGTCCAGTCAGGTCTGGAATATTGGCTTCTTGTTGGTCCACTGAGGGAGAAGCTTTGCCTCTATCCCTTTAGCCAATCGGGCCAAAGCCTAGTGTTAAACACTTCAGAGCAATCAGTGTTGAACACTGGGAATGAGGTTAGTGTTTAACACTAAGAGATAATTGGTGTTAAACACCAGCGACAAGGCTTTCAAATTAGTGTTAAACAGTAAAACAGATCGGTATCAAGCACTGGCAACTGAACCCTCAAATTAGTGTTAAACACTAAGGTAGTCAGTGTTGAACACTGCAAGTAAAGTTTTTGATTAGTGTTGAACACTAAGGCCCAACAGTTTTTTTAACACTGGATTCGGGAGTTTCGATTTAGTGTTAAACACTAAGGCAAGAGGGGTCACGTGGCAACACGTGAGAGCGCCCTCCCTTCATTAATTCTGCTGAGATTATCGCATTTTTCAGAGTATCACGTGTCATCACGTGACGGGCATTCAAATGCTTATATGTTAACGCTTCTGCCGAGGGTCACGTGGGTCACGTGGGGTGCTGCCTCAAAGGGGCTTTCTGTAGATCTTTTAGGGGGTCACGTGGTGATACGTGACCCTGCCTCTATGTTGTTTAGAGGATCTGTTAATCCTTTTTCAGGAATTAAATTCCTCGAGCTTTAAATTTCAGAGGAATTAAATTCCTACTTCCTTTTGAAGACTTATATTCTGGAACAGAGTTGAACTCTGAATTTTCTGTAGGAATTAAATTCCTCATATATGCGAAGAACTGAATAGGGTTAAACCCTAATAAAAGCTTTTAAGGAATTGAACTCCCATTCTCTGTTAAATTATGATTAAGGGAATTAGATTCCCGCTGTTTCAACAGAACCAGGTTCTTAATTAGGGTTAAACCCTGTTTCTCTTTGTTCTGAAGGAATTAAATTCCCATGATATAGGGTCAAGCCCTAATTTTATTTTAAAGGAATTAAATTCCTATAGTTTTGTGAGAATTAAATTCTCGTGCTTGCATTCCTTCTCTATGTTTTGGATCTGTATGGCAGGATCTCAACCCATCGAGAATTAAATTCTCAACTTCAAGGGGAGATGTGCTCTTTACAGATCCTCTATCAAAGAGAGAAGAAATATGATCTTCTGTTTCATATATCAGAGTTAAACTCTGTTGAGAATTGAATTCTCTTTCTTTCAGAAAGCCTTCCCTTTCTTACCTAGGGTTTTCTTTTGCAGAAGATCCAAGTTCCTTCAAAGTATCAAGGCTCTCTCCTTTTTCTTCCCTCTGCGTATGTATGTCCCTTTTTGTATCTCTTGGCTCCTATTTATAGGAGAAGCAGCCGAGTCAATTAGTTTTTGACGAATCTTCTTTGAGATATTTGATTTGCATCCATTATTCGTTCTGGACCTTTGGATTGCTAGGTTAATTTCATTCACCATTGGATTTCAAATCCAGGGATTCTCCTTTGTTATTTCGTTTAGATTTAAAGGGGAAATCTTTCCAAACCAGAGATTTTCCCATAGATAGATGATATTTAATCACCTCTGAATCTTTAATTCGATCGGTTCCAGATAGTCACTTTCCTTTGGAAAGATTTGAATCTCCTTCAGAATTTAATTCTGTTAACAAAACGGGCTTTGAAAGCCGGTCACGTGTGACCACGTGACCCATGGTCACGTGTGGGCACGTGACCCCCTTGGAACGAGCCTTCCTCTTTCTTTTTGCGCTCTGTCTTCTGGTTGCTGTTTAACCGTCACGTGCCACCACGTGACCCCTGGTCACGTGTGAGCACGTGACCCTTGTCTGGACTCCTTTTCTTGATTTAACTAGAGAACAATTCTGATGTTTTTAGCGTCACGTGCCAACACGTGACCCCTGGTCACGTGGGAGCACGTGACCTCTCTTGAAGCTTTTTCCTTGATTTAATCAGGGAACCGATGTGCCTCTGAATCCGCTTTAAAATGTCACGTGCCAACACGTGACCCTGGTCACGTGGGAGCACGTGACCCTTTCTGAAGCCCTTTTCTTTGATGTAGTCAGGAAGCTGAATCTGCCTTGATAATGCTTTTGGATGTTACGTGCCAACACGTGACTACTGGTCACGTGTAAGCATGTGACCCTCTTTTGAAGCTTTTTCCAGAAGCTTTTCTGATTTTAAATCAGGAAACAGGGTCTTGGGTGGGGTAATGGCTATTCATCACAACTGTGTAATCCGTATTTTGTTGCAGGCTCAAAACAAACACGGATTGCTTGCAAATCCAATTAAGTTCATCAGTTATCTGGAATGAATATCATTGCGTCAGACGAATGTAAAATATCTATATATATGATAGCTATTTAGACGTCACTTATGTTTTACACCCGCGCTAGCCCAGCCTCCGCTCTGTCGTTAGTTAAGTAACCTAACGGGTAATGACGGGACCCCGTGGCGAATGCGGATGGCATAATATGTTAGTGTTTATGCCCTAGAAGGCCATTACTGTATCATACTAGCTTGTATATTACTTAATGGAAGCTTGGGATATTCACATATATATAACAGTCTTGCTAAACATGGTAGTATGCTACTTGGTTTTTCTATCTTAATTTGTGAGTGTACGTATTGATAGAGCTCTTAGGATCTTGCTTGTCTACCAGCATTGTGATGGCAGTCACACTAGTGGGGGCTGGGTAGTCTACAAGCACATCCTTATTCAGGTCCCTGGTCGTTGGATTATCGAGACAGAGCATCGATACTCCGGAGTAGACTGGTGTGTACGCTTCTCATCCCAGTTGGGGAGATGGTCTGTCCCACAGCCGTCAGTACGTCGTACTGGAGATAGTATACAGGTGCTCGTTAGGTTACGGGTACACCGGACAGGACTCACAGGGAACTGTTGGTTGGTTTGATACCAGTCGTCAGTAAACAGTTCCCAGGTGACATGAGTACAGCGTAGTCCGCAGACTTGACACTGCTACTTCGCCTCGAGTGTGTCCCACTGTTCTTAGATTGCTACCCTACCACGGCTCAAAGGAGTCGTGCAAACAGGTGGCAGTTGGGTGCAGTCCCGAGCACTTGGAGGCAGTGGCGGTTAGACAGGATTCGTCCCTCCCGGTATTGGGAGTAGATATCGTGCTGTGTCAGAGAGCCATTACGCAAAGTCCCTGGCCAGGGCAAGCGAGATTTGCTGGTAGGTTCCAGTAGTTTCTCAGGGTGTAATGGGCTTCACTCCGACACGACTTATACCGCTATTAGGGGACTGACGCTTGCCGCCCCCCTAGGCCCGATATGCGATAGTCTTGGACGAACGGACCGGACTGTATGGAGATTGTCACATCAGACTCAGTAGGAGTTCGGATGGGTTTTCTCATCGGCCTTCTTATCGACAACTACCTGGGGACCGTTACGTACAGCTAGTACCGCTTGCGGTCTGTGGTTAAACCCACTGCCAGCGTAGTAGTCGAGTCTCTAGAGTCCCACACAGAGAGTTTCCTACTCCAGGCGAAACGATATAGAGGTTGCATGGTTTTGCGACAAAGGGTTCGGACGCATACGTGCGTTTACGCGCGTACGACTTTCGGACAGTTTTTACCAGTCGGCTTTGGTTTAAGCCAGTTACTGGTATCCGGTTATTGGATTTTTACAGTCTAAAGTTTTTCCGTATTTTTGCGGATTGGAGGGGCGTTCTCGTAATTATACGAGAAGCTTCTAGAAGATGTGACTAAGGAGGTTACTTTGGATGAGGTTGTGAGTCATGATGGTGATTCATTCATTTCATTAATACACATTTATTGCTTAATGACTCATGCTAATGAATCACCACTAGATATTTTATGAAGCATGCTTATTCATTTCTTTTATTCATTATTCTTAAATAAGAATGCTTCATAATATATTATGATACACTCTCTCTCTTCTCATTATCTTATCTCATATTCTCTCTCCTCAAGCTCTCATCTTCAAGATACTAATCCTTAATGCTCATGTGTTGAGATCAAAGGTTTAGTTAGACTTAAGCATCCATTACCTTCACTCTATATCATCCTTTCATCTTTGATTAGCAATCAAAGTTGATTAGTTACCTCAAGTGAGAGGTGTAGCTTGGTGTTTTGCTCTCGGGTGGATCGTCTACTACCTAGAGAAGGTCGAGGAGAACAAAGGAGGACACAAAGACGAAGGACTAGTTTCGTTAGGTATAATCCCTTAACACTATAGTTTAGTATACTATGTGTTCGGTTATTATTTGTTTAGCTTCGATTCAAGCGGTTAGTCGATGTACGTTCTTTAAACTTGATCGTTTTTGAAAATTCCGCCTCCCCATAAGTACTGGGGTGTACTACATCGACTTACAGTGGTATCAGAGCCTCGCTAAACAATAAATAACTTAATTGCAAATTTGTACGAATTTCGAACGAAAAATCGAAGCCGGAAAACCCTAAATATTTTCAGTTTCTGTCGAACTTAAAATGAAGTCCAAAAATTTTTCAGGTATGCTCAGAAAGCTAGAAAGGAGTCCAGGAGAACACCCAAGAAATTCGAGCCCATGAATCGGCAACTCGGCCGCGGAAGCGCGGCGGATCGGTGGGATCCGCCGCCCTTCCGCGGCGCTTTGGCCGAGTCATGGACTCATCTTTCTTGTGTGGGTCCCCTGTGATATTTGGGGTTTTCTGGAATATTTAATATTTGCTCAGGTTACTGTTTAACAGAGCAGATTTTGGAGCAATATTGATGTTGTTTAGTCGATCGAAATTTTACAGTATTTGCATATTGGATTATATCTGTGATTGTTTAATGTGTTCGTAAACCTCCCCTAACTGCTAGTATGTCGGTTGGCAGGGGGTTGCACATTTCTGGAATGGTTATATCTGTTTGTGCATATAAACTGTATTGGACTGTTGTGGTGTATAGCCGGGGTTAGCAATGGGTTATTGTTTAATTCATTTGTTGTAAATGTAATTTGTTGTAATATTATTTTTACGGGGCACTTCCAGGTTGCGGTTGTAGCCACCGTTGTATTATTTTATTTTACTGTTTTTGCTCCTAGGACTGACCCAAGGTGGGGTACACAGACTGCCGGGTGGGTAGTTTGCCGTACCCGTAGGGGTCGAGGGTGGGGTAACGGCTATTCATCACAACTGTGTAATCTGTCTTTTCTTGCAGGCTCAAAAGAAATACAAATTGCTTGCAAATCCAATATTGTTTATCTGTGTTCTGGAATGAATATCATTGCGTCAGACGAATGTAAAATATCTATATTTATTGTAGCTATTTAGACGTCACTTATGTTTTACACCCGCGCTAGCCCAGCCCCCGCTCTGTCGTTAGTTAAGTAACCTAACGGGTGATGACGGGACCCCGTGGCGAATGCGGATGGCATAAGAGGACGTTGTATTTTCGTTGTTTTCTGCAATGATAAGGTTAATGATGGGACGCATTATCTATAATGCAAAGTAAAACAAACCAAAGTTTAAATCGTTGGAACAATTTAAAAGAAACCACTCGGTTATTTTTAAAACAGATATTTTTTAAATGCGGAGCTTTAACCACTCCTTTTAAAAGCTATCAGGTTCCTTCGGTTATATCAAGTTCACTACGTTCACGGTTTCGCCAAAACCATTCGTAGCCCTCCGTCATTTCATCTGGGTATTCAGTAGTATTCAAGCTATGTATTTTGACCAACGCCAAGGCATAGTGTTTGGTAGCTGCTGGATATTCATTTGTTGCATAGATAGATGAGTTAGTTTGGGACAGTCGTATGATCATTTTGGCCAACGTCAAGGATATGTACGGATGGGTTCAAATTAACAAGATAATGATGGGTAGAACTTGACATGTGACTTATGATATTTTGACCAACGCCAAGGTCATAAGAGCATGGGGCAAAAACTTATATCGGGAATTTCTAAAGAAACTGAAATTTGCAAAGAGATGCATACCATTTTGAGTTTGATGAATGTTGGTAGCATTCCTACAACATTATCAGACGATGATATTTGGATCCCGATCCTACTGTGAGTATTTGATACTTATCAGGATATTCGTCACTTAACGATCAATGCTATAAACCTAGTAGGTGTCCAGAAAAGTGTCAGCGGGGTTACGCCCCCAGAGAAAAGAGGTTATTTAATTAAGGAACTTCGCGAAAGCGTTGGAAAACCTCCCTCGAAGTATCGACACCGGCCTGGCTGAACGGTTAAGCAAGTATTGTACAGTGAGAATAGTCTTGGCTAATTCTTCTTTTATGGTTTGAGGAAGGATTCGAGAAACAGTGGGAGCCATCCAGTTTAGATAAATTAAAAACCACTCTAAACTTGCAAGAGCATCATGCTAAAGAGTTTTCTTCTCTCTCTCCTAATTGCAGCGACCCTGAAAATGACTGGACTTAAGTTACTTTTAGAGAAAAATATACTGACGGGGCCAAACTATAAAGATTGGCTGCGGAATGTCAAAATGGCTTTGACCTATGACAAACTGGGGTACGTCCTCACCGCTACGGCACTTGCTGTCCCTGGTCCCAAATCCAGCAATGCGGATAAGGAAATCCGCAAAACCTGGGATTTAGATTGCGCGAGAGCCAAGTGCATCGTGCTTGCCTCGATGAACAATGAACATCAGAGGAGGCACGAGGATATGTCCTTAGATGGCATATTTCTCCATACAAAAGAACTTTATGGAGAGCAATCTCGTATAGCAAGATACGAGACCTCTAAGAAATTGTTTCGAGCGAGGTTGGCTGTCGGGTCATCGGTAGGTGAACATGTCCTACAGATGATTGGCTATATAGAAGAGCTCGCAGACCTTGGGACGACTTTGGATAATGAGCTCTATACAGACCTTGTTCTCCAGTCCCTTCCTCCCACCTACGCCCAGTTTATCCTCAACTTCAATCTTCGAGGAAAAGAAGTTGAACTTGCGGAACTCCTGAACATGTTAAGGAGTGCGGAGGGCACCTTGCAGAAGGCAAGGGAAACACCCGCTATGTTTGTTGGCGGTTCATCTTCTTCCGGGTCCAAGGCTAGGGCCAAAGGAAGGAAGAAGAAGGCCGCACCCAGACCTAGAGGAGGTGTTAGTAAGGTGGGAGGGAAGGGAAAGAAAAAGAAAGCAGTACCGATAGTTGGCCAGGATGAGTGCTTCCATTGTCACAGGAAAGGGCACTGGAAGAAGGATTGCAAGGCGTGGAACGCCAAGAACCAGGAACCGAAGCAAGCTGTGGCTTCGACTTCAGGTGTGTTTGTAATTGAGAATTTTCTGTCGATCAACTCTACTTCCTGGGTATTGGATACCGGATCAGGATCTCATATTTGCAATTCATTGCAGGCACTGAGAAACCGTAGAGTGCTGAAGAAAGGTGATATGATCCTCAGGGTTGCTAACGGAGCTAGCGTGGGAGCTGCGTCCGTCGGGGATTATCACCTAGGATTGACGAGTGGACACATTTTGGTTTTACATAACTGTTATTTTGTACCCAGCTTAACGTGTAATATCATATCAGTTTCCTTGTTATCAAATAAAGGTTATGATTTCACGTTTGTAAGAGATGTTGTCAACATCCACCTTAATCATGGTTTGATTGGGTCCGGTACTCTAAATAACGGCATATATGTTTTAAACCAACTCCAAATTTTCAATGTCCAGAACACACTAAAAAGAAAGTCTCCAGATTTAAATAAAGCTTTCTTATGGCATTGTAGACTGGGTCACATCAATGAGAGAAGATTGACTAAGTTGCATAGAGAAGGATACTTGGACTCGTTCGAATATCAATCATATGACACTTGTCAATCTTGTCTCAAAGGAAAGATGACAAAGACTCCATTCACTGGACAAGGAGTAAGAGCGAGCGAGCTCTTAGGACTCATACACAGCGATGTATGCGGTCCAATGTCTACACATGCGAGAGGTGGTTTTTCCTATTTCATTACTTTCACGGATGATTACTCAAGATACGGATTCATTTATCTGATGAAACATAAATCCGAGGCTTTTGAGAAATTCCAAGAGTATAAGAATGAAGTAGAAAACCAAACCGGCAAAAGTATTAAGACACTAAGATCTGATCGAGGTGGTGAATACTTGAGTGCCGAGTTCCTTGGTTACCTAAAAGAGAAAGGAATTCTCTCTCAGCTTACTCCTTCATACACTCCACAGCATAACGGTGTATCGGAGAGACGGAATCGAACCCTATTGGATATGGTACGATCCATGATGAGTAATGCTGAGTTACCGCGATCTTTCTGGGGTTATGCGCTAGAATCAGCGGCATATCTTTTGAACATGGTTCCTACCAAGACTGTGCCTACCACACCATATCAGATGTGGAGTGGGAAGAAACCCTATCTTCAGTATCTAAAGATTTGGGGATGTCCAGCTTTTGTTAAGAAGCAGCATGTGGACAAGCTCGAGGCACGATCAGTAAAATGTCAGTTTGTGGGATATCCAAAGAACTCCAAGGGAAATCTATTCTATTACGCAGAGGAACAAAAGGTGTTTGTTTCTCGTAATGCCCATTTTCTAGAATATCAGTTTTTAGAAAAGGAAATAAGTGGGAGCGAAATAGAACTGGAAGAAATTCCAGAACCACAAACTGCTACTGAAAGTTTGGTAGAACCAGAGGTTCAAGAAGAACAGAACATTCCCGCACCCCTCCGCAGGAGTAGTAGGCCGTCTCATCCGCCTGAGAGATACTACGGTTTTCTCATAGACGGGGATAGAGAGGATTGCATCATAGATGATGATGAACCTACTGACTTCCAGCAGGCCATCCAGAGCGGCGACTCGGTACGATGGCTAGATGCAATGCGGACCGAAATGGAGTCCATGTACACCAACAAAGTATGGACTTTGGACTTTGCTCCAGATGGGGTAAAACCCATAGGATGCAAATGGATCTTCAAGAAAAAGATTGGTGTAGATGGACAGGTGGAAACCTATAAGGCTAGACTTGTTGCAAAGGGTTTTCGTCAAAGACCTGGTTTGGACTATGACGAAACTTTTTCTCCAGTGGCTATGCTCAAATCCATTCGGGTCCTTCTTGCTATTGCTGCCTTCCATGATTATGAAATCTGGCAGATGGACGTAAAGACGGCTTTTCTGAATGGAAATTTAGAAGAGAGCGTCTATATGGATCAGCCAGAGGGTTTCAATCAGAGTGGGAGCAGCGGAAAAGTATGCAAGCTGCTTAAGTCTATTTATGGACTAAAGCAGGCATCGCGGAGTTGGAACATCTGTTTTGATGAGACAGTCAAAGAATATGACTTTATCAAAAATCCAGATGAACCGTGCATATATAGTAAAGTTGTGGCCAGAAGTGTCATATTCCTCGTCTTGTACGTGGATGACATTCTATTGATAGGAAATGACATTCCTATGCTACAATCTGTCAAAGGATTCTTGTCACACAGGTTCTCCATGAAAGACCTGGGTGATGCCTCTTACATTCTGGGGATCCGGATCTATCGTGATAGATCCAAGAGGATGTTGGGACTTTCGCAGTCCAGGTATATCGACACTGTACTGAAAAGATTCAGTATGGAAGATTCTAAGCGCGGTAATCTGCCGGCTTGTCACGGAATCACCCTCTCCAAAGAGATGTCTCCCAAGACTGATTTGGAAAGGGAACGCATGTCTATTATACCCTACGCTTCTGCGGTAGGCTCTATAATGTATGCGATGTTGTGTACCAGACCAGATGTAGCTTACGCACTGAGCGTGGTAAGCCGGTATCAGTCGGACCCAGGGGAGAAACACTGGATAGAAGTAAAGAACATTCTCAAGTACCTGAGGAGGACTAAGGAGATGTTCTTGGTTTACGGCGGAAAAGACCTCAGGTTGGAGGCCTTTGCTGATTCCGGCTTCCAAAGTGATAAGGACGATTCCAAGTCCATGTCGGGTTATGTCTTTACCCTCAATGGAGGGGCGGTGTACTGGAAGAGCTCCAAGCAGGACACCGTTGCCGACTCGACAATGGAAGCAGAGTATATAGCTGCTTGCGATGCCGCAAAAGAAGCAGTCTGGATGAAGAAGTTCCTAACAGAACTTCAGGTGGTTCCTACCATAGTTGATCCAATACCTCTGTATTGCGACAACAACGGAGCTATAGCTTTAGCGAAGGAACCAAGGTCCCATCAGAAGTCCAGACACATCTTGAGGCGGTATCACCTGATCAGGGAGATCATTGATCGTCAGGAGATCGAGGTTCGGAGAGTTGCTTCAGAAGAGAACATTGCTGATCCATTCACGAAGGCCCTTCCTCAGATTCAGTTCGAGAGGCTGCTCGAGATCATTGGTCTACGATATGCCAGTACATGGCCCTAGTGCAAGTGGGAGATTGTTAGTGTTTATGCCCTAGAAGGCCATTACTGTATCATACTAGCTTGTATATTACTTAATGGAAGCTTGGGATATTCACATGTATATAACAGTCTTGCTAAACATGGTAGTATGCTACTTGGTTTTTCTATCTTAATATGTGAGTGTACGTATTGATAGAGCTCTTAGGATCTTGCTTGTCTACCAGCGTTGTGATGGCAGTCACACTAGTGGGGGCTGGGTAGTCTACAAGCACATCCTTATTCAGGTCCCTGGTCGTTGGATTATCGAGACAGAGCATCGATACTCCGGAGTAGACTGGTGTGTACGCTTCTCATCCCAGTTGGGGAGATGGTCTGTCCCACAGCCGTCAGTACGTCGTACTGGAGATAGTATACAGGTGCTCGTTAGGTTACGGGTACACCGGACAGGACTCACAGGGAACTGTTGGTTGGTTTGATACCAGTCGTCAGTAAACAGTTCCCAGGTGACATGAGTACAGCGTAGTCCGCAGACTTGACACTGCTACTTCGCCTCGAGTGTGTCCCACTGTTCTTAGATTGCTACCCTACCACGGCTCAAAGGAGTCGTGCAAACAGGTGGCAGTTGGGTGCAGTCCCGAGCACTTGGAGGCAGTGGCGGTTAGACAGGATTCGTCCCTCCCGGTATTGGGAGTAGATATCGTGTTGTGTCAGAGAGCCATTACGCAAAGTCCCTGGCCAGGGCAAGCGAGATTTGCTGGTAGGTTCCAGTAGTTTCTCAGGGTGTAATGGGCTTCACTCCGACACGACTTATACCGCTATTAGGGGACTGACGCTTGCCGCCCCCCTAGGCCCGATATGCGATAGTCTTGGACGAACGGACCGGACTGTATGGAGATTGTCACATCAGACTCAGTAGGAGTTCGGATGGGTTTTCTCATCGGCCTTCTTATCGACAACTACCTGGGGACCGTTACGTACAGCTAGTACCGCTTGCGGTCTGTGGTTAAACCCACTGCCAGCGTAGTAGTCGAGTCTCTAGAGTCCCACACAGAGAGTTTCCTACTCCAGGCGAAACGATATAGAGGTTGCATGGTTTTGCGACAAAGGGTTCGGACGCATACGTGCGTTTACGCGCGTACGACTTTCGGACAGTTTTTACCAGTCGGCTTTGGTTTAAGCCAGTTACTGGTATCCGGTTATTGGATTTTTACAGTCTAAAGTTTTTCCGTATTTTTGCGGATTGGAGGGGCGTTCTCGTAATTATACGAGAAGCTTCTAGAAGATGTGACTAAGGAGGTTACTTTGGATGAGGTTGTGAGTCATGGTGGTGATTCATTCATTTTATTAATGCACATTTATTGCTTAATGACTCATGCTAATGAATCACCACTAGATATTTTATGAAGCATGCTTATTCATTTCTTTTATTCATTATTCTTAAATAAGAATGCTTCATAATATATTATGATACACTCTCTCTCTTCTCATTATCTTATCTCATATTCTCTCTCCTCAAGCTCTCATCTTCAAGATACTAATCCTTAATCCTCATGTGTTGAGATCAAAGGTTTAGTTAGACTTAAGCATCCATTACCTTCACTCTATATCATCCTTTCATCTTTGATTAGCAATCAAAGTTGATTAGTTACCTCAAGTGAGAGGTGTAGCTTGGTGTTTTGCTCTCGGGTGGATCCTCTACTACCTAGAGAAGGTCGAGGAGAACAAAGGAGGACACAAAGACGAAGGACTAGTTTCGTTAGGTATAATCCCTTAACACTATAGTTTAGTATAGCTATGTGTTCGGTTATTATTTGTTTAGCTTCGATTCAAGCGGTTAGTCGATGTTCGTTCTTTAAACTTGATCGTTTTTGAAAATTCCGCCTCCCCATAAGTACTGGGGTGTACTACATCGACTTACATAATAGGACGTTGTATTTTCGTTGTTTTCTGCAATGATAGGTTAATGATGGGATGCATTATCTATAATGCAAAGAAAATAAACCAAAGTTTTAATCGTTGGAACAATTTAAAAGAAACCACTCGGTTAATTTTAAAAACAGATATTTTTTAAATGCGGAGCCTTAACCACTCCTTTTAAAAGCTATCAGGTTCCTTCGGTTATATCAAGTTCACTACGTTCACGGTTTCGCCAAAACCATTCGTAGCCCTCCATCATTTCATTTGGGTATTCAGTAGTATTCAAGCTATGCATTTTGGCCAAAGTCAAGGCATAGTGTTTGGTAGCTGCTGGGTTTTCATTTGTTGCATAAGATAGATGAGTTGGTTTAGGACAGTCGTATTACCATTTGACCAAAGTCAGGGGTATATACTGATGGGTTCAAATTGACAAGATAATGACGGGTAGAACTTGACATGTGACTTATGACATTTTGACCAAAGCCAAGGTCATAAGAGCATGGGGCAAAAACTTATATCGGGAATTTCTAAAGAAACTGAAATTTGCAAAGAGATGCATACCATTTGGAGTTTGATGAATGTTGGTAGCACTCCTTCAACATTATCATACGATGATATTTGGATCCCGATCCTACTGTGAGTATATGCTACTTATCAGGATATTCGTCAGTTAACGATCAATGCTATAAACCTAGTAGGTGTCCAGAAAAGTGTCAGCGGGGTTACGCCCCTAGAGAAAAGAGGTTATTTAATTAAGGAACTTCGCGAAAGCGTTGGAAAACCTCCCTCGAAGTACCGACACCAGCCTGGCTGAACGGTTAAGCAAGTATTGTACGGTGAGAATAGTCCTGGCTAATTCTTCTTTTATGGTTTGAGGAAGGATTCGAGAAACAGTGGGAGCCATCCAGTTTAGATAAACTAAAAACCACTCTAAACTTGCAAGAGCATCATGCTAAAGAGTTTTCTTCTCTCTCTCCTAATTGCAACGACCCTGAAAATGACTGGACTTAAGTTACTTTTAGAGAAAAATATACTGACAGGGCCAAACTATAAAAATTGGCTGCGAAATGTCAAAATGGCTTTGACCTATGAAAAATTGGGGTACGTCCTCACCGCTACGGCACCTGCTGTCCCTGGTCCTAAATCCAGTAATGCGGATAAGGAAATCTGCAAAACCTGGGATTTAGATTGCGCGAAAGCCAAGTGCATCGTGCTTGCCTCGATGAACAATGAACATCAGAGGAGGCACGAGGATATGGACCTTGTTGGCATATTTCTCCATACAAAGGAACTTTATGGAGAGCAATCTCGTATAGCAAGATACGAGACCTCTAAGAACTTGTTTCGAGCGAGGTTGGCTGTCGGGTCATCGGTAGGAGAACATGTCCTAAAGATGATCGGCTATATTGAAGAGCTCGCAGACCTTGGGACGACTTTGGATAATGAGCTCTATACAGACCTTATTCTCCAGTCCCTTCCTCACACCTACGCCCAGTTTATCCTGAACTTCAACATTCAAAGAAAAGAAGTTGAACTTCCGGAACTCCTGAACATGTTAAGGAGTGCATAGGGCACCTTGAAGAATACAAGGGAAATAGCCGCTATGTTTGTTGGCGGTACATCTTCTTCCGGGTCCAAGGCAAGGGCCAAAGGAAGGAAGAAGAAGGCCGCACCCAAACCTAGAGGAGGTGTTAGTAAGGTGGGAGGGAAGGGAAAGAAAAAGTTTGCGGTACCGGTAGTTGGCCAGGATGAGTGCTTCCATTGTCACAGGAAAGGGCACTGGAAGAAGGATTGCAAGGCGTGGAACGCCAAGAACCAGGAACCGAAGCAAGCTGTGGCTTTGACTTCAGGTGTGTTTGTAATTGAGAATTGTCTGTCGATCAACTCTATTTCCTGGGTATTGGATACCGGATCAGGATCTCATATTTGCAATTCATTGCAGGCACTGAGAAACCGTAGAGTGCTGAAGGAAGGTGATATGACCCTAAAGGTTGCTAACGGAGCTAGCGTGGGAGTTGCGTCCGTCGGGGATTATCACCTAGGATTGACGAGTGGACACATTTTGGTTTTACATAACTGTTTTTTTATGCCAAGCTTAACGTGTAATATCATATCAGTTTCCTTGTTATCAAATAAAGGTTATGATTTCACGTTTGTAAGAGATGTTGTCAACATCCACCTTAATCATGGTTTGATTGGGTCAGGTACACTAAATAACGGTATATATGTTTTAACCCAACTCCAAATTTTCAATGTCCAGAACACACTAAAAAGAAAGTCTCCAGATTTAAATAAAGCTTTCTTATGGCATTGTAGACTGGGTCACATCAATGAGAGAAGGTTGACTAAGTTGCATAGAGAAGGATATTTGGACTCGTTCGAATATCAATCTTATGACACTTGTCAATCTTGTCTCAAAGGAAAGATGACAAAGACTCCATTCACTGGACAAGGAGTAAGAGCGAGGGAGCTCTTAGGACTCATAAACAGCGATGTATGTGGTCCAATGTCTACACATGCAAGAGGTGGTTTTTCCTATTTCATTACTTTCACAGATGATTACTCAAGATACGGATTCATTTATCTGATAAAACATAAATCCGAGGCATTTGAGAAATTCCAAGAGTATAAGAATGAAGTAGAAAACCAAACCGGCAAAAGTATCAAGACACTTAGATCTGATCGAGGTGGTGAATACTTGAGTGCCGAGTTCCTAGGTTACCTAAAAGAGAAAGGAATTCTCTCTCAGCTTACTCCTCCATACACTCCACAGCATAACGGTGTATCGGAGAGACGGAATCGAACCCTATTGGATATGGTACGATCCATGATGAGTAATGCTGAGTTACCGCGATCTTTCTGGGGTTATGCGCTAGAATCAACAACATATCTTCTGAACAGGGCTCCTACCAAGACTGTGCCTACCACTCCATATCAGATGTGAACTGGGAAGAAACCCCATCTTCAGCATATGAAGATTTGGGGATGTCCAGCTTTTGTTAAAAAGCAGCATGTGGACAAGCTCGAGGCACGATCAGTAAAATGTTTGTTTGTGGGATATCCAAAGAACTCCAAGGGATATTATTTCTATTACGCAGAGGAACAAAAGGTCTTTGTTTCTCGTAATGCCCATTTTCTGGAACATCAGTTTTTAGAAAAGGAAATTAGTGGGAGCGAAATAGAACTGGAAGAAATTCCAGAACCACAAACTGCTACTGAAAGTTTGGTAGAACCAGAAGTTCAAGAAGAACAGGACATTCCCGCACCCCTCCACAGGAGTAGTAGGCCGTCTCATCCGCCTGAGAGATTCTACGGTTTTCTCATAGACGGGGAGAGAGAGGATTGCATCATAGATGATGATGAACCTACTGACTTCCAGCAGGCCATCCAGAGCGGCGACTCGGTACGATGGCTAGATGCAATGCGGACCGAAATGGAGTCCATGTACACCAACAAAGTATGGAATTTGGACTTTGCTCCAGATGGGGTAAAACCCATAGGATGCAAATGGATCTTCAAGAAAAAGATTGGTGTAGATGGACAGGTGGAAACCTATAAGGCTAGACTTGTTGCAAAGGGTTTTCGTCAAAGACCTGGTTTGGACTATGACGAAACTTTTTCTCCAGTGGCTATGCTTAAATCCATTCAGGTCCTTCTTGCTATTGCTGCCTTCCATGATTATGAAATCTGGCAGATGGACGTAAAGACGGCTTTTCTGAATGGAAATTTAGAAGAGTGCGTCTATATGGATCAGCCAGAGGGTTTCAATCAGAGTGGGAGTAGCGGGAAAGTATGCAAGCTGCTTAAGTCCATTTATGGACTAAAGCAGGCATCGCGGAGTTGGAACATCTGTTTTGATGAGACAGTCAAAGAATATGATTTTATCAAAAATCCAGATGAACCGTGCATATATAGTAAAGTTGTAGCCAGAAGTGTCGTATTCCTCGTCTTGTACGTGGATGACATTCTATTGATAGGAAATGACATTCCTATGCTACAATCTGTCAAAGGATTCTTGTCACAAAGGTTCTCCATGACAGACCTGGGTGATGCCTCTTACATTCTGGGGATCCGGATCTATCGTGATAGATCCAAGAGGATGTTGGGACTTTCGCAGTCCAGGTATATCGACACTGTACTGAAAAGATTCAGTATGGAAGATTCTAAGCGCGGTAATCTACCGGCTTGTCACGGAATCACCCTCTCCAAAGAGATGTCTCCCAAGACTGATTTGGAAAGGGAACGCATGTCTATTATACCCTACGCTTCTGCGGTAGGCTCTATAATGTATGCGATGTTGTGTACCAGACCAGATGTAGCTTACGCACTAAGCGTGGTGAGCCGGTATCAGTCAGACCCAGGGGAGAAACACTGGATAGCAGTAAAGAACATTCTCAAGTACCTGAGAAGGACTAAGGAGATGTTCTTGGTTTACGGCGGAAAAGACCTCAGGTTGGAGGCCTTTGCTGATTCCGGCTTCCAGAGTGATAAGGACGATTCCAAGTCCATGTCGGGTTATGTCTTTACCCTCAATGGAGGGGCGGTGTGCTGGAAGAGCTCCAAGCAGGACACCGTTGCTGACTCGACGATAGAAGCGGAGTATATAGCTGCTTGCGATACCGCAAAAGAAGCAGTCTGGATGAAGAAGTTCCTAACAGAACTTCAGGTGGTTCCTACCGTAGTTGATCCAATACCTCTGTATTGCGACAACAACGGAGCTATAGCTTTAGCGAAGGAACCAAGGTCCCATCAGAAGTCCAGACACATCTTGAGGCGGTATCACCTGATCAGGGAGATCATTGATCGTCAGGAGATCGAGGTTCGGAGAGTTGCTTCAGAAGAGAACATTGCTGATCCATTCACGAAGGCCCTACCTCAGACGCAGTTCGAGAGGCTACTCGAGATCATTGGTCTTCGATATGCCAGTACATGGCCCTAGTGCAAGTGGGAGATTGTTAGTGTTTATGCCCTAGAAGGCCATTACTGTATCATACTAGTTTGTATATTACTTAATGGAAGCTTGGGATATTCACATGTATATAACAGTCTTGCTAAACATGGTAGTATGCTACTTGTTTTTTCTATCTTAATATGTGAGTATACGTATTGATAGAGCTCTTAGGGTCTTGCTTGACTACCAGCATTGTGATGGCAGTCACACTAGTGGGGGCTGGGTAGTCTACAAGCACATCCTTATTCAGGTCCCTGGTTGTTGGATTATCGAGACAGAGCATCGATACTCCGGAGTAGACTAGTGTGTACGCTTCTCATCCCAGTTGGGGAGATGGTCTGTCCCACAGCCGTCAGTACGTCGTACTGGAGATAGTATACAGGTGCTCGTTAGGTTGCGGGTACACCGGACAGGACTCACAGGGAACTGTTAGTTGGTTTTATACCAGTCGTCAGTGAACAGTTCCCAGGTGACATGAGTACAGCATAGTCCGCAGACTTGACACTGCTACTTCTCCTCGAGTGTGTCCCACTGTTCTTAGATTGGTACCCTACCACGGCTCAAAGGAGTCGTGCAAACAGGTAGCAGTTGGGTGCAGTCCCGAGCACTTGGAGGCAGTGGCGGTTAGACAGGATTCGTCTCTCCTGGTATTGGGCGTTGATATCGCGCTGTGTCAGAGAGCCATTACGCAAAGTCCTTGGCCAGGGCAAGCGAGATTTGCTGGTAGGTTCCAGTAGCTTCTCAGGGTGTAATGGGCTTCCCTCCGACACGACTTATACCGCTATTCGGGGACTGACGCTTGCCGCCCCTAGGCCCGATATGCGATAGTCTTGGACGAACGGACCGGACTGTATGGAGATTGTCACATCAGACTCGGTAGGAGTTCGGATGGGTTCCCTCATCGGCCTTCTTATCGACATCTACCTGGTGACCGTTACGTACAGCTAGTGCCGCTTGCGGTCTGTGGTTAAACCCACTGCCAGCGTAGTAGTCGAGTCTCTAGAGTCCCACACAGAGAGTTTCCCTACTCCAGGCGAAACGATATAGAGGTCGTATGGTTTTACGACAAGGGTTCGGACGCATACGTGTGTTTACGCACGTACGACTTTCGGACAATTTTTACCAGTCGGCTTTGGTTTAAGCCAGTTACTGGTATCCGGTTATTGGATTTATACAGTCTAAAGTTTTTCCGTATTTTTGCGGAAAGGAGGGGCGTTCTCGTAATTATGCGAGAAGCTTCTAGAAGGTGGTGACTAAGGAGGTTAAGGTGGCATATAGAATGATTGTGATTAGTGAGTCACCTAGATGATTCATACATGTCTTTTGTCAATATAATGAATCATCACTAGATATTATCAAGCATGGTTGTTAAATTGTTATTTATTCTTTTCTTGATAAAAAGAAATGCTTGATATATATCATGTTATCTCACTATTCTCACATCATTATCTTTATCATCTTCTCTCTCCTCAAGCTCTCCCTCTTCAAACACTAATCCTCCCCTCTCATGAGTTGAGTACAAGGATTAGTAAGACTACTTAATCCATAACCCTCTCTATATTTCACCTAGCTTCTTTGATTAGCACTTAAAGAAGTTTAGTTGCCTCAAGTTTAGAGGCTAAGCTTGGAGTAAAGCTCTCGGGTGGATCGTCTACTACTTCGAGAAGGCTGAGGAGGAGGAGGAGTTCACAAAGACGAAGGACACGATTCGTTAGGTATAATCCCTAAACATAGTAGCATAGAAACTCTATGTTTGTTGTTAGTTATCGTTTAGCTTCGATTCATGCGGTTAGTCGATGTTTGTTCACTAAACAAGTTCGTTTTTGAAAATTCCGCCTCCCCACAAGTATTGGGGTGTTCTACATCGACTTACAGTGGTATCAGAGCCTCGCTAAATAATAAATAACTTACTTGCAAATTTGTATGAATTTCGAACGGAAAAAACGAAACCGGAAAAGCCCGAAAACTTCAGTTTTCTCCAATTAGCGTAATAGGTGTACTGTCCCCTAATCCAAGGAGCACTCACAACCTGAGAGAAGGTAAAAGTAAAAGACAACTGAATAGTCCTATTCGTTTTCTCCAGAACCGGAAACCATCGTCGAATCTAGAACAAGTTCCTTCGAGTTCGTATATAACCATATGATGGTTTTATCCAATGGAAGTGGATGTTCGTAGTAATACGGGGTGTCCTGGAGAAAATGGTAAAAGTAGGAGTGGTAATGAGGTATGCAACTCAGACAATCCAAAAGCCAGTGTTTAAGAAGGTTCGGTTAATTTTGGTCACTGAATCATAGTCAAGGGTCGGGACATGGTCGCTGCCAAAGAGAGAGAGAAAAGAAACACTCAGCGTGCACTCTAACCTAGATCAGAATGGTTATCACTTTATCTAATTAGGAAAGCTCCAACTGTAACCTCAAATTCTCCTCCAAATCTGAAAAAAGAATTAGTCGGGATCACCCGATGAGTAAACCAACTCATCAGTGGGAATCGGGATCCAACTATCTTCGCATGATAACGTGATGGAATCCACTCACGTTATCACACTCCAGAAGGTATGCGCATATCTGGAAAGTTTCGGTTTCTTTAGAAACTCCCGATGTGATTTTTACCCCATGCTCTTATGACCTTGACGAAGGCCAACATATCATAAGTCACATGTCAAGTTCTACCCGTCATTATCCAGGTTAATTTGAACCCACCAGTACATACCCTTGACGAAGGCAAAATAGTAGTACAACTATCCCAAACCAACGCATCTATCTATGCTGCAAAAAAGTAACAAATAGCTACCATACACTATGCCTTGACGAAGGCCAACATACATAACATGAATACTAAGTGCTACCTTTCTGAAATGACGGAGGGCTACGAATGGTTTTTGGCGAAAAACCTTAAACGTAATGAACTTGATATCGTTGAAGGAACCGGATAGCTTTTCATAAAAATATAGTGGCGAAAACTTCTTGCTAAAGAGGTCACTCCCGGTGAAGGGATCTCGGCTATTTCCCCGTAGAATGAGGTGCAGGATATTCCAACTGAATACCACGATGCAAAACAAAAAGTAATCAGCTATAGTGAAGTTATCACCCTGACGCAAACTTCTTTCCAAGGGGTCACTCCCGGTGAAGGGATCTCGGCCCTTGCCTCGTCGACTGAGGTGCTGGATTTTCATAACCGAATACCACTGTGCAAAACAAAAGAGAACGTCCTTACAATAATAGCTTTTTGAAAAAATTGTTCCAACAAAATCAGAATAGGTTTGTTTAGCTTGCATTGATCCGAATCAATGCAGTCCCATCAATTGATCACACCAATAAAAAACGAAAATACGATGTACGCATATGCCACCCGCATTCGCCACTGTGTCCCGTCATCGCCCGTTAGGTTACTTAACTAACGACATAGCGGGGACTGGATTAGCGCGGGTGCAAAACATATACAACATCTACTTGTATATATATCAATATATAATAATCGCTCAAGGCGTGATAAAATGCAACATCACAGAAATGTAATAAGCATCACAAAACAATACAGATATCTGGGATCCCCGGGTTTCATAGAGCCGCTACTGAAACCCGACGTTCCCCTGGTCGTGTGGATAGCCTATGCAATGAAATCCTAGACCCCTACGGGCGCGGCAAGTTACCCGCCAAAACCTGAAGTGAGGCAGCCCCCTTCAACAACGTGAATGGAACACCCAACACTTCACAGAATCCGGTAACTTGAGCACCCCTCCTTACGTCAACCTGTACCCCCTACGAGTGCGACGAATAGCCCGCCAATTCTAGAGTGAAGCCCCCCCCCCGTCTCAACGCCATGAGATGCAAGCCCGTTACCCTCTAAAACCCGGCTATCCGTGCACCCCACCGCGGGGTAATCCTAGTACAGAAAGTAAAATATACAACGGGTACATCGACCTCATCCCGGTCATACCCCAAAAGAATAATATACAAACAGGCAGTGACGGCAGTCCACATGTCGGACGCTCTCCCCTTAATATCAAATGTACATATACAACCAAACTGTACTACCATTGCATCCAGGCTATCCACCACGACAAATCCGCAAAATCACAGCACAACACAGAACATCAACGTGAATGTCACGTTCGCAAATCCGTCTAAAAGGGCTATAGTAGTCAGACAGGATTTACCGATCAAATGACATTCACGGTCGCAGATATAATGTAAATACTGTGAACTAACATTTTTAAAATTTTCGATCGACAAAAATTCCCGAAGTGGGCCCTAAGCACAATACCCAGTACTCAAACAAATCTGGGCCCAAACAGAATATGTTAAAACCCCCATTTCCAAGTCAGAGAGCACTGTAGGAAAAATGGTGCAATGAAGATACTGTTCGGCGGCGGAACCGCGGCAAAAATGGGGTTATGGCCGTGGTTTCACGGCGCTACAGTAGGATCATGGTACCAAATTTTTACAGTGTTCTCTGAAAACCCTGCACCTATTTCTGCAATACACCAAATATTTTTTCGAGCACAGAAAAATTTCGACAGAAACTGATGCTTTTGAAAATGCTGTTTTTGGAATTTTGTTCGATCGAAGTTCTAAACACGTTAGAGAAAGCTAGTAAAGGTTAATGGCGTGGCTCTGATACCATGTAGGTGCACGGCAGCGCCCCGGCCGTTTGTCCGAGGCCAAAATGCGGAAACAAAAACTTTTCTTTACTTAGAAACCGACGCTACCGTGGACGATAAACCCGGATCGGACCATTAACCTACTACTAGCTAACTATAGAAAGGGTAGAGAGCTATACCGAGCGATCTGTGTCCTTCGGTCTTCGGCCACCATCCCGATCTTCCCGCGGCATCTCCGGTCTCGATCTCCTCGTCGGAAAGGGCACCACATCCCCGAGTCTTTTTACGGGCTCCCACCTCTAGACCGAGGCAACTCGGACACGAAGTTGGCAAGCCGACGTGTCCAAGATTACTGTAGGCTAAGTGTAGAACGTTATGTCTCAACGATTAATGAAGTTGCCATTTTTGGAGTGGAGGTGAAGGAGATGAGCTTTTTAAATGGAGCTATATCATTTTGTGCAAGCAAATGAGATACAAATCCTGTAAGTCCATGTCACGCACCCCACGAACTTGCGGGAAGGCGGAATATATGAAAAACAATTATCAAAGCTTCGTAACACGGACTTGAGCGCATGAATCGTATCTAAACCGTTACTAGCAAACTACGAAAGGTTTAACTACTCGAATTCGAAGTTATACCTCACGTTACTTGTCCTCCGGATCTTCATCGCGGTCCTCCACTCCTCGTAGTCTCCTTGGAACATCGGCACCTCAACGGCCTCCTCGAATCAAAGATGATCTACCCGAGAGCTCCTACTACAAGCTTGATCTCTAACTTGAGATAACTAGGTTGCTCAAAGTGCTAATCTAAGCTACCTAGGGGATATAGAGTGAGGTTATGGATGTATTAGTCTAGCTAACCCTTGATCTCAACACATAAGAGGTTAGGGTTAGGATTTCAAGAATGAGAGAGCTTGAGGAGAGAGAAGGTGGTGATAAGAAATGATATTGAAAACTGAACTTATTAGAATATATCAACCATAACAATTTATCAAATAAATAATATATATGATTAATTATCATGGTTGATGCATTCACCTTGTGTGATTCATCTCATGAGTCATTAGCTTCATAAATGAAGCATTAACTCCATGGATGAATCATAAAAATGAGTCATTAAGCAATAAATGCTTATGCCACCTTAACCCCCATGTCACCATGCTTCTAGAAGCTTCCCGGAAAATTACGAGAACGCCCCTCCAATCCGTGAAAACACGGAAAAACTTTAGACTGTATAAATCCAATAACCTGATACTAGAAACTGGCTTAAACCAAAGCCGACTAGTAAAAACTGTCCGAACGTCGTACGTGCGTAAACACACGTATGCATCCGAACTCTTGTCGTAAAACCATACGACCTCTATATCGTTTCGCCTGGAGCAGGGAAACTCTCTGTGTGGGACTCTAAAGACTCGACATTACGCTGACTGTGGGTTTAACCACAGACCGCAAGCGGCACTAGCTGTACGTAACGGTCCCCAGGTAGATGTCGATAAGACGATGAGGAAAACCATCCGAACTCCTACTGAGCCAGATGTGACAATCTTCATACAGTCTGCTTTGTTCGTCTAATACTATCGCATATCGAGCCTAGGAGTGGCAAGCGTCAGTCCCCCAATAGCGGTATAAGTCATGTCGGAGCGTAGCCCATTACACCCTGAGAAACTACTGGAACCTACCAGTAAATCTCGCTTGCCCTGGCCAGGAACTTTACGTAATGGCTCTCTGACACAGCGTGATATCAACTCCCAATACCGGGAGAGACGAATCTTTTCTATCCTCCACTGCCTCCAAGTGCTCGGGACTGCACCCAACTGCTACCTGTTTGCACGACTCCTTTGAGCCGTGATAGGGTAGCAATATAAGAACATTGGGACACATTCTAGGCGAAGTAGCAGTGTCAAGTCTGCGGACTATGCTGTACTCATGTCACCTGGGAATTGTTAACTGACGACGGGTATAATACCAACCAATTAGTTCCCCTACGAGTCTTGTCCGGTATACCTGTAACCTAACGAGCACCTGTATACTATCTCCAGTATGACGTACTGATGGTTGTGGGATAGACCATCTCCCCAACTGGGATGAGAAGCGTACACACTAGTCTACGCTGGAGTATCGATGCCCAGTCTCGACAATCCTACGACTAGGGACAAGTATAGGATGTTGCTTATAGACTATCCAGCCCCCACTAGTGTGACTGCCATCACAACGCTGGTAATCAAGCAAAGATCCTATGGGCTCTACTAATATGTATAAGTGATACGTTACAAGAAACATATGCACATATTAAAGTAGACACAAACCAAGTAGCATACTACCATTTTTAGCAAGACTGTATATACAACTGTAAATATCCTAAGCTTCCATTAAGTAATATACATACAAGTATGATACAATAATGGCCCTTAGGGCATATACACTAACAATCTCCCACTTGCACTAGGGCCATGAGCTGGCATATCGTAGACCTATTATCTCGAATAGCCTCTCGAACTGCGTCTGAGGAATGGCCTTTGTAAATGGATCAGCAATGTTATTCTCCATCTCTACTCTCTTTATCTCGATCTCCCGGCGATCTACAATCTCCCTGATCAGGTGATACCGCCTTAAGATGTGTCTGGATTTCTGATGGGACCTGGGTTCCTTCGCTAAAGCTATAGCGCCGTTGTTGTCACAATACATAGATATTGGATCAACACTGGTATGAACCACCTGAAGTTCTGTAAGGAACTTCTTCATCCAGACAGCTTCTTTTGCGGCATCACAAGAAGCTATGTACTCCGCTTCCATCGTTGAGTCAGCAACGGTCTTCTGTTTGGAACTCTTCCAACAGACCGCCCCTCTATTGAGGGTAAAGACATAACCCAACATAGACTTGGAGTCATCCTTGTCACTCTGGAAGCCGGAGTCGGCAAAGGCCTCCATCTGGAGGTCTTTCCCGCCATATACCAAGAACATCTCCTTAGTCCTCCTTAGGTACTTAAGAATGTTCTTTACTGCTATCCAGTGCTTCTCCCCTTGATTTGCCTGATACCGGCTTACAACGCTTAATGCGTATGCTACATCTGGTCTTGTACATAACATCTCATAAATTATAGAGCCTACCGCAGAAGCGTAGGGTATAATCGATATGCGATCCCTTTCCAAATCAGTCTTGGGGGACATCTCTTTGGAGAAGGTGATTCCGTGACAAGCCGGTAGGTTACCGCGCTTAGAATCATCCATACTGAATCTCTTCACTATGGTGTCTATGTACCTGGACTGCGAAAGTCCCAATATCCTCTTTGATCTATCACGATAGATCCGGATCCCCAGAATGTAGGTGGCATCACCCAGGTCTTTCATGGAGAATTTATGTGACAAGAATCTTTTGACTGACTGTATCATAGGAATATCATTTCCTATTAGGAGAATGTCATCCACGTACAAGACGAGGAATACTACAGCTCTCCCTACAATCTTACTGTATATGCAGGGTTCATCTGGATTTTTGATAAAGTCAAATTCTTTGACAGTATCATCAAAACAGATGTTCCAACTCCGCGATGCCTGCTTTAGTCCATAAATGGACTTAAGCAGCCTGCATACTTTACTGCTGCTCCCACTCTGAATGAATCCCCCTGGATGATCCATATAGACGCTCTCTTCCAAATTTCCATTTAGGAAGGCCGTCTTTACGTCCATCTGCCAGATCTCGTAATCGTGGAAGGCAGCAATAGCAAGAAGAACCCGAATGAATTTGAGCATAGCCACTGGAGAAAAGGTTTCGTCATAGTCCAAACCAGGTCTTTGACAGAAACCCTTTGCAACAAGTCTAGCCTTATAGGTTTCAACCTATCTATCTACACCAATCTTCTTTTTGAAGATTCATTTGCATCCTACGGGTTTTACCCCATCTGGAGCAATATCCAAAGTCCATACTTTGTAAGTGTACATGAACTCCATTTCGGTCCGCATTGCATCTAGCCATTTTACAGAGTCGCCGCTCTGAATGGCTTGCTAGAAGTTAGTAGGCTCATCATATTCAATAGTGCAATCCTCTTCATCCCCATCTATGAGAAAACCGTAGTATCTCTCGGGCGGATGAGACTGCCTACTACTCCTGCGGAGTGGCGCTGGGATGTCCTGTTCTTCTTGAACTTCTGGTTCTACCAAACTTTCAGTAGTAGTTTGTGGTTCTGGAATTTCTTCCGGTTCTATTTCGCTCCCATTTGTTTCCTATTCTAAAAATTCAGTTTCCAAGAAGTGGGGATGCTGAGAAATAAAAATCTTTAGTTCCTCTGCGTAATAGAAAAGATACGCCCTGGAGTTCTTTGGGTATCCCACAAACTTACACAGTACTGAGCGTGCCTCGAGCTTGTCCGTATGCTGCTTCTTTACAAAAGCTGGACATCCCCGTGTCTTAAGATACTTAAGACATGGTTTCTTCCCAATCCACATCTGATATGGTGTGGTAGGCACAGTCTTGGTTGGAACCTTGTTCAAAAGATATGCAGCTGTTTCTAGCGTATAACCCCAGAAAGATCGCGGCAACTCAGCCTTACTCATCATGGAATGAACCATATCCAATAGGGTTCGATTCCTCCTTTCTGATACACCGTTGTGTTGTGGTGTGTATGGAGGAGTAAGCTGAGAGAGAATTCCATTCTCTTTTAAGTAACCCAGGAACTCGGCACTTAAGTATTCACCACCTCGATCATATCTTAGTGTCTTTATACTCTTGCCTGTTTGTTTTTCCACTTCATTCTTGTATTCTTGGAATTTCTCAAAGGCCTCGGATTTATGCTTCATTAAGAAGACATATCCATACCTAGAGAAATCATCCGTAAAAGTAATGAAGTAGGAATAACCACCTCTCGCATGTGTAGACACTGGACCGCATACGTCACTGTGTATGAGTCCCAAGAGCTCTCTTGCTCTTACTCTGTGTCTAGTGAACGGAGTCTTTGTCATCTTTCCTTTGAGACAGGATTGACAAGTTGCATATGTTTGATATTCGAACGGATCCAAATATCCTTCATTATGTAACTTAGTCAACCTTCTCTCATTGATGTGACATAGTCTACAATGCCATAAGAAAGCCTGATTTAATTCTGGAGACTTTCTTTTAAGTGTGTTCTGGATATTGAAAACCTGAGCTTAACTCAATACGTATATGCCGTTATCTAATGTACCAGACCCAATCAGAACTTGATTTAGGTGGATGTGTACTACATCGCTTACGAATGTAAAATCATATCCCTCTCTTGAAAGTGAGGATACTGATATAATATTACAAGTCATGCTAGGTATATACAGACAGTTACGTAGAATCAATATCTGCCCACTTGTCAAACCTAGGCGATATTCTCCCACGGATTCAGCATCCACGCTCATTCCGTTTGCAACTCTGAGAGACCAATCACCTGCCTTTATAACTTTACGGTTTCTCAAAGCATGTAATGAATTACAGATATGAGATCCTGCTCCGGTATCAAGTACCCAGGAAGTAGAGTTAATTGACAAACAATTCTCAATTGCTAACACACTTGAGGCTGAGCCCACAACATGCATCGTATCCTGGCTACTGGCTTCTAAAGCCCTGCAATCTTTCTGCCTATGCCCAATCCCATAACAATAGGAACGTCCCTCTTTTACTATATCCAGTCCTGAAACTTTTGCCCTTCTCTTTCCTTCTACTTCCCTGGTTTCCTTCAGGGTAGAAGGTAGAGACTGTAGAATCAAGTCAGTATCTGACTCGTTCTCCAACGTGGTCTTCAGGTCCTTGAGCTGATCAATACAGCTAGTCATTATAAGGACGTTGTCCCCTACAGATGACCCGACGGCCAACCTCGCTTGAACTAATTCGGTCGAGGTCTCATATCTTGTGATATGAGATTGCTTTCCATATAAATCTTTGTTATGGAGAAAGATGGAAACTGAGTCCATCTTCTCGTGCTGCTTCTGGTATACACTATCAACTGAAGCTAACACGAGGCACTTGGCCTTTGCTATATCTTTTTCCCTTGTCTGGCGGATATCTGTAAGTCTACGCTAGCGCCCCGGCCGTCTACAGACGCCAAAATGCGGAACAAAAACTTTTAACTGGCGCTATCGTATACTTTAACCCGGATCTGCCATTATTGCTAAACTAACAAACTGTAAAGAGTGTAGAAAGATTATACCGAACGATCCGAGTCCTTCGTTCTTTAACCATCATCCCACGCTCCGTTGCGGCTGCTCCGATCTCGTCGATCTCCGATATCCTCGTCGAGGTGGCACCACGTCGACGATTCTTTAAACGGGCTCCCGCCTCTGACTTGAGGCAACTCGGTCGTCAAATTTGCCAAAAGAGACGACCAAGAATGATGTAGAGAATGAGTAGATGACTTTGTCTCACTTCGTCCAAGTCCGTGGACGATCGGTTAATGAAGTTGCCGAGGGAATCGGGTGATGGAATGAAATGAGGCAATGAAATTTCCATGCACCCTTAACCATAGTCTTTTCTCACAAGAATGAAATTAATCTCTCTCTCTCTCACTCAAGGGGGCTGGCCACATATAAGTAAAGAGGGAGGTGATGGTAGGAGCAAGGAGGGGGTGACCATAAAAGAAAGAAGCTTATCTTGATCATTAAAGAAAAGCATGACTCATTTAGAAACAATGAATCAAAACAACCTTAGTCATCAAGCATTAATGGCACCATTAATGCACTAATGACTCACCAATCCATGTCACCCTCTCTAGAACCTTCTAGAAGCTTCCACACTCATCTCAAGAAACGATAAATCCGTCTTTAACCGAATGTTAAAAGACGGCTGATAGAAAACTGGAAACTGGCAACTTCCAAAAGTGATCCTGAAATGACTTTCAGGATAACCCCGAAACTGTATAAATATACCCGCATTTGTATTACGACCGAATACAAATGCAACTGAGACAAAGATATTATATCCACTCAATATAATACTCGGATCCGGCTTAAACCAAAGCCGACCAGTATCAACTGCCCGAAAAATAACACGTGCGTAAACGCACGTGCATTTTCCGAACCCTGCCATAAAACCATACGGCCTCTACAACGTTTCGCCCGAACTTGGGAAACTGTCTGTGGGGGACTCTAATGACGCGTCAGTACCCTGGCAGTGGGTTTAACCACAAACCGTCAGCGGCACTAGCAATGCGTAACGGCTGCCCATGGACTGACCTCAAGGGAGGCAGATGAGCGAACTCATCCATAAATCCTACTGAGCCTAACAGTGACAATGTATATACAGTCCGGTCCGTTCGTCTATGAGTATCGCATGTCTGCCTAGGGGGCTAGTAACGTCAGACCCCCAATAGCAGTATAAGTCGTGTCGGAGTGAAGCCCAATAACACCCTGAGATACTACTGGAGTACCTACCAGTAAATCTCCTGCCACGGCCGTGGGCTTTGTGTAATGGCTCTCCTAGACACAGCACGATCTCGCCCCCAATACCGGGAGAGACGAATCCCCTGCCGATCCGCTCACGTGCCTCCATATGGCTCGGGACTGTACCCAAAAGATACCTGTTTGCACGACTCCTTTGAGCCGTGGTAGGGTAGAAATCAAAGCACAGTGGGAACTCACACGAGACAAATGACAACCTCAGGTCGATGAACTAACCTGTACACATGTCACCAGGGAACTGCTATCTGACGATATGTATAATACCAACTAGCAGGTTCCCGGCGAGTCCTGTCCGGTGTACTCATAACCCAATGAGCACCTGTATACATCTTAGGTGATCCAACTGACACCAGTGGCTTGTGAGACCGGCCACCGCCCCTCGTCGGGGTCTCGACTGTACACACTAGTCTACTCCGGAGTATCGATGCCCTGTCTCGAAACTCCCACGACTAGGGACCACAATTAAGGATATGCGTATAAACCACCCAACTCTCACGTATATGATCGCCATCATACTGTTGGTGGTAAAGCAAGATCCTAAGGGCTCTATCAAAGTGTAACATGTAATCAGTCACCTGAACATGTACACGACTGATAAAGGCAAACCAGATAGCATACTATCATCTCGAGTAAGACTGTCCTACCGGTATAGGTCCTCCGCAATCATTGCAATCACGTACCTGTGATCCAATAATTGACTATGAGGGCACTATCTCCAACAATCTCCCACTTGCACTCAAGGCTAATTATTGCGATGTCGACTACTCACAGCCCGTGTGAAACCGAACATCCAACTCCTCTACTAATCAGTATCACAAAGCCCGTTTGTAAAACTATTGTGTTCGAGAAATAGCTTTAGTGAGTGGATCCGCCTAGAAGTTTCTTTCTATATCTCTCTTAATCTCAAGTTCGCGGAGAAAGCCATCTCCCGAATTGAGTAATACCTGTCTTAGAATATGTCTGGATATCTGATGGGACCTAGTTCATAAATGAACTCCAAATCCAAACTTCTTAGACTGTATCGATCACTGAACCTAATCAGTATCCGGCACCATGCCTCCCACAGTATTCTCTTGGACCACCTGTCCATAATACTGTCCCTCTTCGTCAGAGGGAAAACTGTAACTCTGACAACCACTCTGTCAACCATGTCACCTTTGAAGCTTGGAATGATAACCGTCTCCCGAAGGAGGCTGCCGTCATCAAATCTGTAGAACATGTACTTATGTTCTATAACTGCTTCCTTATGTTTCTCCAGGATTGGATTAATACAAACTTATTGCATCTAGTGCAAAAACAACATCTGGTGCGGTACTTGACATCTCACGATTGACTCAATTGCCTAAGCAAGTGATCTGCCAATCATGCACATCCCTCTCCCCTTTAGTCTGTACGACACCTTTAGAGAGGGTGACTCCATCACCTACAGGTACACCACCATGCTAGGAGTCAACTATTCTAAAAACCATTAGAATATCTGTCAAAGTACCCACATTGGGAAACTACCCAAATCCAGATCTAAAACCATAGATCTAGAAACCAGAATGTCAAATATTATATCCATATCCTGTCTGGAGAAACAACTGTGTGACGACCACAGTACAACCGATCGTAGTATAGGAATTTTACTTCCTACTCTGTGTATGTCATCCAGATACCATGACATCATACCCTACTACCTTCTTAACAGATCCATCCCCTATTCTGATTGAAGTCAAACCCATGACTGTCACATCAAAATTAGATGATCTATCTCCGCTATAACTGCTCTAGTCTATAAATAGACATAAGCTACTTGCCCACCATGCTTCCGTTGCTCCCACTGACTATGACAACCCTCCTACCGGGTCTCATAACCTGGAACAACAGTAGTGTCAAGTCTGGGTAGATAAGAACCTCCCTGTCACTGTCCTTGAGGCTACTGGAGTACCTCTCGGGTGTCTGAGGTTACCCACCATATCTGTGGAGTGGCTATTGGAATGTCAAACCTGATTGAATATATAGGTCCTATTAAATTTTTCGTAATCGTTCGCGGTTCTGGAATCACTTCCAGTTCTACCATTCTCCCACGACTGTTTTCTGAAAAAGATCCATTTTACTAAAACTGTGGCGAGTCAAGAACAATATCACTATTGATCTTCCAAATGGTAGAATATCAACCCTCGTCATAGCCAGGGTCAACCCACAAACAGCCATTACAGAAATTTGCCCTGAGTTATCCAGAGTCTGGTTTTAAGCATAAGCTGGACAACTCCCCGTACCTCAATATCTTTTAAGGTACGAACTATTCTATATCCAATATAGAAACTTTGGCACTAATTTAATTGGAACCATATTCAAACCATGCAGCTGTCTCCACTGCATATCAACTTAATGGAAAGAGGCTAATCAACATTACTCAACTTAGGAATCCATCCAATTATGAGTAACCTGAAAAAGAAACACGTTTCTCAAAACCATCACTATCATCTGAATATCAATCACAAGAATCTACATCTTCGATCTTTTTGAAGAATCCCGATACTTGTGATACCTTGTTCTCTACTTTATTCTTATACCCACAACTTCTCAAAACTTAGACCATGTATTTCTACGAAACACTTGTCTAAATACTAGAGAAGTTATAAGTAAACAGAACATAGTACGAGGACCTACCCCTTTGTCCTGATGGACACTGGACAACATACAATACTCTGTATAAGTCCGCTGAGTTGAACAACTCATAACCTGTGCGTTGTAGGTGGAAAACTGTACCCTGGCGATTTCCTCAAATATCACCAATTACAACGAATTCCGATATAATGAGGATGATCACCTAATCCCCAATAACTTACTCCCACTCATCATCTGTAAAACCATACAGATATGAGAATGAAACCTGGTAAATGCATACCCTTGGAGTAAGTATCTAATCGGGAAAACAATTTTTCCTTTAACAATGCACTGAAACATGAAGATGTTTCGTAGGGGTATCCTGGTATTCATTGTAATGCCTCTTCCATAATCCAATTCATGACTTCAACCGTATATTTTATTGCCATCTCTCCAAATCCCTTTATTTGTCTTTAGTCGTTACCTTCTGTACACCATCGTTAGGCTAAATGGTTTTCTTCCTTCCCTACCGTTCGGCACCAGCCTATGGTTTGGAAGAAGACTATCCAGTAAGCATAATAGGTGTACCCTCCTAAACCAAGGAGTACTCGCAACTGAGAGAAGGTGATGATAAAAGACAACTGAATAATACCTTATTCTTTTAAAGGTGAAATAGGAGTGGCGATGAAGTACGCGGTTTTGGTCGTGAATGATATCAGTCGCAATTTACTTTGCCCTCTTTCTAATCCCTTTATTTTGTCTTTATATATTACCTTCTGCACACCCTACTTAGGCTAATTGGTTTTCTTCATTCCCTACCTTTCGGCACCAGCCTATGGTTTGGAATAAGACTATCCAATAAGCGTAATAGGTGTACTCTCCTAAACCAAGGAGCCCTCGCAACCTGAGAGAAGGTGATAATAAAAGACAACTGAATAAACCAATTCTATTTCTCCTGAACCTGGATCCATCCTCGAAGAAGTCCCTTCGAGTTCGTATATAACCATACGATGGATCTATCCAATGGAAGTGGATATCCGTAGTAATACGGGTGTTCTGAGAAATTCAAAGGGTAGAAGAAAGAGTGGCAATGTCTTATGCAACATAGACTATCCAAAAGCCAGTATTTTAAGAAGGTTCGGTCAACCTGGTCACTGAGTCATAGTCTAGGGTCGGTCAAAGGTCGCTGCCAGAGAGAGAGAGAAAAGAAACACTCTGCGTGCACTCTAACCTAGATCAGAATGGTCATCACTTTATCTAATCCGGAAACCTCCCACTGTCCTGTCAAATTCTCCTCCAAACCTAAAGAAGAATCAATCGGGATCACCCGAAGAGTAAACCAACTCATCAGTGGGAATCGGGATCCAACTCTCATCGCATGATAACGTGATGGAATGCATCCACGTTACTCATACTCCAGAAGGTATGCGCATACTTGGCAAGTTTCAGTTTCTTTAGAAACTCCCGATATGATTTTTGCCCCATGCTCTTATAACCTTGGCTTTGGTCAAAGTGTCATAAATCACATGCCAAGTTCTACCCGTCACTATCTTGTCAATTTGAACCCACCCGCACATGCCCCTGACTTTGGCCAATCGGCAGAACGACTGTCCCAAACTAACTCATCTATCTATGCAACAATTGAATACCCAGCAGCTACCAAACACTATGCCTTAACTTTGGCTAAAATGCATAGCTTGAATACTACTAACTACCCAAAAGAAGTGACGGAGGGCTACGGCTGGTTTTTGGCGAAAAACCTTTAACGTAGTGAACTTGATATCGCTGAAGGAACCTGATAACTTTTTAAAATATAGTGGCGAAAACCTTTTGCTAAAGAGGTCACTCCCGGTAAAGGGATCTCGGCTCTTTCCTCGTGGAATGAGGTGCAGGATATTCCACTGAATACCGCTATGCAAAGCAACTTGTAATCGACTATAGTGAAGTTATTACGCTGACGCAAACTTCTGCCCAAGGGGTCAGTCCCGGTGAAGGGATATCGGCCCTTGCCCCGTCGAATGAGGTGCAGGATATTCCACTGAATACCGCTATGCATAACAAAAGAAAACGTCTTTGCAATAACACTTTTTAAATTTGTTCCAACAACTGTAAACAGGTTTTTTTTACTTTGCGTTGATCAGAATCAACACAGCCCCATCATTTAATCACACCAGAAAAGAACGAAAATAAAATGTACGTATATGCCATCCGCATTCGTCACTGGGTCCCGTCATCACTCGTTAGGTTACTTAACTAACGACAGAGCGGGGACTGGACTAGCGCGGGTGTAAAACATATACAACATCTAATAGTATATAAACCAATATACAATAATCGCTCCAGGCGTGATAGTATGCAATATTACAGAAAAGTAATAAGCATCACAGAACAATACAGATAATCTGGGATCCCCGAGTTTCACAGAGCCGCTGCTGAAACTCGACGTTCCCCTGTCGTGTGGATAGCCTGTGCAATGTTACCTAGACCCCTACGGGTGCGGCAAGTTACCCGCCAAAACCTGAAGTGAAGCAGCCCCCTACAGCATAGTGAATGGACCACCCAGCACTTCACGGAATTCGGTAATCTTGGGCACCCCTCCTTGGGTCAACCTGTACCCCCTACGAGTGCGGCGAATAGTCTGCCAATTCCAGAGTGGGACCCCTCTGCCTCTCAAAGCCATGAGATGCGGACCCGTTGCTTCTCAGAACCCGGCTATCCGTGCACTCCAGCTCGGGGCAAAACCTAGTACAGTAATGAAAAATAGTACAATAGGTACATCGACCGCAACCTGGTCGTGCCCCAAAAGAATATTATACAACAGGCAGTGACGGCAGTCCACAAGTTGGACGCTCGCCCCGCAATATCAAATGTATAAATAAACACAAACTGTACTACCATTGCACACTGCTATCCACCACGACAAATCCGCAACATCACAGCACAACACAGAACATCAACGCGAATGTCACGTTCGCAAACCCGTCTAAAAGAACTATAGCAATCTGACGCGGTTTACCGATCAAATGACATTCCCGGTCGGAGATATAATGTAAGCACTGTAAACTAACATGTTTAAATTTCGATCGACCAAATATCAAGAAGTGGGCCCCACGACTTACTGGTGAACAGTAACAAAACCTGGGCCCAAACGATAAATACCAAAAATCCCAATTTACAATATAGAATGCACTGTAGAAAGTTGGCAGAGTGATGTCACTTTCCTGCGGCGGATCCGCGGCCAAACCCATGCTTGGGCCGCGGATCCACTGCGGAACAGTCGACTCACTTTGTCGAATTTCTGCAGTTTTCCTAAAAAACCCTGCTTGATTTTCTGGTATGGTCAAAATGACATTTGGACCAGTTTAAAAATTAACAGAAACTGTCAAGCTAAAAAATTATGATTTTTGATTTCCGGTTCGATCGATATTTTAAACGCGTTAGCACAAGTTAGCATAGCAAAATGGTGAGGCTCTGGTACCAATGTAAGTCTACGCTAGCGCCCCGGCCGTCTACAGACGCCAAAATGCGGAACAAAAACTTTTAACTGGCGCTATCGTATACTTTAACCCGGATCTACCATTATTGCTAAACTAACAAACTGTAAAGAGTGTAGAAAGGTTATACCGAACGATCTGAGTCCTTCATTCTTTAACCATCATCCCACGCTCCGTTGCGGCTGCTCCGATCTCGTCGATCTCCGATATCCTCGTCGAGGTGGCACCACGTCGACGATTCTTTAAACGGGCTCCCGCCTCTGACTTGAGGCAACTCGGTCGTCAAGTTTGCCAAAAGAGACGACCAAGAATGATGTAGAGAATGAGTAGATGACTTTGTCTCACTTCGTCCAAGTCCGTGGACGATCGGTTAATGAAGTTGCCGAGGGAATCGGGTGATGGAATGAAATGAGGCAATGAAATTTCCATGCACCCTTAACCATAGTCTTTTCTCACAAGAATGAAATTAATCTCTCTCTCTCTCACTCAAGGGGGCCGGCCACATATAAGTAAAGAGGGAGGTGATGGTAGGAGCAAAGAGGAGGTGACCATAAAAGAAAGAAGCTTATCTTGATCATTAAAGAAAAGCATGACTCATTTAGAAACAATGAATCAAAACAACCTTAGTCATCAAGCATTAATGGCACCATTAATGCACTAATGACTCACCAATCCATGTCACCCTCTCTAGAACCTTCTAGAAGCTTCCACACTCATCTCAAAAAATGATAAATCCGTCTTTAACCGAATGTTAAAAGACGGCTGATAGAAAACTGGAAACTGGCAACTTTCAAAAGTGATCCTGAAATGACTTTCAGGATAACCCCGAAACTGTATAAATATACCTGCATTTGTATTACGACCGAATACAAATGCAACTGAGACAAAGATATTATATCCACTCAATATAATACTCGGATCCGGCTTAAACCAAAGCCGACCAGTATCAACTGCCCGAAAAATAACACGTGCGTAAACGCACGTGCATTTTTCGAACCCTGCCATAAAACCATACGGCCTCTACAACGTTTCGCCCGAACTTGGGAAACTGTCTGTGGGGGACTCTAATGACTCGTCAGTACCCTGGCAGTGGGTTTAACCACAAACCGTCAGCGGCACTAGCAATGCGTAACGGCAGCCCATGGACTGACCTCAAGGGAGGCAGATGAGCGAACTCATCCATAAACCCTACTGAGCCTAACAGTGACAATGTATATACATTCCGGTCCATTCGTCTATGAGTATCGCATATCTGCCTAGGGGGCTAGTAACGTCAGACCCCCAATAGCAGTATAAGTCGTGTCGGAGTGAAGACCAATAACACCCTGAGATACTACTGGAGTACCTACCAGTAAATCTCCTGCCACGGCCGTGGGCTTTGTGTAATGGCTCTCCTAGACACAGCACGATCTCGCCCCCAATACCGGGAGAGACGAATCCCCTGCCGATCCGCTCACGTGCCTCCATATGGCTCGGGACTGTACCCAAAAGCTACCTGTTTGCACGACTCCTTTGAGCCGTGGTAGGGTAGAAATCAAAGCACAGTGGGAACTCACACGAGACAAATGACAACCTCAGGTCGATGAACTAACCTGTACACATGTCACCAGGGAACTGCTATCTGACGATATGTATAATACCAACTAGCAGGTTCCCGGCGAGTCCTGTCCGGTGTACTCATAACCCAATGAGCACCTGTATACATCTTAGGTGATCCAACTGACACCAGTGGCTTGTGAGACCGGCCACCGCCCCTCGTCGGGGTCTCGACTGTACACACTAGTCTACTCCGGAGTATCGATGCCCTGTCTCGAAACTCCCACGACTAGGGACCACAATTAAGGATATGCGTATAAACCACCCAACTCTCACGTATATGATCGCCATCATACTGTTGGTGGTAAAGCAAGATCCTAAGGGCTCTATCAAAGTGTAACATGTAATCAGTCACCTGAACATGTACACGACTGATAAAGGCAAACCAGATAGCATACTATCATCTCGAGTAAGACTGTCCTACCGGTATAGGTCCTCCGCAATCATTGCAATCACGTACCTATGATCCAATAATTGACTATGAGGGCACTATCTCCAACAATATCCATATCTGTGACGGTGGAAACTGGACCTGGGACGGCGGGATCTTGAGTAGTAATAGGGTGGTCCAGCTTGTCATAGGCAATGGATATCTGTACAGACCTTTTCTGATCATATAAGTCAGAATCGGTCAATTTATTATCTAGATGTAACCTAGTCGTGGTCACATGGTCGCTGCAATTAAGAGAGAGAAGAAAACATTTTAGCATGATGCTGTTGCAAGTTTAGAGTGGTTTTAATTTATCTAAACAGGATGGCTCCCACTGTTTCTCGAATCCTTCCTCAAACCATAAAAGAAGAATTAGCCAGGACTATTCTCACCGTACAATACTTGCTTAACCGTTCAGCCAGGTCAGTGTCGATACTTCGAGGGAGGTTTTCCAACGCTTTCGCGAAGTTCCTTAATTAAATAACCTCTTTTCTCTGGGGGCGTAGTCCCGCTGACACCTTTCTAGGCACCTACTTGGTTTATAACATTGATCGTTTAAGTGACAAATCTCCTGATAAGTAGTATATACTCACAGTAGGATCGGGATCCAAAATATCATCGTATGATAATGTTGAAGGAATCCTACCAACATTCATCAAACTCCAAAATGGTATGCTCTTTCTGCAAATTTCAGTTTCTTTAGAAATTCCCGATGTGGATTTTTGCCCCATGCTCTTATGACCTTGACGAAGGTCAACAAATCATAAGTCACATGTCAAGTTCAACCCGTCATTATCCAGGTTAATTTGAACCCACCCGTACATACCCTTGACGAAAGTCAACAAGGTAATACGACTGTCCAAAACCAACGCATCTATCTATGCTGCATATGAACACCCAACGGCTACCAATCACTATGCCTTGACGAAGGTCAACAAACATAGCTTGAATACTATTGAATATTCATATGAAATGACGGAGAGCTACGAATGGTTTTGGCAAAACCGTGAACGTAGTGAACTTGATATAATCGAAGGAACCTGATACTTTTTAAAAGGAGTGGTTAAAGCTCCGCAATTAAAAATTCTGATCTTTTAAAATAACCGAGTGGTTTCTTTTAAATTTGTTTCAACGATTAAACTTTGGTTTATTTTCTTTACATTATAATAATGCGTCCCATCATTTATCCTATCATTGCAGAAAACAACGAAAATACCACGTCCTCTTATGCCATCCGCATTTGCCATGGGGTCCCGTCATCACCCATTAAGTTACTTAACTAACGACAGAGCAGGGGCTGGGCCAGCGTGGATGTAAAACATAAGTGACGTCTAATAGCTATCATATATAGATATTGTACATTCGTCAGACGCAATAATAAGCATTCCACATCACTGATGAACTTTTTTGGATATACTAGCAATCCGCATTTTCTTTGAGCCTGCAATAAAAGACGGATTACACAGTTGTGATGAATAGCCATTACCCCACCCTAGACCCCTACGGGTACGGCAAACTACCCGCCAAGTACCCGAAGTGAAGTGGTCTCCCTCAACAAAGTGAGTAGGCCACTAAACACTTCGAAGTACCCGGTAGTTTTTGCACCCCAATTTGGGTCTATCCTAGGAGCAAAAACAGTAAAAAGAAATTATACAACGGTGGCTACAGCCGCAACCTTGATGTGCCCCGTAAAAGAATATTACATCATATTACATTCACATCGAATGAATGAATATTAAACCCATTTCAAACCCCGGCTAATCATCACAACACTCCAATCAAGTCCATATACACAAACAATAAACATTACAGAAATGTGCAACCCCCTGCCAACCGACATACTAGCAGTTAGGGGAGGTTTACGAACACATTAAACATTACAGATAAAAACCCAATTAGCAATTAATTTAGAACATCGATCGAAAAGCTTTATCCGTGTCTACCCCAAAAGCAAACCTGTACTGAAGTAACCTGGGTAGAAAACAAAATATACAGGAAAACAAAACACCAGAAACAAAGAATTACTGTGAAACTCCGAGTCAACTCGGCGTTGACTCGGCGGCGGATCCACGGCCAAAAGCACCATTTGGCTGCGGCTCCGCGGCCGTCTTGCCGAGTTGTGTCCTCGTATTTTCCCAGAACTCTTAAAATACCCTGCTGTGAATTTTAAGGCATATCAAAAAAAAATTTAGACACGTTTAAAATTTACAGAAACTGTTAGGGTTCGGGGTGTTTCGTTTTCGTGTTTTCCGTTGATCCTACTTCTAATTAGTTGCTAACAAGCTAGTAATGGTTTAGTTGTTTCTGATACCACTATAAGTCCATGTCACGCACCCCACGAACTTGCGGGGAGGAGGAATATATGAAAAACAATTATCAAAGCTTCGTAACACGGACTTGAGCGCATGAATCGTATCTAAACCGTTACTAGCAAACTACGAAAGGTTTAACTACTTGGATTCGAAGTTATACCTCACGTTACTTGTCCTTTGGGTCTTCATCGCGGTCTTCCACTCCTCGTAGGCTCCTTGGAACATCGGCACCTCAACGGCCTCCTCGAATCAAAGATGATCCACCCGAGAGCTCCTACTACAAGCTTGATCTCTAACTTGAGATAACTAGGTTGCTCAAAGTGCTAATCTAAGCTACCTAGGGGATATAGAGTGAGGTTATGGATGTATTAGTCTAGCTAACCATTGATCTCAACACATGAGAGGTTAGGGTTAGAATTTCAAGAATGAGAGAGCATGAGGAGAGAGAAGGTGGTGATAAGAAATGATATTGAAAAATAAACTCATTAGAATATATCAACCATTACAATTTATCAAATAAATAATATATATGATTAATCATCATGGTTGATGCATTCACCTTGTGTGATTCATCTCATGAGTCATTAGCTTCATAAATGAAGCATTAACTCCATGGGTGAATCATACAAATGAGTCATTAAGCAATAAATGCTTATGCCACCTTAACCCCCAAGTCACCATACTTCTAGAAGCTTCCCGGAAAATTACGAGAACGCCCCTTCAATCCGTGAAAACACGGAAAAACTTTAGACTGTATAAATCCAATAATCTGATACCAGAAACTGGCTTAAACCAAAGCCGACTAGTATAAACTGTCCGAACGTCGTACGCACGTAAACACACGTATGCGTCCGAACCACCCTTGTCGTAAAACCATACGACCTCTATATCGTTTCGCCTGGAGCAGGGAAACTCTCTGTATGGGACTCTAAAGACTCGACATTACGCTGGCAATGGGTTTAACCACAGACCGCAAGCGGCACTAGCTGTACGTAACGGTCCTTAGGTAGATGTCGATAAGAAGGCCGATGAGGAAAACCATCCGAACTCCTACTGAGCCAGATGTGACAATCTCCGTACAGTCCGGTCTGTTCGTGTAAGACTATCGCATATCGAGCCTAAGGGGCGACAAGCGTCATTCCCCTAATAGCGGTATAAGTCGTATCGGAGCGTAGCCCATTACACCATGAGAAACTACTGGAACCTACCAGTAAATCTCGCTTGCCCTGGCCAGGGACTTTGCGTAATGGCTCTCTGACACAGCGCGATATCAACTCCCAATACCGGGAGAGACGAATCCTTTCTAACCGCCACTGCCTCCAAGTGCTCGGGACTGCACCCAACTGCTACCTGTTTGCACGACTCCTTTGAGCCGTGGTAGGGTAGCAATCTAAGAACAGTGGGACACACTCGAGGCGAAGTAGCAGTGTCAAGTCTGCGGACTATGCTGTACTCATGTCACCTGGAAACTGTTAACTGACGACGGGTATAATACCAACCAACCAGTTCCCCTGCGAGTCCTGTCTGGTGTACCCGTAACCTAACGAGCACCTATATACTACCTCCAGTACGACGTACTGATAGCTGTGGGACAGACCATCTCCCCAACTGGGATGAGAAGCATACACACTAGTCTACGCTGGAGTATCGATGCCCAGTCTCGATAATCCTACGACTAGGGACAAGTATAGGATGTTGCTTATAAACTACCCAGCCCCCACTAGTGTGACTGCCATCACAACGCTGGTAATCAAGCAAAGATCTTATGGGCTCTACTAATATGTATAAGTGATACGTTTCAAGAAACATATGCACATATTAAAGTAGACACAAACCAGTAGCATACTACCATTTTTAGCAAGACTGTATATATAACTGTGAATATCCCAAACTTCCATTAAGTAACATACATACAAGTATGATACAATAATGGCCCCTAGGGCATATACACTAACAAATCCCACCCTAAAAATTTTGGACAACCCACTTCTTCAAGTGGCCGGCAATGTACATGGAAAAGGGAAAATCAAAGGGGGTGAGCACAAGGAAATGGAATGGGTGAGCATAAGGAAAAAGTGTGATGATGATGAGGAAGTATTGTCACACCCATTTCCTAATCATTCCATTCACAAAAAGCAAGTCATGATGCAAAATGGAGTCAACCCCAATCTAGAACCATCATGAAGCAACCACTTATAAAAAACACCCTCCACTTTGCTAATTTGCACATTTTCAAATAAGCCCTTCCTATCAAAGGAATTTCATCCGAGAAGGAACAAAGGAAAAATGGCCGAAACGGAATGCAAACTGGCAACTTCAAAAAGCGATCCGGTAACAAATTACTGGATTACCTCGCGATTGTATATACATACCCGCATCTGTATTCCTACCGAATACAAATGCAATGAGACAAAATCTACACTGTACAATACTAGGATCTGGCTTAAACCAAAGCCCGCTAGTATTATCCGTCCGATCATGATGCGTGCAATACCGCACGTATATGATCGAACCCTGCCATATATCCATACGGCCTCTACAACATTTCGCCCGAAACTGTCTGTGGGGGGCTCTAAAGACTCGTCAATACTTTGGCTGTGGATTTAACCACTAGCACGTCAGAGGTATTAGCCGTACGTAACGGGCAACCGGGTATTGACCAAAAGGGAAGTCGATGAGCGAACTCATCCTGACACCCTACTGAGCCTGTCAGTGACAATATCCGTACAGTCCGGTCCGTTCGTCTATGAGCATCGCATGGCGGACCTAGGGGTTGGTAAAAGTCAGACCCCCAAAAGCGGTACAAGTCTTGTCGGAGTGTAGCCCAGAACACCCTGAGATACTACTGGAATACCTACCACTAAATCTCCTTCCTTGGCCAATGACTTTGTGTAATGGCTCTCCTAGACACAGCGCGACCTCACCCCCAATACCGGGAGAGACGCACCCCTGCAGATCCGCTCACTGCCTCCATGTGGCTCGGGACTGTACCTAACCAAAACATGTTTGCACGACTCCTTTGAGCCGTGGTAGGGTAGTAATCAAAGTACAGTGGGAACTCACACGAGACAAATGATGATCTCAGGTCGATGAACTAACCTGTACACATGTCACCAGGGAACTGCTATCTGACGTCAGGTATAAAACCAACTAGCATGTTCCCGGCGAGTCCTGTCCGGTGTACTCATAACCCAATGAGCACCTGTATACATCTTAGGTGAACCAACTGAAACCAATGGCTTGTGAGACCGGCCACCGCTCCTCGTCGGGGTCTCGACTGTATACACTAGTCTACTCTGGAGTATCGATGCCCTGTCTCGAAAACTCCCACGACTAGGGACCTTTTAAGGATGTGCTTATAGACCCCAGCTCCCACGTATATGATCGCCATCATACTGCTGGCCGTCAAGCAAGAATCCTAAGGGCTCTATCAACGCGCAATAGTGACCTGTAAGGTCACCTAAAGCAGTACACGATAATAAAGATAAACCAGATAGCATACTATCATCTTGAGTAAGACTGTCCTACCGGCATAGGTCCTCCCTCAATCATTGCAATCACGTGCCAGTGATCCAATAATTGACTCGGAGGGCACTATCTCCAACAATACCGAGATTGTCGAATTCACTCGATCGATCACTGCATCCATGTGCTTCAGGACTGTACCCAACTAAAACCTGTTTGCACGACTCAGCATAGCCATGGTAGGATAGTAATCTAAGTATAGTGGGAACGCACACAAGACACTATGGCGATCTCAGGTCAAAGGACTACCCTGTACTCATGTCACCAGAGAACTGCTATCTGACAGTTGGTATAATACCATCTAGGAGTTCTCGGCAAGTCCGTCCTTTGTAACTCATCCAATGAGCACCTATATACAATCTTCGATTTCAAACACCAATGGCTATAGGACCAACCATCGCCCTTTACGGGGTCAAGAAACATATACACTAAGTACCAATGCCCAGTCTCGATACTCCTACGACTAGAGACTTTTAAGGATGTGCTTATAGACTACTCAGGCTCCACTAGTATGATCCTTACATAATCCTGGTAGTCAAGCAAAAATCCTATAGGCTTTATCTCATGTATTAGCGATACGTGGTAACGAGTAAAACGTATACACATGACAGATAAAGACAAATCATATAACATACTATCATTTCGAGTAAGACCGTTCTCTGTATAGGTCCTCTTGAATTCAGTAATTACATTCCTACAATTATGATAATTTCCTTGAGGGCACTTATATCCAACAATCTCCCACTTTCACTTAAGGACAATTATTGCAGTATCGCATATACACATCTCATGTGCTTCTGCTTATCCAACTTCTGTACTAACAGTTTCGCAAAGTGTGTTCGAGAAATAGCTTCATTGAGTGGATCCGCTACAATATTTCTAACTGTATCTCTCTGAATCCCAACTTCACGGAGATCAACTATCTCCCGAAATGAGCGATACCTACCTTAGAATTTTGTTTAGACAGCTGATGGGATCTTGTTCACAAATAAACGTATGTATTCAAACTAATACTAAGGATTTATCTTCTGCTAATTCACAATCAGCATCTAGCGTCTTGACTACCTCAGTATCCCGCTTTGAACTCTTCCAATATACTTCTCCTTATAAGAGGGTAAAATAATGACTTACGACAAATACTTTGTCACCCTTATCACCATGGAAGTTGGAATCGGTAATCGCCTCTCAAAGGAGTCTGCCATTACCAAACACCAAGAACATCTCATACGTTCTCCATTTATTCATATGTTTCTTCAGGATTGGACTAATATCTGCTTACTACACCAAGTGTAAAAACATCATCTGGTCTGATATATAACATCACATGATTAACCTCACTGTCAAAGCATGTCGAATGTCATTCATGTGAATCCCTCTCTTCATCAGTCCCAAAAGACATCATTTTAGAGAGGATGACCCCATTACTTGCGAGTACATTACCTCACTAGGAGTCATCCATTCTAAACCACTTTAGAATGGTGTCAAGATACCTGAATTAGGACAATCCTAAAACCCTTATTAGATCTAACCCTATAGACCTAATCACCATAATTAATGATGTATATATAATCCATAAAGGAGAAATAAATGTGACAATCAATGTTTGACTGAATCATAATATAGGAACATCATTTCTTATCAGAAGAATGTCATCCACATCAATATGAGAAACCCTACAGTACTCCCTACAGCCTTCTTACAAATACCGGGTTCATCATTTATTTTGATGAAGTCAAACGGTTTGACCGCAATATCAAAACAGATGATCCATCTGCGCTATGCATGCTTTGGTCTATAAATAGAGTTAAGCAACTTGCAAACTTTCCGCTGCTCCCATTGACTAAGACAACCCTCTAATAGAGTTATATACACGTACACTTCTAAATCCAATTTAGAAAGACGTTATAGTCAGCCTCATACCAGATATCATAGTCATGAAAGACAACAATGGCAAATTTTATCCGTATGGACTTCTGCATAGACATTGAAGTAACAGTATCATCACAATCCATATTGGATATGTGATGAATACCTATTTACTACAAGTCTAGTCTTATTAGTTTCATACCTTTCCATTTTCACTGATCTCGAAAGATCTACCTGCTCCTTATGGGTTTTATCACTTTCAGGAGCACACAACAAAGTCTATAATTTATTGTAGTGCATGGAGTCCAACATGGATAACTTGGCATCCATCGATCAGTCGGAAGTCACCACTTTTTATGGTCTGCTGATATCTAGTAGAGTCATCATCACATGATGAAAGCCTCTTCATAACCGTCTCGAAGTATCTTTCGGGTGGCTAAGGCCACCTACTAATCCTGCAGAGTAGCTATGGTCTATGATGGTCAATTGAATCTTCAGGTTCTACTAGACTTTCAATAACCGTTTGCAGTTCTGGAATCACTTCCAGTTCTACCATATTCCCACTAATTTCTTTTTCAAGAAATTCCTTTACCAAGAAGGTGGCGAGTCAAGAACAAAACACTTTTGATCTTGAAAATGGTAGAAACTATACCTTGCATATGCTTGGGATAACCCACAAATAGCTATTATTGAAATGTGCCTCGAGTTTGTCCAGATTATATTTTTAAGCACAAACTGGATAATTCAACATCTTAACAATCTTAAGATAAGCACCATTCTATATCACATATAGAAACAAAGGCACTTATATAGGTGGAACCAATATCAATTGATATACATCTATTTCTAGTGCATGCCCTAAATTTAAAAAAGACGATTCAACATTACTCATCATGGAGCGCACCCGTGGATGAGCAATCTAAAAGAATCACATTCTCAATACGGAATACCTAGTACTAACCTTATGTCCATATGGATATCGGACAACATACATCAATATGTATAAGTCCCCAAAGTTCCCTAACTCAATTTCCGTGAGTTTTTAATTGAAAAATATTCTTTTAGTTAAAAGAAACCAAAAGTTTGTCGTTTAGGCAAAATCTGATGATTTTACTCAATAGCAATAATTGCTGTGAAAACCAACATTGAGGATAAAATCATCCATTTCCAATTCTCTGCTCCTTCTCAGTATCTATAACGTCCTCCAGATGTAGGATTTTAATCCGGTATCTATATACCCAGAAGTTAGAGTTTATTGAGAAACATTTTTCCAAAACATATACACATATGAAATCCAAAACATCAAAATGTTTCAGGGGTTTTGGTTGGGTATTCATAGTATTGCCTTTTCATTGCCCAGGCCCATGACAACATTCGTAATTTCCTTTCCTCGCACTTCAACCCCTTTTGATGTCTCTCCATCTTACCTTTGTATATACCGAACTTATGCTTGTTGGTTTTCTTCTTATCATTCCGTTAGCACTAGTTTCGGGATTGAAAGAAGACTATCCAATAAGCGTAACTGGTATACTTTCCTTATATATAAGGAGCTCTCGAACTTGAGATAAGGTAGAAGAGAGAGACAAGTGAATAATTCATCTAATCCAGAACTATTGGCCATTCTCGGACTGAAACAATTTCTTCGAATTCGTATCTAACCATACGATGGTCTTCCAAGCAATATAGATCTCTGTACTGAATACAGAGGGTTCTGGAGTTATCAGAAGGGGAAGTAGGATAGGTAAGTACACATGCGGCTATGTCGTGGATTAGAGCAATCCATGTTAGTGTATATGCTCTAGAGGCCATTACTGTATCATACTATTTTGTATATTACTTAATGGAAGCTTGTGATATTCACAGTTGTATAGACAATCTTGCTCAAAATGGTAGTATGCTACTTGGTTTGTTTCTACTTTAATGTGTGCATATGTTTCTTTTAGCATATCGCCTATACACATTAGTGGAGCCCTTAGGATCTTTGCTTGATTACCAGCGTTGTGATGGCAGTCACACTAGTGGGGGCTGGGTAATCTACATGCACATCCTTATACAGGTCCCTAGTCGTAGGATTATCGAGACGTGGCATCGAACTCCGGAGTAGACTAGCGTATGCACTTCTCATCCCAGCAGGGGAGATGGTCTGTCCCACAGCTGTCAGTACGTCGTACTTGAGATAGTATGCGGCTGCTCGTTAGGTTACGAGTACACTGGACAGGACTCGTCGGGAACTGCTGGTTGGTAATATACCTATCGTCAGTAATCAGTTCCCAGGCGACATGAGTACAGCTTTGTCCGCTGACTTGACACTGTCACTTCGCCTCGAGTGTGTTCCCACTGTTCTTAAATTGCTACCCTACCACTGCTCAAATGAGTCGTGCAAACAGGTAACAGTTGGGTGCAGTACCGAAGCACTTGGAGGCAGTGACGGTTAGACATGATTCGTCTCTCCCGGTATTGGGGGTTGATATCGCGCTATGTCTAGGAGAGCCATTACACATAGTCGTCCCTGGCCAGGGCAAGCGAGATATACTGGTAGGTTTTCCAGTGTTGTCTCAGGGTGTTCTGGGCTACACTCCGACACGACTTGTACCGCTATTAGGGGACTGACGTTTACCGCCCCTAGGCCCGCCATGCGATATTCTCAGACGAACAGACTGGACTGTACAGAGATTGTCACATTCAGGCTCAGTAGGAGTTCGGATGGGTTCACCTCATCAGTCTTCTTATCGGCATCTATCTGGAGACCGTTACGTACAGCTAGTACCGCTTGCGGCCTGTGGTTAAACCCACTGCCAGCGTAGTGTCGCGTCTTTAGAGTCCCACACAGAAGGCTATTCGCCTTTAGGCAAAACAGAGTAGAGGTCGCATGGTTTTGCGACAGGGTTCATTCACATCCGCGCACTTGTGCACGTTTGGTGTCTGGACAGTTATTACTAGCGGACTTTGGTTTAAGCCAGATCCTAGTACATGTTTTGGGATTGGTTTTATCTCATTGTATTCGTGTTCCTCGGAACACGGATGCGGGTGTGTATGCACAGTTGACAGAGGCAGAGGTAGAGGATTCTCATTAGGGTAGTTGACCGTTGACTTTTTCTAAACCTTAATGAGAACAAGAAATATGATTAATAATATTAATTAACGATTATTGTGCCATGGTTGAGTTGAACATTTGACTTTTGTTGACTTGTTGACTTTGTTGACCGATTGACCATTGTGGACTTGTTGACCATCATCATTTCATTTCCATGATGCTTCTTGTTCTTTGCAAAATGCATTAAATGCATGAAATGATAATGGTCATTGAAACTAACCATCACAATTCTTAATTATTATTATTATTATCATCATTATTCTTACTTTTGTGAGCCTGGTTGTAAATTATTATCTCATTCTCACTTGCTCATTCTCTCTCATCCAAAGCCCATCCTCTTCCTCTCTCTCAAAGCTCTCATGTCTCATGTGTTGAGAACTGTTCATTTCAGATTTTTGCATTTTCATACTGTCCAATTTTTATCACATTGCATATCGATAGATACTCTTGAGCCGTGTTTGCTAGTAAATTGCAGGATACAGGTTCTCGGCTCTAAACGGTGAAATCCATGAAAAAACACGACAAAATCCGGGTTCCTGCCAACCACAGATAAAACACGGGTCTCCGCTCTTTATCCGTCTGTTGCCACACACCAGTTAGGAGACAAAATGGCAAATCGATTGTCACCTTCATGCACAGGGCTCAATGGCAACACAAGTTCCTAGAAATCTACGCGGAGCTCAAGAAAATCTTGACAAAAAGTCCACCTTTCCCTCAACAGAAATTCTGGAAAATTCGTGAAGAAAATCTGAGAAAAGTCATATTCCAGAATAAAGGACATGAAAGACCAGGGAAGCCCAAAAAAGAAGAGAGCCCAACTCCTCCAAAGGGCCGCGGAACCGTGGCCAATAGGGGGTCTAGGCCGCGGTTCCGCGGCCATATGGTGGCGGCAGTTGACCATTTTTAGGGGTATTTTTGTCTTTTCATATAGTGGCAGATTGTTGCCCTAGATTTTCAGTTTTCAGCCTATAAATAGCCCAGAACTTTGTGAAGAGAAGGGGTCCATAATCTCGTATTTTTCTTTTCTAGGTTTAGTGTTGTTTCTTCTTCCTCTTCTCATCTCTTCTCCATTAAAACTTGTAGTGAGCTTGTGAGTGAAGAATGATGAATAAAGAAGAACCGTTTATCATTTTGCTTGTCTTATTATCTTGTTAATTGTTGTAATTTTCATTTGTTAACTAGTTGTTGTTATTTCTTGTTGTTTCTTTCTTCTCTCTTTTTTCTTTATCCTTAACACAACCATGATGCTTACGCTTGATCCTTGCCGAGGTGAGGTCGCAAATAGCTAGTTGTTATCTTCTAATCTCTTTCTTTCTATCTTCCTCTTTTGTTTTGTTTTATTTTTCCGTATCATGATGTGTGAGTAGTTTCATACTTGTTAGGGTAGGATAAGGGAAGTTTGAGAGAAGGAAATCTCTCTCACTCTTTCCTTGCCCAACAGCTTAATTCGACTCCCGTTAATTGAACCACAATCCGCTCTTTACGGCACCCTATCCTACATGATAGCGGTGATTCCGTAGTGAGACCGGTTGTGGTTGAATTAACCGGAGGTTATGGCTAAGAGCCAAGAACGGACGGACAAGCACCAAAAGGAAGAACTTATGCGTTGGAAAGCCTAGCTTATACTCGCAAGTTCTTTCCTAGTCGTGCTAATCCCCGTTGTTGCCGATTACCGTAACACCGATATTAAGAAGGGCAATGAAAGATGTGGGACACTCCTAACTCAAACTAACATAATCCTAACCCTAACAAGCTCTCTTTACATATCATTTTACCGCTTAACTAATCACAACAAAATCTGAAAAACTGGACTTAACTCGTTAAAACACATAGAAAAAGATTCCCATCTCCCTGCGGACGACCCGTACTCAACCGGCTAGCTACAAGCGAAACCGTCTTGATTGCGGTAATTTAACTAAAACTTGAACACGCAGAATCCCTAACAATCAAGAACCATGAGCTATTGAGATAAAACCTTCAAAAATCCTCTCTACTCATTCTAGAGTTCTAGGTTTAGCAAGCCAAGCACTTTAGTTGCCTCTCGGTTGAGGTAGGAGCTCAAGGTAGAGGCTTTCGGATGGATCCTTCTTCGACAAAGAGAAGACTACGAGGTGGAGCCGTTCAAGCCACTCCAAGGAGCAAGAAGAGAAGGAGTTCAAGACCTAGGTATAACCCTCTAACATAGTAGGTAAACTTGTAGTTAGTTTGCTAGGTTTTGTTTAGCAAAGATCCTCTTTTCTAGTCCATGTTGCCTTGTGTCAAAAAATCATTTTTTACCGTTTCCGCCTCCCCGTAAGAACCGAGGTGGGCAACGTGGACTTACAGTGGTATCAGAGCCTTGCTAAACAACAACTAGCATGTTAGCAAAGTATTTAGGATTTCGATCCGAGAAAAAATTGCAAAACACGTCCTAAAACTGAACTTTCTGCCGATTTTTAAACTGCTCCAAAAATAATTCCACATACCTTAAAAATCGGCTCAGGGTTTTCTAAGAACATGCAACAAAAATGAGCCCATGAATCGGTCAAAGCGCCGCGGAACCGCGGCGAGAACATGCGTCTCGCCGCGGATCCGCGGCCGAGTTGACTCGGCCGCAACTCGACTTTGCTTCAGTTTGCTCAGTGTTCTGTTTTGGGATTTTTAGGATATTTTGTTTCTGCCCAGATTTTCCAGAGAACAAAGTTGTGTTTGGGGTAGTTACAAATCCGTATTTTTGATCGAAGTTCTGTAGATTTTAGCTAATGGGTTATATCTGTGATGTGATATATGCACTGAACGTCAACTAATCGCTATACGTCGATTAGTGGGGGGTGATCTGTAATGTTGTTGGATTGTGTATATGAACTCGTTGGATTGTCGCGGATGAATAGCCGAGAGTTGTGAGATGAGAGTTTTCTTTATCTTTCATTCGATGTAATATGTAAATTGATGTAATATTATTTTATGGCCGCACATCCGGGATGAGATTGTAGCCGCCATTGTATATTATTTCTTTCACTGTTTTTTCTCCTAGGATAGACCCAAGGTGGGGTGCACAAACTACCGGGTACCTCGAAGTGCCGAGTGGCCTACTCACGTTGTTGAGGGAGGTTGCTTCACTTCGGGTACTTGGCGGGTAGTTTGCCGCACCCGTAGGGGTCTAGGGTGGGGTTTGGCTATTCATCGCGACCGTGTAATCCGTCTTTCTTTGCCGGCTCGAACGAAACGCGGATTTCTAGTATATCCAATATGTTCATCTGTGATCTGGAATGGCTATCATTGCATCTGACGAATGTATATATCTATATATGATATCTAGTAGGCGTTGCCTATGTTTTGCATCCGCGCTAGTCTAGCCCCCGCTCTGTCGTTAGTTAAGTAACATAACAGGTAATGACGGGGCCCCGTGGCGAATGCGGATGGCATAAGCGTACATCATATTTTCGTTGTTTTCTGCAATGGTAGGATTATATGATGGGACACATTAAATTAATGCAAGAAAATAAACCAAAGTAAAAGTCGTTGGAACAATTTTAAAACCACTCGGTTTCTTTTCAAAACAGAAAACTTTTAAACGCGGAGCTTAAACCACTCCTTTTAAAAGCTATCAGGTTCCTTCGATTATATCAAGTTCACTACGTTCACGATTTCGCCAAAACCATTCGTAGCCCTCCATCATTTCAGTTAAATATTCGGTAGTATTCAAGCTATGTATTTTGACCTACGCCAAGGCATAGTGATTGATAGCTGCCGGATATTTATCTGTTGCATAGATAGATGCGTTGGTTTGAGACAGTCGTACTGCCATTTTGGCATACGTCAAGAGTAAAAACGGGTGGGTTCAAATTAACCTGGTAAATGATGGGTAGAACTTGACATGTGACTTATGATATTTTGGCCTACATCAAGGTCATAAGAGCATGGGGCAAAAATCCACATCGGGAGTTTCTAAAGAAACTGAAACTTTCTAGTGCTGCATACCATTTGGAGTGTGATGATTCTGGTAGGATTCTTTCAGTTTTATCACACGATGATATTTGGATCCTGATCCTACTGTGAGTATATGCTACTCCTCGGGAACTTTCTCACTTAACGATCAATACTATAAACCAAGTAGGTGTCTAGAAAGGTGTTAGCGGGGCTACGCCCACAGGAAAAAGAGGTTATTTAATTAAGGAACTTCGCGAAAGCGTTTGAAAACCTCCCTCGAAGTACCAACACTGGCCTGGCTGAACGGTTAAGCAAGTATTGTACGGTGAGATTGATCCCGACTAATTCTTATTTTTTGTTTGAGGAAGGATTCGAGAAACAGTGGGAGCCATCCTGTTTAGACAAACTAAAAACTACTATAAACTTGCAAGAGCATCATGCTAAAGTGTTTCTTCTCTCTCTCCTAATTGCAGCGACCAAACATCATGACCGGACTTAAGTTACTACTAGATAAAAACATACTGACAGGGCTGTTCATACCATAATATTGCATTATTATATTCCCCATTCTTATTCATTTTATAAATAAACAGGTGCTTTTAACGCATGTCTGCTATATATTACAGGTTACAGGTTCTTGGATATAAAACAGTGAAAAGGATAAAAGACAATGCAAAAGTGGAACTACAACTAACAAACAGAAGGATTTTGATAAAGCCTACACAAAGATCAGTACAAGGCAACGCAAGGTCCAAGATTACAAAGCGAACGGTTAAATTTCAATACAACTACTCACTGTGAAGATCTGGAGAATACCTAGAAGACAAATTGAGAAAGGACCTGTAAAAGTAGGAAGTACAAGTCAGCAGGAGCCAGCACACCAAAATTGATGACGCAATCCTCTTGTTTGGCCGCGGAACCGTGGCCAAACCATGCCTCGGGCCGCGGTTTCGCTGCAGAGTAGAACAGTTGGAGAATAAAATTTTTACCATAAATTTTTGCGGCGTTGACTGGTCTTTATAGGGCTATTTTGGTAAATGTAGACATGCGGATCAATTGCAACCTAGGGTTTCCTATCCTCTATAAATAGAAACTCTAATTCATTGTATTAGGCTATGCCTCCCTATGCCACTTTCCATGAATAAAATTTAGAATTCTTTTGGAGAGCATCGATGCCTCTTTTCATATCATGAATTCAGATCTGACAACTCTGTGTTGATGTTTGGAGAGAGCCATTTGTCAAGTAAGTAGGTAATTTCAATTCTTGCCCTAGGTAATCTTTCATTCTTTGCCCTAGATAAATGTTTTTAAATTCCCTAATGAGTGAGTTGTCTCCTCGCTTGTTAGGGTTAGCTTTGGGAAAGGCTTTTGAGAGATGAGATCTCTCATCCCTTTCTTGCCCATCATACTTTTCAATAGGACTCCATGCATACACGCACACACCGCGCCTTACGGCACCCTATCCCTCGAAATAGCGGTGATACCGTAGTATAAAGGCACGGTTGCGCGCGTTTTCAATGGAGGTTAGGGTAAGTATCTCTAAAGGAAGGACAAGAACATAGAGGAAGGAACACCTTCCCGAATGGATCTAATCCCCTTTATTGATAATTACCATTACTCATCTTAGATCCTAATTTGGGTATAGAAAGCGTTGAGATTTATTTACATTTCCAAACCATTCCTAAACCTAACCCTAGCAAGATTAAGATCTAGATAATCTTAGTATAGATAAAATTAGTTTTTAGATTTAATAATCAATCCGAACACCCATCGGAATTAACTCGTTTGAGCGACTAGGAAATTCACAATATCCCTGTGGACCGACCCGTACTCACAGGCTAACTACCAAGCGACGCTGTTCTTGATTGCGGTTAATATATAGTTTTTTATACGGATCAAATGGCACCGTTGCCGGGGATGGCGTGTTAATTCCTTGTTGCAATTTCGGGTTAATCTAAATTTTAAAAAATCATAAAAATCTGAAAAAACACAAAAAAATATAAAAATATATCATCTGTTATTTTTGGAAGGGTATTTTTGTAAGAATTTTGCAGGATCTACAAACAACTTCGGATCTGGAAAAATCCAGAACGCGAAATAGAAAACATCTAATTCGAACCAACAGAGGAGTATCCCAACAGAGCACAGAAGAAAACTTGGCATCTAATCCACCTACCTGACCGCGGAACCGCCGCATTAGGTCCATAGGACCACGGAAACGCGGCACTGTAGTGACGTCGTCATCACAGAATTTTTTGGGGAACCGTGCATCCAATCTAACCGCGAAACCGCGGTGGGACCCCCTCTTTGGCCGCGGAAGGGCGGCGCGCTGGTGATGACATCTTCTGCAAAATTTTCTGTAAGCCTCTCTGTTCTTCCTCTACAAAAATCTTCATATATCTTCTGAAAAATTCCTGTAGAATTTGGTGCGCTTTAAAAGTCTTTTCCTTTCCAAATAACAAATCTAGTGCAGGATTTTTGCGCCTCGCTTAAAATAGAAATTGATTGCAAGTAATATTTTTTGTTTTGCAAATCTTTTATCGAAAATCATTTTGCAAAATTTCCAAATAAAGAGCAAGCGGAAAAAGGAAAATTTTAATTAGAAAACTTGCAAACTTTAGCCGCAAATAAATCCTTGCACCACCTACCTTCTTTCTCTTCTCTTTCTTCTATCATAGGTACCCCACATCACAAATCTCTTGCCGAACTTTGGTATCCCGAACCTAACTTTGCCTCGTACGTCAATTGTTTCGGTCGATTTAAGGAAGACCCCTCCATGCCAAAAATTTCTTTGAAAGATCAAATAGAAGCGTCTAGGAGAAACAGTTCGACTTTGCAACCCACCTTGTAACAACCATGTTCACCTTCACCACCTTCGTACGTTGATACCACTTTTTCAAGTCCTGCTAATCTCGTAGCCGATCTTTCACCCCTCTCCACTCATCTAGTTCTAGGGATCCACAAGACTATTTACCTATTTATCCACATATTGATCCTAATCCTGTCCAACCATCCAATTACTACCAGTCCTACCCGACTTTCCCACCTTCACGAGACATTGCTTCTACACAGCCATTTGGGAGTTTCCAAAATCCTAACAACTTTGAATCTTTTACCGAAACTCCTTAACAACCCATGTCTAGTTTGGAACAGTCGTTGGAAGCTTATATTTTAGCAACAAACAAAATGGTGAGGAATGTGGATGCGTCCATAGCCGCTCTTATACAACCTAGTGAACCGGTTGCTAGTTTCCAACTAGCTCCAAATGTTTCAATGTATGAGGAGGCGGTTGGACAAAGGGAGAATTTGAGAGGAGCGAGTGAGTTCTACACATTCCCAAATCAGACCTACCCATACCCACTTGATGCCCACAACTCCGGTTTTCCATCGATTGTCCAAAATAGTTCACCGGTTAAAAATAAAAATGAGTTGTGTGACTTTGTAGTGCTTGATTTGCCAGATAATGAAGAATCCCTTTCGAGTGAAACCACACCTAATCCTTTTGACCTTTACACCTCCACTCTAGAACCTAAATTGATAAATATCCATGATTTTGATGAGGTGTCAGAAAATATTGATTTTCACTTGATTGAGGATATAGACGCCGGGAATATTTTGGATGATGAGCCTGTAGATTTGATTGAACTCTTATGTCCAATTCATCATCCCGAGTCATTAAATGTTTCTCCCGAACTTCATATTCGTCTTGATTTTGCTGATAATGGCATGGATGAGTTAAATATTGAGGAGAATTATGAGGATAGTATCGAGGAGAGTATTGAGGATAATATTGAGGTTGGACCATTTTTGTTTGATGTGTCGGATTTTCCAGTTCATCCTCCTGAATCTTTAACTGTTATATCACCCTCCCTCCTTTCCATCGTTCCGACCACGCAAACGATCATGCTTGAAGACTGTGAGCTTGAAAAATTTCTCTTTGAATCTGACACAGTTCTCACAGCCGATAACACTTACGAGTGTTTCACTTTTTCGGACGATGTTGATGACTCACCGCCCGAGTTTGAGTCCTTTACATTTTCAGATGAGTTAGTTGAACCATCAAACTCGGTTGCTTACAGTCGTTTCGAACCATTGATGGAATCTTTCAAATTCGAGACAGTTTACTACGGTGAGAATGAGACTATCCCGAATTCACTCTCTTTCGTCCTTCCTATCGTTTCGACCGTATAAGAGACCGTTACGCTTTCATCTCCTATACCAAGTTCGGCGTACCCATACTTTCTTGCGAATCTTGAGGGATTTGACCCCATTTATTGACGGGTTGATAGATTAGCACAATCGTTTTTAACACATCAGTCATCACAAATTGTGCTCATTTATTCACTCAATTTACACCCTCAAGTTCGTACTCCACTTCTTTCTCTTTTCCGCCATTCTTCTCCTCCGCCGAGACCATATTCCAATCTTCTTCCAATTCGGTCTTGTGTGCTTCTCATTTCTTTTCTTTCCACCCCATTCTTTCACCAACCCTACCATTACCATGATAAGATTTTTGAATGGTTGGTGCTCACCTTTGACTTATGTAAGGCCTTGTTTAGTTTGGGGAGAGCCTTGTTGTATGTATGTATATATATATATATATATATATATATATATATATATATATATATATATATATCTTTTAACAATAAAAAAAATAAAAAAAAAATAAAAAAAATAAAAATGAATTTTTTTATAAATAAATAAACAGGGGAGTGCCGACATTTTGACCCTCTTGGTGTAGCATGACAGTGAGGACACTGTCAAGTTTTAGTTTGGGGGTATGCTCGGTACGTTTTCTTCCTTCGCATTCATGTGTATATTTTTGCATTTGCATACTTATTTTAAAACCCATAAAAATTGAAAAATTTCAAAAATCATAAAAATTAATTTATTCAATTTTGGCCATATTTGATTTGAGTTTGACAAATAGGTTAACTAGCTAGGAACAACTACATCTTAGACTTAGTAAATTAAAAACCCTAAAAATAACCTTATTTAGAGTTTAACGGTAGAAAGTGTATGTCTTTGTATTTTATTTAGAAATAGTCAAATTTTGAGTTCACTTCTTGTGCTAAGTCGAAACAAAGGAAAAGTATTGATGTTCTTATTAGAGTATAAGTTTGAAAAATAGTTCCTACCTTAAGTCTAGATTCTGAAAATGTATACCCTACAATTTGCACAATCACGCACCTTAAAACTTGGAATGGTAGAGCAGACCTTGAAATGCTCTTGTCTGAAGTCCTTAGTACGAAGAAAATGAAATAAAAAAATATAAGTGTGAATAAAGAATAAAAAAAATGAACACTGATTTTTGTGATTACTTAAGGCTGAAAAAATAGAAAGATATTTAGCGAGGGTGCTTCATCACCTAGTGCCTTAGACCAACTGGTTTGGGAGTCACTACTAAAGCCTTAGGTGTTGCAAGACTAGGAATTACGCTTTAAAAGTGCAAACGCATTTTGTAATCGGTCGTTGGTACCTCAAGAAATATTAACGGTCGCATGAAGGATGTGTAAGCAAAATTCAATTAAAAATTCACCAATTAATAAGTACTTTGGACAACAGACAAGGGTATGATTGCTTGATTTGAATTTCCAAGTGTAGGGGTGATTTATACACATACGTGGGGATATGTGATTGGAGTTTAGATGAGAGAAAGGAATGAAGAATAGAACATGTTTCTTTAGTAGAGTTGATAGAAATTCCTAAGTGGAGATGGAACCCTAGAAGGAAACTTAAGAAATGCCGAAAGCTAAGTAAGTCTATAGAATATATATATAATCTTAAGTTAAATAATAAGTGTCACGACCCGAAAGTACGGAACGTGACCGGCACTTAGATTACGAAACGTCTAGAGGCGCAACGTAACCTAAGTAAGCCGAAGCCCAGAAATCTAAACCATAAAAAGAAGAAGAAGAAAAGAAAACATGATGAAAAACAAGTTTAAAAGTATCAGCAAAATTTCCAAAAATTTTGGCAGAGTCTCCTCTGTAAAAACTGGCCCCCAAACGGGTACAACAAGTATAATATACATAAACAATAAAAAGCATCCCTAACGGGTGCTAGCTCAACGCCAACAGGCGGAGACAACCACAGAAAGCATAATAATATACAACGTCAAAGGGCGAGGCTCAAAACTCAAAAGAAAACAAAACCACCAGATCAGAATAATACAAGCGTGACTCTAAGGTCAAAATAAAAGACTGGTCCAATAAAATTATCAAGTAATACAAGTATGGTTGATGGAGCTTACTAGATACAATGAATGAATAAAAAAAATACAATGGTGGTTCAGATACAAGTGAACCAACCTACCGTGCAAATCACCCTGAAAGAAAAGATGTGCCAGCAAGCTGCCAGGGAAACCTATACATCGAACCTGTAAAAAAATTTGGCACAACGGGGGTGAGTTGCCAACTCGTGAGTAGAAGACATCTACGAAAAGAAATCGAATGCAGGACGCTATCCTAGGTCATGATAATACACTATTATATCATAAACATCTAGTAATAGCAGGGTAAAACTACGTGTAAATGCAGATACTCCGTGCTCGTGTCAGTGCCTCATATAGTACTATGTCATACGAATGGATATGCATGCACCATGAATATAAAATAATCAATCCTGAAATCCAGATATATCTGTATAAGAAATCTTTAGCTGTTATCATAGTAAAACGTGTATAGAAATCTGAAATATCAACAATGAAATCCATGGAAATCCGTGTCAAGTATCGACACAAACATGTAAATCTCAAGTCTCATAGTCTCAATACCTCGGGCTCCGTCAGTCCGGATCGGCCCATAGCATCAAATCTCACGACAACGGTCGGTATCCTCCGGATATCCGCCGCGCCAGACATCACCAGTAGGTAGCCTTCCCCTGCCAGGCTCATCGTCTACAACTCGATCTTCTTGCCCCGGGGTACCATACCGGGCCCACCATGTACCCGAGACGGTTCATCCACTCCTCGAATCGGGTCTCGAAATCCAACAGAAAACATGAAATCTCATGGTGGACGACACATACATCACGAGGAAACCGCATCTTATGTTTTAAAAAGAGAGGAGAGAGAGAGAGAAGTTTTATATATTCTTGCGGTTTTTCCCCAAAAATCCAGAAATCTCATAGAAACCCAAATCTCCAAATCATGAGTAAGTATATGATAAGTGTCGGCATATGCCCCATAATACTGCATAATAACATGAAAATGAGAATGCATGAAATGTCTAAGTAATCAATGGCATGTCTAGACTAACATCTGAGAGTAATCGTAATGCTATATCGATCTAGCTTTTAGCTGAATGTATCAATAAAAGATATTATGATCTAAGTGTACGTGACATAGCAATTACCGATGATGATGTGTGTGAGCCGGCAAATAAGTGTGCGTGGAATATGCGCATCATCGGTAATGGTGCTGGTGTCCTAACAAGCAGAGTTTTATACCGATTACAGAAATATATGTATGAACAGGCAATATTATGATTACAGTATGAATGTGAAGACAGATGTGCATTATCCACTCCTCTGCGATATACGAGTACAACTACCACTATATGAATCGAACCTAAACTAGTGTCCATCTAACCTCCTAAGGAACTAAACCTAAGAAACTAGTCAAAGAAACAAGAGTCTACCTAAGGTCTGAATCAATATCTCTAATAGTCGGCGATCCAGTCTCAATAGCGTCACGTACGTAGTACGGCTTCCTCGAATCAAGAGTGCGGATCAATCATCATATCTATGTCTCGTAGGGTAAAATCCATCATACGGCATCCCAGTATCGGGGTACGGGTCAAGTATCTCCTAGGTGTCTCATCATTCGTATAATGTCATCATCAACACATCTCATGATCAAGGTGCTAAACTGTAATCGCATACATATATCATATCGTGATTAGTCACAAGTTACAGTCCGGGTACTATTTTAGAGTCTCATGTACCTCAATATCATCACCACCCATTATAATTTATGTATCCATGTTCGTTATCTCATTCTCTAATGTCTGCTAACACTTTAATACGACTATATAGTCCAGAATCACAGCATCAAGCCCAGTTATACTGTTTCATCACACCTCAGATATCATATCACATCAATGAATCCCATATACGTGTTGTATATATATATATATATAACTATACCTAGTCCTATATATATACATACACATATACGTATATACCATGTCGAGTTTCAGTGTGAGCGTGTGTGTTTCTATCTGAAACCTACGAACCTCTTCCAAGGACCTCATCCTCTGATATAGTTTTCCTAAATCAGTCTTGTCCAGCCTAGGGTCATTACTAGGGTCCTAAGCATTAAGAATATATGGTCACATCTGGCTTCCTAATGTCAATAAGTACTATTCCTATTTTACATTGCGGGGGTGCTAAACGCCATCCACCCGGCTTCCCCCCGTAGATATGCATCTACTCACCTGGTCCATGTCTGCCGAAGACGGTGTCGCCATCCTCTTCTTCATCGCCCGCAGTCCATGTGAGGGGTACCTATACGCAAATATATGTAGTATTGTAAACTAAATCACATACAAAAGTCAAAACGACGCAAGGAACAAGCATAGGTTAAAACCTATGTCCCGTCCACGCAAAAGAACCAAATACCGCTCGTTATCGGCGTACAAACTCCGATGGATCGAGATAACATCATCAAACAACTTTTAGTTTTAAAACACATTACCTATATTGTAAAACATGATCAAATTCATCGAAACACTAAAATCGATCAAATCGTCCGTTTTCGAAAAACCCGAAAATGCCAATTTACCGTTTTTCATCGAAACTTGACATTTAATTGAAACCAATGGTCATAAAACTCATTAAATAGTATAACTAGACTATATAAACCACTACTATATTTTTAGCACCCTAATTTATATTAGTTTGGAAATTCTAGTTTGCAAACTTGCCCGATTTCGGTATTTTTAAGCAAAACTTCACAATTTCACTTCCAAACTTGATTTTGCATAACTTAAATAGTTAAACCACTCCTTGAAACCTTAAGGATTTTCTAAAAACCTAACTTTAGTTTTAACTCCTCATTTTAAACTAATTAACAAAACCTAGTTTAATAACATAGCAATATTATGACAATTTTTAAGGTGGAAGCTAGAAATTGCAACTAGATTATATTTCACTCTCATTTAACATGTTAATCCACACACTAATTCCACAAACTAATAATAAAACCCAAATTCTAATTTTATATAACTTATTTACATGTTTTGTAAAAATCTAGTTTACAAAAATAACCTATTAAACAATTAAAATGCAACAACTATCAATTTTTGCTACAAAATTAGGTTAACCATTTCCTAGTATGTTAAACTAAAATTTTAGATCAAAACCTAAGAATCAAAACCCTAATAATAATTTATTAACCATATTCTAGAAATTTAAATCTTGAAACAAAACCATAATTAAACATTTAGTTTGATTAGGTTGAAGTAAAATAGCAACAAATGAGACATGGGTTTAGAATTATACCACTAAAATTTGAGATTACACATGCTTCATGACCTCCATGATGGATTTCTTGCTTTCAAATTCCAAGCCAAATAGAAGCAAAGAAAATTAGATAAGGTTGAATGATGAATTTATGATAATTTGTATTGATTTTTCATGGATTTTTGATGAAAATTTGAGGTGAAAAGGAGGTGGAGAATTTGAGGGCTGCCAAGGTGAGGGCCGGCCACCATCTTGAGGGGAGGGAGAGAAAGAAATTGTGTAGCCAAATGTAGTAACTTCCTCCATTAAATTCCTTCTTTATGTCTTTTCAACCTTTATTCATTTTCCTTTTTTTTATTTTCCAAAAAAACAATTTTCTAGAAGTCACTTGAAGAATGAAGTGAGAGGGGGCTGCCAAGGTCAGCCAAAAATAGTGTGAGGGAGTAAAATATAGTGTGGTTTTGTTTGGGAAAAGATAAAAGTTATACCGCACTCCGTTTGCACTAATTTCACCGAAAAAAGCCTTTTTTCGATATTTTCTAACACCGGATAACAACCCTATTTCAATTCAAAAACCACATGATAAAATTTTGTTTAATGTATAATGATGCAAAAAATTTGTTTGAACCCATTCCAGTTTGTAATTTTCCTGAATTAAATGTATTAGTGACGGCTTAAAATAATATTAAAATAATTAATTTCGGAAAAAATTTCAGAAATTTTGAAATCTCACAAGTGGCTCAATAAACACCAAATACAAGCAATTACATAACTAGAATATTTATATTTAATTTTAAAATAAAGATATTTGTATTTTGATTTTTTACAGAAAACCCCCTTATTTTACCGATTTTCCGAAATTTCACCAAAACGATTTTCACAACGTTACAATAAGAAAGTGTGAAGAATATGAGTGGATAATTTATGAGTCGACGATAATAGAATTCCTTGTTAGAAAAATTAATTGGAGAATAAAAGTTAATGGGACAAATTGATAGGATTTTGTGGGTAGTATCCGCTGTAAACCCTCACGAGACAAAACTCCTCCTACTAGGGACACCTAGGGGTTTAACGGCTTGTTGCACGAGCTCAGTGCAATCGCGTTTCCCTGCGAAAGTGCGGTTAGTTTTTTTTTGTAAAGAATAAAATAAGTTTGCTCGAGGACGAGAAAAAGATAAGTTTGGGGGTATTTGTTCATACCAAAATATTGCATTATTATATTCCCCATTCTTATTCGTTTTATAAATAAACAGTTTCTTTTGACGCATGTCTGCTACATATTACAGGTTACAGGTTCTTGAATCTAAAACAGTGAAAAGGATAAAAGACGATGCAAAAGTGGAACTACAACCAATAAACAAAAGGATTTTGATAAAGCCTACACAAAGATCAGTACAAGGCAACGCAAGGTCTAAGATTACAAAGAGAACGGTTAAAGTTCAATACAACCACTCACTGTGAAGATCTGGAGAATACCTAGAAGACAAATTGAGAAGGGACCTGTAAAAGTAGGAAGTACAAGTCAGTAGGAGCCAGCACACCAAAATTGATGACACAATCCTCTTGTTTGGCCGCGGAACCGCGGCCAAACCATGCCTCGGGCCGCGGTTCCGCGACAGAGTAGAGCAGTTGGAGAATAAAATTTTTACCATAAATATTTGCGGCGTTGACTGGTCTTTATAGGGCTATTTTGGTAAATGTAGACATGCGGATCAATTGCAACCTAGGGTTTCCTATCCTCTATAAATAGGAACTCTAATTCATTGTATTAGGCTATGCCTCCCTATGTCTCTTTCTATGAATAAAATTTAGAATTCTTTTAGAGAGCATCGATGCCTCTTTTCATATCATGAATTCAGATCTGACAACCCTGTGTTGATGTTTGGAGAGAGCCATCTGTAAAGTAAGTGGGTAATTTCAATTCTTGCCCTAGGTAATCTTTCATTCTTTGCCCTAGATAAATGTTTTTAAATTCCTTAATGAGCGAGTAGTCTCCTCGCTTGTTAGGGTTAGCTTTGGGAAAGGCTTTTGAGAGATGAGATCTCTCACCCCTTTATTTCCCATCATACTTTTCAATAGGACTCTATGCATACACGCACACACTGCGCCTTACGGCACCCTATCCCTCGAGGTAGCGGTGATACCGTAGTATAAAGGCCCGGTTGCGCGCGTTTTCCATGGAGGTTAGGGTAAGGATCTCTAAAGGAAGGACAAGAACCTAGAGGAAGGAACACCTTCCTGAATGGATCTAATCCCCTTTATTGATAATTACCATAACTCCTCTTAGATTCTAATTTGGGTATAAAAAGCGTTGAGATTTATTTACATTTCCAAACCATTTTTAAACCTAACCCTAGCAAGATTTAGATCTAGATAATCTTAGTATAGATAGATTTAGTTTTTAGATTTAATAATCAATCCGAACACCATTGGAATTAACTCGTTTGAGCGACTAGGAAATTCACAACATCCCTGTGGACCGACCCGTACTCACCGGCTAGCTACCAAGCGACGCCGTTCTTAATTGCGGTTAATAGATAGTTTTTGAGATCAATCAAGGGCCAAACTATAAAGATTGGCTCAGGAATGTCAAAATGGCAATCACTTATGACAATTTAGGGTATCTCCTTACCACCAAAACTCCCCCTGTCTCAGGTCCCAAATCCAGCGTCGCGGATAAGGAAATCCGTAAGACCTGGGAGATTGACTCCGCGAAGGCCAAGTGCCTCGTGCTTGCCAATATGGACAATGAACATCAGAGGAGGCACGAGAATATGGACATTGAATCCATATTTCTCCATACTATGGAACTATATGAAGAGCAATCCCGTATCGCAAGATACGAAGTCTCGAAAAAGTTATTTTCGGCGAGATTGGCCGTCGGATCATCGGTAGCGGAACACGTGCTTAAGATGATTGGCTTTATTGAAGAGCTCGCGGACCTCGGGACCACGTTAAAGAAAGAGCTCTACACTGACTTGATTCTCTAGTCCCACCCTTCCACTTACGCCCAGTTTATCCTGAACTTCAACATGTAAGGAAAAGAAGTTGAACTTCCGGAACTCCTCAACATGTTGAGGAGTGCAGAGGGCACCTTACAGAAAGTAAGAGAAATATCCACTTTGTCTGTTGGAGGACCTTCTCTTCTAGGTCCAAGGCGAAAGCCAAAGGAAAGAAGAAGAAGACCCCCACCAAACCAAATGGCGGTGTTAGTAAATTGGAAGCCAAGGGAAAGGAAATGGTAGCAAAGATAGCGGGACAGCTTGTGGGAAAGGAAGAGTGCTTTTATTGTCATAAGAAAGGACACTGGAAGAAAGATTGCAGGGCTTGGAAGGCCAAGAACCAGGACCCGAAGCAAGTTGTGGCTTCGGCTTCAAGTGTGTATGTTATTGAAAACTGTCTATCAGTAAACCCTACTTCCTGGGTATTGGATAACGGATCAGGATCTCATATCTGTAATTCTTTGCAGGCACTGAGAAAGCGCAGGGTTTTGAAGGCATGTGATATGACCCTCATAGTTGCAAACGGAGCTGGCATGGATGCTGAGTCCGTGGGAGACTATCACTTGGGATTGTCAGATGGACATGTTTTGGTTTAGCGTGATTGTTATTTTGTACCCAGTGTGACTTGTAATATCATATCTGTATCTTTAATGTCTAAAGAAGGTTATGATTTTGCATTTGTAAACGATGTTGTAAACATTCACCTTAATCATGTTCTGATTGGGTCGGGTGCATTAAGCAACGGTATATACGTATTAAACCAACCACAGATTTTCAATGTCCAGAATACACACAAAAGAAAGTCTCCAGAAATAAATCATGCTTTATTATGGCATTGTAGACTGAGTGTTCTCTTCTCTAATCTACGAATTAGTGAAGAGGTAGCTTGTGCTTGATTTCCCTCAACGTAGATCATCTTCGGCCTCGAAGACTTCTAGCATGCTTGTTCGTATAGCTTGGTGGAGCCTATCTTTAGTCCGGGAGATCCATGCTTAGAGCAAAGGGATGACTACACAGAGCTTTAGAAGTGAAGGACCAATCTACAAAGGTTGTATTTCTTATTCACTTCTTATGTAATGTTTGATTACATGTGTTTGTTACCCTAACTTTCTAGTTCGATTCCTAGGATGTTTGCTTAGCACCCCCTAAATTTTTGTTGTGGCATGTTTTATACTTGCTAACCCTAGGCATGGTGCTAAGGAATCCCTATAGAGGTTGTATGGTCTTACGGCAGGGTTTCGATCACATATGTGTACTGGATACACGGATAATGTTCGGACGGATAATACTAGTGGGCTTTGGTTTAAGCTGGATCCTAGTATTATATTATTGGATTATTCCTGTCTCATTGTATTCATATTTTTCGGAATACGAATACGGGTATATATATACGGTGAGGGCATTCTTGTAATTTCACAAGAATGAGCTTCTAGAAGGAGACACCTCATTACTTGATTTGTCTTTTTTTTGTAAAAGGATTAATGAGGTGGAATTTGGGGAGACACTTGAGAAATGGTTGAAAGCATGGCTTGGTGTTTTTTTATTCATTTGTGGTTACTATTCTAGTATGGGTGATTATTTTGTGAGTTAAATAATCCATTCATGAATTATTGTGTAGAGACTTAGCCATTCTCCCAACCATTATCCATTATCTCTAGTTCATTTTTCACTTCCTCGCTCTCTCTCCTAATTTCCTCTCCTCCTCTCTCAAGCTCTAACCCTTCACATGTGTTGTAATTCATAGAGCTCTTGAGATATATTAGTCCATTGATCATTCTCTACATCTACTTAGCGGTCTCTTTTAGCAAATTAGGCCACTAAGTTACCTCACTTGAGCTGAAGCTTGACCATAGGCCCTCGGGTGGATCTTCTTCGATATAAAGGACACCGGCAACCGAGTTCGATTCTAGCTACCTAGAAGCCAAAGAAACGAGAAGAAGGTTGAAACTTGATCTAAGGAGCCAAGAACCAAGAGAAGACCCGAAGGACTTGACACGAAGGTATAACGCTCTAACCGAGTAGTTAGAACCTTCTTGTAGTATATCTTAGCTAGTTAAGGTTTAGTCAAGATCCTAAGTTGATAAAGTCTATGTTACAAAGCAAATTTGATCTTTTGATAAAGAAAAAAATTGTTTTTGATGTATTCCGCCTCCCCGAGAACTCGCGGGGTGTGCGACATAGACTTACAACCGTAACTAGCATATAAAAAAGTATATAAATACTTGTCTCGAGTCGACGATCACGAGAATGGAACGATCACGAGAACAGAACGACACGAAGACGCGAATCTCGACATGACGCAAGACTCGACCTTGGATTGCTGTCGTAGAAGCAAGATGAAGCCGTGCGCGAGAGGAAGAATAAGAAGAAGGCGGTGGCGACGAGAACCGAGGTGATGACGACGATGTTGGTCAACAGCTGCTACTGCGCGGAGAACAAGTCGACGACGTTGACGCTGAAGATGAGATGATGGTGACGAGTTTGATGCTCGGCCTGGATGTAGCCGTGTATTAGGTTTAGCTGAAGAACCGAGATGAAGAAGATGAAGTCAGCGACAATACGGGAGGTATGGGTCGACGACAGAGGTGGTTCGGCTATGAGTTTGATGATGTAGTCACGGCTATGTTAAGGGTTAGGGTTTCGATTTATGAGAGGAGGAGATGAGAAAGGGATTGAACAAAGCTAGGGCTTGGGGTTTAGGGTTTTCAGCAGAGAGAGAGAGAGAGATGGATGGATGGATGAAGGGAGATGGGGTCGAGTGATGATTTTGAGAAAAAAAAGGAGAGAAGAGAGCATGGGTTTAAATAGAATGGATCCCCTTTTGCAAATGAACCCTCTTTATTGGTTTTCATACAAAACACCCTCAAATCAAATTTGTTTAAAAAGATTTGCAAAGATTTTACCATATCTCATCTCCATATATCTTTTATTAATAGTATCATAATAATATATTAATTTATTATATATTTAATAGTTGTATATATATTATATAAATATCAAATACGATATTATATTATAAAGATAAGTTATAATATATACATAAGTACATTGATAATTAATTAGAAAAATATAAACAACATATTTATTTATCTTAAATAAAATATAGAACTCCAATTAATATAATTTTATTTGAGCAAACAATAACCAATACCGTTTCTATGTTGTATAAGTTTTCTAGGGTGTTACAAAAGTTTTAACTTATCGGCCGGGATATCAAGTTGAAACGAGATTGTTCATTTCAATTCGAACCATGTTGTCGCCTCCGAGATGATCATGACCGAACCATTCACATTGGATCCACTCACAGAACATATTAATGTTCAAGTTTGGATCATCCTCAATAAGCAAGAGAGTGAATAAAGATTTAGTTTGTTGGGTAGTAAATGCGAGAAGATAATGGATAATGTAGAAATGAATGGGATACTTCTTGTTCTATTGGCAACATAGGGTTTTAGGGGAAAAGTAGTGAATTTGGAAGGAAAATGACTAGATTAGAGAATTTAATGCTCAGTCTTTTAAGTAAAAATCAACAAAATATAAATCAGGATAGAAATTACAGGCAACTTGATAGTAGTTACAAGCAAATAAAAATCAGAATTTTACCCAAAAAAATGCAGCGGTCAACTTATCCTTGGACACATGAGTCTCTAAGGGTATTTTTGGGATATACTAACATATACATGGATGTTTGTATTGCATGGAATATGTGATGGGCCTAAGGTTTTTTCACATGATGAAAAAGCCGAGGGACGTTTTCGCCGGTATTTTTGTGCCCGGGGCTTTTCAACAATTTACCCTTATTATAATGGCTTTCATTTTTTTAACCTGCATCACATGTGCTTGAATTCTAGTGCTCCATAATGGCATGTTACATGCATGACAGAGAAATGTGTGATGCCCCCATAACATGATCAGGAAAAGAGAAAAGAAAAGGATAGTGGCCGAATGGGCTGGAAATATTGTGTAATCCTTGTCCCAATGGGTCAAAGTTTTAGCATTCATAATTATGCCTCAGATTGTTTATGAGAAATAGTTTTTTTTTCGCTTTTTTATATGAGATTCAAAAATGGATGCAAAACAACAATTAAAGAGAGAAAACGATTGTCTACTCCTTTGGATCTCACGGAGCTACATCATGTCGCCGATTCCAAATCCGAAATCTCAATGGCACGGAATCTCCCCCACCCCCCACCCCTCTATATTATTATAGAGCCAAGGCTTTTTATTTTTGAGATTATGAATTCTGAATGAGAGAGGTTCGATTTATAGGGTCTATTTTGATATCCATGTGAATCTCGAGATTCTGGTAGTTTCTGAGGTTAGTTAACTGGACAATTGATAGGAGGCCGTCCAGTGAAGTATTGAATCTTTTGAGATTAACTTCACAGTTCACACATGAAAATATTTTATTTAACAAAAAATTTGAAAAGCGTGGTCGATCATAACTCGTTTGGCTGACTTGTTTGTTGAGTTTCTGAAAATTTCTCTATCAATAGCTTGAATTACTGCCTAGATTGAATCAAAACCAAATAATTTTCTTTCTCAAACCGTGTCTTTAACAACTATAAAAATCAATTTGTTCAATTTTTGGAAATTTCTGGAGATTTATTATGACTTTATGAATATTTCATTCTTTAATATAAGAAAAATATTACAAAATTACGCGAGGGTGGGATTTAGTTGAATAGCCGATCAGGGGCCAACAGTCTAGATTTTACTACCAATTTAAAATCATCTTTTATGTTGAAAATAATTTTAAAATGAAGAAAATAGTGTCCTAGTTCATAGAATGCTCGACAGGCGAACGACCTACTGAACTAGTTTACAATATTCCCCCTTTTTTAAGGAATCTTTTGGAAATCGACAAGTAATGTTATGATTCTCTCTCTTGTATGTTCTAACTACAGGCAACCGAGTTTGTAAACTAGCTCATTTTAAAATCAAATTTTGGCTTAAAAATCGTAGGAAAACCGTGTAAAAAACAGAAAACAAGATGATAGCTAATCAGACGGGCGACAGAAACCGTTCTTAGAACTACATCATTAGTCTTCTAATTTTTTTTTTATTGGGCTCAAAATTCAAGCATAACTTTGTTATACTCTATATATAGGATCTAAATAGGACCCGACTCGGACGAGAATGGCGGTCAACTAGCCCTGATGATGTTCAACCAACCCGATTACTTCGGGCAGCCGTATGAGTAGGACTTGATGATTGCTCGTCATGGCAGCTTCCAGACGAGTTTTTCTCATGATTTTGGTTTTGCTTTGTTTTAGTGTAAAATCTTTCAGTAAAGACATTGATTGTGATTGGGGTATGTCCCCCTTATAACTAATAATGTGGCTTATACTTCGTATTAGGGTAGTTTCATTAATTAACTTCATTCAATGAAACACAAGGTTTTTTTTTTAAATCTGTTTTTACCGTTTTCGTTTTAATCAAAAATTTGTGGGGATTAATTAGTCCACTTGTTCCATAAAAACTGATAAGATTGTTACCAAGTACTTAACAGACTTGCTATAGGAAAATATGTTACTCTTAAGAGAGGTAAAGGCCAAAGACAATATATTTCAGCAAATATCAAAAACAAAAACTGACCAATTTATCAAAATTGCAAGATATTAAGCGTTTCGAATGCAAACCAAAAATCGTGAGTTCAAATTGCTAGTTGATTTTTAAACTTCATGAATTACAGAAACGCCGACAGTACAACAATTGCCAAATTGTTCTTTCCATCATCTTTGATATACGTCTGAGGGGAGCCACAACTCAACGCTTCACATATGAGTGATTTTCCGGGACGTTGTCGATACTCAGATTGATAGTTTTATTTCCTGGCCACATGAAATGTGGCGTCCGGGTCTTACTTTTACTTCTCGTAATTGATCTCACCGGCTATTCATCTTCACATCAAGAGACAATCTCCTTTCATTTTGCACCGAAAATAACCCCATTGCATCCTTTTACAGCGCATTAAAATATACGGCTGCATAAACGCTTAGATCTTGCCCCAAAAATAAAATTATCGCTCAGCCTTCAAGGAGTAAAATATAAACTTATTCTAACCCAAAGGGCATTTATCATACATGTAAAACTAAAAAATTTCTTGGTGTTGTAAAATTGAAGAGAAAGAAGCCGAGTATTTATAGGTGTGAGCGGAGAGAACTAGGAGTGATTTTTGTAACGGCTGGCTCATGAAAACAAGTGCTCATGGTTTCTGCATGAATAATAGAGACGAAAGAAAAAATAATCATCTTTTCTTTTTTGTCCATAGCCTCAATTCACTGTTGGCTTTTTGTAGTTTGGTACTTGCAAAGAAGAAAATTTAAATTACAGTTACAAATTTTGACAAGAATTCAATAATGAAATATGAGGTTAGATTACAATTATAGCAAAAGAAGAAAACGAAAAGGAAACAAATAAGCATCTTTAAAAAAGGTAATTTGTATATATAAGTTCTTCATCTTATATATGCTATAAGATCGAAGCGAGTTAATCAATGTCAATAGAAGAATACCCAAAAAGAACTTTATTTTTATCTCCGTGACTATATATCACAATAGAATAATCTATTTGATTAGAATGTTCGTTAACCGTGACAGTTCAAACACGAGCAGTATTACGAAATATATTCATGAATTTTTAGACTATAATTGTCGCCGGTATATGAAGTTAATGCATTTTAAGTTTATCACCATCTTTTGTCGCTACGCTACCATCAGGGGAGGAACCGAAATATCTACATTTCGGGGTGGGGATTGGAGGGATATGTTAACTATATCACTTGTTGCGAGCTTTTAAATAAGGGATTTGCGACTATCTTTTAGTTAAAATAAACAAAAACATATCTTGATGTGCATGTCTATGTGAAGTTTGATGTAGAGTTACTTGTTTGCGGGCGAAATATGTTTATGTGGAGTTCGATGTAGGCTCAGTTGTTACAAAATTTACCGCGTTTTCTCTGCTCCGTCTTGTGATTAATGAGCTGAGAATATGAGAGAAGGTGCATGGGTAGGGACCACCCATGTGGGTAGGACTCTTGGGCCCAGCCACCTGTCCTCTTTCACAATATTCTTAGGCAAAATAAAACTGAGATGTACTGAGGGTCTTTTTTCTATTAATTAATACCCAGATCTTTAATTATCTTCACTTGTTTTCTAGCTTTGAGCTTGTTATTCCAAGTCTGGAATTTAATAATTACTAGCTCGATACATAACTTATATATACAAAGGCGGCTGAGATTCTAATTCTAGCTTAATTTATTTTCCTTTAAGGAAACTGAGAAGATCTGACTGTGTGAATATACTATAGTTGGAACTTGAAGTTGCGAAATATTGTATTACATCCATATAGTAAAAACAATATTATAGGCTAATAGAACTATAATAAGATTTAAAAAGCATACTTCTTTCGGGAAAAACATTGCTTAAAATTCCAAAATTTTGATACTTTGTACATCTCGAGTCAAAAAAGTATTTTCATGGGTTTTAAGAGGTGTGATACCTATTAATGGGATCTACAAGCGAAAACCAGAAAAGTATTTTCATGGGTTTTAAGAGGTGTGATACCTATTAATGGAATCTACAAGCAAAAACCAAAGAACTATATTTGTGAGGTAATAGCTTACCACAAACCACCATTACTCAAACTACGCATACTTGATTTTTAGAGTAACATAGTTGATCCCATCGAGTATTACAGACACTATTGATCACTTTCTTGCGCTTGAAGAGAAAAAAAGAAGCAGGAGGAGAGATTGAGAAAATATTATAACCGTGGTAATTGAAAAGAGACGCTGATTCAATTTCTCATCACTCAGAGAGAAATGAAAGTTCTCCGTTCTGAAATGACGAACAAAACAAGAAAAAAAAGAGTAAGAGGGATTGAGAAAATATTATAACCGTGTGGTAATTGAAAAGTGGCACCAATTCAATTTCTCATCAGAGAGAAATGACAGTTCTCCGTTCTGAATTGACGAACAAAACAAACCTTTATATAGAAAAGGAAATAGCTTAGGTAAGACGGATTTCATAAGGTATGTGGCGTACAAAGCAGAGTGCGCAAAGTGGCATGTACACACGTCATTGTGACGAAGAACGACTAAATGGCTAAAAAACACTCAAAGTTTGCAGGTTTCAACAGCTAAACAACTAATTTTGATGAGTCACGTAAATAGAACAAATCTCTTACTGCCATGACCTTTTGTGTAAAGTTTTGGAAATTTTTTAAATAATTATTTATTTTTTCTTAAATGTTATTTTATATTTTAAATTTTAAATTATGATAAAGACTTTTATAAAAGAGTATGGTATTTAAGTATTATTGTAATTAATTTTAGGTGGCTTTTAGTTTGTAAAGAGAGTTTTATTGTGAAAAGTTGTATTTGCAAAGAGGGGTTTTAGGTTGTATGAGGGTTTAAATGTAAAGATGAGTGTAAATAGATGTTAAGGTTAATTTAAACCTCAAACACAACACATCTTGAGGTGCACCATGAGGCTACACCTCACCCTTCCATTATGACATCTTACCCTTCCAACAAAATACCACACTCAAGTTTATTCCTGCATTTTTCAAATTGAATAAACCTTTCTCATATAAGTCATCACTATATTTTTCTAAGTTCTTCACTAGTTCAAGAAAAAACTAGAGTTTTCATGTATATTGGTTCAAAGCATTTAAGCTAGGCCTTCTTAACTTCCTATATGCACATTTTGATGCCTAGAGTTCTGTGGAATTCTTCAAAATAGGTAAAAATCTAACTTTTCAAGTTTTCTTAAGAGTTCATGTACCAAAGAGTGTTTACAATATCGGAAAATTTGGTTTAGTTTAGAATTTTAGCCTTAGATTGAATCTGCTATAATTATATTACTTACAAAATAAATCTAACAATGCAGTAGGATGGTGCTAGAACCTAGAGTGCACCCTTGAAACCCGGACCCAGTTCCCTCTAGTTCGACCGTCGGAATTTAAATATTTCCCGCTACCGCCGGTTTTTAGGTGGACTTGGGTGTTGAATTTTTGTGGGTATCTCTCTGTGTGTTATCTAAGGTCTCTGGTATACTTCAATTATTTCCAGATTATCTATATAAAAATCTGGAAGCTAATTGCTATACTTTTTGTGATATTTTAGCGTATGATTCGGATATTGCGTATCACGTTTTGGTGTTTTCTCAAAATACGACAATTAGGGATAGCTCTAGTTAGCTTTAGGTCTGTATAGCACATGATGATCACACGTTTTACGTTACGTAAGTTAGTTCACTTAGAATTTATATATTCGTCATATCGGAAATTAGCCGCTTATATACGAAAATTGTATTTCGATGTTGGGATTGACCACGGAGACTTCGGAAGCAGGGAGAAAGGGAAAGGGAGTGATAGATCCAAGTAGATCCCAACTTGTTCCGGTGAGTAGACTAAATATCTATCTGGGACATTGTATGGATAGCGTATAGCGTCCGAAACCTAAAAACTTGCGATATTTGCTTTCTATTCATTTTATTCGCATAACTAAACCTAGATTGGCATCGCACGCATTCATACATTTTAAACACTATTGCTTGACACTTGGTATGCCACTTGCACTATTACCGATGAGCTTATGTTGCACCTGTACATGCTTACATGCTACACTACACCCCATCGGTAACTAACATGTTACGTACATATTTAGAACTTGCCATGTCACCTACATTCTATTGTGCACTGCTGGTATCATTAATAACTGCTGTCACGCATCATTAGCTATTGTTTGATATATATCATATCTCATTGTCATTATTATTACTTTTATAATGTAATATTGAATTATGAGATTTCTATTATTTTGAGTTTTCATTCACTACATGATATAGTAGATACGACTTTAATTGTCTATAACTTTACGGGTCCTCGTGATTTATATGATACGTCCGCCATGAGTTAATATTTTTCTGATTTGGTTTTATTCCGAACCGAGTGGGGGAGTTATACGGTTGCGGATTTTTACGTTATCGGGACCGAGTAGGGAAGTATACTCGGATACATAGTGGACCTGGTCGAGACTGAGGGACAGGAAAGCCGCATTTGAGGCGGGAAGCCTAACGAGAAAACTTGATACCGGAGATAGTTTGAGAAACATGGCGGATATCTAGAGGATACTGACCGATATTGTTGGACGTAAGAATCGTTCGGGGAACGATGCCTGCAAGAAGTGAAGATTTGTGTCGATGTTTGACACTGGATTTGATAATAGATGATGGGTATGATCATGATTTTTGGGTTGCTTGATGAGATTTTTATTTTCTTCTATATATACACTATTGTGGCATATTTGTATTTCACATCTAATATTCTCATGCTATTACATATCATTACTTCCTTATGCATAGGTTTAGTCGCTATTTCGGTTATGCATACGACTTCCACTGTTTGATGTTAGTTTTATTCACTGAGTTGGCAACTCATCCCCGTTGTGCTTTAGTTCCTTGCAGGAGGGATCGCATGGACGCATAGCGGCGTTGCGGACACATATCTTGGATTTCGTTGCATATTTTGCTAGGTGGGTTACATGTTTAGTAACTACCCTTTTGTATATTCTATATTTTGTATCTAGTGTCACTCCATCAGATCGTGTATATTATTTGACTTAGAACGAGGGGAGACTTATGTATATTTTGTGTCGATTTGTCTAGAATCGACTGGTTATGTTGGTTGTGCTTTCTTTTACTTAGTATGCTTGTGATTCTTCGCTTTTGAGCGTCGTATATTCATTGCGTGGGTTGTTTCCGCCGATTGGCGTTGATATCGCTCCCAAGTAGGGGATGCCGTTATAATATTTATTTTTACTTGTTTTTCCCAAAATTTACAAAGGAAGTGCTGTCGAAATTTTCAAGTACGAAAACAATTTTTACTCCCATTAAAAACCACTTGACATGTGCTTCAATTTAAACTATCATTGCAAACAAAAATTTAGATTTCATATCAATTACTTCTTTATAAACTTTACCTTCTTAATTCTTTATAAAGGATTTAGATCTTGGTTTCTAGCTTACTTGGATTGCGTTGATATGTTTAGACGTCACACAATCTAAGTACCGGTCACGTGCCAAATTCGGGTCGTGATACATTGTATTTCCCATTTTATTTTCCTGTTCTATTGTTCTTTGAAAGAAGAATTCAATTTCTTGCACTTCTCCAGTTTGATTATATATAACTTGTTTTGGACATTCAGTTGATGATACATTCAGACAGTTCCTACAAGTCTCTATAAGCCCAACTTGTTGCTTTTCCTTGATTCAGTGCACTTTTGATGCAACATCTGCTATTAGGAAATCCAAGTCTAGTACATTGAAATCAATTTAATTCAGCATTCCACTGAACTTCCGTCTGTCTCAACAAATCCCACCTGTATGTTTTGGACATCATCCTTTTTATCGCTCCTTGTATTCTTACGAAAGTTGCATTCTAGATACCTTAGTTTTCGACTATAATAGATGTCAAAGATTCTATATACCTTTATACTTCCAAAATTGTCCACCATGTACACCCATTAATCGCAACAACAACAACTAATGAGCAATAAGTTGGTTGGTATGACGCTTCGCCTCTTGAGGATAAAGCAGGTTTCGATCCCAAGATAGGAAGTGGCCGCAATTTAACGCTTTCGTAGAAAATTCATGAGTCCAAAAGGTGTGTGTGTTGTGTGTGTGAGTTTGTTGTGTGTGTGCGTGTTGGGGGGGGGGGTTAGGCTTACGGCCAGTTCCTAAAAAAAAGAACAAAAGACAAGTCTTCATCCTAAATTTTTGGGATCGGCTATATGAATCCTTCTTTTCCATTTTGTAGTCTCATTGTCACGCCCTGCTTCTCAAATACAGAGAGCGAGAGTGGTCAAGGCCCTATAGATGGCCAAGAAGCACACGTTCTCGATATAACACTAGTACAAAGATGGATTGCCCCTACAGGTGAGAAAAACCGTAGGGGCAATCTAAGTTGCCCTTACGATTCCTACCGTAAAGACAAACAATATCCCTACGGTAGTAACCGTAGGAGCATTTATACAAAAAAATTGCAAACTTAAATTGCCTCTACGGTGCCAGCAGAGAAACTTCTACTTCTCTCTCATCCCTCGTCTTCCATCATCAAGCTCAAGATCTACGCTCAGATCAAGAGGTAAAGAAGGGATGATCGAGAGAAGTTTCCGACACTGCTCGTAAAGGAGAAAAGGAGACCCATTATGCCACCGTCGCTAACGAGGATGAGGACACCGGCGCTCCGATCGCCCCTATCATCAAGCTCGAGGAAGTCGCCGTCACCACTGGCGAAGAGGACGAAGAGGCCCTCCTCGACCTGTAAATTTTCCAGATCTGCCATCAATCTTTAGATCTAGGGTTTCGATTTGTGGTTGCTGATCTTGTTTGGTTGTTCGATTTTTTTGATTTAGGGTTTCGATTCGCAGGCCAAGATGCTCAAGATCTGCGCCAATCATTATGGTATAAATTTGTGATTTTTAAATTTTTTTTAGGGTTATTGATGTTGGATTTGAGTTTGATGAGGAGTTGGTTTGGGTTGTTTGTAGTTTTTGCATCGGATTTCTCTGATGGGGAGTTAGAGGAGGAGGAGGAGGAAGACGAAGGAGGAGGATGAGGAGATCATGGCGCAGAACGATGGATTTCTTGACAAAGGAGGAAGAAGAAGGATAGAGAGATCGTGGCTCAGAATGAGGGGTTTCTTGAAAAAGAAAGAGGAGGAGGAAGACGAAAGAGGAGGAGGAGGAAGACGAAGGAGGAGGATGAGGAGATCATGGCGCAGAACGATGGATTTCTTGACAAAGGAGGAAGAAGAAGGATAGAGAGATCGTGGCTCAGAATGAGGGGTTTCTTGAAAAAGAAAGAGGAGGAGGAAGACGAAGGAGGAGGAGGAGGAGAAGGAGGAGGTGGTTTTTCAAATTTTTTTAAAAAATGTAAAATGATGCCCCTGTGGTTACTACCGTAGGGGTAAGATATTATTAATTTTTTTAAAAAAAATGATTTCCCCTACGTTGGAAACCGTAAGGGCAGTTACCCCTACGGTTTCCACTGTAGGTGCATTTTTCTGCCCCTATGGATTTTGACCCTACGGTTCATATTCTTGCCCTACGGTAGGAACCGTAGGGGCAAACCCCTTTTATACTAGTGTAACGCTAAGCGTCTTGTGAAGCAGAAAAATCAAATATAAAATAATACATGAATTTAAAACATTTAAACAATATCCAACAATACTTATTATAAGCTCAAGTCCAATTGGACACAGAAGTTCAACTAAAATAAAATTGGAATAAAGGTTATGAAAAAGAAGCCTTAAACAAGGGCATAATGAAAACTGAAAAGAGTAGCAAGCTAAAGCTCGACTTGAGTGGAAAGATAGCGGGAGTTTTCCTTAATTGGTTCGATATCGTACTGAGCCTCGTCACCTGCCTTTATGTCACTTGACGAAAATTTCCAAGAAAAGAAAACAAAAAGGAAATGTTCGTCATCGAACTTGTGTTCGGTAAGTCCCCAGTTTTATAAACAAAATAGAGTTTAAAATAAAACCTGGTATGGAACAATAATCAAGTTGTATATAGCTGCGGAAAGTAAACACAGTATTATGGTGTCTGTTTTCTAGACCACATTACAGTATTTTAAGTTGTGAGCTCGAATATAAATGTTTTAAATATAACGAGGGTTTCCCTTCGGAACAACAAAAACACATGATTCACGAGATTCATAAGTTAGTAATGCAAGATTTTGTCCCATACACCCCGGGACCAAGGCTAACATGTATGGCCCCGTTACACGTAATTGTGGATATCGAGGATACCCCCGCGTCCTTTAGGCATTATGGATTCGCTCTCTCAATTTGTTCTTTGATCGCGATTGCCACCTACGGAATTTGCCTTGGGCCCACCGGACACCCCAGGTATGGAAGAATTGTGTTGTTGGTTCGGTAACTCTTCTTGCAAATGCCAGCGCTTCAAAGATGCTTTAGTCCGTCAGTATTGTTCCATGTTTTCTGTAACACCTTAGATTTTGCGATTAGTGTTATTTAAGCGATAATGCGGGTTTTTGGTAAAAAGTTTACCAATTTGGGTTCCTCACATTTTATAACATTTAATTAATAATTTATTATTATTTATTATAGCTTGCACACACTTGTGCATGTTAATGTGAGGGTGTGTTTGTGTAATCTTGCTTAGGTGACAATGACAACTTTAAGTTAATCCTAATCCTTACTTTACTTTAATCCTATCCTTGGTTTAAACCTTAACCCTAAAATCCTAGACATTTGTGTGAGATATTTCATTTGGGTTTTGTTTTGGGAGGAGGTGGCATGGTGACTTTTGAGGAGAGCATGCTTGCATTTATTGAAGTGATGCACTCACTATTACACTCACCTCTCCCTCTCTTTTATCTCACTCTCTATCATTTCTCTCTCACTTATCTCCTTTTCATTATTTCTCATCTCCTCACTTCCTCAACTGAAAACTTGCTAATCATTCACTAAACCTTCACTAAACTTCATAAAATCTCAACCAAATCATTTCTAAAGACTTGTTTTGCCTCTAAGATGCCTTGGAGCTTGGAAAGCTAGAATCTTTGAGCTTGTGGGAGTAGGTAATGATCTCTATCTATTCTTTATGATGTTATAGTGTTGTGTAGCCTTTTATTTTTAGTTTAGAACACTTAAAATTTAGTTTCGTGCATATATCGTATTTTTAGTGTCATTATATGATATCTGTGATCTACTATAACCCAGAGTGTGTACTAGAAAATCTAGCAATGTAGTTGTGTTGTACCAGTGACCCTAAGCCTACACCTAAAGCACGAACCCACTAGGTTCGGATTTGGCCGCCGACAAGCATAGGAATTCCGACGAGCTCGGTTTTAGGGTGGAGTTGGGTTTTGGTTTTTGGTGGGTAGCTGTCTGTAGTTGTTTAAGTGAGTTTGGTCTTGCTGGATTTTTATGTTTTTACTGTATACCAAATCTGGGATCACTTTGCTAGTTTCTTGTGTTACGGCTACGCGAGTTACGTTTAACGACATGGCACGTGTACTTTGTGTAGCTTTTGCTCTAGGGTTGGTTTCGTAGTGTCGCTACGCACGTTAGCCACTAGACGAACACTTGAGAGTATGTTTGGAGTTGGTGCGTCGGTCAAACGTAGTTTGTACGTGTTATTGGTCGATTGATAATATATATACACTTGCTTTATTGTTATGTGATTTTAGGATCGCAGGCGAGGACTTCGGACGCTGCGAAGAAGGGGAAGCGAGTGGTTGGCTTTACTTAGCCAGGATAGTTGTGAATAGATTTAATATCTACAGGGGAATCGCCCGCATGGCGTTATGCATCAGGGCTAGATTGTTGGTTGTATGTATGCCCTAGAGGCCAGTATTGTACAGATGTTGTATATTATATTGGATGCTTGGACATATATAGAGATGACTTTCTTACTCGATATGATAGTATACTATCTGGTTACTCTTTATCTTAACATGTACACTAGTCTCTTTATACTGTCTTGTAGTTACATGTTGGTAAAGCCCTTAGGATGTGTACTTGACTACCTGGACTATGATGCAGATCATACTAGTGGGGACATGGTAGTCCATAAGTACATCCTTCAAGGTCCCTGGTCGTGGGTGTATCGAGACGGGGCATCGATATACCAGAGTAGACTAGCGTATATGCTTCTCGACCCATGTGATGGGCGATGGATGATCCCATATCCATTGGTGTTTGACATCAGAGATGGTATACGGGTGCTCAGTGGAGACTGGGTACACTGGACGGACTCGCCGAGAACTCTCAGATGGTATTATACCTCACATCAGATGGCAGTTCTCAGGTGACACTTGTGCAGGTTAGTCTGTAGACCCGAGATCGTCATAGAGTCTTGTGTGATTCCCACTGTGCTTTGATCTCCACCTTACCACGTCCATGAGGGCGTGCAAAACGGTGGTCTTTGGGTACAGTCCCGAGTCACATGGAGGCAATGAGCGATAGGAGGGGTTTCGTCTCTCCCGGTATTGGGGGTTGATGTTGCGCTGTGCTCGATTGGCCGTAACAGGGAAGTCCCTGGCCAGGGCTGATCAGAGATTTGCTGGTAAGTGTTACCAGTAGTTTCTCGACCCGTTATGAGCCTCACATCGGCACGACTTATCGAGTATTGGGGTCTGACGTTTACCACCCCTAGACTTGATATGCGACGTATCAGACGAACAGACCGGACTGTACGATTAAGTGTTACTGGTTGGATTCACAGGACTGTGAGCGGGCTAGCTCGTCGATCTTCTGATCGCTCAATACCCGGGTGGCCGTTACGTTTAGCAGACCGCTTGCGGCTTGTGGGTGCTTGATATGATCATCATCTGCTACCGGCGTATTGACGAGTCTTTAGAGTCCTACACAGAGGTTTCCTGGCTCAAGCGAAACGAAATAGGAGCGCATATGAGATATGTGCAGGACCGAGAATAATGCGTGTATGTGATACCACATTTCATTCTCGCGATATATGTTTTGATTGGTTATATTCGATATGACCTAGTTATCGAATCATTGATTCGATAAATCGATACATTGAATACTAGTCGGTTATGTGCGACATGACCGGATCATTGAATCAAATGTTGATTTAATGATTTAATGTATAATTATATATTTGATATATTACTTTGCATTAGCTAGTATAGGTTCACTTTAAATGGATTTTCTCACTTGATGTGCAAGTTGTATATGTGATATACTTTTGTACACATATTTGTATCATGTTTGATGATACTTGCTCTTTTGGTTAAGTGTAAAGAATTAAACCATGGTTAAGTGTTGATTAGGGTTTTGCAAATTCATTTATCTATTTATTTATTTATTTGAAATGGATTAAGATAAGAATGGTGGCTTTATTTGTTTTATGTTGAAGCTTCATGAAGCTTTGACCTTAGTGACCATTCTTGTCTTCATGCTTAACCCTAACTCATCCAAGTAAACATGGTCCATTCTCTACACTCAACTAAGGTTAGATTATGATAAGTATTGATTTCTTTTTCAATTTATCATAACACTTATCATAAACTAGCTTCATCTTCTCCTTCTTCTTCAAGAGAGAAAACTAGTTGCCATCAATGGTAACATGAGCAAAAGTGAGTGAAATCCAATTCTAAAGTGAACCCACCTCCTATTTCTTCACCCTCTATCTCTTGCCAAGTTGTTTTGGGTGTTTTCTTCACAAGTTTCACAACTTTGTGAAGTCGGAGCTTGAACTAGTGATGCCTCGACGTAGATCGTCTTTGACACGAAGCCGACGCCCTATTCCGCTCGTTTTCCCGATGAAGCCGATGAACGAGTCTAGGATTCGAAAAGGACAGCGAGAGGATGCCTACGTGGAGCCAAGGAAGAGGATTACCGGATCTACAAAGGTTGTAGCATCTAACTTTTAGTTAAGTAGTTAACTAGATTATCTTTTCGCCTAAACATCTAGTCTAAGATCCGTAGTCTAGGGTTTCTCGGCACCATTTTTTTTAAATTGGCATGTTCGATGCCTTGTGAGACCTCACTAGAGTGCCTAGGAACCTTTCACTGGTATCAGAGCCTAGCTAGAGCCTTAGGCGAAGTCTCGACGACGTTTGAAACCCGATCGAACCGAAACCCAAAACCCTAAAATGCTCTCTGGATTTTTTCTAAAAAATGGGATTTTTGTCAATTAAAAATATGCAGAAAATCAAGCAGGGTGTTATTTGAATTACTGTGAAATACGAGGGCCTGAATCAACTTTTCCACCGCGGAACCGCGGCACGTGCTATGTATGATGCGGCGGTTCCGCGGCCTTATTGTTCCTTTGTGTGGTGATTTCTGCACAGTAACTCATATAATTTAATGCTGTATTTTCTGGGATATTTTTGTTGTGACTATACAGAAGAGTATTCTGGGGTTGTATTGGGAATCAAAGATTCGATCGGATTATCAAATTTCGTCTTTGTATATTTCCGGATAAATTTTAGAATATGTTAAAAGGTTCGACCGGATATAAATACCCAATTTTTCCCCTGTCGGGAAATTTCCAAGTGTTGGATTTTTCCGTAGTTTAACAACGTTCTAAGTAGTGCAAGTAACGTGATGGACCCTCTAGAAGACAACAAACCTTAACTCGATTATGTGACCGTCTTGAACTGCCCTTTGAACCTTCGGGTTTGGGGCAGTACGGCGTGCCACATGTGAGGCGTTGGCTTGACCCTTCTACGGCTGGACCGTTGGTACTGAGGCACGAACTGAATGTTGTTAGACTTATTTCATGTGTTGAGCTGTATCGGGAAAACTTGGGTATTCGAATGTTCGATCGGAAAGTTTAACATTTTCTGTTTATCTGGAATATGATACAATAATTGGAATTCACAAACAGTTATGTGATAACTGAATGAATGTTATAAATCTAGCGGTTTAGTTTCACTTTATATTGAAAAGTGTTTTCGATAATTAGACTAAAATGCGGGATTTATAACTGTTAGGCATGTGATGTCTAAGTATTTCATATGATTAGGCATGCGATGTCTAAAGAAGTTGCGGATTCCAATTGTTGTAGTTTTACACTTTCTTTTCTGTGACCGTAAGTGTAGTATGTTCATATCGCCGGTTTCGTTGCTATACGTCAACGACAATTGGGGTATGCATACTTACTTACGTTGATGACATGTGATGTTATGTGTTGCTGGATATGTTATATTGGATCGTCGTGTTCGAATAGCCGGGGGTTTTTATGTGAGATGAGTGTTTTTCATTTTCATTCATGTAAAAACTTGTATGTAATATTCTTTTATTTGGGGCACTTCCAGGTAGCGGAAGATGTCACCTTTTGTATATTATTTACTTTTCCGCATTAGGATAGACCCAAGGAGGGGAGCACAAGTAACCGGGTTCTGGGGTCCAGTGGGAGACCAACTCGAGGAGTCGAGTCCGGGTCTCCTAACCCTAGAATTGGCAGGGTTGCTTGCCGCTCTCGTAGGGGTCTAGGGGTGTGGGATTGGCTATTCATCACGACCGTGGAATCCGTGTTTTATACTGGCTCGTATTGAAAACACGGACGTCCTAGTATATCCAATATTTCATATGTTTATTCTGCTGCGATTCTGTGATGGATTTAGTATATAGTATATATGATATATTATATAGACGTTATTTATGTTTTACACCCGCGCTAGCCCTGCCCTGCTCTGTCGTTAGTTACCTAACCTAACGGTGCACGAGGGGACATCGAGGCGAATGCGGATGGCATAAGTGTACGTCCTATCTATCTGTGATGTTTAGGTATTTAAATGATGGGACTTCATTAATGTGATTAATGAAAGATAAGAAACCTAAGATGTTGTGGAATCGAATTTTAAAATAAAACAGGTAGCTACAGTTCTTGCTTTGCACAGCGGTATATATGATATACCCTGCACCTTATTCGATGAGGAAAGGACCGAGATCCCTTCACCGGGAGTGACTCCTTTAGCAATAACTGGCAGATGCTACACACTCGGTTTGCTTTTGACTGCTTTTGGGTTTTTGCTTTGCACAGCGATATATATGATATATTCCGCACCTCATTCGACGAGGAAAGGACCGAGATCCCTTCACCGGGAGTGACTCCTTTAGCAAAACTAGAAAAGCCTCAAAATCACTCCATTTCAAAACTTCATTTGATTCTACAACGATATCAAGTTCATTACGCTCATGGTTTTCAGAAAAACCTGGTGTAGCCCTCCGTCATTTCAGATGAGTAGTAGTTAGTATTCGTGCTACGTTTGTTGGCCTGCGTCAAGGCGTAGTGTGCGGTAGCTAACTAGTATTTATCTGCTTATGCATATGATGCAGATTGGATTAGGGTAGTCGTGCGACTTTGTTGGCCTGCGTCAAGGGTCGTACGGGTGGGTTTAATTCGATCAGGAAATGACGGGTTGAACTTGACTAGCGCACTATGGTTTGTTGGCCTGCGTCAAGGTCATAACACGCTAGGGGCAAAATATTATCGGGAATTTCAAGTGTTGAAATTTGCAATGAGATTGCATACCTTCTATGAGATAGTTGGATCCCGATACCCACTGCGAGTAAGAGTTACTCCTGGGAGAGTTTTACACATTGCAATTAGCTGATCAAGTAGGTTTCTAGAAAGGTGTCAACGGGGTTACGCCTCTGGAAAAACGAGGTTTACATTAATTAGGTTCGTGCGAAAGCACGGGGGACCTCTCTCAAAGTACCGACACTGGCCTGGCTGAAAGATTGGCGAACTTGTAGTGTGTAATTAATCCCAGCTAGTCTTTCCTTTTAGGGTTTGGAGGAAGATTTGATAAAAAGCAGTGGGAGCCATCCTGATTAGATAAGATAATAACCAATCTGATCTTGCACGAGCATACGCTAAAGTGTTTTCTTCTCTCTCTCTCCAGGTAGCGACCATTTCATGCCCTAATGAAGATAATAATATGGATGTATTGACCGAACCCGCATGTTTTACTGTGCTGGGGAACGTTGGTTCCGTTCTTTCTTATAAGAGTTATAGGAATGAACAGGATATAGGGGAATACCAGGATTCCCATGCCACCCGAATGAAGAAAGTACATGTTGATGCATTTTCTTCGGGTGTGTTCGTTACTGAGAACTGTTTCTCCATTTGCTCTACGTCCTGGGTATTAGATACCGGGTCAGGATCCCATATATGTAATCAGTTACATGGGCTAAGGAAAGGTAGAGAACTTGGAGAAGGTGATAAAGACATTAGAGTTGGAAATGGTGCAATTGTTGCAGCTAAGACTGTCGGGGAATATCACCTTGTATTACCAACTGGTAATACATTGGTTCTGAACGAATGCTATTACATGCCGAACCTGATATGCAACATTATATCGGTTTCTTTATTAAGTAAAGAGGGATATAATTTTGTATTACAGGACAATGTTATGAACATTTTCCTTAACCAAAAGTTGGTTGGATCAGGCACGTTGTGCAATGGCATTTATGTTCTAAATCAATCAACAGTTCTGAGCATAACAAACACACACAAGAGGAAGAGTTCAGAACTGAACGAATCCTTCTTGTGGCATTGTAGACTGGGTCACATCAATGTGACACGACTAGCTAAGTTGCATAAAGATGGATATTTAAATCCGTTTGAATTTTCATCTTATGACACTTGCCAGTCATGTCTCAAAGGCAAGATGACCAAAACTCCGTTTACGGGACACGGAGAAAGAGTTACCGAACTCTTGGGACTGATACATAGTGATGTATGCGGTCCCATGTCTACACATACCAGGGATGGTTCTTCATACTTCATTACATTCACTGACGATCTCTCTAGGTTCGGGTATGTGTTCCTGATGAAACACAAATCAGAAGCTTTTGAGAAATTTAGGGAATATAAGAAAGAAGTTGAGAACCAAACCGGAAAAAGTATTAAAATCCTACGATTTGATCGAGGAGGAGAATACTTAAGCAATGAATTCCTGGACTTCCTAAAAGAGAATGGGATTCTCTCTCAGCTGACTCCTCCATATACACCACAGCACAACGGTGTATCAGAATGGAGGAACCGCACCCTATTAGATATGGTGCGCTCTATGATGAGCACAGCTGAGTTGCCTATTTCCTTCTGGGGATATGCACTGGAAACAGCTGCAGACCTATTGAATATGGTTCCCACCAAAACCGTGCCGACCACTCCATATGAGATATGGAAAGGAAAGAGACCATGTCTTAATTATGTTAAGATATGGGGTTGTCCGGCCTATGTAAAAACGCAAAATCCGGACAAACTCGCGGCAAGGTCCATTCTGTGTAAGTTTATTGGATATCCCAAACATTCGCGAGGGTATATCTTCTACCACCCTGAGGAACAAAGAGTGTTTGTTTCTCGGCATGCCACCTTTTTAGAAAAGGAATTTCTTGAAAAAGAGATTAGTGGTCATGAGGTAGAACTGGAAGAGGTTCCAGCTGCAGAAGCTACAACAGAAGATCTGGTGGAACCAGAGGATTCCGTAGTTCCCGATGAACCCCAGCCACTCCACCGATCTAGTAGGGTTCCTCGCCAACCTGAGAGATACTACGGTTTTCTCATGGACGGTGGGAGCGAGGATTGCATCATGGAGGATGATGACCCAACTAGCTTCGAGCAGGCCATCACGAGTGGGGACTCAGTGAAATGGCTGGATGCTATGCGGTCCGAGATGGAATCCATGTACACCAACAAAGTATGGACTTTGGACGTTGCTCCTGAAGGGGTAAAACCCATTGGGAGCAAGTGGATCTTCAAGAAGAAACTTGGTGTAGATGGGAAAGTGGAGACTTTCAAAGCTAGACTTGTAGCAAAGGGTTTTCGTCAAAGACCAGGTGTGGACTATGACGAGACCTTTTCTCCAGTGGCTATGCTTAAATCCATCCGGATCATGCTTGCCATCGCTGCATATCATGATTACGAAATCTGGCAAATGGATGTTAAGACCGCCTTTCTAAACGGTGATTTAGAAGAGTGCGTGTACATGACTCAGCCAGAGGGCTTCGTAGACAGTGGGAGCAGCGGGAAGGTGTGCAAGCTGCTTAAATCCATTTATGGATTAAAGCAAGCATCGCGGAGTTGGAACATCTGCTTTGACGTCGTTATCAAAGAGTTTGATTTCGTCAAAAATCCAGATGAACCTTGTATCTACAGGAAGGTGGCAGAGAGTAAGGTTGTCTTCCTCGTATTGTACGTGGACGACATACTCTTGATAGGAAATGATATTCCTATGCTGCAATCGGTCAAGCTCTTCTTATCACAAAGATTCTCAATGAAAGATCTTGGTGATGCCTCCTGCATATTGGGAATTAGGATCTATAGAGATAGATCCAAACGGATTTTGGGATTGTCCCAATCCAGGTACATTGACACCATACTAAAGAGGTTTAGTATGGAAGAGTCCAAGCGTGGGAACTTGCCCACGATCTCTGGAGTCACTCTCTCCAAAGAGATGTCTCCCAAGACTGATTTGGAGAGAGCTCGCATGCAAGGGATACCCTATGCTTCGGCAGTAGGCTCTATCATGTATGCGATGCTATGTACCAGACCCGATGTAGCATACTCACTAAGTATAGTGAGCAGGTATCAAGCTGATTCTGGAGAGAGTCACTGGACAGCTGTGAAGAGCATTCTCAAGTACTTACGAAGGACTAGAGATATGTTCTTGGTGTATGGTAACGGAGAACTCCAAGTGGAGTCATTTACCGATTCGAGCTTCCAGAGTGATAAGGACGACTCTAAGTCGCAGTCGGGCTTTGTCTTTACCCTTTACGGAGGGGCGGTTAGCTGGAAGAGTTCCAAGCAGGAAACCATGGCAGACTCGACAATGGAGGCTGAATACATCGCTGCCAACGATGTTGCCAAAGAGGCTGTCTGGATCAAGAAGTTCATTACTGAACTTGGAGTGGTTCCATCCATTGAGCGTCCAATACCTTTGTATTGCGATAACAATGGAGCGGTGGCTTTGGCCAAGGAACCCAGGTCCCATCAGCGATCTAGGTATATTCTGAGGCGGTATCACCTGATCCGGGAGATAGTTGATCGCCGGGAGATCGAGGTTAGGAGGGTTGACACGAAGAACAACACGACGGATCCACTCACGAAGGCCATTCCCCAGATACAGTTTGAGAGACTCTTCGGGATGCTCGGTATGCGATACTACAGCAGCTGGCCCTAGTGCAAGTGGGAGATTGTTGGTTGTATGTATGTCCTAGAGGCCAGTATTGTACAGATGTTGTATATTATATTGGATGCTTGGACATATATAGAGATGACTTTCTTACTCGATATGATAGTATGCTATCTGGTTACTCTTTATCTTAACATGTACACTAGTCTCTTTATACTGTCTTGTAGTTACATGTTGGTAAAGCCCTTAGGATGTGTACTTGACTACCTGGACTATGATGCAGATCATACTAGTGGGGACATGGTAGTCCATAAGTACATCCTTCAAGGTCCCTGGTCGTGGGTGTATCGAGACGGGGCATCGATATACCAGAGTAGACTAGCGTATATGCTTCTCGACCCATGTGATGGGCGATGGATGATCCCATATCCATTGGTGTTTGACATCAGAGATGGTATACGGGTGCTCAGTGGAGACTGGGTACACTGGACGGACTCGCCGAGAACTCCCAGATGGTATTATACCTCACGTCAGATGGCAGTTCTCAGGTGACACTTGTGCAGGTTAGTCTGTAGACCCGAGATCGTCATAGAGTCTTGTGTGATTCCCACTGTGCTTTGATCTCCACCTTACCACGTCCATGAGGGCGTGCAAAACGGTGGTCTTTGGGTACAGTCCCGAGTCACATGGAGGCAATGAGCGATAGGAGGGGTTTCGTCTCTCCCGGTATTGGGGGTTGATGTTGCGCCGTGCTCGATTGGCCGTAACAGGGAAGTCCCTGGCCAGGGCTGTTCAGAGATTTGCTGGTAAGTGTTACCAGTAGTTTCTCGACCCGTTATGAGCCTCACATCGGCACGACTTATCGAGTATTGGGGTCTGACGTTTACCACCCCTAGACTTGATATGCGACGTATCAGACGAACAGACCGGACTGTACGATTAAGTGTTACTGGTTGGATTCACAGGAGTGTGAGCGGGCTAGCTCGTCGATCTTCTGATCGCTCAATACCCGGGTGGCCGTTACGTTTAGCAGACCGCTTGCGGCTTGTGGCTGCTTGATATGATCATCATCTGCTACCGGCGTATTGACGAGTCTTTAGAGTCCTACACAGAGGTTTCCTGGCTCAAGCGAAACGAAATAGGAGCGCATATGAGATATGTGCAGGACCGAGAATAATGCGTGTATGTGATACCGCATTTCATTCTCGCGATATATGCTTCGATTGGTTATATTCGATTTTACCTAGTTATCGAATCATTGATTCAATAAATCGATACATTGAATACTAGTCGGTTATGTGCGACATGACCGGATCATTGAATCAAATGTTGATTTAATGATTTAATGTATAATTATATATTTGATATATTACTTTGCATTAGCTAGTATAGGTTCACTTTAAATGGATTTTCTCACTTGATGTGCAAGTTGTATATGTGATATACTTTTGTACACATATTTGTATCATGTTTGATGATACTTGCTCTTTTGGTTAAGTGTAAAGAATTAAACCATGGTTAAGTGTTGATTAGGGTTTTGCAAATTCATTTATCTATTTATTTATTTATTTGAAATGGATTAAGATAAGAATGGTGGCTTTATTTGTTTTATGTTGAAGCTTCATGAAGCTTTGACCTTAGTGACCATTCTTGTCTTCATGCTTAACCCTAACTCATCCAAGTAACCATGGTCTATTCTCCACACTCAACTAAGGTTAGATTATGATAAGTATTGATTTCTTTTTCAATTTATCATAACACTTATCATAAACTAGCTTCATCTTCTCCTTCTTCTTCAAGAGAGAAAACTAGTTGCCATCAATGGCAACATGAGCAAAAGTGAGTGAAATCCAATTCTAAAGTGAACCCACCTCCTATTTCTTCACCCTCTACCTTTTGACAAGTTGTTTTGGGTGTTTTCTTCACAAGTTTCACAACTTTGTGAAGTCGGAGCTTGAACTAGTGATGCCTCGACGTAGATCGTCTTTGACACGAAGCCGACGCCCTATTCCGCTCGTTTTCCCGATGAAGCCGATGAACGAGTCTAGGATTAGAAAAGCACAGCGAGAGGATGCCTACGTGGAGCCAAGGAAGAGGATTACCGGATCTACAATGGTTGTAGCATCTAACTTTTAGTTAAGTAGTTAACTAGATTATCTTTTCGCCTAAACATCTAGTCTAAGATCCGTAGTCTAGGGTTTCTCGGCACCATTTTTTTTAAATTGGCATGTTCGATGCCTTGTGAGACCTCACTAGAGTGCCTAGGAACCTTTCACTAGATATGATATGATATTAGCTGCATGTTTATATTGCACATATAGGCATAAAACTTCATTGCATATTATTACTTGTTGTGCTTGGACTTGTACCTTTTGGACACTGCACTATTATTGACGGTTCATGTTGCACGAGCACTGATTGTATGCCTCTCACACCGTCAATAATTACCATGACACGCACAACACATATACATTGTGATACTATATTGGCTAGGAACTTGAGACATGATCCTTATTTTTATTGTGCATATGACTTATAGCATACCTGTATACCTACATGCTTACACATATGCCTTGACATGCCTACATGATTGTTACCCATATACCTATATGGTATTGTACCATTAGTGACAGGTATATACACATATGAGACATAGCTATATGTACATCTTGTATACATACTTACACATACACCAGTATGGTATTACATCATTATTGATAGGTACATGCTCATACACCTTGCTATAGTTACATGTTCACCTTTATATGATATTGTATTTGGTTTCGGAGAATTAGGAACCACATGATATATTAATAACTTGTTGCAGTTAAATAGCGGTTTTTCCTTTATATGCTCACATTACTGTTTTATGTTGCATATATCATATTCATGGATTTTCGCATTGTGATATGGATTTCACATGATATTTTCTGGATTTGAGGACTGTGGTAGTTTCATGAAATTATGCATTATTTGAAAAACCCGGTTTCTCTTGATATGATATTTCGATGCGTCCACCATGAGATTTATCAGTTCTGAGTTTTGTGATATACCTGATGCGAGGAGTGGAGTGGGCCGTGTGCGGGTATATGGTGGAGCCCGGTATGGTACCCCGGGGAAAGAAAGGTACGTCGACGGATTTGCCGATGAGCCTGGCAGGGAATGTGCACTGCCTACTGGTGACAGTTTTGGACTCGTCGGTGATCGTGGAGATATCATCCGGAGTCATGTACGTATGGATACGGGGAATTCGAGTGTCGAAGCTGGGCACTCGGGTTACCGATGAACGTATGATACGTACATATCAGGGCCAGTCGTGGTGACGACACCTGATAGATGAGTATTTATGTGTCGATGCTGGACACTAGTTTTCATGATATTTTACTCCTAAGTATATATATCAGTGGTATGAGATGCTGTTATATATGCATATATATATATATATATCAGTGGTATGGGACGCTGTTATATATATATTTATAATATATATCATCATAATGATCTATACAAGTAATCTTAGTTTTACTCGATATTTCGATATGAGGGCCGATATGAGGGCCAATCCAAAGGCCGATTTGAGAAAATTGGGATTTGGATTGTCTTGATGGACACTGGTCCTGCCACGATGAGGATTCCGTGAGGATGACATGTTTTATCCCATATTCCGCATTTATTTATATGCATTGCTTCATGTATTAGTAGTACCTGATAGAGTACCTTTCATGACTGTTGCATATACATATTGCCAGATTATTGCTTCATGTATTAGTTGTACCTGATAGAGTACTTTTCATGACTGTTGCATACATATGGCCATTTATTGCTATTAGCTTGCATGTGATAGATTCGCGCAGTACGTGCATACTTGCGATTGCCTACATATGTTATTTACTATTCATGAGTTGGTAACTCACCCCCGTTGTGCCACAGTGTTTTGCAGGTAGTCCCTCAGGGCAGTCGGGGCAGGACTTCTACTTTTCGTATCATCTTTTGCAGCGGATACCGCTACGGCTGACTGTGTGCTGTTTTGCTATAGGTGGGTTTAGCGGTTATCCGATTTTGCTCATTGTATATCTTTGTACCATGTACTCTCCATCTACCACTTTCATGTATTGACTTAGAGACGAGTTGTGAGGACGATATTGTATATTATTTGTGACTTGGAGATTTTCATGTTGTTCATTTTATATCATCTTTTTCTTCGCTACGGCGTCGTATATCTGTTGTGGTGGTTGTTTTCCGCCTTTGGGCATAGATTTGCTCCCGTTTGGGGATGCTATACTTATATCTTTATGTTGTACCCTTTTAGAGGCTTGTTTTAAAAAAAAAGGTTCTGCCAAATTTTTAAAGAAAATAAAATTGGACTTTAAAGAATTTGATTAAGATTTCAAAAGTTTTAACAATGTTATTATCACTTACTACTTTTGATGGTTTAGATTGCTGGGTTTTCGGCTTACTTGAATTATGTTACGCCTGGAGACATTACGTGATTTAAGGGCCGTCATGTGCCAAATTTTGGATTGTGACAAAGTTGGTATCAGAGCACTAGGTTTACCTTTCGGAGTGTAGGATGACCTTGGTATGATAGAGTAGGTAGCTTAGGCAGAGTGATGTAGCGTGGGTATGTCCGCGGCATACTTATGACACGGCACTCCGCCTAAGTGACCTAAGTAATAATTGCTTGAAATTCCTTCCTTGATGATACATATCCTTATGATTCGATTTCCGTGTTCTTATCGAATCCTATTTCCATTTATAACCTTTTGCCGCCGATGACTTTGTGGGCTCAGAGAGAGGCAGTGAGAGCCGAGGTCAGAGTTGAATCGTTTGGGACGAGGACTGACCAGGATGGTATGCTCGTTGCACAGGAGCAGTTTGATCCGCCTTCGATAGATCGTATCACTAGGCTTGAGGCAGATATGCAGGACTTGCGCCAGATGATGAGGTTATTGGTTGAGGACAGTCGAGCGCAGCGATAGGAGATTGTTACCCCTGTTATCCAGTTATTCCTTGCAATCAACACACATCATTGTGTTACTTATACAGCACCAGTGGATGCAGCCCTATTCGATGAGGAGCGTCTTTCCGAGACTTTAGGAGTCCGAGGGCATAGGAGGGCTTGTGCAGGTGTACCAGCCCAAAGACAGAGGTTCAGTCGCCGTGACAGGTTTCGTGCACGTCGCGGGAGTAGCAGAGGCGTGGGACGAGGACGGTCGTTTAGCTCTTATCCCCAGAAGGATCAGCAGCCATCGTATGGATGTTTTCGGTGCGGGAGTTTCCATCTCCTCGTCAGAGATTGTACCTTGGTATGCCGGAGGAAGGCAGCAGTACCATATGTTACCTTACCACCTTCACCTCAGGGAGAGTCGTCTGTTGCACCTGTTGTTGATCCGCGTCAGACTTATGTTCAGAGAGGTCGTGGTCACGGAGGATTTGTTTCAAGAGTACATGATGGTAGAGGAGGAGGACAGCCGGGTGTTGGTAGAGGGCAGGCAGGAGCGCTTTCTTCTACTCATTGGGACGCGCGGGCGTCTAATGCAGAGTTTTCAGGTATTCTTAATTCGTATGTTCTTTTGATTCGTATGTTTGTTTAATTCGGGATCTATGCACTCGTTTGTTCTACACACTTTGTGTCGTGGTTGGGCCAAGAGTCATGTATACTAGATCAGCCGTTTATTGTGTTCACTCCTGTTAGCGATCCTTTGGTTGCGCGACACGTGTTTCGGTCATGTGCCAATTAGGTAGGAGATAGAGATTCGTCCGTCGATTTGATCCTCCTTGAGATATTGGACTTGACGTTCTCCTGGGCACGGACTGGTTAGCTACGTGCTATGCGTCTATTGACTGCCGTGAGGAAACAGTCAGGTTTTGTTTTCCCGGCGAGTCAGTTCTTGTTGTGCAGGAGGACAGTGGTGCCGCCCTCACAGCTTGAATTCAGCCTTTTTCGCTAGTCGGATTTTGAGGAGAGGATGTCGAGGATTCTTGGCTTTCATTTGTGATACCGGAGCCACAGTGGATTCGGTGGACCGGGTTCCTATTATGCGAGAGTTTTCCGACGTTGTTCCAGATGAGCCGGCGGAACTTAGGGAGCTTAAGGATCAGCTGCAGAGTTGCTAGATATGGGGACTTGTACGTCCAAGTGGTTCGCTTTGGGGAGATCTTAATCTGTTAGTCAAAGAGAAGGACGGTAGTTTGAGGGTGTGTATTGATTGATCGTCAATTGAACCGAGTTATGGTGCGGATATGTATCCTTTACCTCGCATTGACGATTTGTTCGATCAGCTCTAGGGTGCGAGACATTTTTCTAAGTTTGCTTTGGGATCAGGTCATCATTGGTTGCGAGTTCGGAGTGATGACATTCTGAAGGCTTCTTTTGTGCGTGCTATGGGCTTAATGAGTTTTTGGTGGTGTCGTTGGACTCACCAATGCCCTAGCAGCATTCGTGGATGTGATGAACCAGATTTCTTCAGGCCGTTCCTCGACCAGTGTATTGTTGTGTTATAGATGACATTCTGGTCTTTTCCAAGAGTCGTGAGGAACATGAGCAACACTTGAGGATTTTCTTTGCAGACATTGGGAGAGTACCAGCTGTTTGCTAAATTCTCGAAGTGTTCCTTCAGGCTTGATAGTGTTGACTTTCTAGGTCATGTGGTTACGAGAGACGGTATTCGTATGGACCCGAGGAAGATCGAGGCCGTACAGCTTTGGACCAGACCTGTTCAGGGACAGAGGCCCGTAGATTTTTGGGCTTAGCCGATTTTTACCGCCGTTTCGTGCAGGATTTCTTGAGTATCGCTGCACCGTTGACCGTACTGACAAGGAAGGGAGTTCATTTTCTTTAGACTGAGGCATGCGTGCGGAGTTTTCAGTAGTTGAAGACTCGGGAACGACTGCACCAGTTCTATCTTTGCTTTCTGGATCGGGCGACTTTGTTGTTTACTGTGATGTTTCGCGAGTGGGGCTCGATTGTGTACTAATGTGGCATTATAGAGTTATCGCTTATGCTTCCCGACAGTTGGAGGAGGTACGAGCAGGATTATCCTACTCATGATCTGGAGATGGCCGTGGTGGTCTTGCGCTGGAGATTTGGGGACACTACTTGTACGGAGAGTCGTGTCAGATTTTCACAGACCACCAGAGCTTAATGTACATCTTCCTGCAGCGGTATCTGAGTTGAGACAACGCCGTTGGATGGAGCTTGTAAAGGATTGTGATTGTGAGATCCTTTATTACCCGTGACAAGACGATTGTGGTTGCTGATTCTTGAGTCGTAGGCCGGGGGGTAGTTTGTTCCAGTTGTGCGCAGTTCAGAGACAGTCTTCTGTAGATTTACAGTTCTTGTGCGATCGTGGAGTAGAGCTTAAGTTTGCCTCTACTAGGGGACAACTTGCTCATGTCCGCGCCCGTCTACTTTTACTTAATCGTTTTCGTGAGGCACAGCCCGCCGATGCTCGGTCGTCTGAGATTTTTGAGCATGTTCGGCAGGGTAAGATTCGGAGTTCTAATTTGTGAACAGGGTGTGCTGTTTTAGGGACTTGATGGCGTGTACCGATACTGATGGGTAGAGACGCGAGGTCCTAGAGCAGGCATATCAGTCAGCTTTTTGTGTTCATCCAAGTGCCACCGAGATGTAACGTGACTTGAGAGTTGGTTACTGGTTGGCAGGGATGAACAGTGAAGTTTCGGATTTCATTTTGAAGTGCTTGGCTTGTCGGCGAGATAAGATTAAGCGTTTGGGGCCGGCTGGAGAGTTGCAACCTTTTTACCGTTCCAGAGTGGGAATAGGAGCAGATCTCTATGAATTTCGTTGTGGTGTTTACCCAGGCTTAGACAGGATGTGACTCCATTTGGGTGATTGTTGTCCGGTTATGCTCAGTTTGCTCAGTTGTTCTTCGGTAAGTTTGTGCGTTTCAACGGATTTCCTTCATGTGTTGTATCCAATAGAGGCACCCAGTTCGTTTGCTGTCTTTGGCAGGAGCTTCAGGAAGCCTTGGGTACTGGTTGAGCTTTAGCGCCGCTTCCCATCCGTAGGCCGATGGTCTGTTAGAGCGGACTATACATACTCTGGAGGATATGCTTGTGCATACGTACTAATAGTTTGTTGGCAGTTGGGATCGTCACTTGCCATTGATAGGGTTCTCCTACGATAGCTGTTATCAGGAGACATTCCAATTGGCAACCTTTAGGCATTGTGTGGTAGCTTGTGTCGATCGCCAGTCTGTTTTACTGACTCCGCGAGAGTAGGATTCTTGGACCTCGGCTAGTCCAGAGACTTCAGAGAAGATCCAGTTGGTTCAGGTCGGGATGAAAGCAGCCCAGTGCAGACAGAAGTCTTATGGCGACCGTAGTGGTCGCAGACTTGAGTTCGCAATGGGAGATCATGTATTCCTACGGATTTTTTTCTCCGATAAATGGCGTGTTGAGTTTTGGGAAGCTTAGTCCCAGATTGTAGATCCTTTTGAGATCCTCGAGCGAGTTAGTACCGTTGCCTATAATTTGGCACTTCCGTCCAGATTTTTGAGTATTCACCCAGTATTCCTTGTGTCGATACTTTGCAAATACCTTCATGACCTTTCTCACATGATTTAGCATCAGACCATTTTGCTTGGAACGCGATCTTTCGTTCACCAGCAGCCGATAGTGTTAGTGGATCGGCAGGTGGAGAAATTACGGTCAAGGGTCTTGCCATCTGTGGAGATTTTTCTTTGGCGTAGCCGTCTAGTGAGGTGATCACTTGGGAGGCTGCGAGCGAGATTTGGGAGTTTTGCACTCATCTCTTTGAAGGTACGCTAAGTAATAATTTTTAATTCAGGGACGAATTTCTATAAGGGGAGAGATTGTAACACCTTAGATTTTGCGATTAGTGTTATTTAAGCGATAATGCAGATATTTGGTAAAAAGTTTACCAATTTGGGTTCCTCACATTTTATAACATTTAATTAATAATTTATTATTATTTGTTATGGTTTGCACACACTTGTGCATGTTAATGTGAGGGTGTGGTTATGTAATCTCGTTTAGGTGACCATGACAATTTTAAGTTAATCCTAATCCTTACTTTGCTTTAATCCTATCCTTGGTTTAAACCTTAACCCTAAAACCCTAGATTTTTGTGTGAGATATTTCATTTGGGTTTTGTTTTGGGAGGAGGTGGCATGATGACTTTTGAGGAGAGCATGCTTGCATTTATTGAAGTGGTGCACACACCATTACACTCACCTCTCCCTCTCTTTTATCTCACTCTCACTCATTTCTCTCTCACTTATCTCCTTTTCATTATTTCTCATCTCCTCACTTCCTCAACTGAACACTTGCTAATCTTTCACTAAACCTTCACCAAACTTCACAAAATCTCACCCAAATCACTTCTAAAGACTTGTTTTGCCTCTTAGATGCCTTGGAGCTTGGAAAGCTAGGATCTTTGAGCTTGTGGTAGTAGGTAATGATCTCTATCTATTATTTATGATGTTATTGTGTTGTGTAGCCTTTTAGTTTTAGTTTAGAACACTTAAAGTTTAGTTTCGTGCACATATCGTATTTTTAGTGTCATTATATGTTATCTGTGATCTCCTGTGATCGAGAGGTGTACTAGAAAATCCAGCAATGTAGTTGTGTTGTACCAGTGACCCTAAGCCTACACCTAAAGCACGAACTCACTAGGCTCGGATTTGGCCGCCAACAAGCATAGGAATTCCGACGAGCTCGGTTTTAGGGTGGAGTTGGGTTTTGGTTTTTGGTGGGTAATTGTCTGTAGTTGTTTAAGTGTGTTTGGTCTTGTTGGATTTTTATGTTTTTACTGTATACCAAATCTGGGATCACTTTGCTAGTTTCTTGTGTTACGGCTACGCGAGTTACGTTTTACGACATGGCACGTGTACTTTGTGTAGCTTTTGCTCTAGGGTTGGTTTCGTAGTGTCGCTACGCACGTTAGCCACTAGACGAACACTTGAGAGTATGTTTGGAGTTGGTGCGTCGGTCAAACGTAGTTTGTACGTGTTATTGGTCGATTGATAATATATATACACTTACTTTGTTGTTATGTGATTTTAGGATCGCAGGCGAGGACTTCGGACGCTGCGAAGAAGGGGAAGCGAGTGGTTGGCTTTACTTAGCCAGGATAGTTGTGAGTAGATTTAATATCTATAGGGGAATCTCCCGCATGGCGTTATGCATCAGGGCTAGATATGATATGATATTAGCTGCATGTTTATATTGCACATATAGGCATAAAACTTCATTGCATATTATTACTTGTTGTGCTTGGACTTGTACCTTTTGGACACTACACTATTATTGACGGTTCATGTTGCATGAGCACTGATTGTATGCCACTCACACCGTCAATATTTGCCATGACACGCACAACACCTATACATTGTGATACTGACCTTTATATGATATTGCATTTAGTTTCGGAGAATTAGGAACCACATGATATATTAATAACTTGTTGCAGTTAAATAGCGGTTTTTCCTTTATATGCTTATATTACTGTTTATATGTTGCATATATCATATTCATGGATTTTCGCATTAAGATATGGATTTCACATGATGTTTTCTAGATTTGAGGACCGTGGTAGTTTCATGAAATTATGCATTATTTGAAAAATCCGGTTTCTCTTTATATGATATTTCGATGCGTCCACCATGAGATTTCTCAGTTATGAGTTTTGTGATATACCTGATGCGAGGAGTGGAGTGGGTCCTGTGCGGGTACATGGTGGAGCCCGGTATGGTACCCCGGGGCAAGAAAGGTATGTCGACGGATTTGCCGATGAGCCTAGCAGGGGATGCGCACTGCCTACCAGTGACAGTTTTGGACTCGTCGGTGATCGCGTAAATATCGACCGGAGTCATGTACGTATGGATACGGGGAATTCGAGTGTCGAAGCTGGGCACTCGGGTTTCCGATGAACGTATGATACGTACATATCAGGGCCAGTCGTGGTGACGACACCTGATAAATGAGTATTTATGTGTCGATGCTGGACACTAGTTTTCATGATATTTTACTCCTAAGTATATATATCAGTGGTATGGGACGCTGTTATATATGCACGTATATATATATATATATATATCAGTGGTATGGGACGCTGTTATATATATATATTTATAATATATATCATCATAATGATCTATGCAAGTATTCTTATTTTTAGTTGATATTTCGATATGAGGGCCGATCTGAGGGCCGATCCGAGGAAATTGGGATTTGGATTGTCTTGATGGACACTGGTCCTGCCACGATGAGGATTCCGTGAGGATGACTTGTTTTATCCCATATTCCGCATTTATTTATATGCATTGCTTCATGTATTAGTAGTACCTGATAGAGTACCTTTCATGACTGTTGCATATACATATTGCCATATTATTGCTTCATGTATCAGTTGTACATGATAGAGTACCTTTCATGAATGTTGCATACATATGGCCATTTATTGCTATTAGCTTGCATGTGATAGATTCGCGCAGTACGCGCATACTTGAGATTGCCTGCATATGTTATTTACTATTCACGAGTTGGCAACTCACCCCGTTGTGCCACAGTGTTTTGCAGGTAGTCCCTCAGGGCAGTCGGGGCAGGACTTCTACTTTTCGTATCATCTTTTGCAGCGGATACCGCTACGGCTGGCTGTGTGCAGTTTTGCTATAGGTGGGTTTTGCGGTTATCCGATATTGCTCATTGTATATCTTTGAACCATGTACTCTCCATCTACCACTTTCATGTATTGACTTAGTGACGAGTTGTGAGGACGATATTGTATATTATTTATGACTTGGAGATTTTCATGCTGTTCACTTTATATCGTCTTTTTCTTCGTTACGACGTCGTATATCTGTTGTGGTGGTTGTTTTCCGTCTTTGGGTGCGGATTTGCTCCCGTTTGGGGATGCTTTACTTATATCTTTATGTTGTACCCTTTTGAGAGCTTGTTTTACAAAAGAGGTGCTGCCAAATTTTTAAAGAAAATAAAATTGGACTTTAAAGAATTTGATTGAGATTTCAAAAGTTTTAACAATGTTATTATCACTTACTATTTTTGATGGTTTAGATTGCTGGGTTTTCGGCTTACTTGAATTACGTTATGCCTGGAGACGTTACGTGGTTTAAGAGCCGTCACGTGCCAAATTTTGGGTCGTGACATTTTCTCTGTCACAAAATAAGCAAGATTTTAGAAAAATGGCAGTGTTGTATGAGATCTATATGAATGGTGGATAAAAAGAATGGATGGAGATAAGCAACATACCAGCCAAATAGCCGAGGAAATAACTTATCCCTACCCCCTTATAGGTTATGATTATATGCGTAAATAATAGATAGATAGTTATCATAGATGCAGGTTGAGATTAAGAGAATGAGAAGAGGGGAAGAAGAATCCTGTTTTTCAAAGAAGACCGTCACGTTGCCCCTTCTTCGGATCCTGTCGGCACTTTTTTGCCTTGCGTTGAGAGCTTTGGAGCCGTTCTTTAACTTTAGAAATGAGCTCTAGGGTTTTTGATTTCGGGATGAGTGATTGGTGCAATTTATTGCATATTTATATAACCATATTTATCTTAATTTTGCACATTTTATACTTTTTCGGGTAGGTTTTATGAACTAATACAGGTTATATAACTTAAACGCTAAAAGACGCAAAAGATTAATTGCATGCGTGAAATGGAGATTAAATTGGAGTTAATAGAATATAGAGAATTGATAAGTTACATTTATTGCATATTTTCCATATTTTTATTAATTAATAATTTGTATTATTTATAATTTGAGAACATATGTGGAGATTATGTGTATAAATATGAATTCATTTGTTTCTTAAATAATAAGTAATATAATTATAAGGGAATTGGCTTCCTAATTGAAATAGATGCTGTTAAAAGATTTGCTTTGAATATTTTTTTTTGCTGGTTTAAAATTAGTCATATCTATTCAAAACAGCAAATCAATTGAGAAGACTTGATCAGAGCAAGAGATCAAATCCTGTCTGCCTAGTTTAATGTCATCAAAAGATTCAGTAGAAATCTATTAGAATTAGAAATTGAGATTTTTTGAAAAATTGTATTCTTTTATATTTTTTATTAATTGATCTCCAAACTCAACCTTATATATAGAGAGGTAATGTTATTGTTGGAGGCATCTCTCCATAGTTTAATTGTTGGGTTTTGGGAGAGATTAAAGATATTCGTGATATTTATTTTTAATATGAAATTTGCTTTATTTGATAATCATTTCTTTTGTATTATGAATAGCTAATCCATTTTTCTAGGGTTTAGAATTATTCTTTCTATCATGGTTGTGATGTTTTAATATCTCTATCTTTTTTCTATTGGTTTTCATTATGAATTTGTCTTGATCTAAAAGTTTCTCTTTTTGTTTTTCATCTCATAAACTAAATCGTATGATGATAGTTGAAGCCATAAATATGTTTTTAGTGGACGGGGGTTAGGGTCGTAGCAGTCACGGCCGCGGCGAAAAATGAAAACAATAATTTTTTATCAAACATAACCCCAATTCAATACCAAGATTATCAAATACTAATGCAATAGGCAAACTAAAAATGTCAAGACAGCAAAGACAAGAGAGCTACAACTTTTGTAGTATCTTCATATGCTCCAATAGAGAATGAGGACTCTTGTTAGACTCCGTGAGCTCCCGGACGTGTAGGAACGCCAACCGCGGCACTGTAGATGATCAGTGTTGAAAATAGGCTGCCCGAACTCCATCTCCGTCACCGGGCGGAAGTTCTCCTTCCAGAGACATACTACGTGTAGAGGAAGGTGATGTGGTATCTGGGTACTCTCCCTTTTTCTATTCCCTCACCATGGCAACAATTGCCATTAAATTAGAGAGCTTGAGCTCTCATTTCGGAGGAGGAAGAAGAAGAAAATTATGATGGCTACTAAACGATTTATTTCTCTTCCTTTCAATACCATATCATATATCATATGACACATAACACTCTCCCTCTCTCTCTCATGTGTGTTGTCACACACTCAAGAGAGAGGGAGGGCCCCACCATTCATGTTAGCATAATAAATAAATAACACACACACACACATAACATAAAAGAGTGGGATTTAATATATGAATTATATATATATATATATATATTAAATAAGTATTAGTATATGTATCCCATACATATACACATCATGTATCACATAAACGATATGCCATCAATATCTTCTCAGTATCATAGAGTGTGTGTGTATCATATACACTATAATAGAAACCGCATAATAAATACGGTTATCAAGTCAACACTTGACTTGATATTCCAGTTTTTAAACCGACTAGTATAACAGTCGTTCGATTAAATGCGTATATCCAATATATATATATATATATTCAATCGAACTCACGCACGTATCCCTATACGCACGTCACATTGCATTTTTCTCGGGCAGGCACTTTCGTTGCGGGACTCTAAAGACTTGTCAATACGCTGGCAGTAGGTTATAAACGATCGCATCCAATTGAATCTAAAACACTTTCAGATTCAACCCCCTTTCGGATTAATCCACAAGCTCGTCGGTGGCACTAGTTATACGTAACGGCTACCCAGGTATGAGCAAGATAAAGGCCAGTTGAAGAATGAACTCTTCCGAACCCGACAAAGTCTATAAGTGATAGTCACCATATAGTCCGGTCTCTTGTCAAAGAGTATCGTATACCGGGTCTGGGGTTAGAATCTGTCAGACCCCCAATAATCCGATAAGTCATGCCAACAAAGGACTCATAACCAAAAAGATACAACTTGTAACACTTACCAGTTTATCTCTACTTCCATGGCCACGGTCGTATGGTTATAGTCGTGTCCTGCACAGCGCGATATCGACTCCCAATACCGAGATTGTTGAATTCACTCGATCGCTCACTGCATCCATGTGCTTCAGGACTGTACCCAACTAAAACCTGTTTGCACGACTCAGCATAGCCATGGTAGGGTAGTAATCTAAGTATAGTGGGAACGCACACAAGACACTATGGCGATCTCAGGTCAAGGGACTACCCTGTACTCATGTCACCAGAGAACTGCTATCTGACAGTTGGTATAATACCATCTAGGAGTTATCGGCAAGTTCGTCCTTTGTAACTCATCCAATGAGCACCTATATACAATCTTCGATGTCAAACACCAATGGCTATGGGATCAACCATCGCCCTTTACGGGGTCAAGAAACGTATACACTAAGTACCAATGCCCAGTCTTGATACTCCTACGACTAGAGACTTTTAAGGATGTGCTTATAGACTACTCAGGCCCTACTAGTATGATCCCTATCATAATCCTGGTAGTCAAGAAAAAATCCTATAGGCTTTATCTCATGTATTAGCGATACGTGATAACGAGTAAAACGTATACACATGACAGATAAAGACAAATCATATAACATACTATCATTTCGAGTAAGACCGTTCTCTGTATAGGTCCTCTTGAATTCAGTAATTACATTCCTACAATTACGACAATTTCCTTGAGGGCACTTATATCCAACAATCTCCCACTTTCACTCAAGGACAATTATTGCAGTATCGCGTATACACATCTCATGTGCTTCTGCTTACCCAACTTCTGTACTAACAGTTTCGCAAAGTGTGTTCGAGAAATAGCTTCAGTGAGTGGATCCGCTACAATATTTCTAACTGTATCTCTCTGAATCCCAACTTCACGGAGATCAACTATCTCCCGAAATGAGCGATACCCACCTTAGAATTTTGTTTAGACAGATGATGGGATCTTGTTCACAAATAAACGTATGTATTCAAACAAATACTAAGGATTTATCCTCTGCTGATTCACAATCAGTATCTAGCGTCTTGACTACCTCACTATCCCGCTTTGAACTCTTCCAATATACTTCTCCTTATAAGAGGGTAAAATAATGACTTACGACAAATACTCTGTCACCCTTATCACCATGGAAGTTGGAATCGGTAATCGCCTCACAAAGGAGTCTGCCATTACCAAACACCAAGAACATCTCATACGTTCTCCATTTATTCATATGTTTCTTCAGGATTGGACTAATATCTGCTTACTACACCAAGTGTAAAAACATCATCTGGTCTGATATATAACATCACATGATTAACCCCACTGTCAAAGCATGTCGAATGTCATTCATGTGAATCCCTCTCTTCATCAGTCCCCAAAGACATCATTTTAGAGAGGATGACTCCATTACTTGCGAGTACATTACCTCACTAGGAGTCATCCATTCTAAACCACTTTAGAATGGTGTCAAGATACCTGAATTGGGACAATCCTAAAACCCTTATTAGATCTAACCCTATAGACCTAGTCACCATAATTAATGATGTATATATAATCCATAAAGGAGAAATAAATGTGACAATCAATGTTTGACCGAATCATAATATAGGAATATCATTTCTTATCAGAAGAATGTCATCCACATCAATATGAGAAACCCTACAGTACTCCTTATAGCCTTCTTACAAATACCGGGTTCATCACTTATTTTGATGAAGTCAAACGCTTTGACCGCAACATCAAAACAGATGATCCATCTGCGCTATGCATGCTTTGGTATATAAATAGAGTTAAGCAACTTGCAAACTTTCCGCTGCTCCCACTGACTAAGACAACCCTCTAATAAAGTCATATACACGTACACTTCTAAATCCAATTTAAAAAGACGTTATAGTCAGCTTCATACCAGATATCATAGTCATGAAAGACAACAATGGCAAATTTTATCCGTATGGACTTCTGCATAGACATTGAAGTAACAATATCATCACAATCCATATTGGATATTTGATGAATACCTATTTACTACAAGTCTAGTCTTATTAGTTTCATACCTTTCCATTTTCACCGATCTCGAAAGATCTACTTGCTCCTTATGGGTTTTATCCCTTTCAGGAGCACCCAACAAAGTCTATAATTTATTGTAGTGCATGGAGTCCAACATGGAATCCATCCATCAGTCGGAAGTCACCACTTTCTATGGTCTGCTGATAACTAGTAGAGTCATCATCACATGATGAAAGCCTCTTCATAACCGTCTACGAGAAAATCGAAGTATCTTTCGGGTGGCTGAGGCCACCTACTAATCCTGCAGCTATGGTCTATGAGGGTCAATTGAATATTCAGGTTCTACTAGACTTTCAGTAACCGTTTGCAGTTCTGGAATCACTTCCAGTTCTACCATATTCCCACTAATTTCTTTTTCAAGAAATTCCTTTACCAAGAAGGTGGCGAGTCAAGAACAAAACACTTTTGATCTTGAAAATGGTAGAAACTATCCCTTGCATATGCTTGGGATAACCCACAAATAGCTATTATTGAAATGTGCCTCGAGTTTGTCCAGATTATATTTTTTAGCACAAACCGGATAATTCAACATCTTAACAATCTTAAGATAAGCACCATTCTATATCACATATAGAAACAAAGGCACTTATATAGGTGGAACCAATATCAATTGATATACATCTATTTCTAGTGCATCCCCTAAATTGAAAAAAGACGATTCAACATTACTCATCATGGAGTGCACCTGTGGATGAGCAATCTAAAAGAATCACATTCTCAATACGGAATACCTAGTACTAACCCTATGTCCATATGGATATCGGACAACATACATCAATATGTATAAGTCCCTAGAGTTCCCTAACTCAATTTCCATGTGTTGTTAATTGAAAAATATTCTTTTAGTTAAAAGAAACCAAAAGTTTGTCGTTTAGGCAAAACCTGATGATTTTCCTCAATAGCAATAATTGCTGTGAAAACCGACATTGAGGATAAAATCATCCATTTCCAATTCTCTGCTCTTTCTCAGTATCTATAACATCCTCCAAATGTGGGATTCTAATCCGGTATCTATATACCCAGAAGTTAGAGTTTATTGAGAAACATTTTTCCAAAACACAGACACATATGAAATCCGAAACATCAAAATGTTTCAGGGGTTTTGGTTGGGTATTCATAGTATTGCCTTTTCATTGCCCAGGCCCATGGCAACAGTCGTAATTTCCTTTCCTCGCACTTCAACCCCTTTTGATGTCTCTCCATCTTACCTTTCTATATACCGAACTTATGCTAGTTTGTTTTCTTCTTATCATTCCGTTAGCACCAGTTTCAGGATGGAAAGAAGACTATACAATAAGCGTAACTGGTATACTTTCCATATATATAAGGAGCTCTCGAACTTGAGATAAGGTAGAAGAGAGAGACAAGTGAATAATTCATCTAATCCAGAACTATTGGCCATTCTCGGACTGAAACAATTTCTTCGAATTCGTATCTAACCATACGATGGTCTTCCAAGCAATATGGATCTCTGTACCGAATACAGAGGGTTCTGGAGTTATCAGAAGGGGAAGTAGGATAGGTAAGTACACATGCGACTATGTCGTGGATTAGGGAAATCCAGACATTCCAAAGTTATAAGTTTGTAAAAAGGTTGGTCAACGTGGTTAACGAGTCTTAGTTTAAGGTCAGTCTATAGTCGCTACCAAAGAGAAAGAAAAGAAACACGCAGCATGCACTCTAATCTTGATTAGATTGGTTGATTAATTCATCTAATCAGGATGACTTCCACTGTTCCGTCAAAATCCTCCTTCAAACTCTGAAAGGAGAACTGTTCCCCTCCGAAAGGCAGCGCACAGGACCGTGATATCCTGACGCTGAGATTCGGGGCAGATGCTATATGGTTTTATCCATCCACCTCTCCGAAGATGCCAAGTTGATTTATGGCACCGTGTATCGAAGGTTTAGACGGATGCGGCCGATGTAGCAGACTTCGTCAGATTCCCCCTCAGGGTGAGGGGTTTTTGATTGTGGGGACGCTCTTCCCTGCAGGCGCAAGCCCCTGCATTTAATTACGCTACCGCATCGCGGTAACATTTTTCTCCTTCTCCAGAATTTCACTTCGTGTCGTGGGTGTTTGTTTTGTTTGTGGTTGCCCGTGGATTGTATACGGAGACTGAGTAATGCCGTCGCCCGTAGGACGTGGATTAGTCCAAATCCGTATTTACTTAGATTTGGTTTTGGTGTTTTAGTTTAAGGATACGTTAGCCATATTGAGGCTAAGATCAACTTAAACATTCGTTAAGGATACGTTAGTCCTGTTTGAGACTAAGATCGACTTAACGGAAAGAGCATTTAGGGCTCTAATTAAGGACGTAATGGTCCGTTTAATATATGGCCGTCGAGACCCGTTACCTCTCTGACGACGTTGAAGGATTACAACGACAGGTGTCAGAGGAGTTCAGAGATGTACCCTTGAACCAAAGTTGATTTGGAGTTTTATAGTCCATTTGAATCTTTAAGGATACGTTAGCCGTGTTTGGGGCTAAGATCAACTTAAACGGGATCGTTTAGATCCGGAAAAAGAGCATTTGGAGGCTCTAGTGTTCCAGTTTAGGGACGTAGAGGTCCATAGGTAGTTTAAGGACGTTGCGGTCTATGTTCCAGTTTAGGGACATGGTGGTCCATTATTATTTTAGGGACGTTTCGGTCCATCGCCAGTTTAGGGACGTGGTGGTCCATTATTAGTTTAAGGACGTTTTGGTCCAATATTAGTTTAAGGACGTCTCGGTCCACGAGTTTAAGGACCCCGCAGTTCGTGTTGATATGCAGTTGTCGGGACCCATCACCTCTCTGACGTCGTTGAAGGATTACAACGACATGTGTCAGAGGAGTTCAGAGATGTACCCTTGAACCGGTCGTAAATTTATTTAAGAGAGTATTCTTGCTCAGTCAATTTAGTTTGGGGACTTACGGCCATGATTGGGCTAAGTCCCGTTGAGCATATTCAACAGTTTTCTTGATCTTTGGCCTATTAGGCCTGTGCTAGGGCTTTGCCCATATTTAATAATGCACTGCATTTTATTCTGGCTTGCTAGGCCTTTTTGATTTGGGCTTTATCCCTTTATATATGATGCAGAGCATCTGTTTTGGTTTGGGCTCTGCCCTTTTGTAAATGATGCAGAGCATCAATTTTACTTGGGCTCTGCCCTTTTTATTGCTTTGCAATTTATTTTGGCTTGCTAGGTATTTTTGACTTGGGCCTGGCCCTTTAACAAAAGAAATGCATTGCATTTTTCAGGAGCTTTGCGTCAATCAAAGAGCGCAAGCGCTTGTGGTGATGACACGTGTCATGCAGGCGCAGTGCGCTGCGCTAGTGCGCTACGCTTGCGCTGCTGACACGTGGCGCGCTCTGGTGAGTTACGCCAATTCCAGAGAGCAAGGCTCTATTTCAACAGCGCATAGCGCAGATGGTTCAGATGCTGACACGTGACGCTCTCTGGTGGCTTGAGCCAGCCCAAGAGCGCAACAGTGCAGTTTTGCAAGTGCAAGGCACTATGATTTAAGAATCTTTTAGATTCAAGAACCAATGGTTCATAAAAGAAGTGCAAAGCACTTATTCGTTTCCTTGATCTAATTTAGATCAAAGAAAAACAAGTTATTCTTTTTTATTTCGAGAACCAAAGGTTCATAAAAGTGCAAAGCACTATTTTTTATTTATTTTTGTTTTTTCCGGTTTTAAAGAACCAGTGGTTCATAAGAAGTGCAAAGCACTATTTTTATTTTGTTTTTTTTATTAAAGATCTATGATCTGTTCATAAGAGAACTTTCTCTTTTTCTAAAGGTCTTTACCTTTTTTGTTCTTGAGGAGTTCTTCAGAGTTCTCTTTCTCTCTTTTTTTTTAGAAAATGTTGATGCCTTTGAATTGAGGTCTGGGGTCCTTTTTATAGTGCCCATAAATTAGTTAAATTTGTTAAAGAGATCTTTCTCTGAGCGATTTGGGGAATTTTCCCCACCGTTGGATCTTTGATCCAAGGGCTTCTGTTTTACAGAAGAAAATCTTTTTGTTTTAACAAGAACAGAAAAGATTTCTTTAGAATTTTAATTCTGTTTGGCGCAGATGCCCCAGCGCGTGACACGTGTCGTACAGCGCACAGCGCAGCGCAACCGCGCGAGCGCATCTGCGCTGACACGTGTCGCGCAGCGCACAGCGCAGCGCAACCGCGCTGGCGCATCCGCGTTGACACGTGTCGCGCGCGCATCTGCGCTGACACGTGTCGCGCAGCGCACAACGCAGCGCAACTGAAGCATTTCTTCCTTTAATTTTACTTAAAATAGAGTTTAGCTCTGATTGGGCGCACTGCTTTGGGCACTGCGCTGCCGTATCAGTTTTTGACACGTGGCGCATTGCGCGCAGCGCAAAGAATCTGAAGCGTTGCTTCGTTTATTAAAGTTTAAATTTTCAAAGCAAAGCTTTGCTCTGATTGGGGGAAGATGAAGCGTTGCTTCATCTCCCGCCTTGGAATTTGATCAGAGCTTTGCTTTGATTGGGGTAAACAAATGCCCCCCCACCGTTGCGCTTACGTGACCTCCAAACGAAAGCGCAACGGTGGCAGAATCCCAACCGTCGCGGCAGCTTTTGGAAGTTGAAAGGGCACTTGGTGCCTATAAATAGGACCTTTGGCCCTTCACAGATGATCATCATCTCCAAAAATTTTATTTTCAGAACCTCAGAGCCCTTCTCCTGTTTTTAAGAACTTTTAGATTTTCTTTAAAAGGAACTATTTAGGTAAGAATTAGTCTTGAATTAAATCAATTTTAATTAATAGAGCTTTGCTCTTATAGATCTTTGATCTAAAGAAACCCATCTGGGGTTTTCACCAATAGAGCCTTGCTCTCAAGAATCTGTTTCAAGGTTTCTTGACCTATGAACAGAACCTTGCATCTTTGTCAAAACATAGATCTCTTTGATCTAAAAAAATGATGAACTTTTAAGAGTTTGAATATGAATAATGAAAATTAAAAATGGAGTTTTGTATTTCAATGGACTATATCGTCTTTTAATAATAGTGATCTCAGAATCTTGGGGGACTTCTTTAAATTTCCTTTATTAGGATTTTGATAGACACTCCTGTTCGTAGAGCATTGCTCTCGAGGAGTTTAACTATCTATGCTCGTTTTTTAACAAGAATTCTCTTAATCAGTCGGTCTGCTAATTCTGTTGATCTTTTTTCACAGGAACAATGGACGCCCATATGTATGCTCTTAATGAGATCATCTCTTACGGGGACATCCGCCGACTTGGCCGCTCTCAGAATCGAGAGTTCACAAACGCGGAGTGTGCTGAAATTATGAGCCGCTTCGACGCATACAATGGTCCACTGCTCCCCCGGCGTTCCTCCCTCCTTAAGCTTATCGTGGGAGCCATCTGGGAAGCGCTTCCCCTATTCTGTTCCGGCGTGCCTCTTAGGGCGTTGGATGCCGCTGAGGACAAGGTGCACTCGGTGTACCTATTGAACTTTATCTCGAAGAGACGGCGAGACAGTCTTATTGATCTCTTGCACGAGGTCTTTCAACAGTCTGCCATACTCGCTGCTTATCGGAGGGTGGAAGACATCAGGGGGGACCCTGACGCTTGTGCTCGCGAAAGAAAGCACACTAGGATGGTCCGCGAGGCCTGGAAAGTCATAGATATAGTCGCTTTTGAATTCCTCAATCCATGCCCTGGATCTGAGGTTATTCCATTGTAACTTTCGTTTATTGCTTTTATGATTGTAAGAACTTCGGGCAATATTAATGAAATTTTTTGTTTTTCCTAGCCTGCCTTATCCTTTGTTCTGAGTCTTTTGCCCATGCATGAATGAATGTGTTTTGAATGCTTGATCAAATGTAAATCGGATGCTCTTTCTGTTGCTTTTCTTCTTTCTCAGCATGTCGACACAATTAGCATACACTAGAGTAGGCCTCTTGATTTCTTCACAGGCTAGCGATGGCTTAGGTCGCAGGTTTAGATCCGCCTCCTAAGACTTTTCAACTCTATAAGCCGTGAGGGTCTCATAGAGACTTTTCTCCCTACGGATCGAGAGGATCTCGTAGGGGTTTTTTTCTCCTTAGGAATCGTGAGGATTCCTAAGTGTGGTTTTCTCTTATAAGTCGTAAGGATCTTATAAGAGAATTTTTCCCTCTTACGAGTCGAGAGGACTTGTAAGCGGTTGTTTCCCTTCTTGTCGAAGTTCGATGTTGGAGAGTGAGACCCGTGGATGGTATGCAAGAGACCGTTTTGGGCCAACTTGCGGGGTCCCAGTGCTTAGGAAACAAGCTTCTTTTATGCCCACTGCCTAAGGCTTTATCTCACGAGTCGAGCCGCCTCAACAATTTTTTACAAGTCGAGACGAATCGAGCGTTTCTCGCAAGAACATCTTAACGTCGCATTTAACCTCTGTTCTTTACGACAGAAGCCCGTTAAGGTTGGTGGTACTTAGGGTTTTGGCCATCGTACCGTCGCATAAGCTGATATAGTCCTCGATAGGCAATCGTGCTGTTCGAGTAGCCCTGCGACTGCCGTGTCTCTGATCCCTTCGGGGGCTGGACAAGACGTCTTCAAGCAATCTTCCTAGGCAGTTTGACCGTCGGAAGAACAAGCGTTACGAATTTGTCATGCCACTTTTTACTTGAGGTTAGGCTCATTTTGGCGAGCCCCGATGAGTTATAACCACTCCGCGCTGGTGTGGGATGATCTCCGATAGTCTTTCAGGTTTTGTGTGAGTTGCCGTCAAGACCCTGAAGCTAGGAATTTGGCCTTTGCTTCATTTTGCTGGCATCGCGTCTGCTGTATCGAGACGAATGCCGCGGTTGTTTTTAGTTTGCTGATGAACCGTCGAGGTTTGGAACTAGGGATTTTGCCATGGCTCCTTTTGTTTGATTGTCGCGTCCGAATCACGCTAGAGGAAGAACGCTGGGGTGACAACTCGTCTGCTGTATCGAAACGAACGTCGAGATAGAGCTGGAATTTTGCCGTGGCTCTGTTTGTTTGATTGTCGCGTCCGAATCCCGCTGGAGGAAGAACGCTGGGGTGACAACTCGTCTGCTGTATCGAAACGAACGTCGAGGTGGAGCTGGAATTTTGCCGTGGCTCTGTTTGTTTGATTGTCGCGTCCGAATCCCGCTGGAGGAGGAACGCTGGGGTGACAACTCGTCTGCTGTATCGAAACGAACGTCGAGGTGGAGCTGGAATTTTGCCGTGGCTCTGTTTGTTTGATGATGTTGTGTCTGCTGTGTGGAGACGAACGTCGAGGTGGTGACCATTCCACATTGGTGTGAGACGATCTCCAGTTGTCTTTCTGGTTTTATATGGGTTGCCGTCAAGACGTTGAAGCTAGGAATGTGGCCTTCGCTTCGTTTGCTTTGGTGTATCCAAATCCTGTTGGAGGAAGGACGCTGTAGTTGACATCTCGTCTGCTGTATCGAGACGAACGTCGAGGTGGTGACCACTCCATGCTGGATGATCTCCGGTAGTCTTTCAGGTTTTATATGAGTTACCGTCAAGATCCTGAAGCTAGGAATTTGGCCTTTGCTTCATTTGCCTTAGTGTGTCCGAATCCTGTCGAAGGAAGGACACTGTTGTTGACATCTCGTCTGCTGTATCGAGACGATCGTCGAGGTGGTGACCACTCTGCGCTGGTGCGAGATGATCTCCGATTATCTTTCCGGTTTTATATGAGTTACCGTCAAGACGTTGAAGCTAGGAATGTGTCCTTCACTTCGTTTGCTTTAGTGTGTCCGAATCCTGTCGAAGGAAGGACACTGTTGTTGACATCTCGTCTGCTGTATCGAGACGAATGTCGCGGTGGAGTCGGGATTTTGCCATCACCCCCCTTTGTTTCGACCATGGGGTCTTTTGTTGATGTTGTATCTGCATCCTGCTGGACCGCGAAGGAACGTCGTTGTTGACATTACATCTGTTGTAACGAGATGAATGCTGAGGTGGAGTTGGGATTTTGCCATCACTCCGCTTTGTTTCGACCATGGGGTCTTTTGTTGACGTTGCATCTGCATCCTGCTGGACCGCGAAGGAACGCCGTTGTTGATCTCTAAGTTGTTGATGTTGACGTCGAGACCCTGAAGCTAGGGATCTTCCTTTTGCTTCGCCTGTTGACATTATGTCTGCAATATTGCGACAAATGTCGAGGTTGTCTCTGGGTTGTCTATGAACCGTCGAGATTTGGCTTCTCTTTCTGGTGGAGCTTGTTGGGAAGGTATGGTTCCCTCTTTGTTAGTGCCCCTGGATTGTATACAGGGATCGATGTGATCTCACCTGTAGGGCAAAAGTTTTATCATCTCTTTTTTTTTTGTTTTATTTCCGCGATGCTCTATTATTTCAGCTTTTATATCGCGAAGGTCGCGATTGCCCAATCATTTCGGCTATTTTTCGCGGTGCCCAATCATTTCGGCTGTTTATTTTGTTTTTACTCGCTGCTTTTTATTGCGAGTTGCCCAATCATTTCGGCTATTTTGCATGCATACATTTTTATTTGCTGCTTTTTATTGCAAGTAGCCCTATCATTTCGGCTATTTTGCATGCATGTGCGGCCTATTGGCTTTTAGCTGTAAACCGATTTCGGCATCAACACCGCTACAACTGGGATATTACCAGGAGCGAATCATCATCTGCCTCTGTCAATGTCGAACAAAGGTGGCTTAGCGACCAGGGTTAGGGTCTTGTCGGCTAAGGCTTTTGACTTCATGAGCCGTAAGGGTTTCACGAAGTTATTTCTCCCTACAAGCCGTGAGGATCTTGTAGGTGTGTTTTCTCCTTAGGGATCGTGAGGATTCCTAAGTGTTCGTTTCCTCTGTAAGTCGTAAGGATCCTACAGGAGGGTTTTCTCCTAAGTAAATCGAGAGGACCTACAAGGGTTGTTTATCATGTGTACACATCCCCAGTCACGGATGAAACTTGGTTAGGGAAATGTTTATTCGCGCCCGTGGATTGTATACAAGGGTCAGTGTGAGCCGCTTGTAGGGCAATGTCGAAAGTTGTGGGGGTTGCTTAAGCACAGGTTTTAAAAGTGAAATGTTGACCATGGTTCTAGATAATTCAAGAATGCTTAAATAGAAAAATAAAATTAAATAAAAAAGAATATGAAAACAAATATAGAAGCATGGTGCATTTATGGAGGCATGGGTTGCTTGTATGCTTTGTTTCCACTCACTCACCTCACTCTCTCTCCATCAAGGCTCGGCCAAAAAAAAAATCTGCAACCCTTCCCCCCTCCATTTCTTCTTCTTTTCATTGCTAAAGCCCTCATTTTTCCTCTTCAAAAATCCACAAAATCAACACTATATTCTAGCTAAACTCATCACTAAAATTCCTTTGCCTAATCTCGCATGGTTCTTGGCTCAAGTCCTCATTTTGGTTAGCATGTTTGGATCTCTTTCCAAACCATCTTGAGGTATAAAGCTTAATCTAATTGTTATTTTGTTAATTATTTGCTTTAATCTAATTTTAATTAGGTGTTAATATAGTTTAATTGCAAGATTTGAGTTTTAAGATAAGGGTTTGGGTTAAGTAAAGGTTTCATCACTTAATTAGGGAAGCTAAGTGTAGTTTAATATTCTAATGGCTTTACAAATCTAATCTAGTTGTTACTTTACTAATATTGCCTTTAATTATCTTAATTAAGTGTTTATGCAAATTAATTGCATGTTTAGTGTGTAAAAAGTGGGATTAAAATTAGTTAATATTTGTGTAGCTTAATTAAGATATTTAAGTGTGATTGTGGCTACTAGGTTTGCTAAAACACCTAGTTTTGAACTAAAATACCCTATTGTTGCTTACTAGGTTTTTAGAGGAAATGGGTTTAAGTTAAATTTGAAGTTGTGATGAGCTAAAACAATTTTCCTAAGATTAGTTAGCGTTATGTCTTATGCGATTAGTACGATTGGATTCTACGATTGGTGTTTGCTACGCACAGCAACCCCTAGTTGTGGTTTGTGGCGATGTCGCGTGCGCTTTGTGCACGAAGTGCATGCGCATCTAGCTGGTGTGCGTTGGTTTCTTCGTATCGTTATGTGTTCGCTTCTAATTAATTGTTTAGCCTCATATGTATTATCTGTACGATTATAGGATCGGTCGCGGAGACGTCGGACGCGGCATGGAAAGGAAAGGTTGTGATTGGATCAGATTAGCCGAGGCGTCCCGGTGAATAGATGTACACATCTATGGAGGAATCACCTGGATGGCGTAAAGCGCCCAATAGTTAGGATTTAGTTATTATTCTTGTGTTCACATGCGTATGTCATATTCATGTAGCATTACATCTCCATATACATTGATGTTATTACCTAGGACACTTGCACTATTACCAATGTTTCATGCCGCATGTGCAATATCTTATGCAGACACACACACCATTGGTAATTGCCATGTCACAATACACTTTTGAACTTATTCAATAATCGACACCTGTGCATTTGCATCATGTATGAAATGTAGTCTTCTAGTCGTATATTTCATTGCATCAGGATGGATATGTAGTTTCATAGTTATATACCTCATTGCATCATCATTCATATGCAGTCTTCTAAACATACATCACATTGCATCATGTTGATATCATGGACATTCATAGTTATTCACATATTCGTGTATTGTGATTTTC